>CANTUV010000069.1:1215000-2415000 GCA_947685225.1 Garcia nutans | reverse complement strand
GGATGTACTGGCTGAATTGTGGATAGAAAAATGATTTGTATAGGATTTCATTTACTATGTATGGTAGTTGCTTTTGAGAATCCTTCTTGGATGTTCTATATATGGAATATTGTTTTTCCAGTATTATTTTGTGAAGTGTAATGGTGATTTCATGTAGGGTTATGGTCCTATTCAGTTATAAATTTATGCCTGTCTGAGAGGAGGATATTATTGTGCATCCTGCCTCTTAACATGCAGAAAAAGTAAGCTTAGTAGTGACACGAGCCATAGGGTGTCCTTTGGATGATATGATCTCATTGTGATGTATGTTATTAGAAAGGTATACACATATGTAGGCTGTGTTATATTTAGCTGATGGTCTTTGTATCCTTCAGAAGGTCCTCAGAAGGTTTTACTTGTTTTATCATTGGACTTTCAGGATTATGATGAAATGTCGGTTGCCTATAGGCCTTCTCATGCAGATGCAACATATGACATGAAGTATGGTGTCAGATCTATCCAGGTAAGGTTTTTAAACATTATAATATAACCATGCTATTGGCATTTTTAGGAAATACATTTTTTTTGGGCCTAATTTATGATCTTCAATTTCCAATTGAAGGGTGGGGGTAGGTCTTCAGCTAGAGAGACCATTGGAAGAGTTGCACCAGGAGCTATTGCAAAGAAAATTCTCAAGCAATTTTCAGGAACTGAGGTATTTTTGTTTGTTTCAGTTGAGAAATCTTGATCTTTGTCATCATTTTCATTTCTTTTTCCTGTAGGAGGGTGGGTGTTTAACGTGGGTAGATAGAATCACTGGATATTTGATTCTGTATTTTGCTATATTTGTAATGAAATAAGATTGGTTGGACTATGCCAGCCATTGGTATTGTGAATAGTTCAAAATTTGCAAAATGATTTCAATAAATAATTCAATTAAATTCTGTCATAGTCTTATCAGTCTTAATAATTTTTAGTGAAAAATATATAGACAAAGGAACAATGTTATTTCAAAATTTTATTAAAGAACATGTAATATTAAATCACCCTTATAGTACTGGGGAATAATGTATTGTTAGGCTAAAATTCCTATATATAGCAGCCAAGATACTTAAAACCATGATTGGTATGTGGAGGTGATATATCCAAGACCATTATCAGGACAAGTTTTGCAATATGGTAAAGTTTAATACTGCAACTGATGAATAAATAAATTTATGCATATGCCTCTTCATTTAGTTTTTTTATATAAGAAAAAATATTATTGGGGAACTAAATTACCATACACTATCAAGGAAATCCACAGCTAACAACTAACAAAAATAACATAAAACACAAATTGAAAAGGTATTCACAATTTAATTGGATAACATTTAAAGTGACCTCTAAAAGCTCTGGAAGCAAAAACCCTCATAGAATCTTAAAACACCACCTTGTCCTATGAAACTAATGGGCACACACTAATTTTTGAAGATGCGGGCACTTTTGTCTCTGTCCAAATACTTGATGTCACCTCGAATAAGCACGATTCTGAAGAATCTTGAGTTCTTTATATTTTTCAGGCACCAAACTCTGCATTTTAAACTAACAAAGGTCTAATGATTCTGGGTACATTCGCTGCTCCTCAAAAATACTAAGAAGGCAATGGCAGATGGCCCAGGCCACTTTGCATTGCAAAAATATGTGCAGTCTCACCATGCTTATAACACAACACATCAGTCAAAAGATAACACCTTATTAGGGCTTTTTTCCATCCAAAAGATCTGGTATTCACCTATTGACTAGGTGTTGTAGGCAGCAGTTTAGCTTTTCAAATTTTTATTGGAGCATGGAAATGAATTGTTTTGAGAAGAGCACAGAAGGTGGAAATAAAATGATTTACAAATTTTCCAGAGGAATCTGAAGACAAAATCTTTTTTTTATCTACAATAGTAGAAATTGAAAAAAAAAAATCTGACAAAACTAGCAGTGAATAATTTTGGGTGAAACAATTTTGTCATCTTCCTATCATTGAGACTTCTAAAGAAGTGGAAATTCCAAGAAAGAGTTGAAGGAGTAAGAAAAATGGGAGACATGAGCATTATGCGAGGCAATGAAGAAAATTATATAATGACCTTTGTTTCCTCTTATTAACAATTGTAATAGCTTCATTATCTATTGAACATGATAGTATTTCTAATTCATATTTACTTAATTCTGTAAGCTTTCCTGTTTTAGGTAATTAGCATAGTTAAAACATGTTCTATTGAGTCTTTTTATATTTTTTCTAAAATTTGATTTTATATGTTAACAAAATAACCAAACATTGAATGTCCATCAAATATGTGTCCTATGGTTTGCAAGAGGATTAGATGTGTCTGGATGCTGAGGATTTTAGTATGGATACATTAACGATGCATCAACCTATCTAATGCACCCATACTTCATAATTTCTCTACAAAATGGATATGGACTCACTTATAAGTTCAAATTTTTAATTAAGTCTTCACATTACAGTATAAGCGGAACAAATTTTTAGTTAAGTTTTCACATGACAGTACAGAATGACGTTCAGAATTTTTGTTTGTAAATATCCATTTACTGGATAGAAAATTTTTGACACTCGAGGTGGGTATTTTTGTCATAATTTTATCTATTTTATTTGTAGATAAATTCCCCCTTGAAAGTATCAGGCATGCCTGCTAATACATGACTTCTATGTGTTTTTTATTTGCTGCAATGTTTTGTTGCAGATTCTTGCTTATGTCTCTCAAGTTCACAATGTTCTACTTCCTGAGGATCGAATTGATCATGAGTCTGTGACATTTGATCAGGTAATACTGCTGTTACTCTGTGGATTTTTTTAGTGGGTTCTCACACACAAACAATTATTATGGGGTTGGTGTTTTGGTTCATGAGAAGCTGATGCTTGAATGGCATAAGAGGCTGCATCAAGTTTCAGACTGCCAGTCATCTAAGTAAACCAAGCATGCATATTTGATTCCCTAGATTTGTTGCATAGTTTTATAAATAAGCTGTTATATTATTGTATAGGCCAAATGGTATTGATGAATCATTGTGACTAGCATGGTTGAACTTTTCATTTTTCTAAACAAATTCACAATAGTGCCAAACGTTGCTGTTACACTATGGCCACGACATACTGACACTGCAGTGCTGCAGCTGCGACCTCAACCATGACTGTAATTTAAAACTGATAGACTTTCCACATAGATTTTATTTTAGGTTCTCTCCTAATATACAAAGTTAGACTAACAAGAATCTCCAAATCTAGAAACTCAATTTCCTTCTTTCTGGAGATTCCTTCTAATATGTTCTTTTAGTGGTTGTTGGTTAAAGTACCAATAAGTAGGATCCTGAAAGTTGCTGAGAAACTGTCTCTAAATTTTAAATGCATTGGTATATTAATAATTAATTGATGACACTAATGAAAAGCACTTGTGCTGTTAATTGTTTGATGGCTTTAAGAATGTACATTTACAGCGGTATGTATTTTAGTAGATGTCTAAGATCAATTGCATTTTATGTGCAATCAAATCTTACAGCTACCAAATGGCATTCCTCATCAGAATGTGTTTAGCATGAATTGCTCATAACTTGATGGCTTTTGATTTCAGAATTTATTTTCTTGCGTAAATTCAAAGATTGACTGTAGAAGACATGAACTCCCCGCTCTAAAATTATTTTGGCATGTTTGTTATCTTACTTTTACAAGAATCTAGGTTAATTGTTATTCTGATATTCTTTTCTTCACCGTATTAGATTTAAATGATCCATATGTATGTAGTCATGGCAGTATCAACTTTATTGTTTTCACTTTTCAGATATTGAGGACTATTTGCTGTTAGTTTCATTTCTTTTACTTTTACAAGAATCTAGGTTAAAATTGTTATTCTGATATTCTTTTCTTCACCGTATTAGATTTAAATGATCCATAATCCATATGTATGTAGTCATGGCAGTATCAACTTTATTGTTTTCACTTTTCAGATATTGAGGACTATTTGCTGTTAGTTTCATTTCTTGTCTTTCTCTTTTTATTAATTTCTGATAGGTTCCTGACTAACTGTGGAATCAGTTTTCTCCCAACTTTTTTCTCATTTTGAATGGCTCTACAATTATTAATAGCCATTTGTCTGACCATGCATGATTGAAAACCTTAACAGATAGAGAGCAATATCGTCAGGTGTCCAGATCCTGAATATGCAGAGAAGATGATAGCAGCCATTGATGCAATTCGAATAAAAGGGGATTCTATTGGTGGTGTTGTCACATGCATTGTGAGGAATGCCCCACGCGTGAGTTCTTATTCTGTTTTTCTCTCTTGTGTGTGAGCACTTGCACTGAGGCTTGTGAGATATATATATTTATACATGTTGCATATGCTGGGATTCGTGATTGATTGGAGGATGCATGGGTGTTTCTTCAACAATGGTTGATGTATTGAGACAATTTCATCATCTCGCCAACTTATGATAGTGCTTTATTATGTGAGAATCTTCTTCAAGTATTTTGCTCAGGATTAACATCTGTTAACTGTATGGCAGGGACTAGGTTCACCAGTTTTTGACAAACTTGAAGCCGAGCTGGCTAAAGCTGTCATGTCACTACCTGCAACAAAGGGCTTTGAAATTGGCAGTGGGTTTGCAGGTTAAGAACTCAGATACTCTGAATTGCATTTGGCCTCTAAATTATTTAGTTGAGCTTGGCGGCCATAGATTGATAACACTAAATGTTATAATCTGCATCATTTTTCCTTTTTAGCTATTGAGGGTGAGCTCAATCTTAATTTTAGTTAACAAAAATCCTTGCAGGGACTTTTTTGACTGGCAGTGAACATAATGATGAATTTTACATAGATCATGATGGAAAAATTAGGACCAGAACAAACCGTTCTGGTGGGATACAGGTGTGTATTTTGATAATGGATTTGTTTGTTTTCTTGGTTAGGATAAATCAATGAGATATTCTAGCTGCTATTGTTGAGATTTTTATGCGTTAATGCACAGGGAGGATTATCCAATGGTGAAACTATTAGAATGAGAGTGGCATTCAAGCCAACAGCTACTATAGGAGTAAGTTCTATTTTTTTGGCTTGCTCCCTTACTATCTCTCCGTCAGTATGCATGCACACAAACTTGTGTACAAATACATGAATTTGGAGTCTTTCTTGTCATTATGTAATTCATGCGAAGAACATTTTCTTTCTGTTGTACATAGTTATGCTCTATATTGTCATTAGAAGTGATTGGTAATTTTTTTGGTCAAAACTTAATTTATATCTTATTTGTCTCAACTGGTCAACTCTCATCTTTTTGAATAGAATATAAAAATTTTGGGCATTATTTTATTTTGCATTGGCCTTTCTAATGTAACTTGTGGTTTGATTTTGCAAAATTTTTAAATATAATTTGACAACTTTTTACTGCTGCTTGTGCAGAAGAAGCAGTACACAGTGACTAGAGATAAAAAGGAGATAGAACTAATGACTCGTGGTCGCCATGATCCTTGCGTTGTCCCTCGAGGTGTGTCCAGACTATCGATTAATACTTCTGTTATGATGTCTCCTTGTTGGAGTTTATGGTGTCATCTTTTCTTCTTGTGCTTTGTGGGTTAGGATGGGAGGGTGTTCAAGGGAAAATAATAACCAACCATATCAGAGTCTCAATTTATAAATGATTGAAAAACCCTTTGGATACACTTGAGCATAGTCTATCCTAAGTGCATATAAGATCTGATGCAATAAATTTAGTTTCAAAGTATGAAACTTTGGGAACATTGATTGGGCTACAGTAATCACAAGTAAAATAGTTGTATGAAGAGAAGCAATATTTGATCACATGCATTCTATAAAACTCATTTGCAAGTTAAAAGTAGACATTTTTGCTCTAATAATGTGTTCTTGGTGGTTGTGATGGTGATGCAGCTGTACCTATGGTGGAAGCCATGGTAGCCCTGGTTCTCGCCGACCAGTTGATGGCGCATTATGCTCAATGTTGTTTGTTTCCCATCAACCCAAGCCTTCAAGAACCGATGAATTTGTCGAGTATCGAGCCAGTAAACATGTCCGTTTGAAAGGTGACAAAGTGGTTGTAACATATTGTTTCCTTCCCTATTTAGCCTCTTTTTTTTTTTCTCTTCCTGAAGATTGTGATAAATTTTCCTATGAGAGTATGAGAAAGTTCCAAGGTCGATTACAAGTTCTGAAATTCCCCCTTTATTTTGGTGTTTCTGATTCCTGAAATTGCAAAGTTAATTGTTGATATTTGTCTTTCCTAGGTTGCAATGTCAAACGGATATATATATTATTTATGTACTAAATAAAAGAAGTTATTGCATTAAAGTTTCTCTGCATTAACAATTAATGGAAGCTTGAAGCTTTATTTGATTACTGTCTTGAATTTGTCTCATTGAGCATGATTTGGGCTAAAAAGATCTGAAGCCTAAGCCATGCCCCTGAAGCCACCTCTTCATGACATAATAAAATATGATATAAATAGGACAATTTACGTCTCTTATCATATTTTTTAATTTTTTAATTTTTATTAATTATTTTATAAAAATATATAATAAATTCATAAGAATTTAATAATAAATTTATAGAAAATATTATATGCATAATAAGTTTTATATATTGAAGATTTTATAAATTGATAAAAAATTTTGATAATTTATTTGGTTGATAAATTTATACCATTTGGGTTTTTTCGAATATTTTTTTTTTTGTAAAAATTCTATATAAATGTTGATTATTCATTGATAAAGTACTTTGTATAATGTGATTAAACATCACATTTTTGAATGAAATTAAAAGGTTTCAAATTTAAAAAGGTGAAAGGAGAATTTAATGGAAATAAGAGAAATAAAGTATAAATGTGAATTAATTAATTTTTTTATGTGAAACTAAAGATTAGAAAAATTCGAAAATTATTTGAAATCTTTACATTTCATTGTTAAACCCAATTTAAGGATTAAAAAAAATTGAGCATTTGAGGTTAATGAAAATAAACATTTGCAGTGTACTGATTAAAACTATTTATGTTTGTTATAAAAAAAAAAAAAAAAAACTATTTATATTTTGTTGCATGATCTCTGGCTTGCTTAAAAAAATGAAAATTAAAATATAGTTTTTAAAATAAGATTTGTATACATTTTTCATTTACTTTATTATATGATATAGAACAGAAAATTCTAATATTCATAAAACGGGTTGACCGAAATTACAAATTAATTTTTACTTTTATTAAATTATTATGAATTCAAAAATTTTATGATTTTCAATCTTTAGAAAAATTATTTATTATTTATTTTTTAAAAAAATTAAATATTTATTTTTTATACTGAATTATGTCATATGCATGCTTGAAGTTTCTGTCTTACTATTATTTTTGTTAGGCGAATTTATTTTTCATAATAGTAATAAATGTAGAAGTACATTTTAATTTAGCAAGGGCTAAATATATTTTAATTATTTTCTCACTTTTGCCTTTTCATAATTTAAAATAGATATTGGACAATTGAATTAATATAAATTTGAAAATTGGAAAATAACTTTTAATTTTGTTTTAGTAAAGGTGGACGGTACCACCGGCAATTATTTATTTATTTATTGTATTAAGGATACTTCTTCTCTACTCAGAATTATATTGTAGGGGTTGCAACTTATTGATCTTTCTACATCATAGTAATTATGTTTGTATTTGGACAGGAAAATGAAATATAAACAGAAATTATGTATATATGCAATCTTTTATAAGGACGCATTATTCTAGTTTTAGATGCAAATACCCTTTTAAATTAATTTCAGTTCATCAAAATGGACTTTTGATTCCTTTTTCCTTAAAAATTTAATAAATATTATGTTCCCATTTCATTGAAATTAATTAATTAATATAATAAAATACTGAGACATAGTATAATGGTAAATATATCTCCCATAGATAGTACACTCATAATCGATTTCTCCTCCTCTATATTGTAATATTTAAAAAATTAATTAATATAATAAAAACATTTTTTTATATTATATGAAAAAATAGAATTGATTTAATTTTATTATTCAGGAAAATATATATTTACTTATTATGTTGTATTTTGATGTTATGAATTTTTTGGATCCAAATATTAATATCTTGAGGAACTATATATATGTCAGCTTTAGTATTTAGCTAATATGTGAAAAAATAAAATTTTCTTCTAATAACAAAATAATTTTCATTCTAACAATTCACTCCAAATGGTATATATTAATTTGCTCTCTAATTCCTTATATTTAGTTCAAATTATAATATATGCATATAAAACATCATAAAGAAAGCCAACACTATTCTCATTTATCTTCTAGTCATTTTCAATTAACACACTCAAATATTAACCAACTATTCTGTAATTAATATCAAGTTAGGTCACATATAGCTAACTAACTTTAATTTCCCAACTAATTAATGACATAATTTTTCTTATTAATATGTTTAATTTTAATATATATATATATATATATATATTAGAATCAATAATATATTTTTTAACTAGTGCTGCAAAGATATTAATTAAAAAAAGGATAATTTGAATATAGTCAAATAAATAAATTTAAAAATGAATAATCAAATAAGTAAAAATTAAAAAAAAGTGCAAATATGACCTGATATTTAGGTTCAAAAAGGCATATATATCTCATATTGTTTTTAGTCTCAATAATATATAGCAAATTTGTAAAGTGAAACAAATAATATATAAAAATTGACATCTATAAAAATTTACTATATATTTTTAAAATGAAAAACATAAGATGTATATATTTCCGAACCCAAATATTATTAGAATCATATTTATACTTTTTTCCAGATAAAAATATTTATTTATCACTCAAGAATGATACTGATTGTAAGTTGTAACTATGCTAAAAAATTATATTTATTTGAAATAATTATTTAAAATAATTATTTTCTGATCTTATATAATTTATTTGAAATTACTGTTTAAAACATATGCTAAAAAAATATATAATATATATATGCTTTAATAATGCAAATGCATATGAACATAATTAAAAGTAGTTTAATTAAGTGCACTTAGGGATATTGACAAAGAAGAATGAGTATATATTATTATAACTATTAATTATTATTAATATATGATTTATGAATACAACTGTATTAATTATTTTAGACATTGAAAGATATCCTAATCCATAAATTAATGTAACGAGAATGTGAGGATGTAGAAGGTGCATGGCTCTAATTATCTATTTTGATAATTATTTTAATAACCCTCCAACAATTATTATTATTCTTATTCTTATTCTTATTATTATTATTATTGATTAACTACATGTGGAGAATAAAAAATATCGAAAATTTGAATTTGATATATATGAAAAAGTAACAACACCTCTTATCACCAAGTAAAGACTTATTATTATTATTATTATTATTATTATTATTATTATTATTATTATTATTATTATTATTATTATTGTTATTATTATTATTATTATTATAAGACAAAGTAGCAAAATTCCATTATAAAGTTAGTTCTCCATCATTTTTAGACCAAAACAAAGTTTGGAAAAGAGAGAATTTTATTAGATTATTATAAAGTAAAGACATACGAATATTGTCTAATTAAGACGGGCGACCAAACATCACATTATATTACATTATAAAGCAAAAGAACAAAGTGTTAATATGATGACTAAATATGCTTTTTTTTCTTAATACAAAAGGATAAATTAATTATTTTATATATGTAAGAAATAAATTTTTACCTCATTAATATATGATGCTGCCCCTTTTTTCCCAAGCTTGGTACCCAAACTCTTTATCCAATCATTTTTATAGTTAGGCTCTCAATAGTATGTAGACCTCGGTTACGAGTACTGCCAGTCCCATCGAGCTCCAGATATCCGTAGACAATACACCCACAAATTACGGTGACACATATCAGATTCTGTCTCCTCACGTCAACTATAAATAGGGGTCATCCCCTACAATTAAAAGGATCCATTCCATTCTCTTTGACTCTCTCTCTATGCATCTCTTTATCTCTCTCTTATTTAGAGCGACCGACCTCTGACTTAGGCATCAGTGCCTCCTCAGGAGAGCCCGGTCCCCCTTCTCTTGTCTTGTAGGTAGAAAAGCAACAGCAGCAGCTGTACCCGAGCCCGAGCTACAGGAGCTAGGACTACCCTTGAAGATCAACCCGTCATCATTAGTGTGGTGAACGTAGAAAGGTTATTCCCTAACAAAGGCAATGGAACCTCAGGTACATCTTATAGCTCTTGCAAGAATAGCACTTTAACCGTGCCCTGATTTAATATTTCATATTATAACACTTACGCACTAAACACTCATAGCGCACTCTTACGCCAAACTCTTATGGCACTCGCGCACAATATAAAATTATACATGCGCCTCATCGTGCCTCGCACACTGACCCTTACAGTGCCTTAGCTGCACAATAATTTTTAACACTTTAATCATGTATATTTCAGTGCTCTGGTCTCGCACTGAGCTTACAACACTTCAATCGCATATTTTATAGCACCCTAGTCGCACACCGAGCTCTCAGCTCCTTATAGCTCCTTAATCGCGTACCAAGCTAAAAGCACTAATTGTGCATACTATTGCACCCTAGTCGTGCATCGAGTTACAAGCACTAATCGTGCATACAATCACGCCCCTAGTAGCGCACCAAGCCTTGAGCACACTAGCCGTGCATAACAATACCTTAGTCGCGCCCTAAATTCTCAATAAATATCTTGAATATGTCTTTTCTATTTTATTTATAATAACGAACTGCTTTATTGCTTTCTCATGCATTGATCCACTTATAACAATACCTTAGTCGCGCCCTAACCTTCATAAGCATCATTGTTGTAACCCTTATAGAACGCCGAGCTTCTATGTGCTGACCAAGGGTCAATACTCTTATTGTAATATTTTCTATTTATCTTATATACTTGTAAATTTGGAGACATGTATAGCGCCACTGTTTATAGTTGTTTCCAAGCCATCATTCTTTTGTAAAAGCAAGCCACTACCTTTGTACAAAAAAAAGCACGAACGTGTATAGCTAGGTGCTTTGCCAGCCCAAGAGACTGCTTGACATAAATGTCAAAATAATAAAGAGGGGCACTGACATCCCTAATCACCGAGCAATGGCATCCCCAAAAGCCGAGCATAGAGCCGAACTGACATTTAAGTTCATCAAAGAGGAACTTCATACTCCCACGACTGTGATCACACTAACAGCATGGATAAATGTCTCACACTGTTAAGAAACCAAGAATCTGGTTAAGTGTAGAGCCCGAGCATCTTGGCTGAGCTCTCAAGCCAATAGTCATCAGAGCACTCTTGTTTGGTTTGACATCATACGTAGCACATCTTTAACCAGGTGCTCACTATTTTTATTCTTTAATTTTATAATTTGCTTGGTTGCTCGGCACGCTAGTGCTCACATACCCATGCACCAATCAAGTTTTCTCTGCTAAGCGTAGCTCATCATCTTTGGATTTTAAAGCTTCCTTTGTCGAGTGCAGGTCTTCTTTTTTATCTCTTAGAGCTTCTTTGGCCGAGATGCGCTTCTCATTATTCTTCCTTAAAGCTTTTTACACTTGTTTTAGCTCCTCATCCTTCGCTTGAAAGGAGCCCTCCATTTCTTGTCTCTTGGCAAACTCTTCATCGCAATTCCTTATCGCCTGAGCAAAATTGGCCACCATCCCCGCTACTCGATCCTCAATGGTATGCGCGAGCTAGGCGACTTATAAAATTTCATTTAGTTGGTTTCCATACTAAACTTTAATCCAAGTACAAATGTTCGAATTTTTCCTTACCATGTGAGGCATTGTCACCATCTCCTTTGCCACATCATCTGAGCTTTTTTGTGCATTCTAGCACCTCTCTTTTGGGATAGCTCAATAAATTTATTTCAGCACCTTCTGTGGCCCGGCGTCTTATACTGAGTATATGATGCCGTACGGGCCGGCCAACTTCTTATTCACTGCCTCCACCAGCAGAACCATGTTGTACCGGCGTACTAATGATTCTCCCACCTCTCTTTGAGGCAAATCTTCCTCTACTTGGGTCTGAGGTAGGTTCTCATCTACCCTTGTGTGAGGCATGTGTTCTTCCACTTCTTTGTGTGGCTCGATTTTTGGCATTAACTCTGAAAGAACCAAGTCCATCATAGGCTCTTCCTCCCGAGAAGATTTGGTCCTAGTAGCTCGCTCACTCGGTTGCTCATGAGCCATCCTGACCTTCTTTCGAGCCTTTCTTATTACCTCCTTCTCAGCCAAGCATTTGAGTTTTCTACTTGCTGACCCCGAGCCCCTCTCTGTCCAACAGACATTTCCCTTCTCACTCAGAATGTCTCATTCCACTGTCTCAAATACAACAAGCTCGTTCTAATCCAGCCTCTCCCTAGTCAAATGTTCGCCATTGGGATTGACCCACTAAATATTTTAGCAACTGAACCCCTGGCTATTCTCTAATATAAAAAACTAATCTTTCCAGGCCCTTATCGAGTCTAGTTTTCCTGCAAATATCCCAAGCCAAAGACCTTTCTTCCAAATACAGAAAGTCTTCGTCTACGCCTAGGCATACCTTGAGCATGCTGAAGGCACTCAAAAAGCGCAGAGTAGGCACAACTCAAACCCCGTGATAGTTCGCCACGCATTAGGGCTAAGCTGACCGGGGGCAATTTTATGGTAGCGCAAGAAGGTCAGTGGGAAGGGGCGTAGAGGAAATCTCACCCCCGACCTTAAATCTTCTTCGTAGATCATCAATCGGTTGTCAGCCAAGTCATTGTATGCCCGAACTTCTTCTCTAGGAACAAGCATCTTGCAGTCTTTTGGTATTCTGTATTTTTGTCGAATCCCCCAAGATCTATTTGTATCAAGGTGGATCGAATATCCCTCACCCGAGCTTTTTTCGAGCTCCCTTGAATATCACCCTCAGCCACACCCTCTCCCTCTTCATCAGCTAAGGCCAGATGTCTCTTTGAACTTTGCTCTGCTCAAGCTCCTTCTTCATATTAGGTAACCTCGCCAAGGATATTTGGAGAGCCCACCTCTCCTCCCTCCTATGACACAGCTGAGCAGATAACTGCTCACACCATTTTACTACTAGAATTTTAAATGCAAAACTTAAAATAGAAACTTAACACTAACTTATGAAACAGAACTCTCTAGCTTTGAAACTTCGCACTAGTCAGACAAATCAAACTGCTCTCTTTTAAGTTGTGTACCGAATGTTATCTCACTACACTTTATTTATAGAGTCCACTTCTACCATGTAAACTGAGGTCCCTCTTTAATGCTGCAGATGTTGCGTCTTTTCAGTTCCCACCTAACCATTACTTCAATTTTTGAAGCGTCTTCTCCTTTGCATGACATGTGTCCTTTTGGACTCCTCATCGACTCCTTAACATAAATGCCAGGGCTTTTTCAGAGAGTATACTATCGAGCTCTTCTCAGTTTCTTTGTACTACCCGTGCTAGTTCTCGGTAACCGAGTTTTATCCTTGAACTCCTCGAGGTCATATTTGCGCTCTTTAAGCGCTCATTTCCCGAGCTTCTCGAGCTCTCATTTTTTAAGTTCCTTGAGCTTTTACCTTGTGTCTCTGTGTTTTTCTGTAGCTCTTATCAAGCTTAACTTATCTGTCACAAGTCTTAGTTTGACATAAATGTTAAATGACCAGCAGAAAACTAGTGATAGTACCCCCACTTACCAAGCTCTGTATTTTTCTGTAGCTCTTGTCGAGCTTAACTTATCTGTCACAAGTCTTAGTTTGACATAAATGTTAAATGACCAGCGAAAAACTAGTAATAGTACCCCCACTTACCGAGCTTTGTTTTCGAGCTCCACACTTGAGCACTACATATTGTGATACAACATCTACTTTATGAGTCAGCACACACATTTTCTACCAAGCTCTTCCGAGCTCCTATACATAAATTTGACCTAAATGTCAATGATTTAAGGGGGACTACTGATGTTATCCTTCCTTTTCCGAGCTCGGCACTTGAGCTTGTTATCTTGTCATTCTTATGGTCGGGCTCTCAACAGTATGTAGACCTCGATTAAAGGCACTATTAGTTCCATCGAGCTCCAGATGTCCAGCAGACAATACATCGGCAAATTACAGTGACAGATCAGACTCTGTCTCTTCACGTCAACTATATATTCCTCCACAAGTAAAAGGATCCATTCCATTCTCTATGACTCTATCTCTATATATTTCTTTTTTTCTCTTTTATTCAGAACGACTGACCTCTGACTTAGACATCGAAGTCTCCCCCGGAGAGTCCGACCCCCTTTTTTCTTATCTTACAGGTAAGAGAGACAACTGTATCCGAGCTCAAGCTACAGGAGTTAGGACTACCCCTGAGGATCAGCCCGTCATCAATATAAGAATAGAATTTAAAATATTTTTATTTATTTAATATATAATAAATATAATTGTATACTAAATAATGGTATGTGAATGTAGAATTAATTTCGTCTTCTCTATATAAATATTAAAAAAATAATAATAAGTATAATTTAAACTTTTATTTTTAGAATTATAATTTAAAAATTTTATTAAATTAAGGATGGCAAAACAAATTTATAATTATCCCTCTTAATTTTAACACTTTATTTTTTTTAGATTTATATTATTTTTTGGGGATAAAAGATTTTTTTAATGCAAAATAAATTTTTATTAATGAATTAAAAAATATATCTATAAGGTATGAATAAAATTATATAATTTTAAAATAAATAAGTACATAACTAATGAAAGTATTAGATCTTTTTAAACTTTTTCGATATAAATAGTGAATAATAGTAATATGCCACATATAATCGATTTTTTAGTGAGACATTTATTCTAGACACTCATTTTATCTGTCATATATAAAAATATATTAAATCACGTTCAAAGAGAAAAATACATTTCTATTTGAAAAGAATAAATAAATCCTCCATTAAAAATATACAAACTTTTATTTAAAGAGAATATTTAACCTTTAAATAAATAAGTGCAAAAATTTTAATTTTAAAAATTTCCACTCTTTTAATTTTTCTTTTCACAAAATCAAATTACTATATTATTAATTGACAACATAATTACATGCATGTATATACTTATTATAAATAAACAATGACTTAAAAAAAAGGAAAGATGTCAAAAAGGAATACATCCTATATATATATATATATATATATTTAATATAAAAACTTTATTTAATAAGGACTTTGCACCAGAAAAAATGGACTTTTAGCAAGAAAATATATTTTTTGTGGTAATTAAATGGTCCTACTTATCACTAAATAGACTGAATAATGCATACAACTTTATAATTAATTCACAACCTTTAGCTATATGTTCAAATTATAATAATTCTATAATAATATAATTTTATATATAATATTATAACCGCTGACAGACATGAGCATAGTGACATATATTTTTTTTCCCCAACATGTTGATGAGAACTATTAATGGTCTCTAGTAGGCACTTTTTGACGTATATATGTCCTAATTAATTAATTATATATAGATTAATATGTTAATTATTAATGATAGCATATGCATATAATTGATTAATGTATACATTATATAAATATTACTTTTTTAATATCAGGATAAATAAATATCAATTTTTTTATAAATAATTAATAATTTTTATAAATATTAAATTTAATAACATTAATTTAACATAATTAAATATTTATTATTGTATATGAAAACACAATTCAATAGTAAATTCATATTTCTCTGAATAATAAATTTAGAATTCATATCTTTATTTCATATTTATAATAAATATTTATTGTTAGATTTATCAATTAATTGTAAATGTAATAATAATATATTACTAAAAATTGATAGTAATAATAATAATAATATGGGTTCTATACTTTTTTTTCTTTTTAGTTTTTACCCATATATATATATATGTATGTATGTATGTATGTATGTATGTAAAGGGTAAAGGGGCCTCCAACAATGATTGACCAAATTAATTAATCAAAGAATTAGAAAGATAAGTATGGATGAAAATTATAGGCATGCTGCAGCATCATCAAAGATTGTCCAATTTATAGTTTAATTAAAAGGGTCGGTGTAAAATGGAATTTTTGATGTGATGGGTGATGTTTATTTGATGTTAATTATAATAAAAAAAAATTAAATAATTTATATAAGAAAAATAATTATAACCTAAAATGTTTATAGGACCTACCATTCAATATGTAAAATTAAAATTTTCAGTACTTACTCATTTTAATATTTTTTTTATTAATTTAAACTAATTTAAAACACATATTAAATAGAATAAATAATTAAATTTTAAAATATTTTTTATAATTTTAAAATTATATCCTTTATATTATCTAACACTCAATTTTCAGTTTTATCATCGAATTTTTAGGATTTGAATTTTCGATCCCATCAAAAGGAAAACTATATCTATAGCAAATTCACTTAATTACTATTAAGATAAATATTTGATATTTTTTGTAAGTATTAATAAATAACGAGGAATCTATCAAAAATTTATCGTCTAAAAAAATGCTTTTATCAATTATCATTATACTTTATTTCAGTGCATACATAAATATTGAATTTTTAAAAAAATATTCTCAAAAATTAAAATAATTTTCAAAATATTCATTTTTTTTCGTAAAAAATACCTGCCTTTTAATTATGATTTAAAAACACTTCTTTTAGAGATGTATTCTTAACATATATCTAGTATATTAAAACTATGTTATATTTTGGGAGATATATATTAGATATATATTTATATATTAAAAATAAATATTAAAAAAAGTTGAAAATGGTATTATATAGGGTAATTTTCTGGCAAGTATTTGACATTAGATTTTTTTTTTTTTAATTAACTTTTGTAACGAATGACTTAAGGGTAAAAAAAAAGTGATAAAAAGGCCATGCATGAAAATGTAGCGGGTGAGGAGTCCCATCGTTATAGAAAAAGCTAAAAAGCCTAACAAAACGGAATTGATTTATCTAATTGGGGTAATGGTTTTGTAATTTTGTCTCTAATTAGTTTAATTTTTGTGATAAATGGGTTTGACAATTTTGATAATGATTTGCAATTTCCTTTGCTAAATGGGTTAATTTGTCTAATTATTTATAGTTAAATGTGTTTTGTTTATATGCATATGGTGCATGTTTTTGCTTTTCTGCAGATTAACTAGTAAATCATGCTCTAAATTTTTTTTAGAAGTACGCGTCTTTATACAAGTTTTTAATGGATTACTTTTACGATTTTGATATAATTTAATCTAAATTAGTCAATAAAAAAAATAAAATCACATATTAATTTTAAATTAGCTATCAAGGTGGTGCTTTCTCCAAATAATTTTCTTATAATAAAAAAATAATAGGGCAAGTGATTGAAATTTGAAAAAGCCAAGCACAAGAAGGTTAGCTCAACAAGCACAACCGAACAAAAGGAAATTAACATCACCAATCATTCACCACCACCACCACCACTACTCTTTTGTCTCTTTCACTGCTTGGATGAAAAGAAAAGAAAAGAAAAGAAAATACAAAAGGGTGTTGAGATTTCATTCATTGATCCAAGCAATCATAAATAACATCATTCAAACTCATAATTCCCAGGGGATGTGGTTGGTTGCTTAAAAACAGATTGCTAGCCACTCTCAAATCATCTTCTGCACCACTAACAATAATCTATATTTGAAGAAAAAAAACAAACAAACAAATAAATATAAAACCAAAGGTCATATCACAAAGAACTCTGGCTATAAATCAAGGGTTTTAATTTTCCATGAGAAATTAGCCCACTAAACACCTTCTTTCTAAGGGATTATCCGACCTGAAACTATATTAATTTATAATATCTGGTAAATCTAAATTAAACTCATTATGAATCTATATTATTTTAACTAATTATGAGTTATATCTTTAGAGAAATATAATACGATAAAATTATTTTGAAATAATAATAAAATTTTCTTATTTAAATTCTAAATGTTGTTCAAATTCACTTTGAAAATTTGTATATTATACTCTATGTAGGAGAATGCCTAGAGATCATATTTTATAATGAAAACAGAAATGACAATTGATTAGAACATATCATAATGAAAACTATATTTAAATGCAAATAGGACATAATTAATCTATCCTTATTATGACATAGCTTATAACTTGTAGCTACCAAATACAATCAATTAATTAAATAGCTGAAGGATTTCCTTCGATTTAAGCAAGAAATTATTTTCAAAAAGCACATTTGATAAATACAAGTTAGTTGCACTAAATTCGTACTTAAAATCGCCAAGACAAGTAATTTATTATTTATTTATACTCTATATATTTAGTATATATTTGACAATCAATATATTATTTTTTATTTATACGAATTTTTTATTGAGTGATTTTTTTTTGATAAAATTTTATTAAGTGATTTGAATAGCATAAAAAAAATTATGCATGTAATTACACCAAGGGGACCAAAAGTGTAATAAGCATGAATTTAATAGGCTACATTGTTCAATTAATGTAATTAATGTTGGACCGGGTGACCCTTTAAAGGGGAAAAGAAATTGAGCAAATCATGTTGTAAAACACTATTTTATTTATTTTTTTAAATTTCTCTATTTTTTAACATACTTTTAATATATTTTATGCTTATCTAAAATATAACTCTTAACATAAATTATATTTTTAATATACGAAATATATATTAAATATATATATTTACAGTAAGATATAGCTTATCAGTAAAATACAACTCTTCTTATAATATTAGATTTAGAATTGATTCTCTAATTTTTAATATAATATTTAAAAAATATATATTAAAAAAAATATTTTTAAAAATTAAAAAAATTTGATTTTTTTATGAAGTAAAAAAGTGAATATTTTTAAAAATAAAACCTTCCACCCTAATAGTCAAAGCAAATAAATGTCACAAAGATTACTTCTTTTTAGGTACACTAAGGACATATATAAATATATATATATATATACACACACACATAAACATATACTACATGAAATAATGTCTTTGGGCTTTAGGGTACCTTTTTAATAATTAAATGCCCCAATTCAATATATAAAATGACCAAAAAGTTAAACAGATTCCATGAAATGACCTATACATCCTTATAGTTCATTTCAAGAGGAACCAGTGTCGGTACACCGACAACAGTAGGGTCAATCTTCCCCTTCCCCAATATTTTTTTTTTTTTGCAGTTTTCCACCTCCCAAGATTTATATCCTTCAACAAATAACAACCATGACTACAACCACGATCACAGCTATAGAATATAATTATAATTATAAATTATATTTATAAAATATAATTTAATAATAAATATATATTTTTTAAAACATTAAATTTAAAATTAATTTTCTTATATATAATATAAATCAACTCAAGTAAATTTTAATCTTGAATTAATTAAAATTAATTATATAAATTTTGTTTCATTTGGACCAATTTTGAGTTATATTTTGAGAGAGATAAGTAATAAGATTATATTGACAAGAGATCCAAATTTATTTTTTTAAAATGTTGAAATAAATAATCAAAGAAAAGGCAATTGTCTTCATTTTTCATTTAGGAAAAGTTTGGGGAGGGGTTGTAAGTTGATAGTGACATGTTATTCTTCCAAAAAGGCAAATTTTTTAGATTTCAAGTAATGATCAAATAGGTCCCTATTTAGTAGTTTCTTTTTCCCATTAATATTATATATGTTGAAAAATTAAAAAAAAAAGTTTTATTTATTTATTTTTATTTTGTTCATAGAGGTTCAACTTTCAATCTTTTAAAATTACGAAATCAAATTTAATATATTAGCAAAAAAAAAAGCTTCCATAAAAGGGTCCACTAAGAAGCTATCTTTAGACAAGAAGTATAATGCATTTAATTAATTTATATGTACACAAATACATATAAAAATATAATTAATGATCATGAAACTTAAGAAAAAGTAATAAAATTAACCAAAAAAAAGGAAAAAAAAAAAAAAGGAAAGAAAGCTTACCCTTGGTGTTCTGTTTGGGTTGGCTTCTAATTCTTCTCGTTTTCTAGGTGGGTTTTGAAGCAGCAGCTTGCTTGAACGCAACAGTGGGAGCAATTCTGCAGCTCCTCCTCTGATGTTCAAGCACTAGTTCACCAGCAAACCAATCTAACTTCTCAAAATTGCTTTGCTCTCCAATTCTTTTACCCCCAAACAGCACTGATTCAACATTCTTCTGCTTCAACATATCTTCTGCTATGGCAATCAACATTTTCACATTGTTAGGACCAGGGTCTGTGTCCACATTTGGTCCACACTTGCCTAAGCTGGACCCATTTGCCTGTCACTCACACCCAAATCAATTGGCATTATGAGAGCCTTGTAGCAAACAGAGAAATAAACTGTGCAGCTACAGAAACTTGTCAATTCAATTTACCAAAAAGCATTCAAATTTATATACTCTGTTCCTACTTTTTTTCTATTAGGTATATACAATCTCAAATGAAATTTTTGTTCTAACATAAACATACTGCGTTTGTTCGATCACTATTTTCTGTGTATGTATGTTATTTCTTTGAAAAAAGAGATAGAAACATGATGTTGTCACATGGAGTATTTAGGAGTCACAGACATGATGGGGCATGCAGCAATATTTGAGAAAAAATATATATGCATTTGCTTCCACAAAAATTATAATTTTCAACTTTCTTACCTAATCCTTGTTTTGAGCATTGATATAAGAAGAGGAAATCAATTCTGAGTCTATCATTTAAAGAAATATATACTTATTCACTAAACTATGACTTGGTTTGCTCTTATCTAATTTTGAATACTGTAAGTTATGTTCTAGCAAAAATAAAAAAAAGAAAACAGGGATAGCCTAACAATTTCAACAATTTCTAATCCAAGAATAAGGGCAAATAGGACTTCGATAAAGTAAAAAATTAAACAATTAAAAATTATAATCTTCCTTTTCTTGACTTCCAAGTAACTAAACTCAATTCGATAACACTTTTATATCAGGTTAATTAGAGTAAGCTATAAGAATTTTTTATTATGGACTACATGCTATATGGATTTTCTATTATGGACTACATCCTCAGAATTCTCATTTTCTGTTCGTTCTGTTCGGAGCGATTATGCATTACATTCTCAAAAAGAGATAAAGCCATAATAAATATCAAGAAATTACAAGAATAGCAAAATCAGAGACAGTGTCCTTTAGCTTTTGACAGCAAAGAAAAGCATACCTATAAGTGAACAGAATAATAAAAGCCACAAGCTAATTATGGGAATGCCAATTTACCTTCTAACTAATAATATGAATATAAATCATTGCATACCTCCCACAATCCTGACAAATTTAAGCCACTCCAGGCCTCAAAGCTATTTTTAAAAAAAAACACAAACCCTCCATTTATTGCCTTTTTTCTAATTACTCAACCAGCTAATATTGACATAAAAATAGATTCTCTAGTACAGGGTTAATTGCTATTCAGATTATGGTTCTAAACTTAAATTGGAAACAGAATTTAATTCTTGGCAAGTGGATGTGAGCAAGAAAAATAATAATTCAGCCACCAACTTCCGAATTTTTAACAATGGAAGTTGGCAATAAATAATTTATCAAACTTTTATTTTTTTCCCCAATTTGACTAAAAATTTTGAAACCTGAAATAATTTTTTTAAAATTTTGGCAATTAAAGGAAAGCTGCGAACTGCACATTGACGTAATTAACTCTTCTTTAAGGGAAAGAATTAAAAGTATATATAAGTTTAGGTTTAACTTGCAATGAATAACTGACATTTTGACCAAAAAGATATAAACCCATTAAAGAAAAGATACAAACTTTGAAGGGGTGAAATAAAATGACAAGAGTTTCTTCTCTCTTGGTCAGAGATATCTGGTCAGAAATCTCAAGATCGAACCTTGAGTTATAAATACTCATAACAAAACTAAACCGAAACTCAAACGGTTTAGCTAATAAAAGCCAGTGGTTAAAACCCAATATCATCACATGCAGCCCAACAGAAGAAGGAGGCCACCTCAAACTTCTAAGAAATACAAGCAAAGCACAGCACAGGTCCCCTATCGATTGGGTTTCTTGAATTCATGGTTCCCAATGTATTTCCATGCTAGTAAATGTCGGCTAATACAAGCCATAGAAAAAACAATTGCACCAATGACCCCATAACCTAGGCCAAAAAAAACCCCCCAAAAACCCATCTAAAAATATCATTATGAACATGTATTACATAACATCTATACCTGAAAAAGACACAATTGGCTTACCCCTTTTCACCAGCCTGGCTAGAACTGTCCCATATACATCAAAAACTTGAGAAAAAAATGAATACCCATATCCCAAGTTGTTAAATATTAAATACACATTTTGACACTTAGGTACAAGTTGTATTGTGTTCTGCTATGGGCTTGCTAATCCATCTAGTAAATCATATCATTCTTATAAGAGTTTTCAATGTTTTAAAAAATGCAGAATAAATTTCTCCAATACACAGTCTAAAAGTAAGCGTGTATTTTAATACGCAAAAGACCCAATATTTTCAATGTGCAATAGACTCAGTATCGATTCTCCTCCTATATTTGAAAAAATGCAGAACAAGCTGTGGAAGGACCATACCTGAATTCTCACGTAGTTGCTCCTACATTGACCAAATGCCATGGCAATGGCTTGATCCACTGAGTCAGCTGAACCGTCACCAGAAATTCGAGCCATGGGTCGAGCCCAATGCTTAGCCCTCCAATTCTTGACCTCCTCATAATCATAGCTAACTTCAAGAAGTTGACCAGTACCTAATGACAACACTAACAAATCTTCCACTCCTCTCACAAATGGAAACTCTTGCTTGTTATGCAGCACATGGGTAATTGCGGCAGCGGTCGGGTTGTTCATGGCCAAACCACCGTCAACGGCTAAACACTTGGTCTGACCATCAATAGACCGTACTTGAACCGGTTCAAATAAACCCGGTTCAGCAGATGTGGCTCTGCAAACTTTCCAGAGCGGGAAATCATAACTATCGGTTTCCAGAGCATCAGCTCTTGAGAAAAGAAATGGCGCCGAGCTTGAAAGATCATAGCATGGAATTAAAACCGGTTTTAATGTATCTTTCAGCGTCAAGTTCCGGCCTTTTTCCGTGAACGTTTCTTTCATGGCCTTATCTAGACCGGCGGTGGAGGCGGCTGTACCATAACCACCTTTAAATAACCGTTTAAAAACACCTCCGCCGCCCCCGCCGCCGCTACGACCACTTCCACCACCTCCACTGCTATTACCAAAACGGTAAAATTTTTTACTATGATCAGCTAAAAACCGCCAGGTGTCATCCGCTTTCATAATCGGACGATTATCATCTTTGCTACCGAAAAGCATAGCCGTGAAAATTCCACCGATGCCCGTCCCCGCCGCGACGTCGAAATAATCGGCGATTCTTGCGTCAGGATTGCCTGATTTAGCTTTGAGCGAGTGTTCCAAATATGCCAATGCTTTCCCAGAAAGAATACCTCTCATACCACCGCCGTCGATGGAGAGTATGCAGATTTTTCCACGCTGGTTCTTGATTGCTGAGACGCCGTTAGTTTCGGCGGCAACTGGGAGTTCTGTAGGTGCTGAAGAGATCTGTTTGGGTATCCAGAGCTTCTGATCATCGTAGCCAAACAGAAACTTGCTTTCAAGAATTGAAAAAATTTCATAGCTGAGCTTGTCGGTGTCGATGCTCGGTTCTTGCATTTCTAAAGATTGATTACTCTCCATTTTTTCTTTTGACCAAAACAAATTAAAACTTGCTCAGAGATTGTTCAAGAATCTAATAATAAACCTTATAGTTGTTCAAGAATTAGATTATTTGCATGCTAATTCTTGATTAAGCTCCGTTATTTAAATGGGCAATCTCTTATCGTAATTCTTTTCCTTTGTTTCTCGAGAAACTTCGATTTCTTGCCAAATATTTCTCTCTAATGCAGAGAAAAGCACTTCTTTTTGAATTCAAGAAAAAGGATCAAATGGGTACCATTTACAAGCTTCCAAAGAAAAACTAAACGATTATACATACACAATCTTCCATCATTTCCAACAAAAAATTACCTGAAAATTTTCAATTTATATCATCACCCAAAACACCAGATGAGATCATGAGACAGAAAAATAGCTATAATTGTTGTTTTGGGTTTCCAAAACGCTCGCAATCACTTCAGTTGAAGTTGTGGATATGATCAATAATTTTTTTACAACAAAAGGAGAGAAAACAAGAAATAAAAAAAGAAAAGAAAAGAAATAAAAAGAACCCACAAACCCCTATTTTGAAAAACCCTTTTGGCTTTTGCCCAATATGTGCTTCTCCCTCTCTCTCTCTCTCTCTCTCTCTCTGTAAATCTCCGGAGTTGTAATCTTTTAACAGAGCACGCTAAGATGAAAAATGCATAAAGAATTATAAAAACCAACCAATTAAGAGAGGAGAGGTGGTAATCTTATAGTTATATATTATGCATATATCCAAAAAAAAAAAACAAAACAGAAAATAAGCCAAAAAGAATCAGAGAGAGAAAGAAAGGAGAAGGAGAGCAGAGGAGGCAAGAACACAGCAATTGCAGAGCATGTCTGTTTATAGCTTTTAAAACCCACAATACTTTTTTTTTTCAATTCTCTCTCTATCTATTTTTGGATTATTTTTGTTTCTCCCTATGTGTAAGTAAAGCCACCTCAACTCAACTTAATATTTATAAAATTTTAAAGATAATTTTTATTTAGAATAAATATATGTATAATTAATCAATAAAAATAATTTAAAATATAATAATAAAAAATATAATTAATTTTAGATTGAATAATTAATTTTTGGTTGAATATATATTTGATATAAGCCTCTACAAAATTTTAAAATATGAATATGTGATTAATTTAATATATATAAATAATTTAAAAATTATATTTTTTGTAAATGAATTTTTTAATATTTATATTTTTAGTATCTCAATTTTAGAAAATTATATAATATAACAATTATAATTTCAACTAGTCAACTAATTAAATAATAATATATTTAAAAAAAATATGTCATAATCTAATTAAGATATCTAAACATTACGGTTATACCATATTATTTCTTCTTAATTTAAAAAAAATTGCAAATGAGTTGTTTGTATCAAATTTTTATGTCAATTATGAATAAATAAATCAATTATAAGATATTAAATAAAAATTAAAATATTGAATTAACAAAAATGAGACATTAAAATAAAAATTTTGAAAAATTCGGAGATTAATAACATAATTTTTTAAACTAAAATATTAGATTTGGAAATTAATTTTATATATTGAAGAAGATTTGAATATTTTTTTACTCTTCCACATTAGTCCACAATTGTCCTTTATTAATTTTATTTTGATTAAATATTGGGAGGCATGACCAATTGGTCACCGACGGTTGAGATTACGTGTAAGGGGTCATTTCCGGTCAGGAATCAACGGTCAAGATACGTTTTTCACTGTTTGTCCGTGATCAACGGTCAAATTTGAGAAAAAGAAATTCTATAATTTAATTTATTTTTTATTATATCCATTTTTTTATTGCTTCCCGCCCTTGTCGTTACGCGTGGGGTTCAGCGTTACCTACGTCGGCAAAAGAATGGAGGCGCACTAACTTCATTTTTTGTTTGATTTTTTTTAGATTAAATTACCCCTTTTTTTTTTAGTTTGTCGGAGGAATTTAATCTATAGATTATATAATAGGAGGTCCTTCCATCAACACTCATCATAAAAATAATTAATATTTACCATAAAAATGACGGAATGGAGAATAAAATTCGTAATCAACTAAACACATTACAGCGCACTAACCAACTAGGCTAAACCCTCTACCCTAGATTAAATTACCTTTTAATATTAGATTTTTGAAAATAATTTTTTTTTGTTGGTAATTAGGAAATTACACATTAATTTTTTATTTTTTTATATTTTAATCTTTTTTTTTGAAAAAAAATACTTTATTAAAAATTATTTATTAAAATAGTAGTGATAAAAAAAGAAAATTAGACTTTTACTCTCTGTAATTTAATAAAGGGCATATTATTTTAGCGAGCAAATGAGTAATCTTATTCATAATAAATAAAGTGTTAAATATAATAAATTTTTTTATTAAGATTGAAATTTTTTGTTATAATAATAAATTGAACTCTTATTATTATAATAGAAAATTACAATAAAAAATTAATTAAATATATAATTGCTAGAATTTATAAAGTTGAAAAGTAAATTCTTCTATAATTGCCAATAGGAAAATCAGATAAAATAAAAACATCTCAGTAACTAAAAAGTTTAAATTTACCATACTTAATTTATTAAGATATCAACACATATATATGTTGGCAGATTAAGATTGCAAGGAGTTAGCAATTATGAATTTTAGAACAACTTTTTTGAGAAAAAAAAACATACTATAAGCTATCAAATTTGAAAATGGCAAACGTATTAAAATTTGGTGCAAATTATTTTCAATATTTGCACATAATAGAATATTTATATATGTCCATATTTAGATCACTTGGTAAATAATTTTCATGAGCATATATATATTTTTTCAATATTACAATTGGGGAGGGAGAAATCGATTATGAATTGTTTAGAAATATGCACTTATTGCTAGGCTAAATTTCAGTGTGCAATTTTCATGAGTATAATTAAACACATTAACAAATCACAAAATTTCACATGAATTATTTGATTAATTCATTTTCTATGATTTTTTTAGGAAGTCTAGCTATGAGTTCTATCGATTATAATTTTAGTATATGATTTGTATATAATTATCTACTAACTACAAAATTTGAAGTTCCGATTTAGGGAATAAAACAGGAATAGGTGTAAGAATGGAACTTTTTCTTCCTTTAGAATAATTTATTTATTTTAGAATACATATATATATAATTGTTTTATTTTCAAATGATATAAATGAAAAATTATAAAGTCTTTCTCTTTTCTTGCTTTATTAATGAATTTTCTCATTTTGGTGTATCATTTATTGCATGCAATCATGAAAGTAATTAATCTAAGGTTAAGCAATTTGATCATCCAAGGAAAAGAAAATGGATTATATACACACACACAAAGCTAAGAGACAAAGTTAGGTTTCAAACCTAAAATCAGTCTGAAAAATACCGCATGTTATATAAGTATAGAAAGAAGAAATACGCATCCTAATATTGTAGATTGAATTCAAAACTTTAAGTGCTTCAACTAAAAGAAGAAGTAATGAATAAGATTGTGAGCCTTTTGATGGAAGCCTCTAGCTCAAAATTTATATTAACTCTTGAGGATAAAAAAATATGATATATTAGGTTTATAACTAGTTGAATTTTATAACATAAAATAATTTAGATCAATTTGATCGGATAAATTTTTTTATTATAAGTTCATTATATTATATTTTATATTTTATGTAATTATAAAATTTGAAATTTTATTCTATATCATTCATATTGCATATATATATATATATTGTTTAACAATCTTATATATTATGAGCCAAACAATATCACTTAACTTCTTTTTAAAAAGATGGTCGGATTTCGTCAAATAAAAATTCATCGTTAAAAATAATATATATATATATATCACTTAGCTCTTCGATAACATGAATTTGATATGTATATAATTTCATATTTTTGGTGGGTTTTTCATTAAAAATATATTTGGTTTTTTGTTTTGTTTTATTTTTATTTTTCTGTTTGTTAGGTAAATGAGTTTTCTTGTCTCTTTTGGATGTGTGTGTGTTTGTATGATTAATTTCTCCTTTTATCTCTATCACCAACCATCAATAAATAGGTTCTTCGTACTCAAAGGAGTTTGTTTTTTCTCTTTGCTTATCAAAATTGATTTAATTTTTTTTTTGAAATACAACATTTAATATGTAATTTTTGAATAAATAAAACGAATATGAGATATACTATTTTTTTTTATTAACAATATATGAAAAAAGAAAATTTCAAAATTATAATTCGAAATTTAAGTGAGACTAATGACGCTATTGACCACCAAATCAAAAGACTGGATTAGTATGAGATATACTATTAAACCGTTAAAAAATAATTTTAATTAACATATATATTGAAATAAGAATATTATTAATAAATTAAATTGAAAATAATAATAAATAAATAGGCTAATTTTGATCCTTAAAAACATAAATATAGGTCCTCACAATATATGTATATAACTTAACAATTTAATTTTATTCTCAATTTTAAAATTTAATCATTCTCATCAATATTCTTTTACACTTTTAAATGGCCATTTAACATTTTATATTTATTAAAATTTTAACAAATAATTAATATTTATTCACCATAAGTTATCACAAATAACTATATGTAATTATTCCACTATTTCTATTAATTGTATTCTTAATTATGAAGTTTTAAAATTAAATCTAAATCCACTATGATTATACATATGTACTAATTTAAAACTTTATAGTTGCTAATATAATAATATATTAAAAAGGAGAAAATTAAAATCCACCAAATTAAGTTTTCATTTTTTTAAAAAAATAATTAGCATTTTATTATAATATTTACTTTCTTTTTTTTAATAAAATCTTTTTTTTTTAATTTTAAGATATAGTTAATGGCTCAAGAAAATGATTTGACGAAATAAAAACTAAAATATAGTGACGTGGTGATGAGAGCATAGATAAAATCAGATACGCATTTTGCTCATAGAAATTTCTCGTCTTTCTATGGAGAAAGACTAGTCAGATGCTGGGTCCCGTTCATATTTAATATTTTATAATTAATATTTTAATTTTTCTAAAAAAAAAAAAAACTCATTGTTGAATTTGTCAAAAATTAGTTTGACCAATCACTTCGCCAAGAAAAAGTTTTGGTTCATCTAAACCAACAATCCATTTTTTAATTAATTAATTATGATAAAATATTATTAAGACTAATATTAAAATTTATTATAATTAATATACTAATTTATTATATTATTTTAAAACTAATATTCTTTCTAATCTAAAAAATTTATTAATAACTTAATATTAATGCATTTATCACGCACAGATAATTCAATAATTTCAGCGGTTTAAAATAAAATTTAAATATGAGAGATTTTATTTTTATGATTATTTAAATTATATTACAAAAACAAAATATATAAAAATATAAAATTTTGCCTAATCGTAAGGTTCTATTGACTTCATAATTTGAACCACTCGTAATATCACTTATTAATAAAAATAAAATTACTTTTTCAATGCTAAAAAAACTCAATATTAATGATTAAATAAATTTTAAAAATTTTAAACTATATAATTGAATATTATTTAAATATTATGTGGTTTTAATGCAACTATAAAATATTTGAACTTTTTAATATATTTTTAACAAAACTCTATTTTTTTAATTAAAAATGTGATATTTTGTAAACAATTTTTTTTTATCGGAAACAATTTTTTTTTTCAGAACAAGTAAAGCCTGCATAGATATTGAATAATTATTCTTTTTCTTTTTAATTTAATGGTGACTCCCATGGCAACTTAATTTGCACAAAGCATGTTAATTAATTAGTTCATTTCTTTTGTTTTATCAGGATTTAAAAAATTTATAATATTTATAAATAAAAAAATAATTATGGTATATAATTCTGAAAATCAAAACTTAATCAACATTGTAGAAAATAATGACTAGAATAATCCTTTTCATTATCTATATATGTAGTTGCGTTGAAACTCAATAAGAAAAAATTTATAACTCTCGTGGTTCTATCTGTCTCTACTTCAGAGGGATGATTTACACAAAAAAAAAATTATTTCAAATAAATATAATTAATATAAAAATGAATTGATAAGAAAAGAATACAAATTTTGATAAAATTATATATTGAAGTATAGTCTAATAATAATATATATATATGTATAATAGACTTGAAACCAAACAATAAAAAAAACACCTTCGAATCGATTAATTCTTTTCTTCTCTTATATACATACTAAAAAAATTTAATAAAATTCTATTTTATTACAATCATTATTATTTCAATAGTAATGCATCAAAATATTCATATTTCACTGATTTTATTTATTTTAAAATTATTTTTTAAAAAAATTAATATTAAGTATTTATTTTTTTGAGTCTTATAAATAAAAATATTTCATTTAAAAATTTATCTTTTTTTAAAATCTAACAGTGCTCAAGTTCGAATTAATTAGATAATATCTCATATATCAAATGATTAGAAAAATTGACTTACTAATTTAAATAGAAAATAACATTTAAAAAATATGGCTCTGAATTATCAATTTTAGTTTGGAAAAAAAAAGCAAAAAAAATAAGATTAAAGGATGATATCTTTAGATTTCTTATCAAGAAAAAAAAAAAGCAATAATAGGCGCATAAATAATTTATCCTACAATAATGAGAAGATAATAATAAAAAGGAAAAATAAAGTGATGTTTATTTTTCCTAACTATTGGAATCCATCAATTTAGGATTGAATTGATGGAAAGAGAATTAGAAGATGCTCATCACTTAGCCTTAAATTTTATGGTTACTAGTGGTTGACAAGCCAATTACATCATTCCCTCCATTTAATCAAATTATTTTGTTTATTATATATTATTAATTTTATTATCCTATCATTAGAAAGAATATTTTTTTTTCAAAAAATATAATTATATTTAAAATTTTGAAATAGATTGATTTATACTAATATTAATTGCCATCATTATTTTTTTTTATCAAAATTGTATCATAATATATATATATATATATATTTTGCAATTAAGTAGAGATTAATGAAAAGTTCTAATAAAACTAAATTATTTGTTTTAAAAAATTGATATATATTATTGAATTAAATCATTATAAATAATATAAATAATAAAAGTGGCAACATTCATATCCTACTCTCTATGATTAATCAAATCAATCATTTTTACAATACTATGTTGATCTTCTTACATATATAAGAGTACAGTTTTGACAATTTTTTAATAATATGCAATAATTTTTAATTATTTAGCCAAATTAAAATTCATCCTTATTCTATATTATGTTAGAAAAAAATATTAAGTTTGATAAAATTAAGTTGAGTTAAGAATAATTAGAAATAACTATAAAAAAAAGAATAGTTAGAAATAACTATATAAAAAAGAATAATTAGAAATAATATTAAACAAAATGAACAAATTTTCAACTTAATTTTGATAAATGCAAATAATAATTAAAATTAAAATTCAAAACTAAGTTAGAATAATATATTTTAAAAGATTAGGATACCAATATAATTTTTCCAAAAAAAAAAAGAGTTTTTTTTAATAAAACCTTTATATTATTAGGAGATTGGCAAATTCAACGTTGATAATTTTTAACTTTTGAATATTTCTATATATTCAATAACTTCTATACATATATATATATATATATATCAAAATCGAACATCTAATAATTATTTATAAAAAAAACTACCAATGTATAACTTAGTGATTAAAAATATATATTATTATTGTTTAATTTTTAAATTTAAATTTTAGATATTCTTTTTATGTGTGAATGTGATTAATAAAAAATAATATATTTATAAGACACATGGTTATTAAATTATTCATTAGATTATATTAAATTCTCCTACAAAAATTTGTTGCTAATGATATAACCGTTGACTAAAAATTGTGTGATTTAGATTTTTAATTAAACCAAGAATAGCAACTTCTGATTATTATGATTTAGTGAGTCTCTTTCATTATCTTTTTATGGTTGGATTTTTTCTAACTTTCTATAGAGTTGTTAATTTGATAGTTTCCACTTTGAATAATTAACTTTCTAAATTATCCAAATTATTTATATATAAAATAAATATAATTTAAAGAAAAATTTTAATTAGTATTTATTATAAGAAAATTAATCATAGGCACTAATTATGGTTTTGATATCTTTTTGTTTTCATAATCAATGAGATTAAAGAAAATTTTCACTTTGCTCCACTAATCACGGTTATTATCATATTATGACCCACTTGTCTTTGGCTCTCATATAAGAATGATTTTTATCTTTTTATTATTATTTTTGAAGTATATCTTATTATTATTATTATTATTAATCACAAGTAATTAACAAAATGGGAACTAAATTATGGTCATTTTAGAACTAGAAATCATTTCTTCAAACCTATTTATACTTTCTTGTCACCTTTTCTAGGTCAACCCTATATATTTATTTGGTTTTGCATACAAATGTGCTTGGGCAATACATATATGTTAAAACTTTTAAGTGTGGAAGAAATATAATATCAGAAAAAAATAAATTTAGTAAAATATAAATACATAGAAAAATTTATAATTTAATGTTTTGAAAGTTTAAATTATAATATAATATTAAATTTGCAAATGTATTTTCTTATTAAATTTACTAAGAAAATCTCTCAAATAATTAAACTTTTCAAACACAAATTCAGGTAGCTTTAAAGTTGATATAGAAATTGTTTATTTTCTTTATAAAAATATTTATTAGCTTTAGTTCTCCAAAGGAAATCAATAAAAATTTTCCTTAATTTTTTCTTTACATGCAGATAACAACCCATTATTTTTATTTTTTTTAACAAAAAAAGTTATCAGAAAAAACAAAATAATAAAAAAGAGCAGACTGCAGAGTAGTGGTAGATGCACGTGTGAGAAAAATGCTTTCTGGCATTTCGCAATAACAGGGAATGGGGTTTTCTTGAATAACTGGATGTTTTCCAGGGGACATCAAAGCAAAGCAATATTAAAAAAATTTAACATGTCTCCTCTTATACTTTTTTCTTTAATTCAAAATAAAATTCTACTAATAAATCAAAAAATATATTTATAAAATATAAATAAAATTATATAATTTTAAAATATATAATTTATATAATATTAATAAAATTACTAAATCTATTTGAATTTTATAAATTTTTTTAATATAAATAATAAATAATATTAATATAACTCGGATAAATTGAATTTCAACAAAATGTTTATTCATTTAATTTGTCATTGGTAATCATTTTACTCACTAGAAATACACATTTATTAAAGAAATAAAGACAACCCATGCTAGAGCAGTACAAACCTTTATTAAAAAAGAATATAAAATTTGTAAATAAATAAAAAATAAAATTTAATTTTATTGTATAAGGTAAAATAATATAACATAAAAAATAAATATTAAATTTTAAATATATATTAATCTAAAAATTATTCTAAAAATAAATAACATAATAAAAATATATAAAATAAAAAAAAATAAAAATAAAGATGAACAAGACTGACGACAACTCTATTTTTAAATTAAAAAAAATAAAAATTTGAATTTTTTTATTTCATATAACCAAAATTTATATATTTTATTTTATTTATTATTATATATTATTATTTTTGAAATTATACATTAATATATATATGTAATTTTTACATTTCTATCTATATTTCTTTAATTATAACAGAAAATGGATGATGATATAGTTTCTATAATAATATAGTAGTTTATTATATTTTATTTATGATGATAATATATATATTTGCATCCTTATAAAATTAAAATTATATATAATAAAAAAAGAAAAAAATTCTTTTGAAAAAATAGAAGACATAAATTAAATTTAAGATGCTCGTATTATAATACTTTTTATCCACCTGCATAATTGATTTTAGTCACATGTCACATCTATTGATATGGGTTGTCATTGGATACTATACATTTGATTTTTGGGTTTCGAAATTAATGTCAGCAAGTTTTATACAAAAGGACAATAGTATGTGTATTTTTGTACATGAATGTATATACATAAGTTTAGAATATAATTAAAAATTTAAATAATAAATTATATGTATGTTTATTTTTTTAAAAATTTATTTGGTTGGTGACCTTAGAATATGAGTTAAACAAGAAATTAGATTGGGTCAAACAAGAAATTGGAAGTCATGCAGGCAGAATAGTCCCAAGATAATATCACCCCATTTAGAACACAAATTATATTTAACTTTTTTTTTAAAAAAAAATTATATAGATTTTGTATATTAGATGCATATTTATAGAATTGGAATACTTTTAAAATTGAAACTTGATAAGTGGGTGTACGCCTGGTATATTAGATGTATATCCTGAAAAAATGGAGTATTTTTTATATTAAAAATTGAAAAAAAAGTAAAAGAAAAATAAGCATCATTGAAAATATTTAAAAATTATATTACATGATATTTTTTAATATATCAAATACATATTAAATGTAAATATTTAAAAATAGAGTATATTTTTAATATATTATATGCATCTCTTTAAAAGAGGTATTTTTAAATTAAAAGTTAATATATGGATATTTTTAAAATAAAAAAATAGTATTTTTAAGAATAATTTTATTTTTTGACGTATTTTATTTTTAAGAAATCCCTTTATTTTTTGAACAACTTTATAGAAATTCCCTAAAAATATGATAGTATTGAATAAATGTAAATGAGCCCAGCTTTCTGCTTAACAGATTTTCCAGAAATATTATGGCTTTTGACAAAAATACGATAAAAATTAAAAATAATTTTAAATTTATTATATTTATAAAATATTTATCAAAATATAGAATTTATAAAATATTTACTAAAATATCAAATTTTTATTAATTTGCAAAAAGTTTACAATGAATTTATCATAAATTTATAATGAGTTTATAAATTTTATCAGTTTATAATAAATTCATAATAAAATAACTAAAATACTCATAATAAAAAATAAAAAATTTTAAAAATATGATGGAGAATACCATTTTTCTAAATATTATGATTCTGACTTCATCTCAGGCCTAAGCAGTGTGCAACTTAAAAAAAATAGAGAAAATGACACCTTTCATATTTTTAAAATTTTTTATTATTTTTACAAAAGTTATTCTAGTCATTTTATTATAAACTCATAGTAAATTTATTATAAACAGTATAAAATTTATAAACTTATGATAAATTCATTATAAACTCATTGTAAATTATTTCTAAACTAATTAAATTTAATATTTTAATAAATATTTTATAAATTCTAGTATTTTAATAAATATTTTATAAATATAATAAATTTAAAATTATTTTAATTTTTCATATATTTTGGTTAAAACCCCAAAAGAATGGGCCATCTCTAAGAGCCATTGAATTAGGGAAAATGATGCTCTTTACTAATTTTTATAAATTTTTTGTATATTTTATTTTATTAGGTATCTTTTAATTATTCAATAAAAGAATATAATAAATTTATAATAAATTTATAAAAATTATCATGTATATAATAAACTTATAGTAAATTCATAATAAACTAAACGAATATCATAAATTTATAAACTAATAAAAATTATAATAAATTTGAAAATATTTTAAAAATCTAATAAATTTTGTAATTTTTTTTATTTTTTTTTGGCTGTTGTATAAAAAATTGCGTTGAATTATATTGTAGAAATAACTGGTTTGGAGTATAAATGAATTAAAACTAATCCAAATTCAATTCTTTTTTTTTTCAAATATTTGAATTAAATTAAATTCAACTTAATTTGCTACTAGAATATTATAATATTTAAACAGAAACTAAGTTTGAATATCATAGTATTCAACTTATATTGCTTGTAAGTTTAACTAAATATTTAATTTTCACTACAACTATTGAAAATACAAATATTATTTTCTTAATTTAATTTGATTTATGTTGTTAAACCAATAAATAATAGTACTAACATGTCGATAATGTTAACAGATGGTAATAATTTGGTATAAGCATCAAGCAACGCAGTTTGGAATTTTAGATTGGTATACTTAAATTAAAATTTTCATATTAATTAGTAATTACATATTTATTTGAACAATAGATCTATAATGGATTTTTTTAAAAAATATATTAAATTCAAATATATTAAATGCCAAAAAAAAAGTTAAATTTCTAAATTTATCGACGCAATTAACAATATTATTGATGATTAAATTATGAAACCACAAATATACAAATATCTTAGCAGATCAAATTCTTAGATTCTTACAATGATCCACTTCCAAGATTTTTGGAGAACTTGAATTTATTGTCCATTCATTTTATAGCGCTCTGTCTCTCACTCACTCACTCACTCATACATGGATATACAGTTCACGCTTTCATCTTCTTCTTCCTTATTGTATTCCAAAACCCACAAAAAACCCAAATTAATCCCATAAAAATGGCTAATTAGAAATCAAGTAAAACCCAAAACAATTTGTTCCTTTAACTACAAAATGTATACATTAATTTTCTCTAATTATTTTATCATTTCTCTAATCATTTTATGCAATTATATATATGCATATATTAATTAGTTAATTAGTTTAATTAATATATATTTCTTTTTTTTTCTCCTCTTCCAGCTGCTGTGGTTGCAAATGGCAGCAAAGAGCATGGGTTGTTCAAAGACTGGTTCTAACAAAGGTAATAAAGAGAGGTTCAAGTTCTGTGGAATTGACTGAAGATAATAATAAGCCTTTTGTTAAGGTAGAAGGTGATGATGATAATGAGAAGAAAGGAACAATTGTTGGGGCAATTGCTCTTATTATTGGTACAAGTATTGGTTCTGGGATTCTTGCTCTTCCTCAGAAAGCTTCTCTTGCTGTATCTCTCTCTCTCTCTCTCTCTTCCCTACACTCATGATTAAACTGAAAATCGAACTAAAATCGGTCAAACTGAATTGAAAATTATGATTAAGTAAACTGATAGTTTAAGTTTTTAATTTTTATAGAATAGTAGAATATTGGATTTTAGTATTTTGAGAACTTTTTAGAAGGGGAAAGACAAGTTGAGTTTCTTGACTTCCTTGCATCATATGAAGAAGACTTAAATATTAGGCTATTAGTTCCATATATATATATATATATAAATTTTCAATTATCTTTCATTAATGAAAACTTATTGTTAATGCACTTATTTATGATTAATAGTATATGTTAATATTTACTTTAAAAAAAATAATAATAATAATTTTGATTATACCTATCTAAGGATAGGATTACTGAAAATGAAAGAATTTAAGAAAAAATAATTGAGTTTTAAATAAACAGAACATGTTTTGATTTTATTATTACTTGACTTAACCTAAATTATTATATAATATAATATTCATATTTATTACTTTTAAATATATATTTACATATAATAAAATGTGAATATCTTCATAAATAATTGATATTACATGAATAAAAAATAATTTATTGTTAGTATAATCTATTTAATCATTGTTTTTAATTTTATGACGAGAAAGAGTTTCATGGCTTAATGACCAAAAGTATTATTGCTTCTGTTTAGATTTCAGATTCGAATTATAAGTATTTCTCATTTTCACATGCAATTTTAATTCACATACATGCTATATTATATTAACAATCATAGCATGCTGGGGATTTCTTTTATTTGAAGCACTATTGCTTATTGAAATCAATGTTGGATTGTGGAAAAAGAAGAGAAAAAAAACAGAGGATGAAGAAGAAGGAGAAGAATTAGATGTGATATCTTTAAGAACTATGGCACAAGAGACACTAGGAGATTTTGGAGGAACTTTGACCACTATCACTTATATTTTCTTGGGTTATTCTTCAATGGTTGCTTATACTTCAAAATCTGGAGAAGTTCTTTACCATTTGATCAATCTTCCTGAATCAGTCTCTGGCTGCTTGTTCACTTGTTTCTTTACAATGTTAATCTCCATTGGTGGCACTGCTGCTACTGACCAAGTCAATCAATGGCTCACCACTTTCATGATAGGTATCTAAGTTTTATAATATTATGTCAAGCCCTAGATTAATATGATGGATTTTTAATTATTAAATTATTATGAGTTTATTATATGCTTCTGTAAAAAGAAAAAAAAATCTAATAAAAAGGTAAAAATTTTGAAATATATGGTGAGGAATGCAATTAAGCTTTAGCTTCTTAGCTATTAAAGCATTGGGCTTGAGTTCAACAGGTCTCTCAGTCGTAAAATTGGCCTAAACCATTTTGATTTGATGAATCTTTTAATTATATGTATTGTTTTGACTCCTCATATTTGTTCAGCATGAAAATTATTCCCCACTTCCAACGAATTTGGAAATGATATGATTTTGATTTAGTATATGAATGTTAAAAAATATTGATGCACTTGCAGGTTTACTGCTGGCAATTGAGGTGCTAGCAGTTGGTTATGGTGGGTGGTCAGGATTGGAAGGAAGAGAAGACTGGGGAAAAGTTCCATCTACAATTCCTGTAATAATCTTTTCCCTGGTTTATCATGATCTAACACCTGGTAATTATACAAAGAACACTCTAACTCCAGCTCAAATATTTTCAGAACTTACATGGATATTGGTGACTAAGTTATGGACTAAGTTCAACCATCATACTGTAACTCGGTGACCGGTAGCGTGTGTTGCTTTCACTTATATTTTAAATTCGAATTCTAAATGTCCCCCTTCCCATATGTAATTAATAAAAAAAAAAGTATGGACTAAGTTGTATTGTAATCACAAAAGATTGATTTTGTTATAATTTCTTAAGTTCAACTTTGTTGCAATGTTTCAAGAAATGGGTTGATTTATGGTTATGGTAATTCACATGTTGCAGTTCTTTGTGCTTATCTGGGTGGAGATCTGCCAAGGCTAAGGGCTTCAGTTCTTATTGGTGGCCTTGTTCCATTGTTGGCATTGCTTGTTTGGGAAGCAATTGCTCTTGGTCTTTCATCTCAGTATGATCAAATTGCTGAACCTGTTGAATTGCTAATGAGGTAATTTAATCTTTGTAGATTCTATTGAGGTTTTGATATTGGAATTTCAAATATAAGAGAAATCTCACATTGAAAAAAAAAAAAAAGAACTTTAGTGAGAGATATATAAATAAAAATAATTTATAAGTCCAAAGTCTTAAGGTTTTGAGTTGAAATACAGTATCACTTCCACCGTTGTATTTTCTCATTAGACCTATGAAAAAGATCTCTCAACTAATTGGATTTCCGGTCCCTAAACAATTAGTCTTAAAATTATGTTATTGAACTAGCATTTCAGTGATCGAGTGCTTATCTCGTAATGCAGGAGGTCAAAAGTTTGAATCATGTCATATCCCCGTTAAAGAATTCCAGATGTATTTGAAAATGAGTCCTTCTATGTATAATTTATTTGAATCTCAAGTTAAATTTGGCATCAGATTTCTGAAAATTTCAGTGCGAGATGGAGTGGGGTGTCATACTTGGTAGAGGCATTTTCACTTCTGGCAGTAGGAACATCACTAATTGGCAGTCTATTGGGCTTCTATGAGTTCTTCAAGGAGCAACTTAAAAATCTTTCATGGCATTCATCTACTATAAAAATATTGCAGGTAAGCAAACTGTTCTGTTTTCCAACTCTCCAGTCTTTACTATATACTAAAGCACATTTTAATAGAATGCCGAGAAAAAGCTTATTGATAAGTGTACATTTTCTTAAATGATAGACCTAGAACGATTCCTCCGTCCCCATATCGTTAGTAAAAAAAAACACATCACTAATATTAATAGACACAATCAATAACTGCAGAAACCAAATATGCTACTTGAGTTGAGAAATTGGTGGGGAAGAAACAAAATCAGCTTCACAGCAATGGCAATAGTGATTGCTCCAACACTACTCGTTGAAACCACATTTCCGGATGCCTTTTCTGCTGCTACAGAAATTGCCGTAAGTTAACATTCGGTCAGTTTTTATTTTGAACTGAATCGTGTTTACCCCTAATTACAGCTCTTTTTTAAGCTCAAGAGCGATTTTGCTTTAGCTTATGAATTTTAATGTGGAACAGGGAGGATACTGCATGACAATGCTGTATGGAATTCTTCCACCAGCTATGGCATGGGCAATGTATGACAGAGAAGGAGAAAACACTAATCAAAAGGTGCTATCAAGAGCAAGGCCTGCACTTGTTGTAGTTGGCATTTTTGCTTGTGGTATAGTTGTGGAGCAAATATTGCAGGATTTTTCTGCACTTCACCTCTGACAATTGGATTAACCAAAAAAATAAGTCATCATTTAACTCCAAATATATACATACACATTGCATATAGCATGGCTATCTCAAAGAATTAGAGATTGGCTTCTCTGCAATCAACTTGTAAATTTTAATTTTCATATCTACGTACTGAATCTTGCAATTTATAGCAATGATTTTGTATTTATATTCTCTATTTTATTTCTCGAACGATAATTAAAGTCAATCTCAGAGAACAACTCAATTCCCAACACACTTTCCTTGGTAAGGGCCTTTGTTTCTAGTTTGTGCTCAATGACTGATCCCAGGCCTATTACCTACGAAAATATGCACTTATTACCTAGGAAAATATGCACTCAACGCTAAACTGTGCCTGAGTGTGCTTCTCTTTGAAATTGTTTCACTTACCATATTTTGTTGCAGTCTTCAACTATATGTGAAATCACGCATAGGAAGCACTTTAGAAACCAACAAAACAGTAGTAACTTGGAGAAAAATGCAATATAGTTACCCAAAATACCAAATGGCATTACATTAAAAGAACTTGGGTTCCTAAGATGGACAATAAATAGTAGGGATAATTTATTTCACAAAGGAACATAATTAAAGCAATAGAAATTATAAAAACATGCACTTCAAAACAGTCAGAACAGCGATACTCAAATCAAAATGGTACACAAGCAGAAGAAGAGCATTTAAAAGCACTTTTCCAGGCTAGCAAAGTCCTAGTTCTTAACTGTTGTCACATGCCTCAGAAGCATTTGTACAACATCATGTGATATTCTTGAAGCCTCAGTCTTGAGGTGATGAATCTTTGCCTCTGTTTCATGCTCCAGCCGCTTCACATTAGCACCAGAATCGCCACTACTCTGTTTTTAATGTTAATGAGTAGGTGCAAGTCAGCTTTTAACTGATAATAAGCAATAAAAAACAAGCAGCAATTCGGTGATCTGAGTTTGATGCCTTCTGCCTTAGTGTGTGTGTGTGCTTCTCTGTGATAAAGTTCGAGTTGTGAACGCAGAAATGTGATAAATTTGGCAGACTAAAGGGAAAAAAAACCAAGGGTATCAGCATGAAAGCTGATCACAAAAATGCCCCTGTATAAACAAATCTGTAAGATCAGATATTCCATTTTCATGAAATATGATGCAAATCAACATGAACTGAAGTTAGCAGCTGACACTTGAGAATGAAAACGGATATAAACATGTGAACACATGTATATTTTTTCTCATAAAAGCCAATAGCACAAATTAATATTGATGTGTTCTCTTTTGACATTCTCACCTCTGCAACCTTCCTCTGAAACTCAGCTTCCATGTGGGCTCGAAATCCAGTAATATCCTTCTCAGCCTCTTCTTTTGCTTGTTTCAATCTAGCCATTTTTGCTGCATAAAGAGAGAAACAAAAGGCAGTTAACATCAATGGTTTCTCCGCCAATGTGATGACTACTTCAATTATTTTATTTTTCTTGATGACCAAAAAAATGGGGGAGGGAAAATCTATTGAAACTCAAAACAGCTGCTTCCATCAAAATTGAACTTGAGGACATACACACCTGAGCCAAAATCATCATTTTAAAAACTAATTTTTCAAACATGTTCAAATTTATACATATGCACAATGTATAATGGGGTTTTTGTGGTTCAAATTCATAAAAAGCAGCTGGCAGTGATTAAGGGTTAGAAATTAATAGTTCCTGATCCTGAGACTATTAGGCAGCCTATTCTGTCAGATTTCTCTTGCACATCCAGGTCCAGACGTGCATGCAAGCATACACTAAGGATTAGGAAGGTCTTGAAGCCAGCAACTTGTCACAGATTGATTGTCTAAGAAAAACAAATCAACATAGTCTATTTGACATTAAAATGATGATATAAGAACAATACCAAGCAAACCTATAATATAGTTTCTCAAACAATAGACTGCCTGTATGCAATGATGATCAAAAGAAAAACAATGTTTCAATATTGAAATTTTTGGAAGCAAAAGTATGACAGATGATTTAAAAAGCAGATTGACAGAAGTGCTTTAATTTGCTAAATGCCAAAAAAAGCACGGATGAGGAGGGTTGTTTAATACTCACCATTTCTGGCAACATTAACAATATGCTGAGCTTCCTGTTCTGCAGCTAGCAGAAGCTGAATTCCATTTTGACCCCTGCTGGAATCCATTCTTCCACGAATTTCTACTAGAACAACGAAATGTGTAGTAACAGACAAATGAAAATAGCATTAGACAACATCTAAACAAGGTACACAGTTAAGTAGCTTGTGCAAGGATCCATTAAAACAGACAACAACCCCCAAAGAAATCACACATTTTGATATAACTTCAATATCAAGACACTCCAGGCTGAGACATAGTTACTTTGCAAAATAGCATCCCCTACACATTCTTTTTCAACGTATGGCATCTAAAATTAGAAATAAGATGAAATGAACGAAATTCAACAATGCACAAAACAGCCCTTAAACTGCCTTCCTGCCCGAATTGTTTTTTATCCAAATGAAGTCGAAAGCAACACTTGTGGTTGATTTGTGCTGTTCTAGATAACCAGTTTCAATATGTATTTATATAAATTGCAGTTGACAACTAAAGCACCAAATAGCGACAAAGTCGGGGATGTGGGCAAGCTGACAACACCCTAAACTTAACAAGGGCAGAAAGACAGGGAAACACTAATCCCTACTGGGTTGATGCAAATAAGCTAAATGGCTATGCTTCTGTGTATCCATGTTCTTAACAATCTACAGAAGTAGCTGACTAAAGGAATAAAGGTTGGACCTTGCAACCAGATATTATAGCAAGCACAAGAATAAAAACAGCAAAACCCCTCAACTACCATGTAGTTTGGAAAATAGAATTTCATGAAAGAATGACTTGACATCAATTTGGCACACTAGTAATTGAATCACTATGCAGTTTCAGTTGTCCTTAAAAGAACATAACTTTTGGTTGGAATTTTAAATTTACACAAAATACAAATACCCCAGACAAGTATGGCAGTCAAAAAGTAATTCTACACTACATAAAACAACGTTGAAGAAAATTGACACTTGCCAAAAGAAAAACAATATTGCCTAGGATAAAGAATAATCTACCAAAAATTTACCGTTCCATTAGCTCTATAGAACAAAACCCATTAAACAACAATTTTTAAGTCCCCAAATTCCAATCAGTACATAGAACTCCGATCGATTGATAAATCTAACCAATCTAACCTAGCATCTAGTGTTGGCAACCAGATTCCAAACATGTGACAGTTAATTTAACAAAACCCAGTAAACCTACCAATTTGAACAACACTAAACCATCAAATCTAGTGACACCCATCAGAATTTTCACCAAGAAATTGACAATTAAGCTTCAGATTTATCTTAAGAGATAATTAAAGATCACGAGATAAAGAAAGGTTTTTTCTTCTCTAAAAAATCCAATAAAGATAATAATAACTTTAACAATGGCATGTACTGTGATCTAAACAGTGAAAAAAATTGGCAAACAGACAGCAGAAAATCTAGAAAAGGGAGAGAGCAAGGTTACCTGAAGACACGGAGTTGTGTTGTTTTGGGTTCAAAGATTTACGAGAAACAGTTGATATGTGAAAGGTAGAGGCATTTTTTGAGCCGAACATATAAAATATATACTTTGTTTAATTAAATTAACTAATAATAATAATAATAATGAGTATTTTTTTAATAAACATCTAAAAAATATTAAAAATTTAATTTTAGACGAGGATATAGGTTATGTTTAAAAAAATTATATAGCTTTTAAAATTATTTATTGATATCTTTCTTGTGACAAATACAATAATAAGGGAAATTTGCAAAAAATAATTAAAAAAATTAAAAAAATAGAAAAATATTGTGAAACTAAAAAAAATTATAAAAAATTATGCATAAACCAAATTTTATAAAAATATAGCATATTTTTTATATATGTTGAGTATTTTATATATATAAAATATATTTTTTGTATGTATAGTAAAAATATAAAAAAATTAAAAAATAATATTTTTATAAATTGAAAATATGATAAAAATAAAATTTTAAAGAATAAAAGTAATTTTTATGTAATTTCTTCTATAATAATAACCAGTTCCTGGCTTTTGCAATTTAGTTATATAAAATTAATAAAGTTTATCTATTGTCAATATTTTTCATTCTTTTTTTTGTATTTTGATTATTTATTTTTTGTTATTAAACTCTTAACTTCTTTGAATTTATAAAATACTAAAACTTTTTCACCATATATCAAAAATTGTTCAAAAAATATTTCTTTGTATATCAAATTTTCTTTTTAAAAACAGACTTTGTACGAGGTTATCTCATTGATTATACATAAATATTAGATATGTAAAATTTTCATTAACTTTTTATATTAAATTTAATCTTGTATACTATGTATAGCATTCAAAATTATATATTAAAGTCTTAATATATTTATTGCTCCTCGAAATTAACATATTCGGTCATTTTATATTCTATTTTATTCGAGTAACCATTTATCTCTTAAACTTAATTTTTTCATAATAAATTAACTCTTAATCAATGAGTTGGCAAGGTTTTTGTAACACACTTTTTAAAGGCGCGTGAAACAAATTAAAACAACAGTTTTATAGTATAAAATATCAAAAATATCCTTCAATAACTTAAAAAATTATTAAAATATATTATAAAATTACACTAATACCCTCAAATCATTAACAAAAATTTTCGCCGAAATTTTTACTAACCTGCGCTGAAAAATAAATTTTTTTGCTTGAAATTTTGATTCAAATTTTGTGTTTTGAATCAAATTTTTTGTCTAAAAATTTAACAATAAGAGAACGAAGAAGAAGAAGGAAAAGAAAAAGAAGAAGAAGAAGATTTTTTTTTTTGAAGATTTTAAACTTTTGGCTTTTTTTCAAATAATTATGTTTATTTATTAAGAAAATGAACAAAATTGAGAAGAAGAAGATTTTTTTTTTTTGAAGATTTGAAAATAAACAAAAATTTTTTTAAGAATTTTTGTTTGCTTTTTTTTTTTTGTCGATTTGAAAATTTCTAGTTTTTTTTAAGAATTTTTGTTTGCTCCTTAAGAAAATAAACAGATTTGAGTCTTAAGAAAATAAATAGATTTAAAAAGAAGAAGAAAAAGAGAAATGGAAAGATAAAAAATTTTAATTTTTTCACCAGAAATTACTGTTTATTGACTAGAATTAAAGAGAATGATCAAAATTTTTAATTTTAATGTGTTTATAATTCACATGCCATTAAAAATTTAAGTATATTAAATTAGAGATTAATTTATCATGAAAAAATCAATTTTAAGAGATAAAATAATTACTCAAATGGTATAAAAAATAAAATGGCCAATTATATTAAGTTCGAGGCAATAAATATATTGAAAAACTAATAGTGGATTTTGATTAATCTTTGAATGAGCGATCTATACAGCAATTCTAAAATTATTAAATCAAAAAATAAAAAAAGACCATGTATTAATTTACGATGAAAGTTATAGTTCGAGACCTCGAGTTGATATAAATTAGACTAAAAGGTCCTAACAATCAACCAAAACAAACTTGTTTAAGAATATTTATACATCACAATTTTATAATATAATTTCTTATTTATTTTAATTTTAATTTCCATATATATTTTAAAGGAACAAATTTTAATAAATTTTTGAAATCATCAATTCAATGATTTCTCATGACTTAAAATTTTATCCTGAAAAAATATTTTCACATATATTCTTAACTTTTTTAATAAAGCAGATTTCTTTTTTTTTTTAAAGATTTTAATAATTTTTTTATTTCTTTTATTGAATTAGATTTTTAAATTAAAAAAAATTAAATTGGATATAATTTGAATTATATATTTAAGAGTATTTTAATTATTTTATTATTTCTGTAACTATACTACAACATTACATTAAATAAAAATAATTTATCCATCCACCATTATTACTATTATCATACATTATAGAGAATTATATTGCTAATCACCAAATTATATTTTAGTAGTGGCTAAAAATTCGTGCCTACAGTCCAATCAAGATGGTAGTCAATATCAATCAAGATAAGAATTAATATCCAAGAAATTGCAGAACCAAGAACATATCAAAGAAATGGTCTCCTTGCGGCTGATCCAAGACGAGCTCTTCTAATGTTATACCGGCGTTTCATATAAATCTTTTCAACAAACGTCAACAATCCAGGCCCTGCTAGAGTTCCATTAGCTATCCCTGCCTTCTGTCCTCCACTTAGTCCTGAAGGGCCTTTCCCTTGCAGCAGCTCAGCAGTATTTTGGAGGAACAGGAGCTGCAGCCGCTGGGGATGGTGGCGGTGGAGGTAAGGGTGGTGGTGGTGATGGTGGGGGTGGCGACTGTGGAGGTGCAGCTTCTGAACCGGGTGAAGAAACGGATTCAAATGCAGCAATTTTATCATTAAGAAATAATGTATTCCATAACCATAATGATTCATGGGCAAAAGATGTGAACTTTGTGCATTGAAGCACTAGAATCAAAAGAAAGAAGCAAAGTTTTTGATTCATTGTAATCTTGAGAAACAAGAAAAGAAAGTTTTTGATATGCAAGTTCAAGCATGGAAAGGCTGTGTGGAATTTAAGAACAAGAAAATGGAACTTTCTAGGAAAATATTATATTGCATGAAAATTCTTGTGTTTCCAAGAAAAACAAAGTCAAATGATCATACTACATAGTAAAGACCATCAACTGTGCTTGTGATTATAAAATTAATGGAAATTTCGATTTGCCGGCAATAAGTATTTTCTACAAACACTTCCAACAAGAAAACGTTGCATATATATGTATTTGCCAGTTACAATGTTACTCCGATTTCTGTTTGCTCATTCACTGGACTTATAACCAGGAAATGTCATTTTTGAAATTGGAACAAATGAATAAACAAAGAAAAAGTTTGTTTACATTCAAACATTCAATAAACAAAATCTCCAAAAACATCGTAAATGTTGATCATTGATTAATAGATACCATACATATTTTGACGAAAAAAAGAAGAAGCACTTTGTTTAGACCCCCCGAAAACATCGGAAAAGCTGTTCTTGCCTTGTAGAAATCATACATATATTTGACAAGAAAGTGAGGTTATTATTGTTATTACAAGAAAGGGAACATTTTTCTACTTAAAACAAGTTCTCTGAAGTTTATTGCTTCCACCGCAGCTGTTATGACTAATATGCCTGTGGAATAGAACTTGGATCAGAGGTATGAGAATCCAATGGAAGTCTAATAATCCTCTTCGTGGACGTACTCGATTTGTTCAGAAACTTGTCTTCCAGAAACTCCTCTGCATATGACTGCACCTCAACATAGAAGATACGAAGCCATGTTATTAATTTCATGGATTCTACTTTATGCTTATGTATATAAGCATTATAATAGTGCAAGCGTCCTTGTTATTTTATTCAACTCAAAAGTACAGATATAACGTAAGAAGAAAAAAAAACTCGTGTACCTTAATACCATTTAAGGTCAATTCACCATGATATATATGTATCTTGGAATCACCATTTTCCGTGTAATAAGCTACGACCTGGATCAAGAATTTCATGTTTTACTTCTTGTGATGCATTGCAGTTTCTATTTCACAAGAACTTTAATGTGAAATGAACACTTTAAATTCTTCTTTCTTTTCATTTTAGAAGAAAACTCTGGTTTAGTACTCACTCCTGGAGCACCTTCAGCCTCATTAATGCCAAATTCATAAGCAAGCTCTCTTCCAACAAAACCTTCAGACCCAGTTTCCACGTGTACAAAGAGAAGCTATATAAAACCCCACAAAGTTGTATCAATTAAAAGTTAATATATGCATTACAAAGAGATGCATGCATGATCAACAAATCAAGATTGTAGACTCATTAGCAAATGCTAAAGTTACATTCTCTACGCCGCGTAACTTCGTAAATCAGAAAAATGCACATTTGGTTTAGCAGCCTACTATTCATACAAACATCAAAGGTTCGATAAATAGCTCATTGGCAGGTATACAAATGAAACTTTTTCCACAACTTGGAAAGGAAATGAATCAAATAATAATAAGATAAAAAAACACTTAAAATAACATCAGTGATCAGCCAAGTTCAAGACATGCTCTGGTAATAGTAGACATAAGATTGAAGGGGTGTGATAATAATAAAACATATGCACTTGCACATTAATGGAATCACTGCAAATTAGCAAGGGCAGGATGTAACTTCACCTTTTGCAGAAAACAAAAAAAAAACTGATGTAGCAAGATGAAAACTGTGAAAGATTGGAAGTGTTAGGTGCTTATGCAGCAGTGCTACTACTGGTGAACAGAAATCTTGAGCCATATCATGTTAAAAAAAAAAAAAAATTGATGCATGCAGTTAAATCCGTTAATTATTCAGTTATCTCATCACTATGTGTCGGTAACACAAAGGGACAAATATAAAAAGTATGAATATCTATAGTCACCTTTCCTTTGAAAGCTTTTGCTGCCTCTTCGAATATGGACAGAACATGCCATGATCGTTGATGAGTGAAAAGCCACAACTGAAAGTGAAATAATATAAATGTTAATGGAATCACGAATATGGTTTGAGTTCTAATAGCATAAAAATTAAATCGACATATAATCTAACCTTCTTCATAGGATTCTCAAAAATATTTGAAGCATCCTCTAGAGTAAAAGTGATCACTGAAGGAAGCTTATGCATAGATACAAAGTCAGCTATTGCTGATCTAGTGAACTGACCTTCTGTAAGAAGAAGAGTAAAGTACTGTTAGGTAAAGGGTGTGTTCATGTCTCAAAATCAAACTTGCTTCAACTACCTGAAGACTACACCAATGCGAATAAACCAAAGCTCATTACTCTCTGTGTGTGTATATATATATATCAACGAATCTAACCATAAATGAAATGGCTATGATTTGCGCCCTCTCTATACAGCATGACAAGAGCAGGGCGTTTGATATGCATGTCAATCTGGAAAAATTTTGCAACATCAACATTGAATGTTTGATAGAAGTTGACATCAATATGCAGTTTTGAGACAGCAGCAAGTTCCCTATTATCCTGACCCTGCCATTGTTGTTGGACATAGTAGAATAATAATTAATGACTAATGACTAAACAATCAAAAGAGTAAATTAGCATTGTTCTTTCACTATTTCCACTATAAAGTTACCAACTTCAACCAATAAAACCTTAAACAGAACCAATCTATCTGATTGTCTAATTCTGATCACCCAATTCAACAAACAAAGTGTCAAAAGAATGTATTGATTTGTTCCTCTTCCCCTCTTTTTTAGGAGAAAACCTTAAATATTTACTCATTTTAATGGATAAAACCTTAAAAATCTTAACTAAAAATACCTCAAAATTGTCCAGAAATCCCAAAACTATCATAGATTTAGCTGCTAATATACGTTCAGCTTCCTCTATTGTTGCCAAAGTTTGAACAAAATCATTCATTTTCTGATGCACCCAATTTGCAATAGAATCCCTACAAATGCATATTAATGAATTCATAAATAAAGATTCAATTTTTATTCAGACAAATAAATGTTTGTAAGAACAATAAATTTAGCTCAACCCACCTGGTCCGTTTTTCAGTGAAATCATAAAGAATTTTATGAACCCCACCAACCAAGAAATACATGGTGGGATACCCTTCAATCTTAAATTTCCAAGCAAGCTCTGGTGCTTGAGTAGCATCAATTTTTGCAAGAACAGCCTTACCCTGACTCTTCTTCACCATAGTAGCCGCAGCAGCATATTCCGGTGCCAGTTTCTGACTCCAATAACACCAAGGCGCATAGAAGTTCAACATAACATATTGGTTTCCATTAACAAAATCACTAAAGTTCTTTTCAGTTAAAACAACCACATCATCGACATCGAGGTTCTCAAGCGACGGCGACTTGGTCTGCATACTGAGCTGCTTCCCCCAGAAAGAAGTTGAAAAGACGGCATCGTTGACTATGCTGTGGCGGTCAAAGAATGAATGAGCTGTTTCAAGAATTGGTTTGGAGAAGAAGAAGAAGAAGAATAAGAAGAAGATTGTGAAGAGAAGAAAGATTGAAGTGAAGAAATGAATAAGGAGAGTTCTTGCTGTCGACATTTTCATTTTTCTTGGATAATGAAGAAGTGGAAAAAGGAAAAGAACATACAAAGAAAGAAAGACTTATAATAATGGCGAAGGCAAGAACCTGAAAGAGAAGGGAGTTGACTATTGACTCTGTATCCATATTTGAATCATTAATTAATGGACGTTGTTGGTTTACACTTTACCGCCACAACTCAGCAGGGAAGAAATTCTATCACATAACTGTGATTCACGTAATAATAAATTAAATTAATTAATAATGACGAAATTATGATTTAATTTAGAGACTAAAATTTTAAAGAAAAAAATTATATTTAATATAGATAAATTTAAGATAAAATTAAATAAAAATAATTTTTTAATATTATAATAATATAATAATTAATTTTTAATTTTAATTTCTATATATTATATGTGTCAATAATTTTTTTAATTCATTATTACTATTATTATTATTAATTTAAAATTTTTATATTAATTTTAGTAAAAAAATTAAATTTGTCTTAAAAAGAATCAGAATTAACTATTAAATAAAATAAATAATATAGTAACAAATATAAAATAATAATGAAAATTAAAATTAAAAAAATAAAAAATAATATATATTTATTTATAGTTAGAACTCGAAGTGGCAAGTGATACGAATATAAATAATTTTAAATCAAATTTAATTTTTAAAATAATTTCAATATAATAGATAATTTTAAAATAATTTTATCTAAGGGATGTTAAATCAAATTTAATTTTAAAAATAATTTAAGTATAATTGAAAATTTAAATATAATTTTAAAATATATAATGGGGAAAGAAGTCCATGGACTACTCGAACCACTCTAGTTTTACATGGTAATTTTTTTTAAAAAAATACATCATATAATTTCCCATAATATCCGCCATTGTTATTCTATTTATAATAATTTTTATTTTATTTTATCTGTCTCGTTGAATAGTTTATTTTTGGTCGTTTTAATAATTTTTAAGATTGAGGACGCAACTTTATATTCAAAAAAAAATTTAATGGGAAAGTTTTCAATCTTTATTTTCCAAACAGGTTATTCACAGCACTGTTGTTAGATAGTAATTTGTTAGTTACTGTTTCATTGGACAAAAAAGAGCACAAACAAATCGGATGGCATCAAACATATATATAACCCAAACTCTTACATATTACATAACATTTAAAATTCATACAACAAAGCTATTTTATTACAAGGCATGCCTCTGTGTTGGCTTATTGAGAAGTCTCATACAAGTTCTTATATTCAACAACTCCAATTTTTTTTCTTACTGCATATATGCGGAAAAGAAGCTGTATTATAATAAGCATGATATCGATATATTAGATACTATCATAATAAAAATGCCTAGTACTAGACATTTCTGGATTATCTTTTATACGAGAGAACAAGAACAAATCACCATTCCAGCAAGCGTTCAAAAAGGATGTTTGAAGATGTAATTGGCTTGCCTGATATCTTGTCATCCAAGAAATTTTCACCAAATGACTACAAGATGTGGCAAAGAAGATATAAAAGATGAATATTAGAATGGAATAGAGAATAGAGGAAGAAGAAGAAAAAAAATAGCAAGGAAAAATAACAAGAGAACCTTAATATTGCTGAAAGACAGTTCACCATTCATTGCATATTTCATTAAAGCCTCATTTCCTGAGTATGCTATAACCTGTTTGTCAATGGAAAATATTTGTAGACATTAAGTAAATTAAAAGAAAATAAAACAAGATGCATATGACATCAAATTAATACAAATTAAATGTATTTTCTTGAGTAAGGGTTGAAGAAACGTACTTTCGGTTCATTCCAAGTAGCACCAATCTCATAAGAAAGCCTCATTGCAACATCTTTATGGTCCATTTTGATATAAACGAACAAGAGCTTCAAGATAAAATTACAATGTTAGATTTTTTCAGAGACAAATTATGTTTTCAGTTATTGTATAACTTAAGTATGAGATTGACAGGAATCCAACCGAACTCAACTCAACAAAAAATCCCATGTTAATTTGTGTTAGCTATATGGATTTTCTTTTTTAATTTTTGAACCACAATTCCCTATGTTAGTTTACGCTAATCCCTACCCGTCATAAGTATATCTATCTTAAAATGTTCACTCTTTCTGGCAGACACATCATTAGCTCTTAACTTCACATGGCCAAACAACCATCTCAATCTGCATTCTCTTATTTTATTCTTAATAAGAGCTCGACATTAACCATATTAAAAAAATTATTTACACTGTCAATCTACATCAAAGAAAATTTTGCATAAAAGTTAATCTACCTTCCCATTAAAAGCTTTTGCTGCTTCTTGGAATGTGAACATAACCTTCTCCAAGTTATTGTCAAGAGCGAAAAGCCATAACTGAAAAAAAAAAAAAGAAATTACATTCATTAAAAACTATTAAGTTCTTATATTACTTAAATATACATGAATTTAGTATCAATATAATATCTTGCCTGTTTCATACGATTCTTAAGAATCAGCAAACCATTATGTGCATTGAAAGTGGTTACTAAAGGAAACTTGTTAATGGATACAAAGTTTGATATAGCCAATCTATTGAAAGGACCATCTGAAAAAAAATGAAAAATATCAGTGTAATGTGATATCAAGTCCACAAATGATTAGTATGTTCTATCAACTAACCAAACTGGATGAATTTTCCAGCATCCTTTCGCAGCACGAACAAAGCAGGACGTTTGGCTTTTGGATTAACATGTAACATCTTTGCAACAAATTCACTTGCAGTTTGATAGAAAATTACATCACTTTCCAACTTTGAAGCAGCTACTAACTCCGTACTGTCTGGACCCTGTCAAAGTTTGCAGCTTTTACAATTCAGTCTATAGTTAAGAGTGATCAAAGCAATTATAGCTCTTCCAACAATAAGCAGCCAACTACAAAATGAAGGAAACAGGAGTAATTTAAGATACAAACTTGCTTTATGGTTGTTTAATTTGAAATATTAAGGTCATTGTTGGATGCTAAAGATATGTTTATGGGTGTTCATAAGTTTAAGAAAAACATTAAGTACCTCTAGACTGTCAAGGTACCCCAAGATAACCATAGAGTCAGACATTGAAACATCTAGTGCATCTGATAATCTTATAACTCTGTGAACACCACCATTCATTTTCTCCTTCACCCAACTCACTACAGAATCCCTGCAATGTGAATAGCAGTGTTCTAAATAGATTTGTGCATAAAACAAACAAGAAAAGCAACCCATTATAAAATATCAATTGGAACTACGCAGAATATGAGGGAGAGTCATAGACTTGAAAGGATTTCAAGATAAAACATCTTCAAATGACTAGTGTAAGTTAGAATTCTTATCGAGTCTGATATATTTTTGTAAGCATATTCAAAATTTTCTGAGTTAAAAACTAAAAAGAAGCTAAAGAAACAAGAAGCTCACTTTCTACAGCAATATCGATAAGTATGCATGTGAACTCCACCAATAAAGAAGTACATATTAGGATATCCCAGAAACATGTACTTCCTTGCCAACTCTTTTTCCTCATTAGCATCAACCGTAGCAAACATCACTTTGTCCTTCAGCATATTAGCAGCTGCTGCATACTCGGCCTTGTTCCAATAAGCCCGTGGCGTATAGAAGTTCACTACCACATATTTGTTATCTGAAATGAAGTCACTGAAGTTTTTCTTGCTCAATACAATCTCATCCATTTCATTGAGAGGCATGTTCAACATAATTTCATCTTCAACAGTATGCTCAAAATTTTGATCAGACATTTCATTGGTGGTGATAGATGCTGCATCATCACTATTTGGTGGAGCTTCATCATATATGGAGGCTTTGAACCTACCAAAATCTTCATCGGAGGCTTTTTCATTGATTGAGAATTTTGGAACTGCCACTTCAAGAACTTCTGATGTTTCTTGGTCAATATCTAATGATCTGTCTTCCATGCTCTCATTGAGAGGCATGTTCAACATAATTTCATCTTCAACAGTATGCTCAAAATTTCGATCAGAAATTTCATTGGTGGTGATAGATGCTGCATCATCACTATTTAGTGGAGCTTCATCATATATGGAGGCTTTGAACCTACCAAAATCTTCATCGGAGGCTTTTTCATTGATTGAGAATTTTGGAACTGCCACTTCAAGAACTTCTGATGTTTCTTGGTCAATATCTAATGATCTGTCTTCCCTGCTCTCTTTGAGTTCTGGTAATTCTAATTCCTCCAATGGTTCTAACTCAGAACTTTGCAAATCATGATTGGAGTCCATTTCCTTATATTCTAGTTCTGCATGAGGCCTCGTTTCATTGAGAACACTGAAGATAAAAGTTGGACCTGCAAATTGGACATCCCTCCCAATGGTAGATTCAGTCTTATTACTTTGTTTTCTTTTAACAATTCGAGAAGTACTGATTGTGTCTGATGCTTTTTCAGAGTACTGTCCGTGTCTGGCAGAAGATATAACATTTTTGCCGGTGACTATCACAGCTTCTGATGAATCATCAGATTTATTTTCATCTTCTGGAATCTCCGGCCATATAAGTTCATCACGAGCTTCAACAATGACTCCTTGATACATATCAGTGGTGGGAGAAATTCCAAGGCCAACTTCTTTAACATCAGGAGCAAGATTTTCGTTGGAGTAATGTGGCCTGTTAGCAGGAGGGAAATTTCCCACACCATAATCATCTTTCACAGAATATCCAGCTTCCAATCTGTTCAAATCTTGATTATAGAATTGAGTTTTTCTGTTGGTGAAAGATTCAACCTTTTCATTGTTTCTTTTATGTTGTAGACATGAAATAACACTTTCAAGACCATTGAAATGTAGTGATGAAAAGTGGGAAGGAGTCAAAAACCAGAAGATAGAGAACAGAAAGAGGATTGAAGTGAAGAAAAGTGCAAGTGTTCTTGCTGTTGACATTGGTAGGAGAGAAGAAGAAGAAGAAGGTTTGCTCGATACCCAGAAAGGGATGAGAAATTTTTTCTTGAAAAATAATTGGGATTGAGCTTCCTCCTCTTAGCAAAGGTCAATTACATAGAACAACAGTATGAACAATCCAACCTGTTATATCAAATGGCAATTTTCAAAGAAAAACTTGCAGGTTATTTTCAAGGAAATTGTCCTGCTTTTTGGATATATCTGCAATTTTAATTCAGGAGTCAACATTGAAAAACAGGAAAGTATTTGTCTTATCTCATAGTATTGCCCAAAGGGAGTTGAAAAGGAATCAAAGAGATCGACAAAAACATGGAACTTATTTTTGTTTTTATGCATATGAATTGAGCAAGGCCGGCACAGTGCGTGCAGAAGGATAAGAAAACCATGGCAATCACTTTCTATCTTCTCCAAACATCATTTTTTTTACACAATATTGAATATTTTCATGAAATGTAGATAAATACATAAGAGCAGGCAGTATCAAACTTTTCATACTTTTGACAAGGGGAAATTTTGAATCCTATACTGGTTTGGCAAAGAATATCAGTAGTTACATCTTTATGTGTGACAAATTATATGATAAATCATTTTCAGCAGCTTCTGATTTGGTGATTTTACAAGTAGTTTTGGTTGAAACTGCTTCCCATGCTTTCTGTATTTTCTTTAACAGAAAGATGATGTTTTAATAATATAAAGATGATGTTTTAATAATATTTAATCAAACAAGCAAAATCACTTATTTTAGAATAAACTTAGAGTTCAAGAAAGGCAAGAAGATCATCATAATGCAGTGTTATAAGTTATAAAATAAATAATATTGAAATTTTCTAGTATGATAAGACATATCAACATAAGATCCTACCTCTTACACTGAATGTTTCCTGATCTTTTGTGCATTTTCAACAGAGGGAGTGGTCGCGAAAGGGAACTTATCCATTTCCTGCCAAAACTTGGGAATTCACAAGTATGACTATAAATTTGAGTATGCCTCAGCTATTAAAGAACCACTCAACCTAAAAATTCAAGCTTGTCTCTCCATCATACTGTTACTAAAGCTGCATTACGACTATTAGTCCATTCTCACCATGATGGTAGCAGCTTAGCAATTAAATGGCTAAATTCTTCTTAATAAATAGTAAATGCTATGATTTTTGTAAAGTAAAACATTACCATATCTTGGCTATTAAATGCTGACTACTATTAGCTTGCAGGCTTCTGATCATCAAAATTGAAAACTAGTTACTGAAACTGAACACAAGAGAACTGCATGCTCAAAGTATTTCATCATATAGTTCAGACTTGTAGATGTGATTATTGGATAACATTTCTTGATAGTTCCTCTCAATATTATACAGTATATACATAGATATATCAATTACTCAGTTAAAAATCTATATGTTACTAGTGGCCAGAACTTCACCAATTAATTCTTTCCTGATCATCTTCAGAATGTCAGAGACCTGAACAGCAGAGAAGAAACACCACCACCAATCATAACCATAAAACAAAGAGGAAACTAATGATTAATGTTAATGTAATTATAAGGAGAAAGATCCAGGAACTTTCAAAAACAAAAGAACATGCAAACAAAGTCAAGCATGCATGATAAAGATTAAAAAAAATTAGAACATATAGGTGGTCAACGGATAAAGAAAGCAGAACTTGCCTCACCTCAAAATACTGTTCTAACACCGGTGAATAGTGATGCAGTGCATTATATATCTTCTCAAGGAGATCTAAAAGTACTTCTACTTGATCCCCTAGCAGATCCACCTACAAAATAGAATTTTGAGAGTAAACGACTAAAATGGTATATTCACACAAATGCTTTGACATAATACATTCTATTTGGAAGACGAGATCGAAAAAAAAAAGTAGCTCAAGACCTCAGTTTCAGCCATTCTGAGATTTTCACATCGACTGATAAAAGCCTTTCTATAAAGCAGTTCTTTCCTCCTTTGTCTGGCAACAACTTCAGCGAGTAGATTTAAATAATGTATTGCTTCTTCCAACCTGTAACAATTAGAAATGGATCTGCTCAATTAAGAAACTACAACTAATTCTTGAGACTGTTGTTGGAATATCTTTCCAATCATTTTAATGAAAATGAATTGAAGATGAACAATTTGTGGAAAGATCAATACGATAAAGTGAAACATTTACTAGAAGTATCATGTTTTCAGTAGAGAAGACTTCTTGAAACTATTATTCAGAAATAAATAAAGGTAAAGGAAAAAGAACTCGAAGAAAAACGAAGTACCTCAATATGTTCTGCTCTACTTTTTCTTCAACTGTGCACTTTAAGTCCATAAACACTTTCAAAAATTCCATGATAGGTGCAAATGCAGAACAAGATGGAGTTACTTCGACCTCCTTGATTTCTTTTGATTGTGACCAGGAGGGTCTCATGTTATGCACAGAAGCTTTCCAATCATCAAAACTTTCTATATCTTCAACTTTCACACCTAAACAAGATCTTAACTCACTCAAAAGTGCCTTACTCACAGTTAACTGCTCCAAAGCTTTTTCAACTTTGCTGCTCACAGAAGTGAAAGTACTTCCCATCTCAGTAAACAACTCAGAGATAGTTAGCTTATCCACCAACCTTTCATACTTCTTTTGAATGGGGTAAGTGTGTACATTGTAGTCTATAGTTTTGAAACTTTTTCTTTTAATCAAATCCTCCTCAACTTTAATAAAATTACACAACGAATCTGGTTTTTGAACCAAACTTTCCTCTTCACCAGCCTCTTGACTTCTGTCTGACTTATCAGCAGAGATGAAATCTGCTGAGATTTTGAGATGATCCTGTGCTGCAGCTTCTCTATAAGAAGTACTAGCTTCTTCTTTTACAGCCTCAACAACAGTAAGAAGGAAAATTTCCTTCCTAATGAGACACTCAAAGTTATGAGCATCAATCTCCTTTGCCCACTCTTTCAACATTTCCCCAAGGAAAACCATATAGACATCCTCCTTAATCGAATGTTCTACACATTGAAAGGACTCATTACAGTGGAAGTGAAAGATACAATTCTCAGGATTTTTTACCTCGTTGAGTTTACTTACCAAGCGATTACCAGTATTTGCTATATCTTTGAGGGTTTCCTCAAAGACAATCTGATATACCTCTCCTCTAACAAGGTTTTCAGTATCTGATCTTTCTATAACCCCATTCCACTCCTTGTACAATTCCCCAAAAAATAATTCAGATATTTCCTCTCTTTGTTTTCCCTCTAAACTCCCTTCTTTGAATATGCTCACTATGTGATCAGTAGTGTTTGCTATATCCACAGGTGTCTCTTTCATAGCAATTCGGTATATTTCTTCACTAACAAGGTTTTCAGTGTAAGATTTTTCTTCCCATTCCTTGCATATTTCCCCAAAAAAGGACTTCGATATTTCCTCCCTTACTCTTCCCTCTAAATTATAGTCTTCCACACGAGAGATTTCAACTCTGGCATCTAGACATTCTACTAATGCAGAGTCAAGCCTAGAACTGAAATCCTTCAGTGTCTCACTGAATACAATATAGTATATTTCTTCTCTAATCTGAACATCAATCTTTCCACTTTCCATTTGTTCATTCCACTCATTGACCATTTTCGTCAACAAATCATCATGCATACCTTCTCTTATCAGGGTCTCTAAGTCATATCCGCATAGCTCAATGCTGGATTCATTTATGTAACCTTCCAAAATAGCAGCATAAGTCTTTTCCATTATCAGAGTCTGCAAGAAGGCATCTTCTTTCTCTTCTTTCAGCGTTCGTATTTCACTCTGTAGTCCTTCATTTAGGGAATTAGAAACTGAAATATTGTTTGATTTCCGGTGCCCAACTTCCAAATTTTCATTCTGAGATTCCTCCTGTTGAGTTAAATCTAAGTTGTATGAACGCTTGGTAAAAGAACTTTTCTCATTTCCATTACATTCATAATTGTTAAAACTTTCACCAAGTTTTTCATTCCAGTCAATTAAATTTTCCATTCTTAGAATAACGTCTTGGATCCGTCTTCTTGAGCTACTAAGATCCTCTTCTCTCATGGAGGATGAACACCCTTTTCCCAAAACATTTTCTCGCTTCGGCCAATTTGGATCTTTATTTTTTCTCTTGATAAAGGACTCATGATTCTTTATCAATTTAGCAACAAAGCTAGAGGCATCATCTTCTGAACTCTCCTCAGCCAGCTGCTTCTGTTGCTCTACTTTCTGAAACCTTAAGGCGGAGTTTTGGGGTTTGCCTTGATTGTTTACTTCTGATGAAGACCTTTCTTTTGGCTTTGGAGGAATCATGCTCTCATGCTTGCTTTGAGATAAGCAAAGAGCTTCCAAATCATCATTCAAGCACTTAATCTCTTTCATCAAATCTGACAAATGCTCACTCAATCCAAAAGAAACTTGCTTCTCTCTCCTTCTAACTTCTGCTTTGAAATTCTCCTGGATTTCCTCCACAAAACCTTTTATCAGAACACCCATTGCATCTTTCTCAATTGATGACTTCCATTGCTGCTCTACTGGTTCCATATCAGAAAAGAACATAGCACTCCTCATCTTTCCAAAAGCAATATCCATAGTTTCCTTTAAGACGTCTATTTCTGAACCCATCTGTTCAATCTTTAAGCTGTCACAACTTTTATTTCTCCTTCTATCTACAAACTTACATTCAGGTTCAAGCTTACGTCTGATGTTCCACACCTGTTGATCCACTGAATGTTTCAACCCAGAAAATTCCTCATTTGCATTTACCATATTTCCAGGAATGAGTTCATCTACACCTATCCTATTGCCAAGATTAAACTCTTCAACTTCAATACCCTCCATTCTTGCTGGCTCAAGCTTTAGCTTGGCACATAAAGAATCCAATTCTCCTTCTTTCATTTCCAATGCTTTTCTAAACTTCAACTCATTTTCTATTCTTTCAGTAAACTCTCTATCCTTTTCTGCAATGGCTAACTCCAACTCCTTGAGACGTCCAACAAGACGGTCTCTAATTTCTGTCAAGTCCCATAATACCTCTTCATCGCTGCTTTCAAGACTGTTGTCTGCTTCTTCTTGAACAAACCTCAAACACCCTTCTAACTGTATAACTGCCAATTCATAGAACTTGGATATCTCTGTCAGTCTTTCAATAACACCTTCCTTAGACTGTGCCCTTTCATGGGCTTTATCCATTGCACAGTGCACAATCCACATCATTGTAGAATCTGTTAAGGAAATTTTGAATCTACCACCCACTCTATCAAACACCTCGTCCATTTTTTCAAGAAAATGATGGAAAAGTTATAATCTTGATGATGTACAATAAGAACAGAAGCTAAAAGGGCTTTATTTTGGAATTGCAATCTGCATAGTGCAAACTCACTTAATCAATGAAAAGAAATAACATTGCAAACTCAGAAAGAAAGACTCTTAAAACATAAACGATTTCATCTTTCTGATTTATTTGGTTTACAAACATAAAAGAAATTATCTTTCTGATTTATTTGGTTTACCTTCAAATCAGAATGCAAATGGGCGACTAAATTCAGGAAATCCCACTTCAAATTTATTGTTAAAAATAAGGAACTTTCTAGATTTCTTGTGAACCAAAGAAATGAAAAACCTGATTCCAAGAATCAGCTTTCTATTCCCAAACCTGACATTCAATTTTTCATTTTTCCTTGAAAAGTGGATGACCAAACTAATTATTCTATATTTTGCATAAAATAAAATAGTTCACAGTCTCCATTTGTCATCAAGAAAAGCTTCAGCTTTGCATATGGTCATGCATTTGAACTCCATCCAATTGGGTTGAAATTTATGGGTTGCATCCAACACAGTATTCTCAAATGCAATTGGGTTGGATTTGCATTCTTTTTTATCCAAGATCATCAGCTTGGGCTTGCTTTCTTTTTAGCCTAGGACCATCAAGCATTTTTTATAAAATTGTTAGAAAAAATAAAAAAAAAATGATAAAGTTTATCAAAATTTTAAAATATTTACAAATTTATTAAATTTATATATAATTTATTATAAATTTATTATACATATAATAATTTATCTAAATTTATTATATACTTTTATAAAATAATTAAAATATCTTAGCTATAATATGTAAAAATTTTATAAAATTTGACAAAATATGTAATTTTTCCTATCACCAATTTATACATTTAGAATTATCGATATTTATGCTATTTGTATTCTGATATCATATTAAAATTTATGACTTCCATTAATCTAAAAATAGCTTAGGCTTATTTTTTATTAAAAGTATCGGACTTGTGGCATTTAGGCTCACGATATTAACCACTCAATATTATGATTAAATCCTAATGAAACAGATTAATTTAATTATATTAATTATATATAGGACAATCACACTCTTTTTGCCAGCAATATTTAATATGTTTTTCAGAAAATGTGATGTGATTTCAATCTCTTTAATTGAAACATTGCAATAATTTATTTTCACAACAAATTTTTAATACTTTAATTAAAATTTAAAATTATCAATCGATATTTCAGATTTTTTTTATTAAAACTACCTTCATCCACTGAAATTATTATTTTTCCAAAAAAATATTCTAGTAAAATTATTGTTTTATTCAATAAAAATTAATTTTAACTATATTTTATTATTATTATTATTAATGAGTTAATTAATGAAATAAAAATAAATTTTAACATTATTGAATTAATAAGCTATATTTTAATCTATTTAAATACTCTTTTTATTTTATTTTAAGTGTCATTTCTGTCACTTTTACAAATTCAAGATAGAATTTTAAATTTATCCTAATTTATTAAATTGTCTTAATTAGATAAATTATTATGAATTTTTTTATAAAATTTCTTATTATTAATCATTATTTTAACTTTTGTATTATGATTTTATATGATATTTAAAATAAAATGAAGAGGGCAAATTTTTATAATATTTAAAAAATTTAACGACTTAGAAGGAGATAATTTCAATGATACAAACTTAATAACATTTTAAAAAAAAAAATTATTAGTAATTTTTTTATTCGTCGTGTAAAAATTATATAGTACAATATTAATTTAGTTGGAATAATAAACTAATTAAATTATAACACATAATAATATTTTTTCAAAAATGTATCTTAATATATTTCAAAATCTTTTTAAGTAATCTTTTTAAGTTTTTAGTAATAAAATATAAAAAAATGATTATTGTATAATTAATTTATTATTTCAACTAGAAATGTCTTGTTAAAAAATTAGTTATACCATATAGTTTTTTTGTTCGCTTACATCAAATGGATAATATATTTTTATAATTTAAAAGAGAATAAGAAAACACTATACTTTCCTTTTTTTATTGTTTTTATTTTTTTAGTATAATCTCTATTCAATTCTAAACAATAGATTTTCCATTCTCTTTTCCATTTTATCCTTACATACTTTCTTTTTAGTTTTTTAGTTTTTTTTTATTTTTAGTATAATTTATATTCAATTCAATAAAATATACTTAATAAATAACTTATATTTACTAATTTCATCATAAAATTATTAAATTTTTATTTTATTTTTATTTTTAAAATTTAAATATAGTTTACTTCTTGAATTTATATATTACAAATAATTTATTAATTTTAGATTAATGTGTATTATGATAAATTATATAAAAATTTTAATAACTCATTATTTTTATAATAAATTGTATAAAAAAATAAAAATTTTATAAAATTATATTTCATTATAATCATAAACATAATTTATATATTTTATTTATTGAATTAATTTTAAAATTTTTATTTTTTAATAATAATTTTAGAACGCTTTATTAATAAATTAATATATTATATGTATATATGTGTTAAGTTCTTAGCAACACATTTATACTATTAAGTAATATAAAAATTACCAAAATAAAATTATTAGTTCATTTTTTACTTCTATAATTTAAAAAATATTAAAATAATTATTTTTTATGCAATAATACTTTATTACTAAAAAATTATAATTCAAAACTCTTATAATGCAATTAAAAATAAGATTCTAATATTAAAAATCTGCACTTAAAATAATTGTTCTAATTAGACTATGAACTACAGTATTAGTAAATTTATTAACTCAAAATATATTTTATGAGTGTTTATATTTTTTATTGCATAAATTGAATAAAATTATAGTGTCTTACAAAATAAAAAAATAAAAAAAAAACCATTTTTCATTTAATGAAGGAAAAAAATTAAGCTCATAAAATATTAAAATGTTTATCTTCTATAATAATTAAATATTAATTTTATTTTATAAGTTATGAAAAAAATATTATTTTTTATAAGATAAAATAAAAAAATAATTAAGAGATAAAAATAAATTTTATATTATTGACATATAAATATAAATATATACACATATTTATATATAAGGATATAAATTTATATTTTATATTAAAATTATAATTAATATTTATATTTATATATATAATAATTATTAATTATAAATAACACCTATACTTAATTTAATTAATCTAAATTTTAATATAATACTCATTATATAAAATTTATCTATATTTTAAATTTATCGTCAATTATAAAATTAAATTATCTATTACTATGACCATATAACCCACCTATTAATATATCAATTTATCTTGACATTTAATTTTATTTCATATAATATTATAGTTATATGTAATATTTACAATTATTTTGGCATATTTTATTTATTATTTAAATTTATTTTTAATTATTATAATATATTTTAAATATTTTTTTATGTGAACTAAATAAAAAATATATATTAAAATTGAGGATCCTTTTATTATTATTATTATTATTATTTAATGAAATTTTTTCATTACTTTAAATGTCATTTAAAACTTGCTTCAGTAGCGTACCAAACCTATCTGCTACAATAATTTAGCGACACCAAACAACTAACTTCATTTAAAATATCGACACCAAACAACTAACTGCATTTAAAATATCAAACAAAAAAAATTGACGACAATCGATCACGCGCCACCACCATCTACATCAGAAACTGTAACATCTCCGCCCTCTCTTGCACGTTCAGCTCGGCTTTGTAGCCACTCCATCATATCTCCAAACACCAAATTCACATCATCCTCCGGCTCACCGACGATCAGGTGCCACATTCCGGGATAAATTTTCAAAGTCTTATCCTTACTGACGGCGCGTCTGTATAGCTCTTCCACGCACGCAGGGTCACACACCAGATCTTCACTGCCATGTACAATCAACAATGGCACCTCCACTTCCTCGAACTTCCCCTGCAAGTCCCGACACACTCTCAACAGCTCGAGCGCCGTGGCGGCTCGTGGTCTCGTGACTACGATCCTCGGACTTGAAACCGCTAGCTTCCGCTTCCATTTCTCCTTAAACGATACATCAACTATTGATCCTCGAGTCGGAATCACAGGCCAAGTGGGGATAATAGCTGCGACTATGAAAAGAAAATGTTCTAATGGCCATGGAGGCTTAAACTTAGCACTAATCCCACACATTGCCCCGTTTAAAATCAGCCCATCCCACTCGCCTTTTTCGCGGAGCGTGATGTACAAAGCTATAGCACCACCTAATGACTCCGCGTACAAAAAGGTTGGCAAATTTGGCGCGTGAATTTCACGAAATCGCTTGAAAAACTCTATGCAATCGTCGACGACTGGATTAAGATCGGGGACATGGTACATCAGACCATCAAGACCGTCAGAGAAGCCATGGCCTTGATGGTCAATTGCACAAGCGGCGAAACCAGACTGAGCGAAAAGTATAGAAGTTAACTGCACAAGCCAACTCGACTCAAAGGTGTAACCGTGGACGACGGCGACACAGCCAATGATTTCAGTGGGAGGGAGTGGCGTCCACCACTGAGTGAAGAGCTTGAGGCCACGGGAGTTGGTTATGTACTCGGACGAGTGAGCAACGTGGTGGCGGGAGTAAAATTCAGCCGGCGACAATGTTCCGAAGGGACTTTCCTCGTTGGCCTCCGCTACAGGGTGGTGGACCGCCGCCATTTTTCTTTTGTCTTAGTGCTAAAGTGCACCGTATGCGGATGTTCACGGCGAACATAAGATAAGAGACTGAGAGTGTGTGAGAGAGAGAGGGAAATGAATGGCGTGTTTGTTTTTTTAAAAGGTTGTTGAAAGAGTTAATAGGAGTTTGGAATTTGGATTCAGTGGTTTTGGCTACACAGTAAAAATGTATTCCTCTCATATCACATTTATCTATATATATATATATATATATATATTTAATTTTCTACTACTTGTATAATTAGTTATAATTATTTTTTTCAAATTAATTATAATAATAATTTATATTTATTTTATTTTTTTAAAAAAAATTCATGGATACTAATTGGAGTGTATGAAATTAGCCTAAAAGGCAGCCCGGTGCACGAATACTCTCACAATGAGCGGGTTCGGGAAAGAGTCGGACCCATTAGATCTTTGTACGCGGCTTTCCCTTGTAATTAATTGCAATAGGCCATTTTCACGACTCGAACCCGTGACCTCAGGTCACCCAGCGACAACATTTACCGCTGCGCCAAGGAAATTTAAAATCTTCATTTTAATATTCTGTTTTTATTTATTTGATTAATAACATGCTCTTTTTGGATTTCAAAAAATAATTCAATAATGAAGAGGCTTAGAATTTAGTTCATATAGTTTCAAATTAGTTAAAAAAGACACATTTAATGTAAAAAAGACACATTTAATGTTTGTTTTAACTAACTTGAAATAATATGGGCTAAGTTTATGTAATATAATATATACAAAATTTATTATCGATTTATTATATTTATAATAATTTATTATCGGTTTATTATATTTATAATAATTTTTATAAATTTATTATTAAATTATTATGAATTTATTATATATTTTTATAAAATAATTCAAAAAATTTTAAAAAATAAAAATATTAAAAAAAATTAATAAAAGGCACAATTTTCTCGAATAAAGGTTGGTCAGAAGAGCTGATTGCATAAGGTAAACTTCTAGCAAATGATCATTTACGTAATTTGTGCAAATAATCCATACAAGAAAATTAATTACATGTACCATACGCTCATGGGCAAGATAATAATATTGTATCAGAAAAATGCATCAGTTTCATATAAGAATCAAAATACAGTAACAATTTGGTCAAATAATTATTACATCTATACAGCAAAAACTTTCAGATACTTTTCTCCTAATTTTAACCTGCCATAACAGATATGAATCTAGAGATCAAATGCCTGCCAGACAAAGCATTAATCTTCATCTTCAGATACACAAGCTGAAAGAAAAAGGAAAAAAAAAAGACAATCATGTTAGTTATCAATTTTTCACAAGTAATTTCAGTTTTGCTACTTTGAATAGTCTTTGCAGCAAATTATGAAATTAGAAATTCTAGTTTAGAAATATGTTATATAGTAAAATGAATTATCATTTCAAGAAAGATTAATGGATGCCTTGATGAAAAAGTAAAACCTCATTCAAACATTAAATCATGTGATTGATTCCCGTGGAGTTGGCTATATTGATTTTTTTTCCGGTGGAGTGAGTATAAGCTACCTCACAGGAGATATATAGAACCATATGATCATTCTAACCAACTTTCTTTAAAGTTAGTTTAGAACTACTCTTCCCCCTCGTTAATTTAGGCCTACCATTTCTAGTTATATCTATCTTTAACTTATTCAATTTTTTTAACAGTAACGTTACTAGATTTTTGTTTTACACTAAGCATGTAACAAAGAGGGATAGAAAAGAAGAAGGTAAAATACCCCCTCCATTTAAATAAATAAACATATTGTATCAATATAACTGTCAATTCAATTACTCTGCATTAGGCATAATTGTGGTGTAGTTTCACAGACATTCTTCTATTACCCCTGGAACAGCAGCTGAAACTTCAAAAGGAACACCATAAAGATTACCATCAAATTAGGAACATAGCACGTCGCTGGAAGGTGTTAGGCATGGATTCTCATAGTTTTCTAATGAGATGATTCAAAAGAAAATTATGCACCGGAACCCATGGCTCAAAAGACAACACTTGGTATCATATTATATTTCTTCATTTATCAAAATCCAAATGAACCAGAATAGCACCTATCAAGAATAAGATAAGAGAGCATAGATTGAGATAATTTGACCATGTGAAATGTAGATCTAGGGATGCATCAGTTAGGAAAACCGAACTAGTTAAAGTAGAAATACCTAAGAGAAGCAGGGATTGACCTAAATTAACTTAAACAAAAGTAATACAAAAAGATCTTGTTATTTTAAATTTATCAGAAGAGGTAGCCTTAAATTGAATAGAATGGAAAAGAAGAATCCATATAGTCGATCCCAATTAGCTTGAGATTAAGTCTTTGTTGTTGTTGTTGTTATCAAAATCCACATGAACCTCTAAAGTCTAGTCATAATCAATCTTCCATTGCCTACCTTGTGGCACAATTCAAGAGATCATGCACTCATCCCTAAACCCCCCATTCTCTTCTAAATTACCCATGCAAATAGGGGCTAAAACTGATGTAAAGAAGTCAAACAACTGAAAAGGCAAGTCAAATGTTGAATTGGAATGGTAACATCAATCATTTCCACAATGACCAGTCAAGAATTGGTCCTACACTTGATGCTAACTCTACCAATATCTGCAATTCCTATCTAGAATTCCATAAGTAATACCACAATAGCATTATATAATATACATACAATTAAGCAAGTTAATGAATTTTAGTTCCAAATTAGTTGAGGTCAACTATATCCATTCTTCTGTTTAGGTTCAAACTTTTTGGTAACTATTCTAAGACTAAATCGGCTTTAACCACTTGCGTCTATGTAACTTTTGCCTCTCTTCCTTTTTCTTCACTCTTGATACTTGAATCTAATTACTCCATTTACATTATCGCACCCAACCTTAGAAGACGACCAAGAAAATGATATACTCACTTAATTAATTAATTTATCATACCAACTCCACCTTCCTACTTGTGCACTCATTTCTTATCCCATCCTTCCCAGTTCCCATGTTTCAAAAATCCACCTTAACGCTCTATACCAGTTATGCGCTTTGCAACCTGTACTCAGCATCATGTAGCACTGTGGCCAATTTTTGCTCATGATTTACATAAATTTAGCCTAACAAGGACTTTATAACTCCATATAGCACTAAAATCACTCTTCTCTATATCAACAAATTTATCTGATTTTATCTATAACATCTTTCTCAATAGCCTCCTTTTATGCGAGGCCAAAGGATTTGCACTGAGACACCTCTACTACATCCAGTCCAATTGCATATTTCTTTCTAAATTCTGGAACTTCCACAAACTAGTTTGACCTCTAGTCCACTTTTGGAAATACCGGTGTTATATGAAAATCTAATATCTTTGAACTGGAAATTGTTTGGCATTTTGACCAGAATTTGCAAAATGCTTTCAGGATCAGGTGGAAATGAAATGCAATGCAAAATGAAGCCTTTCTGTCTCATTTTCTCCAATTTCCCATTTGCTTAGAGGATTACTTGGAATGAATTGACTTGCAAATGTGACCATGATGTTCACAGAGCTCATGATACTACATGCATGTACAAGGAAAAAGATGATAAGAATAGAAAGATCATACTTCTAACTATAGCACGTGTATACTATGTATGAGAAATTCATGCCTTGGTATCCTCTTTGTTACCATCTTCCAAGCTGAAAATTCTGTAAAACTTGCAGTTGCAGGCCAACAAGGCTCATCTTATAAATTTTCTCTTCCTAATCAAAATGAAAGCACAATAATTGCATTTGCTAAGTTCAAACTATTAACATCAATTCACTTCACAATTACAGCCAAACTTCCTCTAATCCATTAATTAATCCAAAGATTCCATGGCTAGCACAATCACAGGCAGGCAAAATAGACACAAAACACACACACACACATATATATCCATTAATTAAATTTGAATAGAATTCAAGAAAGAACCGCATTAAGAGCCAAATTCATCACAATAAAGACCCACTAACAAAAGATCACATAAAATTTTTCAAATCACTGTCCCACAAAAACAAAAGCACCCAAAATCGGTATACAAATTCAAAACATAGTCAACAAAATTCGAATTTCTATACGCATCAACAAATAAAGACATAGATTAAATGAGTATATACCCATAAGCAAAAACACCCAAACCCACGAAAAGAATCAGCAATACGAACACAAAACACACAGAGAAACACGGAGAAATGCAACAAAAGGGTACCTCCACAGCAGAAACAACAGTAGCAGCAAGTGAGAACCAATAGAATTTCTCTGAAAATCAAAGCAGATTTTCCCAAACAAGAATTCTTTAAATAGGCTGTATCTTTTTCTGTAATTTTCCCATCAACTACACCATTTTCTAGTTCATTATTATTATTATTATTATTATTATTATTATTATCATTATCCAAGAGTTTTTCCCGGTTGCTACTGCTTTGCTGAGACTGCTGCTTCTTCTCGCTTTCCATTCTGTGGATGTTCCACTCGAGCTTTTTTAAATATGCGATCTTGAAAGAGTCTCTTATTCTCATTGAAGGCCATAGATGCATCTCTGATCTCTTTCTCTGTGTTAGATCCCAGTGTTCTTCGAATTTTACAAGAGCCAACACACGAAAAAACAAAACGAGGAAAATGAAACTATACGACGACGTTTTTTGGAAATTTGGCCATTTTTAATTAGACTAAATAATTACAAAGTCCCTCAAATTTTGCATTTTACATTAATTAATCTCTTTATTTCTAATATTTAATTTTTATATCTTTATATTTTTAAAAATTAAATTATTTAATCTTTTTGTCAATATTTTAATCCTAAAATTATTAGTCAACTACTTTAATATTATAAAATAATTTATTTATTCTTCATTTATATATATTTATCTTTGTTATTTATTAAATTTATTTATTTTTAATTTTATTTTATATATAAATCATCTGTGAAAATAATAAAAGATATTATTAATATTATTTGAAATTATTTTTAATAATATCTATAAAATTAAAATAAATAATATATATGGATTGTCTGCAAAATAATAAAAGATATTATTCATATTATTTAAAATTAATTTTAAATAATATTTATAAAATTAAAATAAATTATGTGTAAGAAATATAAATAAAATTAAAAATAAACATGACTTAACAAATAACAAAGAAAGAAATATATAAAGAAATGACAAATAAATTATTTTATAATATCAAAATAGTTAATTAATATTTTTAAGATGAAAATATTAACAGAAGGATTAAACAGTTTAATATTTAAAAATAGAGAAATATAAAAATTAAATATTAAAAATATAAAAACTGACTAATATAATATGTAAAATCTTAAAGACTTTATAATTATTTAGCTTAATAATTATCTCCTACTGAGGAATGAGAAAGGACTGGTTGATTTGGATCAGATTTTGTGAACTTTTGAACTATATATGCTCTAAGCCTCTAACAAAATTTTTATGGATTTTTTATAAAATTATGGGAAAAATTAATAAAAATTATAAATTTATTAAAATTTTAAAAAATTTTAAATTTTTTATAATTTTTTAATTAATTTATAAATTTACTAGATTCATTATATATATATATAAGGTTTATCATAAATTTATTATACATATAATAAAATTTGTAACTATATTATGAATTTATTTAAGATTTTTGATAAAAATATCATAAAAAATGAAAAAATATAAATTAATTATTTTTTTTAAAAAGATGTTTAAATTTATAAAAATTTATGATTAATTTATCAATTATCAAATTTATATAGTTTATTATATATATAATAATTTTTATAAAATTATTATGAGTTTATTTTAAATTTATTATATATTTTTTATAAAATTATTAAAACATTCCTGGTAAAATATTAAAAAATTATAAAAAAATGATGAAAGATATAATTTTTTCATTTATTATACTTTTGTAAAATAATAAAAAAATTCTAATAAAAAATATAAAAATTTAAAAAAATTGATATGTGGGCATAATTTTTAAAATTTTTATATGCGATTTCATGCAATCCAAGTTACGTATAAATTATTTATTTATTTATTCATTTATTAAAATTAGTAAAAAAATATTTATAAATATTTTTATAATATTATATTAAACTTACAGCCATTATTTATAAATATTTATATTTTAAAGATAAATGGGTTAATTATTGAAGAAGTATATAGCTGTATTTGTTGTTACAAATATGGCCACAATTTGTATCTTTATCATTATATATAACTAAATAAAATATAATTGTGTAATTATAATTGAAAGGAGAAATAAAGATTTTTCTTCTCAATAATTTTAAATGGACCATGTTAAAAATTATGGAGGAACTTTATAATAATATGTGTATTGGGAAAATGGCCTTTTGGACCTTATAAACGGTGGAAGAAATCTGCTACAAAAAATTTAAAAATGGAAAAAATAGAAAATAAAAAGTATATGTATCATGAAAATTAAAAATTGTCAGGAGCCCCTCTTTATCTGCCCACGGCCTATGATCACAGCCCCATTTGTGTTACTAAATTATATATATATATATATATATATTAAAAAATTACTAAATTTTCTGTCATGATCCAACTCGAGGATATGCAACTAACACTAAAGAAAAAAAAAAAGCACGTGACTCCAAAATTTCATAGTAAGCCTAACAACTCACTTTCTGATAAATATAAATGGTGACAGCAATCACTATCTCGAACAAGATCCACTAGCCTACTAATATTATACTTTAATATAATATCATATCATCATCATCAGATATTTATTAACAAACATATTAACTAAACCGCAGAATTAAATGAATAAAAAAATAGACATGAAAAGAAATACCATACAGAGTTCTAAAAAATAATTATAACATAATTGTACAACAAAACAAATACAATTAACACTCATATCGATAAATAAAAAGGCAGGATGACCTGAATAAGCAGTACTCCTATGCTCAACCTGCAATCTGGGAAAAATGGTAAACAAGAATGAGTGTTCGACTCAGTGAGTTATAAAGTAATTAATATAATATAGCTATCTCATGTATAACGTGCGCATATAAATGTCAATCAACCTACAAATCACATAAGTAAACAAGGATAATAGTAAGTCAATATGGCCACACTAAATCTCAAACTGGGGAGTTTATCCCCCTATCTGGTTGTCACATCCGCCCACCGCATTTATTCATAGTAGTCATGTGCACAGTGAGAGAAGGGAAAAGGAGAAGATACTTCCTAACAACGGCCCCAGATAAGGCTATAGGATCAATGGGACTTAATTGAAAAAAATGTAAAGTTTTGGGGAGGTAACTGTAATTTTCAAAAAGTTTTGGGGAGGTGATTGTAATTTTCAAAAGTTGTACGGGAGATTCTTAATAGTGCACATAACAGACTTCAAAAATGGAGAGTAGAGAAAAATTGGGTCGCAACGATGTGTAATGGTTTTTTCAGGAAACGCCCCGTTAGAGAGAAACAAAGACATGTAGACTAGGGGCATTTTGGTCATTTTAATTAGAATTTATACATGAATCCAAAGTAGAAAATAAACATAAGAGTAAGTAGAGGACGTCGATGGGTTGAATATGAAACCATCGTCAGAAGAAACGGAGCCGGGCAAAACTCGAGCAAAGAAAGGACCTAAAGGAAATTTTATAAAAAGTCAAGGGCTTATTGGTAATTTTTTAAAACGACTTGGAAACCTAAAATAGACTTTAAAAATAGAAAGTAGAGGTCGAAAGGATCAAAACCATATGTAGTTTGCCTCGTGAAACTGTACGGTTTAAAAGTTACGATCGATTAATCGCTGGAGGGTATTTTGGTCTTTTCACACCCTAGACCATAAAATTACAGCACAAGGAAGTTGGAGGGCCAAAATATAATTAAAATAAAGTCCAAGGACTTGGGTTTTAAATAAATAAAAGAAAGAGACAAATGAACTAATGGAAATTAGCCATTTAGAAGTCATAAAAAGAAGAAAAAGAAAAAGAGGTGAACAAATGGCCCTAAGGTATTTATCCAACCCAAAAGTGAGCATCATTTCTCCTATATAAATATCATAGTAAGAAGAACAAAACCTCTCTCTCTCACCTCCAAACTTTCGGCCACCATAGGAAGAACACCAATGAATTCCAAATTTTGTCAAGTTTGATTCAAGTTCAAGGTGAGTTTTAAGGTTTTCAAGTATGTAGAATTCAATTCTAGTATTAATTTTAAGTATTTATATATCTATTGGACAGTTGGAAAGTTCTTATGGTAGAATTGGGGAAAATTTAAGTAGTGATGATATTGATTAATTAAATGGAAGAATTAAGGTTTCTAAGGTTTAATAAGGTTAGATTAGGATTTAATTTGAAAAGAAATGGAGGATAGCCTATTATTCTAAATTGCTAAGGTTTATATTTAAGGTTGTGTTCTTGATTTTCTTGAAGGAGAAACAAGGATTAAGGAAGGAGAAGAAGGAAAAGCAAAGGGGAATTAAAAGAACAAGGTTTGATACTTTACCATAAAAGAAATTTTATTCTTCTTATAAACTTTGGTTTATGAAATTTTTGATGTTAATGCTTAAATGTATTGATTGAGTTTAAATTAAATGTTTGAGTTATGTTCTTGGTTTCTTATGGCAATTGAGTTGTTTAAATTTAATTTAAACCAAATGTTTTGAGAAAAATTTGGCAAGTTGATTTGATGAACTTTAATTAGTTTGATTTAAGTTAAACATGCAAAAGTTATCAAAGGGAAGTATTTGAATCTTCACTTTATCATTAAAGAAGCCTTCATATTGATTTGTAAAAGAAAAATACACTATCTCATGTATTTCATATGTTTGGGCCGAAATGGTCCCAAAATGGCAGATTTCTGGATCTTTTTGTAGCAGCTATTTGAGGTAGCAAATGAATGAATTTTTCAACGAAATTTTACTGTAATTAGTCAACATATGAAATAAGTTTTCTGTAAAATTTCAGCCAAAAATAAGATCATTTACGTGGTCAAATACATAACTGAAACGGACTGCTTTGACAAAAATCCAGATTTTACTATTCATTTGGTCATGCCATTTGCGTTGCCAATTTTACGTGCCGCGAAACTATTCATTTGGTCAATTTGTGACCTTTTGAGGAATGATTTGAAATGTTTGATATGTTTATTATGGATGTTAAATATGTGAAAAAGGGTAATGGTTTGACTAAAGAATGTGGTGCACGGCGTAAATGGCAAAGCGCGATGAGAATTTAAAATGATTTCTTGAGTCATTCTAAAATGAAGTTTGAGACTTAAATTGAATCATTTTAACATTTATGCTCTACTGGATAGTTGAGAGTGGTAGATAAGGGTATGATGCACTATACTAACTTATACAATACTGCTTGATATTGTGATTGAATTGATATAATTTGAACTCAATGGTGAGGGCCATTGGTTATAACCAGGATGGTGAGGGCCATTCCTGTGATATGATAATGGTGGTGAGGGCCACCTATGTTACAGTGGTGAGGGTCACTGCCTTATCTCTATGGTTCCCTATATACCAGTAGAGCCAAAATGATGTTTTGTTTTTAAACTACGTAATGCAAAATAAGTTTGAATTATGGTTTTTACATTTGTTGAAAGCATATTTACACTGAATGTACAATAACTTCCATTGGTTTAATGTTGGTTGATTGTTGATTTAATTATTTCCTTTTATTTCAAATGCTGTCATGTTTTAACTATATTTTCATCGGTAAAGTACCCACTGAGCGACATTGCTCAGCGAGTTAAGTTTTTCTTGACTCGTAGGTTCGGAGCATTAGCTAACTTTTGGGGAAGCAACGACCAGACCCACAGCATCTCAGGGTAGATCTCTTAGTTTCCATTATGAGTAGCTAGTTGTGGCATGTATATGTATATATAAGATTGAGAATTTCTATGTTATACTATACGTTAATAGTATGTAACAATAATAAACATCTACTTTATTTTGTATTAGAAGTGTGAACTCTTCTTGCAGGTTTGTAGTTGAGGTTATAAGGTGAATTCATTGGAAGTGTATTGAAATTGATTGTATTCGCATTGGTTTGTGTAACAATGTTTTCAAAACTCAGAAAAACCAGTTTTGTCGACACTTGGGACCAAATTTCTAGGCGAACCTCTGATAAAATTTCTGTAAAAATCGAAACTAAATTTGACTAAGTAAAATTAATAGCAACATTAGGTTATTGTGGTACCTCTACTCGACTTACACATGTAGGCCGGGAAGGGGTGTTACACTGGTTCTCTTAGTTCATATATTTCTCTTAGAATTCAATACATAAGATTCGCCGTCACAGCCATAGCCAAGCAGCGCTATCCGACTAATAAGTAGTGCTGAGCATGAAAATACTCCCGCCGCCACGCCAATCCTAATTTTATCATATAATATCCTCATATCATAACTCGTGTTCCTGATCATGTGTGGTCTCATATCATCCTTACTATATCCGGCATCACATATTATATGCATTAAGTACAACCAACTCATACTCAACACGCATTATGCTTATAACAATAATAACTGTACATATATTGCACAAACAGTTGATGCATTATGCAAATACAATTATAAACATATTTTAAGAGAGCGATATATTATATTATTCTATATAACTCATAGATTTATGAAAACCCAATGATTCTCCTTAGAATATTTGATTGGAAATAGAAGATACCTAAAAGTATTTTCAATTAACAATAAAAACTATTAAAATATAGACGAATACAACTCTAGAGATTTTTTTTAAAATTTCGGCAAAGTCTCCTTTATAACTATGACATTTTTCCCTGAAACAAAACGAGAATACACTTCAAAAAAATTCACAACAGTCAATGTCAACTCAATTACCCCATATGAGCTACCATTATAATTCTCAATAACTCAAATATAAGCCCAACATATATCTCACAAATATAATAGTAATAGTTTATTATATCAATATTAATCTTATTGATTTAATTTATTAACAAAAAATTCACTTAAAATTTTAAGATATATTCTAATTCAATTTTAAATAATTCTTAAAAAATTATTTTATAACCGTCTCTCAATTATAATCAATTACTATATAATTTATTTATCCCACTTTATAAAAATAACTTGGTTAATTTCATTATAAAAATACTAATTTTAATCAAGTAATTAATTTTAAATTAACACCTTCAAAATATTCAAATTTTAATCTATTTACTATCAATCATTAACTATATATATTTATTATTATTATTATTATTATTATTTTATTTATTCCTTTAATTATATTTAAAATTATTATCATAACTCATAATTTATTTTGTTATCTAATTATAAAATTTTTTTCAATTAAATACTAAAAATTTATAATAATTTATCTTAAATTATTTATTATATATTTTTACTATTTTTTATAATTGCAGGAATAGCAACTCCATCACCGGAATAATATCACCATTGCCGGAAAACTCCATTGTTAGAATAGTATCACGGTTGCCGGATTCCGGCCAAACTCGAAAGTTGTCTAAAATTTAAAATTATATACCAAAATGAAGCTTATGAAGAGAGGGTTCCAAAAATATCAATATTACCGGGAAAAGAGGTCGAAAAAGGGTCAAAAAATTGATCAAAAAGTTACTATAACTGTACACCTCCGATTGACTTTGACCGGCGAATGAGAAAAATTTCGGCGTCGAACGTTGATGATTTTGGTAGCATTGGATTCGTCGGATGATAGGTTTTCCAATGGTGTGAGATGTGTTGATAGTTGATAACCGGATGACTATAGATCTAAGAAAAATCGATCGGTGCACTATTTTTCTCTTTCTCTATCACTTTCTCTCTCTTCTTTTCTTCTTCTTCTTTTTTTCTGTTTCTTTCTTTTTTGTTCTCTTTCTCTTATAAATACATATATATTAATTTTAATTTTAATTTTTTTAATTTTTTTTAATTTAAAATAAATTTAAAATTTAGATTATTATAATTTTTATCCTAATTTGATCATTACTTTAAATTGACTAATTAATTTGACTGTCTTATGCAATAATATTTACATATTTAGCCCACACATAGAATTAATTTTTCATATAATTCTAACAATCATACTCTGGGTAATCTGGCTTTCAGCGGAACACTCATTCCATCTGTCATCTATTACTTTTCATAAGAGAATGATACTTTTATTTATAAAGGATGAACAACCTCCATCAGAGAAGGACAAACCTTTATTAGACAAGCCACAAATAACTTTTATTCAAAGATGATACATAACCTTCAAATAAAGAATAACAAAACTTCATAATAAAAACCTAAATAACATTCAATTTATTCTAAAAAAAATAAAGAAATACAAAAATAAAACACAAATGCTAAATTTCATATCTATATTAATTTAAAAATTATTTGAGAACAAACTACATAAAAAAATAAAATTTAAAAAAATATAAAACTTAAATAATATATTAGAAAGAAAGACGAAGGGACTATTGTTTGTCAATGAACTGACGGCACCCCACTCTTAGACTGAGAAAAAAAAATTATGAGAGTTCAAAAAGAAAGACGTGGCTAGGATTTTAAGTTGCAGATGTATAAAAATTTATATTTTTTTAATTTAACTAAAAATATATTATATATATCTCTCTCTTTGACATATTAAATATATATTCTTAATATATCAATAGTTTTAAATTAGTATAGGATATTTTTAAAATTGGGGTTGAAAAGTTAGCATTTTTAAAGAAAAAAGAAAATTTTATTTCTTATAAATAATTTCTCTCTTTTTTTAATGTCTTTATACAAAAAGCCCAAAAAATTGTGTAGTACATTTAGGTTGGCATCACCATTGATTCTCCTAACAAGTTTATAATATTTGAATTCTCCTAACAAGTTTGTCAACTAGTACGTAGAAAAAAGAAAGGCAATGGATGACAGAAAAGTAGAAAATTAAGTAGAAAAAAAAAGGCAAAAAAAATTGACAAAAATTGTTGACAAATGAAACTCTAATTAAGCGTTATAGGTATCCTTTAAATATTAGACTTTTGATAAACAAAACAACAAAAATATGACTTGCTTTTTTCAAGTGGTAATGTTAAAGAAAACTAATGATATCAAAATAAAACTATACGTTGATATTTTTTTCTATAATTTTTTGAAATTAATGAAAATATAACATGTTTTGAAATATAACATTGATAAATATAAATAATTATTTTTTTATATGTATAAAGCAAAAAAACCTAAATTTAAAATCAAAAGCTTATAAAAGATCAAGATTATTCTAAAGTTTCGAAACATGCCAATTATTACAAATAGAATACTTATTTATAACGATTGAATTTATTTTGTTAGTTAAGGAGTAAAACAATATACACAAAAGATTTAGAATTTAGTTAATTCTTATTTTACAAAATTTAATTAATATCTATCTACCTAAAATTCAATTTAAATTATAGAATTTAGTTAATAACTATATATATAATTCATATTTTATGTATATATACAATTTAAATGATTGAATTTATATAAATAATTGGATATACATATATATAACTGAATATATATATATGTGTATATATATTTTAAATAATTGAATTTTTTTTGTTAGTTAAGGACTAAAACAATAAACACAAAAGTTATAGAATTTAGTTATTTCTCATTTTACAAAATTTAGTTAACTTTTTATCTACCTAAAATTCCATTTAAATTATAGAATTTAGTTAATAACTATATAACTATATATATATAATTCTTATTTTATAACACCACTATCTGCTCATTTTATAGAAGAAAAATGAGAATAGCCTATTAATCCTTTCAATTAATTATAACTAATACAACAAATATGATTCAATTTATAAGCGCATCTAAAACCCAATCAAATGCAAATCACATTTGCAATCCAATCGATTATATAATTCTAAATAGAATATCTTAGAATTTGCTAGCTTGTATAAGTTGCATAATAACTACATGTTGTTCAATAGATTCATCCAAATGAGCCAAAATTTAATCCATAAATTCTCCCAAAAGTACGTAGTAGATACCTTGTTCTTCTATTATGAAAAAAAATCACAAAATAAATTATCATAGTTGAATAAACGTGATCAAATCATCATTTTATAATTTTTTTTAATCTCTTTCTATGTCTCTTTTCTCAATGATCATTCTTCTATAAATTAATACATATTAATAAGTATTAAATTTATTATTTCAAAATAAAAATATTTTGTAAGGGTTAGATTAATAAAAATTCAAGAAAAATATATTCAATAGGGCATTAACTTAAAATCCTGCGTTTACCCCATAATACAAAATATATATATATAATGTAATAGTAATTCCAACTAGACATCTTATTTGGAATAAAATCTAATTGGATAATGACATATCTTTTATATTTTATTACTTAAAAATTAAAGAGTTAACTTGAAGAAATTTTTTAAAAAATATCACCACATATTCTTATCTAATTAGTTTATCGTCTCAACTAAGATACCTAATTGAAATATACTATATATATTTTTCATTATACTTAAATATATAAAGACTTAGTCAAGTTTTAATAACATTGATCTTATAATGAACCTATAGTATGTAAAATTTGTTTAAAACTAAATTTAGTGATTTTCATTAATATGTTTTTATATTTTTTATATGTTTATTATTTTATGTGAGTATTATTTATTTTCTGTAATTAAAATTAATTTTTTTTTAATTTTTACATGCTGAAAAATAATTTAAAATTTTAAGTTTTATTATTTTGTTTGAATATTTTATTTAATAGTAAAATTTGAAAAAAAAAAGGAGGAAAAAATTAAATTAAATATTAATTATAGTGAGAGAAGACGTATTTTTGAAATAAAAATCCTTATTTTATTAAGAATTAAAGTATTTTTAAAATTTTTCTCTGACTTTTTATAACAATATAAATATTTTTAATTTTTGTAGTATTTTTAGAATAAAACTGGGTTTTTTAGATAGTTTTATAAATGTCTAAGAAAATAAAAAATTGGGCATTTCATTACGCAACCCCTAATATAAATTATTTGATAAGTTTAGCATTGGAGAAATACTTCAAAATTCAACAATTATTGATAAATAATAAAAACTAAAATGAGGATGACATGTTCCGCTTTGAAATAATTATGCAAAAACTTTCAAATATATTCACATTTCTCTACTTGAGATTCAATCCTACTTATTTAAATAATTTGCAATTAATGAAAAATGTTTCGATATTTAAAAATAATAAATATTACTATCCAATTCTAAAAAATTAACATCAAAATTAAAATGATCAGAGATTTCAAATTTGATTCTCATATTTAGAAAAAAGAAGAAGAAGAAGAAATTCTAAGAAATTGATAAGAAACATTTAAAAAATATAAAATAAAATGTGAGTGAAAATATAATAAAAATTAGGTAAATGTCTTTTTTGTTGATACTACTATTGATTTAAAATAGTTTACATTTTTTAGAAAATTTTAAAAATATATGTTTTTAAATTTAACTGAAAATATTATATATATATCTGATATATTAAATGTATATTCTTAATATATCAATAGTTTTAAATTAGCAAAGGATATTTTTTAAATTGGGGTTGAAAAGTTAGCATTTTTTAAAGAAACAACAAAATTTTTGTTAAAAATATTCTCTTTTTTTTTTTTGTTAATGTCTTTATACAAAATAGGTTGGCAACAATATTAATTCTAAAGTTTATCATCTTTGAATTTTCCTAACAAGTTTATAATCTTTGAGTTCTCCTAACAAGTTTGTCAACAAGTAGAGGATCATTAATTTACACGTAGAAAATTAAGCAGAAGAAAAAGAAAAAAAAATTGATAAAAATTGTTGACAAATGAAACTCTAATTAAGCGTTATTGGTATCCTTGGAATATTAGACTTTTGATAAATAAAAGAATAAAAATACGACTTGCTTTTTTCAAGAGGTAACGTTAAAGAAAACTAATGATATCAAAATAAAATTATATATTGATATTTTTTCTATTAAATTTTTGAAATTAATGAAAATGTAATATGTTTTGAAATATAGCATTGATAAATATAAATAATTATTTTTTTATATGTATAAAAGCAAAAACCTAAATTTAAAATTAATAGTTCATAAAAGATCAAGATTAATCTAAAGTTTCGAAGCATGTCAATTATTATAAATAAAATACTTATCTATAATGATTGAATTTATTTTGTTAGTTGATGACTAAAACAATATACACAAAAGTTGTAGAATTTAGTTAATTCTTATTTTACCAAATTTAGTTAATATCTATCTACCTAAAATTTCATTTAAATTATAGAATTTAGTTAATAACTATATATATAATTCATATTTTATGTATATACATAATTTAAATGATTGAATTTATTTATATATAAATGGATATATATAATTGTATATATATATATATTAAATGATTGAATTTATTTTATTAGTCAATGACTAAAAAAATACACACAAAAGTGTCAAACCATTCATGCCAACCACATGAAATACCCTTAAGATACCTAATTAGTTTTTCATCTCAACTAAGATGTCTAATTTGAATAACTATTATACTGTACATATTTCTTACTATTATACTTAAATATATAACGATTTAGTCAAGTTTTAATAACCTTGATCTTATAATGAACCTATAATAGTGTGGCTGTAAAATATTATAAATTTGAGGGTTAGGACATACAAAAGCTACACCAAAACACCATCTAAACCAAAAGTTGATACCCTTAATTATAAAAGAAACAAAAAGGAAAAGAATGGGTTCTGAAACTACTCTAAAGCTTCCAGTCATAAACTTGTCAAATGAAGACCTAAAACCAGGCAGTGAAGAGTGGGAATCAGTGAAGTCCCAAGTTTTTAAAGCATTAGCAGATTATGGTTGCTTTTGTTGGAGATAATGATCCCACATCGGTAAGGAAGCCAAAGCTCTAGTCACATATAAGGCTGGGCAATCCTCATACTGTTAACTCAGGTTTTTAGTGTGAGTTAGGCCCAGCTCTAATATGGTATCAGAGCATTCATGCCCAAACGGGCTAGATCCTGGGCCGAACCCCCACAAGACCGAAGCTGATGGATTGATGCCAGTCGGTCCGCCCAACGTGGTAAATAGGCTCATGGTAGCAAGTGTCAACCGGGTCGGGCCCCGATTGCACTTGAGGGGGGATGTTGAAGATAATGATCCCACATCGGTAAGGAAGCCAAAGCTCCAGTCACATATAAGGCTGGGCAATCCTCATACTGTTAATTCAGGTTTTCAGGATGAGTTAGGCCCAGCTCTAATATGGTATCAGAGCAATTAATGCCCAAACGGGCTAGATCCTGAGCCAAACCCCTACATGACCGAAGCTGATGAAGAGATGCCAGCCGGTCCGCCCAAACGGACTTTGTGTTAACAAGTGTCAACCGAAAGGTCCGGTTACGCTTGAGGGGGGATGTTGGGAATGTGAATCCCACATCGGTAAGGAATGAGCAGCTCCAGTCACTTATAAGACTGGGCAATCCTCTTCTTGTCAACTCGGGTTTTCAGGATGAGTTAGGCCCAGCTCATTTTCAGGATGACTGGGCCTAACTCATCCTGAGAACCCGAGTTGACAAGAAGAGGATTGTCTAGTCTTATAAGTGACTGGAGCTGCTCATTCCTGAAAACCTGAGTTAACAGTATGAGGATTGCCCAGCCTTATATGTGACTGGAGCTTTGACTTCCTTACCGATGTGGGATCATTATCTCCAACAGCTTTGAGGCCTTGTTTAACAAGGTTTCAGCAGAAGTTAGAAAGGGCATTGTTAGTTCTACAGAAGAGATTTTCGATTTACCAATGCAAAAGAAAGTTAACAATGCCTATAAAAAACCACTTCATGGTTATTTTGGATCATTCCCTCGGGCTCCATTATATGAAAGTATGGGCATTGATGATGCCAATGATGCTGAAAGTGTGGAGATCTCGACCAAGGTTTTTTGTCCCCAAGGAAACCCAACTTTTAGGTTTATAATTTACTCTTTTTCTTGTTAAATTCTCTACTTTTCACACTCTTAAAGTACTTATAAAATGAATTTATTTACTGATAAACTCATTTTGGAAGCAAAAATGTGGTATCATATGCATCACAAGTATCTGAATTGGATAAAATGGTAAGGAGGATGATAGTAGAGAGCCTTGGTGTTGAGAAATACTTAAGAGGAACATATGAACTCTACAAACTATCTTCTTCGGGTCACGAAATATAAAGAACCCAAAACTACTGATACAAAGCTCGGCCTGTATGCTCACACTGACAAAGCCATTACTACCATTTTGCTCCAAAATCAGGTTGATGGTTTAGAGATCAAACCCAAAAATGGTGAATGGATCAATGTCAAATACTCTAGTCCTTGCTCTTTTGTTTTCATGATTGGAGACTCTTTCATGGTAATTTGTTGATTCTTCTCCACCTTTCATTTCTAGCTTGAAGCAATTATTTAATTGGCCAAATTAATTCTGCCTCGTTAGATTTTGATTTGATATATACCTTTAATATATCAAATATATATTTTTGAAAATGAAGTATACATTTACTATACTAAATATATACCAAAAATTACCTTTGAAAAAGGGTATTTTTGAAATTCAAAAGTAGAAAAAAGATATTTTTGAAATAGAAAAAAAATGAAGAAAATAAGATATTTTGAAAATAGTTTTTATTTTTTAGGGTGTTTATATATATATATATATGTAATGAAATTATTTTTTGCAGGCATGGACAAATGGTAGATTGTACTCTCCCTATCACCGTGTGATGGTGAGTGGAAACGAAGCAAGATACTCTGCAGCATTGTTTTCAGTTCCAAAAGCTGGCTGTAAAATAAAAGCTCCAGAAGAGCTAATTGATGAACAACATCCACTGCTTTTTAAGCCCTATGAGTATGCAGAGTTTCTTAAATTCTACAACACAGAGGCTGGTCAGACTGTTGAATCTGCTTTAAAGACTTATTGTGGTGCTGACAATTAATTATGTATGAATTGTCCTCTTTATATTTTTCTTTTCGCCAATAAAAGAGGAATATTATTGTCCTCTATCTTTGCCTTTTGTTTCCCATATCTAATATAATTAAGGTTCTTGAATTTCAAATTAAGTTGTCCATTATTTTGTTTCGCAGATTTTAATTAGATTTTTTTTGTGCCTCGAAATTTTTAAATCGTAGGAAGGAAGAATCTCCATATGATTGGAATTGGAAATGTAAAATCATATATACGACTTAAAACAGAGGAAAGGATACATGACGTAGAGAAGTAATGAACAAAAGAGATATAAAATGTTTTAGAATACCTAAGAAAATAGATATAAAGAGAGAAAATTTTTCTCTATATGAATATTATTGAATTATATAAAAACTAACTACTTTTCGCATACTAAAATATTATATTATATAGAGTTATGTTTATACAAACCCTAATTATATATTAAAAAAATTTATTTAAAAAATGCTAGACTGCTAATAATAAAAAAAAATATTTATAGAGATAAATAAAAGACTAAAATGGTGCATTGATCTGATATTCCTACTAAAATTAAATAAAAAAATAAATATTAAAATCTTATTTTCTTTTTTTTTTGCTCCATCAATATATTTATTTATTTATTATACATACAACATAATCCAAGTGAAATATTTATCATGAAAAAGAGATCGAAAAGCTTATTATAATTTATAATTATTAATATGTGATAATGTATATCAATGTTATCAACGAAATTGAAATATAAAATATGAAATTTAATTTTTTTATAATTTTTATAAAATTTTAAATTTTAAAATATGAAATTTAAATTTATTAAAAATTTATATTAATTTTTAATAAGATAATAACATAATGTATAATCATTAATATGTAATAATTTATATCAATGTTATCAACGAAATTGAAATTTAAAATATGAAATTTAATTTTTTTTTATAAATTTATTTTTATTCAGACAAAATTAACTTATCTGTCTAGATTTTTTCGGACAAAATTAGCTTCTATCTTTAAAACACACCAAGTGGCAGTATTCTCACACTTGACTTAATACTAAAAATATTACTCTCATCTTATATATAGATTCATTCATTTATTTTAAATTCTTATGAAAATTCATGTTTCATATTTATTTTATTTATTGTTTTGAACCAACACTGCACACACGCATTTCTCATAATATTTAATATTTTGATAATAAGATTTATTTATTTTCTCTATTTAAGTATAATATTTTTTTTCCAATTTAGTTGGTAATCTTCAATTGATTGCAACATGCTGGCACATCTCATAATAGTTTAGAGTCACATGCATATATGATATATGTATTTTTTATTATTTTTTTAAAAATTTGTTAACAATATTTGATTTTTTTTTTTGTCATTTCAATTTCAGCATTCAACCATTTGCATGTTATTGTTTATTATTTTTTTTATTTTATATCCTAAAATATATGTACTAATTTTATTTTATTATTTATAGCGGCAAGTAAATAATTATTTATTTAAGATTATCATAGAATTCAAAAAAAAAAAGAATATCCACAGTATCATACAGGATTTATTTTGTAGAGAAAAAGAATGGTATTCTTATATATAATAAAGATGCAACAGAAGATGTCTATATATAATTTGTACATGAAACTAACTTGGAAAAATGAAGTACACTAATCTAGGCTACAATCTTGGATGATTACAATCAAATAAAAACTAACTTGGTAACTAGAATATTTTGTGATCCTATAATTGCTCCTCAACTGCTCATGTCAACACTCCCCCTCAAGTTGGTGTGTAGATATCCTCAATGCCCAACTTGTCAAGTGAGTTGTGAAATATTTTGCTAGAGACAGTTTTTATAAGTATATCTGCTAGTTGGTCTTTTGACTTCACAAAAGGAAATTGAATTACCTTGTCTTAGAGCTTCTGCTTAATGAAATGTCGATCCACTTCAACATGCTTGGTGCGATCATGTTGTACTGAATTTTGCGCGATTGTTATGGCTGTCTTATTATCACAAAACAGGTTCACTGTATTATGAGATGAACACCCAATTTTCTCCAATAATCTTTTCAACCATAGTAGCTCACACAATCCTTTAGCCATGCCTCTAAACTCGGCTTCTGCACTAGATAATGCAACTTCCTTCTATTTTTTACTCCTCCAAGTGACCAAATTGCCTCCCATAAATGTGAAGTACCGCGATGTCAATTTTCTGTCATTAACATTTTCTGCCCAATCTACGTCCGTATAGCCGTCAACAAGCAGATGTTGATTTTTCTTGAACATCAGTCCTCTTCCTAGAGAAGACTTCAAGTACCGTAAAATACTAACCACAACATTCATATGATCTTTGCTAGGAAAATGGATGAACCGACTCACCAAGCTCACCGCAGAAGCAATATCATGCCTTGTGTGAGATAAGTAGATTAGCTTCCCCACAAGGCGTTGATACCTTTCTTTATTGGTAAGGATTTGATTAGGAAACTCTCCCAGGGCATGTTTTTGAACAACTGGTGTATCAGCAGGTCTACAATCAAGCATTCTTGTTTCGGATAGCAAGTTAAGCACGTATTTTCTTTGTGATAGAAATATGCCTCATTTTGATCGAGCTATTTCAATCCCCAAAAAATACTTCAATCTTCCAAGACTTTTCATCTTAAATTCAGTTGCTAAACACTCTTGTAATTTAGAGGTTTCTTCCTCGTCATTCCTTATAATTATCATATTATCAACATAGATTATTAGAGTTGTTACCTTCCCTCGTTGGTGCTTCAAGAAGAGGGTATGATCTGAATTGCTTTGCTTGAAACCATGCCTTCTCATGATAAGGCTAAATCATACAAACCATGCTCTAGGGGACTATTTTAATTCATATAATGCCTTTTGTAACCTATAAACTACCTTCCCTTGTGTCGAAGAAACAAACCCAGGTGGAATGTCCATGTACACGTCCTTCACAAGATCCCCAAGGAAAAAGGCATTTTTTACGTCAAATTGGTGCAACGGCCAGTCCAAGTTTGCAGCAAGAGAGATTAGTACTCTCACAGTATTTAATTTTGCTACCGGTGAGAAATTTTCTTAATAATCTATCCCATATGTCTGAATATATCCTTTCGCAACGAGCCTTGCTTTATATCTTTCAACTGATCCATCTACTTTGTGTTTGACAGAGAACACCCATCTACAACCCACAATTTTCTTTCCCTTAGGTAATGGCACAAGCACCCAAGTATCATTTTTCTGTAATGCTTTTATCTCTTCCTCTATCGCTTGGATCCACTTGGGATTATTCATGGCTTCCCCTACTGTATTAGGAACATCATCTGTAGATAATTTATGAACCAATGCCTTGAGAGGTTTAGACAATTTTTGAGTTGAGATATGGTTGGAAATTGGCTACTTTGACTTGCTTGTTTTATGATCGGGTGAATAGCAATTTGGTGGTTGCCCACGGTTATGCCTAAAAGGTAGTTTATAGCTAGCAAAAATATTTTGAGAAGAGTTTAGAGCTTGTACCTCAGAAATATTCTCAGGAGATTGGTTTGATTGTGGTACTACCAGGTCATGGAAGGGTTGTTCACTTTCAATTTCTGTAACTTCTTCATTTTGATATGTTCATGTTGGTTGTTGTTCGATCTCAGCACTTTTAGTTTCTCTTGGCTCAGCTTCGACATGTTCAGCACTTTCAATTTCTGTTGGCTGAACATCCACCCTTACATCATTTGAAGTTTCTTCGAAGCTTAGCCAAATTTTCCAATTCTGTTTTTCACTCTTCATCTCCCCCTGAAGAGAGGAGTGGGAAGATTGAGAAGCAAAGAAATTTTCTGATTCAATAAAGGTAATGTCCATGGTGGTATAGAGTAGCCTTGTAGTTGGATCATAACATCGATCTCCTTTCTTGTAAGCTGCACAACCAAGAAAAACACAACGGACAGCACATGGATCCAACTTTGTTCTTTGATTCTTATGTATATGAACATATGTAACACAACCAAACTTCCTTTGAGGAAGCATTAGAATTGATGGTAATATCACATGTTGTGCGAGAGCTTGAAGAGGAGTTTTGTAGTTCAATACACGTAATGGCAATCGGTTCATCAAGTATACAGTAGCCACCACTGCATCTGTCCAAAAACATTTAGGTACAGAAGCAGCTGTCAAGAGAGCTCGAGTGATCTCCAAAATTTGTCTGTTCTTGCGCTCTACAATACCATTTTATTGTGGTGCTTGAGAACAAGACGCCTCATGATGCAAGCCATGTTCCTAAAAATATCTGTGAAATTGTGCATTATCATATTCCCCACCATTATCAGATCAAAGAGTCTGAAGTTTAGCAAAAAATTGTGTTCGAATCATATTATGAAATGAATGAACTATTTCAAACACTTTATGTTTATACTTCAACACATAAAGCCAAGTCATTCATGTACAATCATTGACAAAGGTTACAAGTCATCGAACACCAGAAGAAATAGCAATAGGAGTAGGACCCCAAACGTCAGAATGAATAATCAAAAAAGGAGTGTCACATTTATTCAAACTGATTGGATAAGGTACACAATGACTCTTAGCTTGAATACAAGCTTCAAACTTAAAATATGACTCATTAAACTTTGTAAATAAATCTGGAAATAACCATCTCAAATATCGAAATGAGGGATGCCCCAACCGATTATGCCATAACCAAATCTACCTTTCCTTAACTCCAGCATAATGCATATTATTTGCTCTACCATAGCTGAAATCATCCATGTAATACAGCCCTTCCCTTTTAGTACCACGACCAATAATCTCCTTGGAGAGAATATCCTGAAACAAGCAGAAGCTAGGATACATTAGAGCACAACAATTCAATTCCTCAGTCACTTGTCCTATAGATAATAATTTATTGGAAAGTTATGGAACTAGTAAAGTATTTGGTAACGAAAAAGAAGGAGAAAGAGCAACTGTTCCAGCCCCTATCACTAGATATGTTACTCCATTAGCATTGGCAATGCATATCCATTTTGGTTGGGTGGCTTCAAAGAAGTCACAAGGATCGAATGTCATGTGATCCGTTGCCCTGGAGTCAATGATCCAGCCATCACGGTTCCCCATTTTAGAGCAAGAAAAAACACAGCCTTGGTTACCTGAGTCATTCTGAGCAATTTGTTCACTAGTGGAGATAGGAGACTCTTGTTGTGGTATAAGAGATAATTGAGGCTCTACGCTCAAAAGAGCTGCACGACCAGCATTGTCACCTCCACTTGCTTCATGTTTTTTCTTTGTCTTGAGTTCATGCCACCAGTCTGGATAACCATGTAATTTAAAACATGTTTCTTTGGTGTGTTTCATATTCCCACAATGTGTGCAACCTCCTCCTTCCCCTTGTGACTTTGGTTTTGAAATTGGCTTTCCATTTGATGGCTTTTGAAAAGACAATTAGTTTTGAGGTCTCTGTCCTCCCCTTGAAAGCATAGCACCACCAGATATGGTATCTTCATTTGTCATCATTACGAATTGCCTCAAAACCTCTCTTCAGACTTGTTCATAAGCTTGTTCCATTGTTGGGAGTGGTTGTATCTGAAGCACATCTGCTCGGATCTTGTCAAGTCGATCATCAAGTCCATCTGAGAAAGTATAAACTCTATCCTCCTGCAAAATCGAGTTATATTTGTATATATCAGTATCACATTTCATAGGATTTGGTCGGCGAAAATAGATTTCTCTCCACAATCCTTGCAGATTGTTGTAGTATGTCTCAATAGATCCTCCTTCTTATTTGAGTTTGGTTACTCTTCTTTTGGGATCATATACTTGTGATGTATTAGTGCCATCAAAGTATGATGTAGCAATATTATCCCAAACAGCCTTAGCTGTTAAAAATCTGATAAAGTTACTGACTAACTTTGGATCCATATAATTGATTAGCCGTCCCTTTACCACTGCATTTTCGGTTCTCCATTTTCTAAATGCAGGTTCTGTTTGCAGAGGTTGTGGAAGATCTCCATTTATGTATCCCAACTTGTCTTTGCCTGAGATATACATCTTGACAATTTGGGACCATAGTACATAATTGGTACCATCTAATTTGATTCCAATTTATGTAGCAGATTCATGATTTAAGATCTGGTTCTGTGTTTGGTTATGGTTTAGTACTTGTGTCTCTTGTCATGAATTCTCCCCTTGGTTTGTTTCCATTTTTTCCTCTTTCTATTTTTTTTTTTAGAAATTCTGTGACCCTAGAATCTCTGCTCTGATACCATGTTGTGGAGAAGAAGAATGGTATTCTTATATATAATAAAGATACAACAGAGGAGGCCTATATATAATCTGTACATGAAACTAACTTGGAAAAGCTAAGTACACTAATCTAGGCTACAATCTTAGATGATTACAATCAAATAAAAACTAACTTGTTAACTAGAATATTTTGTGATCCTATAATTGCTCCTCAACAGCTCACGTCAACAATTTATTCTAGTTTTTCCTATATTCATGACCCCATTTGTATCACAATTTTAAAATACATATAAATTAAATGCCCTAATAAAATGTCTCATATATATTAAAATCCATTTAAATGATTAAATATTTGAAAAGATTAGGTATTTAGAATTTAAATTTGAAAAGATTAGGTATTTAGAATTTAACTTCACTCTTATATTTTATAATTTTACACTTGAAATTAAAATTTATCTCATAGTGATTTCAAATTATTACCTATTGAAATGGATAATATATGCATTTTTCTCTTTTTTTCATCTTTAAAAAAACTAAAAAAATAATTCACGTTAAAAATTAAAAAAAATAGTAATAATTCTCAAATAAATCAAAATTTTCATTTAAAATGTTTCATATACATTTAGGTCTATTTGAATAATTAATCATTTCAATTGATTAAATCTTTAGAATTCAACATCATTTTTTATTTTTCATAATTGTTTACATTCAAAATTATAATATTTTTAAATGATCATAGAATCATATATTTTTCCCTCTTTTCACCCTTATTCAATAATACAGCTGAGGAATCAGAAATAGAGGGAAAAAAAATCACTTCACGTTTAAAATAAAAAAAAATAACTCTCCATTTTTCCCCCAAAAAAATATTTTTTTAATTAATTATATGTAGAGAGGAGAATAACTAGACTCGAATCCTCCAAAATCTAAGTAGAAATAATATATATTTTAGAGTAGCCTTTCAAACAATGAATACCCTTGTTTTATAGAAAATATATCTTAGATCAATACCATATGTCTGTCAGAAATTGCTAGTTTGATAATTTTAAGGAAACAAGCTCCAAAACTTGATAATTAAAAACAAAAAAAAATAGCTAGAAATCTCAAAATTCCCATAAAATTGTTAAATTTACAAATATTAAATTAACTGCAAAACTAGAAAAGAGCATACAGAAAGTCAGATTTGGAAAAAAAAATCCAGAGCTTGAAATTAGCAGAAAAAACTAAAACAGAGATGATGAAAATGATCATGGAAGGTTTGGAACATCAAGCAAAGCAAAACCAAATCTTGAAGAAGCTTCTTGATTTATTAAAAAATGGACTGCTAATCGCTAAGGATTTCTCAGAAGTTCAATGGAAGATAGAAGGAAGAAGAAAAGAGTGGTGATAGGAGCCATTTATATATACATATAGAGAGAGAGAGAGATTTTGAAGAGCTTATACAGTTTTAAAAAACAAACAACAACTCAAGTGGTTGATTGATCACTTTGTGTTTGCTCTTTTATAATATATTTTATTATTTGCTAGTGTAATAATTCAGTAATCGAGTATTTATTTTGTATCGTATAAATTTGAAAATTTAAATTTTTTAATAATTTCTTTACTTAATAAAAAAAATCCTATTAACATATATATATATATATATATATTATATAAAGCTAGCTAGAACAAGAAGAAGATTATATTTAATTTAATACATGGGAAAAAGAATGGAGTTGTTTTGATTATTGATGATAACTTTTGTCTTGCAAGGAAAGCAATATATGAAATGATGAAAGTGTTTATGTGTCTATATATGTATGGGATATTTTTATTTAAAATTGGAAGACAAAGAAATTATATATATATTTATTTAAAGTTGGAAGACATAGAAATTATATATATATATATATATATATATGTATGTATACACAAGCACACACAATTAGAGTGGACCAAATGACATGATGAGAAGAAATAAGTGATGGAAATTATTTCTTAGAAGCAACTAGTTGATTTATTTCTTATTATATTATTTTTTATTAAGCGATTAATTACCTTATTATTACTTTTGTTATTAATTATGAATTAATATATGTTAGACTTTATTACTTTATTATATATAAGAAGGTGAAAATGGATTTTAAATAATTAAGGAGAGATATCTTAATGGTGACCAATAATTTAAGCACTTGTTAAAACATCATATTAGCACTGAACAATATAAGAATGAAATATATATATGTGTTTTTTTAATGTTTTTTTCAGAGATTTTTTTTAATGTCTAATAGTAGGGAAAAGATATCTTTGTGATAAGATTCAAATTTCATTGTTCAAATCTCTATTCAATATTTAAAAAAAATATATATTATTTTTATATTTAAACATATCATAAATTAGAATTTTAATATAAATTATCCAAATTTGAATTTTTAATATTTTAATATAATATGATAGGCTTTTGACTGTTAAACTATTCTATGGCTTTTTATTAACTATTTTGAATTGAAAGCAAATAAATTTACCAATTAATTTAGATGCATGATATAGTTAATATGTGACTTTTTTTTCTAACATAAATTTAAGAATTTATAAAATATAATTTTTAATATAAAACTATATTAAAATAAATAGAAATCATATCAATTTATAAAAATTAAACTAATTAAAATTTTATTTATAGCCAAATTAAATAAATATGTATTTTAATTTTCTAAAATTTTAATATTATTAAATAAACAATGTTAATTAAAACAATAAAATGAATTGAATACATTATGCATTTATATAACAGTTAAAATAACTTTTAAACCTAAAATTCAATTCAATTCAATTCCTAGATTCCATTTTAATCATCGAACTATATCAAATTAAATTTTTTTAAAGTCGATACTTTTGCAATTCTTATTGGGAAGTTATAGAAAAGGTGACAATTAAAGACACATTACAAGTGAGAATTTAGTTGCATATTTCAAGTTGTTTGAGAAGACATTATTTTGATTAATGAAAACATTATTTTAAAATCTTTTTAATTTTAGTGAAAATTTTTTTAAAAAAAAGATTAAAGTGGAATTTATAAGAAAGGGAACATATAACATAATAATAAAGTAAAATATGAATTGTCAATACTTAGAAAGCAGAGATTCTCATCATTCATTCACTTAAAAAAATCTCGATATGCCTTTTTTTTATTTGAAATTATAATATAGGCCAACTTGAAAGCTATGATTATTCTTTCCCAAATAAAAAATAAAAAATTATAAATGTAATTAAATTGAATTTGCTTAATTAATTCATATTTGATATATTTTAAACATTTTATGATTAAAATATATAAATTAATTTTAAAAATAAATATTATTATATTAATGACATCGAATATAATCATAGGTTTTAAAGAAACAATTAAAGAGCATTCTTGCTTCTTTTTTTTTTCTTTCATTCAGCACTCATTTGAGATTTTGTAATTTGCTATTCCATAAGTAAATTTTTCTTGCATAAGTAGTACATTAATTATTGATGTATTTATAATGAATTAAAATATTTTATTTCATATTTTTTAATATTATTATTAAAATATGCTCACTTTATGATAATTTTTGATAATATTAATACAATTGTGCTAATAATAATAATTAGTAACATTTAAAAAATATATACATTCTTTATAAAGTGACATTTTATTTTGATTCAGAAATAAAACAAATAATAATAATAACCAAACAAGAAAATAAGCATAGTCTTAATAATTAAACTTTTCACATAAGCAAAAGACTTAACTAAGTGGGAAATTAAAACATTATAATTAATATTACAAGAAATTCTAAAGGGAATTAAGTACTTGAAAAGGACAAATATAAAAATAAAAAGGTATAATAAAAAAGCCTCCCCTTTTCAAAGAGACTTTTATCTACAAATTTTCCATGATTTTCTTTCTCATACCCTCTAATCAAAAAAAGGCTTAAAAGAAAATCGTATTAGTATCACTTCTTCAAGAGATCTTCAAAATAATAATATCAATTATTCATTTTCTTGACAAATTTTGCAAAATTAAACAGTTGGGTTGCTCCTGAATGACCCAAGAGCCTTAACAGCTCCAGCTCTCAAGATAAATTGGTGATAGAAGGCTGCAATTGCTGCTCCAATGAAGGGTCCAACCCAAAAGATCCACTACAACAAATATTTCAAAAATAATAATAATAATAATTAATTAACAAGAAAATTAAATACCCTTTATAAAATAATTTAAATGTAATTAACTTGATTAATGATAAAATGCATTAGGACCGTGCATTAGCCAAGTTTGAATAAATTTAGGATATATTTCAATTCCACTAAAATTATATAATTTTGATTTAACTCGCATACGTACGAGTTAGAATAAGTTTAGTCGGATTTGAACAAGTGGATTATTTTAAAGAAAATAATATTATTGTGTTATATATTATTTAACATATAATATGTAATTTTGATGGTCGGATTCGGATTTAAAAGGAAAAAAAATTAATCTTAACTTGTCGGACCAATAATACTCAATCTATTTCAAGAATTCAAAATGAATTCAACTAGAATCTCATTTCAAATCAACTGAACTTGAAGTTAAAAAAAAAAAAAAACTAAGTTATTTCAAACCATTTAGTTCAAATTGATTAGATCGGATTCAAACTTAGTATCAACACGACTCTAAAATATGCATATACTTGTATACACTTACCTGGTCATCCCAGGCCTTGTCCTGATTGTAGATGACAGCAGCACCTAAACTTCTTGCTGGGTTGATGCCTGTGCCAGTGATTGGAATTGTAGCCAAGTGAACCATGAACACAGCAAATCCAATTGGAAGTGGAGCCAAAACCTTTTATCATATTAATAAACAAAGCTTAATCATTGTTAATTACTACTAATTAATCGCAGCAAATCCAAAACTGAAGCTTAAACGAAAACTCAAACACAATCTAGCGAGATAAGTATATAAACATATAATAAAATACGATCTAACAATAAGTGCATATTACTTAAATAATGCGTATCAAAAGAACCTTAATTAGTTAGGGCATCTTTTTCTTGTAAAATGCAAAATACTTGAAAGATTTCTTTGTAAAAATAGCAAAACTTGACAAGTAATTGATCCAATAAAGCTATACATGTTTATATGCTATGACGGAAATTTCTTAACAAATATAAGAAAACGACAATCTAAGTGACAGAAACATAAGTCGTTTTGTTTTGCTTTTAGTTATTACATTTTTCTTCTATTTATTTTTTTTTCTTTTTCAAGAACCCATTTGTTATACGCAAGAAAAGATTTGGAAAAAGCCAAGAAAGAGAATAATTTTCTTGTTTTTGAAAAGAAGAAAAAGAATAGGCATGGCAATGAAATAATTATTGCTTTTTGTAGCCAACAAAACCACAAAAAGACCCATCTAATGTAAAATTATTAGCTAATATTTGTTCAAAAGGCATGCATGCGCATGCTTATTCTAGTTTCTTCTTCTACTTCATTATTACTTGGTATTATTTTTAATGGTTCAAAAATTAAATTTAAAAATATAAAAAAATTTTACTTTTTAATAAATTAATATAAATTTTTATTGATTTAGAAATATATATATTTGCAAAATAATTAATCTTCATATTCTAAAAAATATGGTACAACGAAAAGTATATATTCTCTTGAATAATGTTAAATCTAAAATAGATTTCTCCTTTCCCATCAAAATACTTAATAAATATATATATATATATATATCATCTTCATTAATAAAAATATGTAATATTTCATATTTGCACAATGGATAAGAAGAGCACAAACTAATGATACGAAATGTATATAAAAAAAATTCCAAAATTATATCTAATTATCTAGACAAGAAGTTGGAACTATTATATAACTCTTGCAATTTATTTTTATTTTATTGTCATAGTTCCATCCTTTTTTCTTCTTGGAACTAATGCATTATGAAATTCAACACCTTACCCATTATCAAGGCAACACCAATTCTCATATTTATACATCCCAAACAAAATATATAAAAATAAATAGTTAAATGAAATTCAATTAAAAATAATACTTTATTCCTCACTCTAAATGGAATTTAAAATCAAAATTTTCAATTCTGAAAATAATTTATTATTAATATTAAATACTCTTTTTATTTTGAACTAATAGATATATTTTCAATTTCACAAAAATTAAAAAAACAATTATCTTTAATGAAAATATAAAATTTATATGTATTATTAATAACATGCTCATTTTACTATAAAATTTACTTATTATATTATGAAAAAATAATATTAAATATAAGTATCATAATGATAAAAACTATTTAATATGAGTATAATAAAAAATTAATATTAATTTATTGAAAACATAAATTTATTATAATTTAAAATAAATAAAAAATATATCTCTTGCTTCAAAAAATACATATTTTTTTAAAAGGAAAAAAACATAAATATATTATAATTTAAAATAAATAAAAAAATATATCTTGCTTCAATATATATATTTATTTATTTATTTATTTAAAAGGAAAAAAATATACCTATTAATTTAAGATGAAAGAAACATAATTTAAAAGGAAAAAAATATACCTATTAATTTAAGATGAAAGAAACATAATTGTTTGATATAAAAATAATAATAACATTTATTGCAAAAGTATTAAATAATTAAAATTATAAATTATTTTTGTTTATTTTTATATTTTATTGTTTTAAAAATTTCTCTCTAGACTCTACTCAAATACTTATATTTGTTTGGTTTAAAAAAAAAACTTACATTTGTGGTCTAAAATAATTTACCTAAAAAGTCAATATAACCTATTTGCTACGTAACGCAATAGAAACTAAAAATCAACAAAAAATAAATACATCAATTTATACACAAAGACAAACAAAATTAGATTGAATTAAATGAAAAATAGAAAGAAATAATAAATGACTGAGAGAAATGTTACGGTACATACAGGCACATGTGAGTCTCTTGCATTTCTCTTCGGATCTGTGGCAGAGAACACTGTGTAGACCAAAACAAAGGTCCCGATGATCTCAGCTCCTAATCCGTCGCCTGTGCTGTAACCTTCAGCCAGTGTGTTGGCCCCACCACCGTACCTCTTATAGTATGAACTCTGAAAAGCCTTTACAAGCCCAACACCACATATGGCCCCTAAGCATTGGGCTACCATGTACATTACGGCCCGTACCAATGAGACTTTTCGGGCCAAGAAAAGCCCAAATGTCACTGCTGGGTTAATATGTCCTCCTGAGTATATTAGGAAAATCATGTTACCATTGGCTAACATACGCTGCTTTTAACCAACATAAAATATATATATTTTTAAAATTTTAAATCTTAGAACATTTTTTAAATTAATTTACTCAACAATACACTATATTAATTGAATAAAGTTTCTAAACTAATTCAATATTTATACTTGTTTCCTGAAAACGATTCTAATATTATTAAATTAATATTTTAAAATTTTTATTTTAATAAATCTTAAATCTTGTTTTTATTTTTCTTTTTATTTTAATAATCACTTTATCAACTTTGCTTACGAAAATCTTTAAAAGCAAGGGTACTTTTTGGTATTTATAGCTTAACGAGAAGGGACATATTAATCTCTACAGATTAATGCAAATTAAGTTTTAAACAAAAAAAAACTAAAATCTGTTCGTTTCCCAAGAAAATGTTGACAAGGGTCATGGAACGAAAAGAAAGATTATTTCTCGGGTGTAAAAAGAAGGGAAATTAAAAAAAAAAAAAAAACAAGAAATCCCATTTCAAGAAACAGAGTAACAACTCAAAAGAAGTTCTGGAATTTCTGTTTGGAAAGCAAGAAAGTATAGGAAAATAATTAAGAAAACCCCACCCGAAATACCTGCAGCACAGTAAACAAGAAAACAGGAAATCCCATTACAAGAACCAGAGCAATAACTCAAAAAAAAACTTCTAAAATTTCTCTTTGGAAAGCAAGAAAATACGGGAAATTTAATTAAGAAAACCCCAGTACCTGAAATACCAGCAGTACAGTAAACAAGAACAAAGATCATGCCACCAAAAGCCCAAGCGATGCCAAGAATTCCAACTCCACCACAAGAATCAGTGTTCTTGGCAGGATCAGTCTGGCTTTTGTACCCAATCACAGTTAAAACCGTAATATATAAGAAAAGCAGAGTAGCTATAAACTCAGCAATCAAAGCTCTGTAAAACGACCATTTTGTTAGCTCCACTGCATCAATCAATGGTGCTGGTGGTGGGTCATGATAGTCCTTTGCTGAGAATGATCCTTGTTCTGTTATGTCCTTTCCCATGCTCAACTGATCTTCTAATTAAAATGGCAACGTTCTCTGTTTACTGAGAAAGAAAAACAGAGAGAAAGAGGGAGTTTTGGGCTATTGGCTATGGAAGTGAGGACATAGCAAAGGCAGACATGGGGTATATATGAAGAATGAGAGTATAAGAAATCACTGTGGGCCTTTTTTTTCTCTTTTTTTTTTCATTTGCATTTAATAAATATAAAAGGAAAATAAATATTTTATAAAAAAGTTGATAAAAAGTTAGAACCGAATCTAACGATGGAGAAAGGAAAGTAATAATAAATTATTTACTTTTGAACTTTGTCTAATTAGTTTGTCTTAGTGTGTACTAAATATAATTTTGTGATAATATTATATGTATTATTTCTATAATAATATAAATATTCATATTAGATTAAGTATTCTTTTATTTTTTTATTTTTATTTAAAAATAACTTAATATTTAAAAAAATTAATTCTATTCGATTTAATTCAGTGCATTCATTTTCATGGATTTTGCCGCTTTAGATAATATTACGTAAATTTTTAGATATTTCAAATTGAATTAATTTTTAATTTTTTAATTAATTTAGTTTGCTGGTGGGATTCAGTTTTAAAAATATTATAATTTTCTAACCTCTTTCTATTATATTATATCAAATATTTAATTATTGGAATAGTAATAATTTATTTTCTTTAAAAGGGAACTGAACTAAGAGCATAACTTAAAAATTTCCCCACCATTTTTTATTAAAACTAAGAGCATAACTTAACTTACCCAACCTTAAATTACATTTTAAAAAATTGACAAAAAATATATTTAGTTTTGAAAAATTTTCCCTACAATAAAATAATTATCAATTTATTTATGCCCATCTTATTTACTTGATCCCATTTCTTTTTTAACTTTTTATTGCATTAATATTATTTAAAACAATGGTAAGAATTTATTAAAAAACTAAGTGAATTTGTGTTTTACTTTATCTTGTAAAATTTGAGAAAAAAATTTACCAATTATGGCTACAAATAGATACTAATAGCACTATTATTTAATTTATAAAATATTCGTAAATAAAAAAAATTATAACACTATTGTAAATATTTAACAACATTATCATATATTATCCTAATAATCAAATATAAATCTAAATTATTAAGAAAAAATATAGTTTTTCACATAATCATTATATATTATACCATTTTTTTCTCTCAAAATTTTCCATTACAGGCTATTTTTTTTTTTCGCAGAAGTAACCTTATGCTTATATATGATCCTTAATTAATGGGTAATCTCTTTATTTATTTTTTTTTTACTTTTTCCCCAAGGGAAGCAAAACGAAAAGACAATATTTAAGTTTCGTAAATTAATGAAATCATTTAATTTACACTAAAGCAAACAATCAAGTAAATTTATTTCCATTTGCACATGAAGCTTTTTCAATATTTTAGCATAAATAATTTACCAATAAATGTCTAAATTAGAATCTCACTAACTTAATTAAGGAAATATGATGTTTTAAATTAATATAGTGTATTTTGTAGGTTTAACTTATTAATAATTTTACCATTATATTGCAATATTTGTTAACTTAATGTGGTATAATATTTGCAAGAGAAAAATATAGTAACAAATTAAAAATGATATATATTATCACAAGCCCTAAAATTTATGATTTTGATGGAGTTAATTAAAAAAAATAGCAAATATTAATTAAGAATTTTATATAATTATCAGTTGAGATATCAACATTTCATTTGCTGGATTCATTGTTTATATAATTAAAAATTTTTATAATAAATGATTAAAATTGAATGACTAGATATATTAAAGTTACTGGCAATATCAAACATCTAATTATATTTACAACAAAGAAAACAATTATCTATTCACTAAAACAAAATTATTTTTGGAATTTGAGAGGGATGATAGATGATAAAATTATTTTTGTTCCCGTATTTTTAATTTATTATATAATTTGTTGATATTAATTATATTATTAATATTTAGAAAATAAAAGTTTTTTGTTATATATTTGATGAATAATAATAATAGTAATACTAATAAGAGAAATTATATGTTTCTTAAAAAAATAAAAGAAATTATATATAATACTCATTTTTCTTAAAAATTTCATTTTTTATGCACTTTATTTTTTTTATATAATTTTACATTTTTAAATTTATAAAAATATATACTTTTTTATTTTTATAAAATATTCCAAGTATATTAAAAATATAACGAATATATATTTGTCACGACCCAACCCGGGGCCATGACCGGCATGCAGCCAAACTGAAGTCCGACCACATAAGCCTATAAAAACATTCATAACAGTCTAAGTACAAAATAGTTCAATACTTAAATAATCCTCAATCCTATATCAAATGCAAACCATCAATATAATCAAGTCACAATATAATCATTCAGGAAATCTAATGCAGACAAGTTCTACTTATTACACAATAAGGGATTCGGATTCAATCCGCCCAAAAGTTCAATATCCGGAAATCTCTAAACAGAAAGACCAATGACACAAACGGAAAACCTGATCGACTTCGCCAAGAAGAGAAAGAAGATAGACGAAGGCAATCACTGTAAACCTGCAAGACAATCTGTAAGGGTGTGAGCGCTTTATAGACGCCCAGTAAGTCTATGAGAGGCAGAGAAACATCTAACAGTTATATAAGCAGCACATATAATACAATCACAAATTAAGCAAACAAGATGGTGAGTCGGGGTCACCAATCAGTAAGCAGTACAGTAATCATATCAGTCACATCCGCCCTTATAACTTCTCAGTACAGTACAGTAATCAGTAATTAGGCATGTAGCCTCAGTAAACAGTATAGGCATAAGCCTCAGTAGCAGTATAGGCATTAAGCCTCAGAACAGTATAGGCATTAAGCCTCAGTAACCTCCTTCCCCTTCATGACACACCATCACACAGCACAAGTAATATCACATTCAATATTATCACATAAATACAATCACATGCAAGTTTCTCTGTCTCCTAAAGCATACGAGGCTGGGTTCGAAAGAATAGTATAGTGAATATATAGAAAGGATAATATATATAAGAAGGGTTTATATATATAAGTTGTTAGCAAGTAGCACAACACAAATAATCACAACACAAATAATCACATACACCCATAGAACTTACCTGGTCTAACAGTCAGCTAAGCAATCCGCCACCCTAAGTCTGAGGTGCTGCTGGACCACCGCCTAACCATTAACCATCAATTAACAACCACCCTTACAAATGTATGCAAGTGCAAATGGGAATGCATGACGTGAATGCACACAATTCAATAATTTCCACAACCAGGTTAAACCTTTTTGTCAACCAAACATAACTTAACCATCATAATACCACACCTTTAAACTTGCTTTCCAGAATATAAAACATCATTAAAAAGTCCTTACAATTTAAATTCATCAAACACCTTACTTAAATAATCAACATACACAAGATACAATTTTACCGATAAACCTGAAAAACAAGTATCAACTTGTAAAATTCAAAACAATTAACCAGTATATGCAAAATTTATAATTTTCAACCAGAAGCTAATTTGATATCTTAAAAGCATCCTACCAAAATTTCATAATTTTTCGAGACTTAGAAGTCCCTCAATCAATTTTTATTTGTAACAGTATACAGCTCACAAGGTATACTGACAGCAGTAGAAAGATTAAATTATTTCAACAATATAACAAACAGAAACATAACTCAACATATTTTTCTTGTAAAATAGACTTCCAGAAATTCAACATATATGAAAATCAAATCAAAAACATTTTTACACATTTTAATATGAATTTCGAAAGTTACAGTTGATGCAATTGCATCAACAACACAGTTTGTCAGACAACAGTAGCAAACTTGAATTTTCCAGAAATATAAGATGCTCCAAAATCCCAAAAATTATTTTTCTCATAAACTAGACTCAATTTCGAGCCACATATCCAAATTTCAGATTTTTATCACGTCCCAATATTTAATTAAAAATCGTGCAACATCCTGCACTAAAATCAAACTTCAGCAGAGAATTAATTCATCCAAAAACTCAAAGAAAACAATTAATTCACAAACCCTAATACCCAAATCAATTAAATCAAACCTTAATTCAATATATTCATCAAGTTCCAGAACCCACACATTAACCCAATCAATTTAATTCAACACCAAATCCATCAAAACAATAAAAAACTCAAAACCTAACCTATTTTGTAAAAATCAATTTAATTAAATAATAAATCGAATTTAACAAAATTAATTAAGAAAAACATCAAACCAATATGATATTAATATGAACTAGTTAAATGGAAGTCGAAATAATACAAAAAGAATCAAGAAATACCTCAAAAACACAAAAAAAACTTGAAAAATCGAGCTGCTGGACAAGACCCAAAACGACAGGGGCGAGCCACTACGCCCAGCCGCCGAACGACGAGCTCCACACGCCGAACGACAGGAGCGCCGCACGCCGAACGACCCACGTCTCTCGCCAAACGACACCGGCTACGCGCGCGCACAGTGACGAAACGACAGCCGCACTGTTTTCCTTCAAAAACCCTAATTTTCTTCCCTTTTTTCAGAATACCCGAAAATAAAACACCAAAAACCCTACCCAATCAGATTTTTGGCCTATTTATAGAAAAATAACTTTCCAAAATTATAATTTTACCCCAAACTAATTTATTTTAATTAAAAACACCCCAAAACTATTTAAAAATTCAAAAAAAACACCCAACTAACTTATAAAAATTTACAACTAACCCCAAATTTAATTTATTTAATTTATTTTAATTAAAAAAAATTAATAAATTTCCGAAAAATTTTCCGAAATACAACCCCTAGCAAAATTATACTTAAAATAACCGTAACGACATCACGGTCACCAAAATGACATCAAAAATAGTAAAACAAAACCCGAAAATTTTTCGACCGCCAAAATGACCAAAATACCCCCCGAAGCCAAAAATACAATATTATACTCAAAACGACCGTCTCGTCGCCCCGAGTATCAAAAAGACATTCTAAGGGCACAAAATGACTATTTTGCCCCTAAGGTGCAAAATTATCATTTTGCCCCTAGACTTAAAATCATACAAAAAAACCAAGGGTTTTACAATATTCAATATAAAAAATATACTAAAAATAAATCATATTTTTATTAAAAAAATTTATTTATATAGCATATTTATAATTTTTTATTTGTGCAGTATATTTATAATTTTCTTTCTCTCTTTTTAAATTATTTTTATAAATTTCCTAACAATAATAATAATAACAATAATAATAATAATAATAATAATAATAACTTTGTTCTAAGCTGACTAGAGTCCACAATTGACGCCCAGTTAGTGGCAGAGCACGTGAAAAAAATAATAAAAAAAATTAGCTGTTGGGCTGAGAAAACACGAGACCAACGAGCCACAAACCCATCAATTACTCTACTGTACGGACATTAGCACGTGTAATCCTTTTCTTGTCAAAAATTTTTCATACGTGTCAGTCTACTATTGGGTTCAGTAAAAGAAGTACCAGAATCCCCCAGTCGAGCTGCTCCACGACCTCTACACGTCACAATAAAAATAAAAGTTTGAGAATTTTGAGAAAAGAACACGTGGATATTTCTCAGCCAGTTATTTCCTATTGGACGAGAGAGAGAGAGAAAGTGTACAGATCAGCAATTATCATTATCATATTATATTTTATTTAATATAATATAATCACACAATTTCAAATTAATACATACACTAATTTCAAAAAAAAATGATACATACACTTTTTATTTTTAACAATGGTAAAAAAATTAATTAATTTTATTATAAATATAAATTTATACATATTTTTTTATAATATATTTATTTTAATATAAATATATTTAATGAATACTATTAATATAAATATAATAAAAATATATCACATTAACTAACTTATTAAAATAATAAATTATTTATTATTTATAATAAATTAAAAAAAATAAATTTATTGATTTAAAATGAATGAAATAATATTTAAAATTAATATATAGAAATATATTTATCGATAAATATATATTTAATTGCTGAATCTGTGAATGGCTTTGGAATAAATTCTGTCAAAAAAAATTAAAATTAATAATAAGTTTAAAAAAATTGGTGATTGGTCATGTCAAGATTTATTAAGAACAGGTCCTTTTTGTAAAAAAAATATTTTGCCACTTTGGTACTTTTAACTTTACTGAGAATGAGTGTTTTTTAAGGCAAACTCTATGTTTTTTTTTTACTGTGGCAACCACTTACCAGGAAGGTAGTGGTTGGTCATTTTCATGGCGGTCACTTTAGGAAATTTACAAAATTAAACTCTATTTATTAAGTTTATTTAATTCGTGATAATTTATTTCATTTACAAAATTAGATAACTATATTGAATTAATATAGTATAAGGTTTTGGGGGGTGATTTAGCTATTTGAAATGAAAATTTATTCATAGTTTTATTAAAAAAAATGAACATTTTAAGATAGACATCACTAAAAAGGAATTAAAATAGATATAAATCAATATGAAAAAAATTACTCAAAATAATTTTAATTAATAATAAAATTTTATTTTATTTTTGGGTTTAAACTCAATTTGTATCCTAATTAAAATAATTTATGAGACAATTAACTAAAAAAATTATAATGAAATTATAAATATATAAAATTTATGTTATTTTTTAGTTATGGGCTATTCAAATTATATAATTATAGTTATGCTTTTGTATTTAATTTTTTTTATTAATTATATATATAGAGAGGAAGAACACTAAATATTTAATTTCGAAATGTAAATAATAATAATACACGTTACCACTAAATCATATGTTAATGTAATTTGAAGTATAATGGTATATATCTTTATCATTGAGTTATAACATTAATTAATATATATATATAGTTCAAATATAAATAGATAGTTGCAATTAGTTTACCTTTTAATTTTGTCTCTTTATTATTTGCCTTTATCTATCACTTTTGCAATCCATTGAAAAAATAGCTTACAACTTTTCAATGGTGATGCAAAAATGTTATGACCATTATAATATAGATTTTTATTGCAAAAATTTATTGCAATTACTTCCTAATATAGATTTTTATTGATCATTAATTTCAATGAAAATAATATTTTTTAATATTTTTTTGGATAAATTCTAAATATATATATATATTAATGGAATTCATTCAATGGCATATATGAAATTGCAAAATTAATGAAATTATTAATAAATTACTTTTTATTTTATTTTTCTTTTGTATGACAATTTGGGTACTAAAAAAACAAAGCCAAATTAATAAAATAAGCCGCAACTCCCACAGATAAAAAATAAATAAATAAATTCATCTGTTTTGCTGTTATTTAATTATAATTATAGAAAATAAACTAAATATGAGTCCCAACTGGAACCGATGGCTGAAAATGGTTCGTCAGCCAACTAATCTGACCCACCAGTCCACCTAAAATATATAAATATCAAGCATATGTGAGCCCCACCACCACAAAGCCATGTCCTGACCTACTCAGCTTTGTTCTCAAGCATACCTTTTTTTTTTTTTTTTAATTTTACTACTTAGTGGAAACACTAAAAAAAAAGGGAAAAAAAGGAATTGCTTGAAGAATCAATATTTATCTTTTATTTTTCCTTTTTAAATTTTTTTTTACTATTTTTCTTTTTTTAATTTAGAATCCTAAAAAAAATTCAATGGTGTTTTCTTTAAATTCTTTTTTTAAAAAATCAATTAGATCCTATCTTCACTTAAATTCATAATTAATAAAAAAAATGGTATTTTAGGAGAAATTAGATTTTAAAATGTGGAGGGATTAAGAAAAAATATGAAAAAAATATATAAGGATAATATAAAAATTTTAAAATTTTAAGTACTATTATTATATTATAAAATATTTATGATATCCTTTTTAACGATTTATTGGGATGGATTAAATATAGTGTACGGAAAGTACGTGTGATGCCATCTTATTGCTAAATAAAAAAAAATTACCATATGTAAACCTAATTATAAATTGCTAACAGAAAAAATTTAAAAATTTTAGATATATATATACACATTTTGATGAAAAAAAAATATCAAATATACATATATTAAACAAAATTATAAAATTTTGGAGTGGCTAATTATATCCATTTTACAAAATATGTAGACTAAGATGTAAAATTTAAAAGTTGAGGGAGCCAATATAATATAATTTTAAAAATATTAAATCCTGTGTGAGTGTAAATATTAACTTTATGTACGATGAAGATGTGCTTCGATAATAATAAATATCGATAATAATAAATAAAAAAATCATAAGAAATGATTTAGTTATAGCAGATAAGTTGTTACATTACATATGTATATTATATTTTTTTTTTAGTATTATATATTATTATAGTTAGATCTTATGTTAGGAATTAGCTGTTATGTAAATTGTAAATATTTAAAGATATTTATTTATTTTTAAAATAGTATATATATTTCATTTCATATTTTTTTAACTATTTAGTATTCATATTATAAACTAATTTAGATTCGTATAAGTTAAAGAGTAAAATATTATCTCTCAAGTTTTAAAAGTAATATATATTTAAAATTTAAATTCAAAATACACTATAAAATTCATCATATATAGAATAAAAGATATTGTGACTAAAATAATAAATTATCGTTGCTAAATAATTTTATCACAAAATTTTAATTCGTAGTTTATTTGTAACTACAAGTAGTACAGCTAAAACTTAGCTACAAAATTTACTTATTTCATAGCTTTTTTATTTTATTTTAACTACATATTAAAATATAAAAATGGCTAAAAAAAATTAGATATTTTGCTATAAAATTATTTCGTTGTAGTAAAATGTACACATATTTTACTACGAAAGTTAAATTGTATAGTAAATATTAATTATTATAAATATGTCAAGTTTTTTTAGCTATAACTCACGAAATTCAACTGCTATCTCTATACTTATTTTCGTTAAACTATCAATTTTATTATCACTTATCGGCGCCGGAGAGCTAATTTATTTTATAAATTCTTTATGAGTCCTGTGAGGGAATATATTTATTGATTTAACTTCATATTTCAAATAAAACTTTAAAGTAATAAGTTTATGAATCATTTCTGCTTATATATATCTATTATTAAATTATCTTTTTTTCAATGTGATATTCCTCTCATAATATTTCAATAACATCAATTAGCTATAAATATAAAAATTTTATAGCTATTATTTTATATTTTCAGCCATAAATTAATTTTTTAATACTAATAATAAAAATAATTATTATAAAAATTTTATATTTATAGTTAAAATATTTAATTTGCTATTGTACCAAAAGAATTATAGCTAAAAGCTAATTATTACTTCTGGAAATAAAAATTTAAATAAAAGACAAGAATTTATTTCAAAAAATTATTTTTTTATAGCTAATAAAATTATAATTCATTATGAACAATATATTCTATAGCTAATATTATATATTAGCTATCATTAAAAATTTTATAGCAAATATTTATAGCTATAAATAATAATTGTTGCAGTAATATCTGTCTTAAAAAAAAGACTATTGTCATCTTATAATTTAATAATTTATTTTAGAACCCTTTTGCATGATAATAAATACTCAATAAGTTGATTATTATATCTTAAGATATAATTACATTTTTTTATTTATCTTAAAAAATAGATTTTTATTTAGGGGAATGACATATATATTAATATTATCAAATATATTTCAAGATACTATATCTTATTAAGGCATATATAATCATAGGAGAAGAATTGCATGTTCTAATTTGAAATAACAAAGTATTACATGCGCTGGCCAGCCGACAAGATGATTTTATAAATCAATTAAATTATTATTATTACTACTATTATTATTATGTATAAGGTATGCTAATAATTTGACAATTTTCTATTAATTTATAGTATGTATATATATGTAATATAAGGCCAAGTCAACAAAATGTATTTATTTTATGTTGTAAATATTCAAATAATTAGGTGAACATGAAACAATCATGGAAATATCTGAATATAATTATGTGAAGACAGCTCGTGAAGATATATTCTCATAATTAATTAATTCCCAATATCACTTCATAATTATGAAGTTTTAAATTTAAATAAAATAAAGAATTGAATAGTTTTAATTAATTTATTAATTAATGAGATAATTTCCATTCACCAATAACATTATTCTAAATTTGGTGTCTCCATGTGATCCAAAATGGACTAAATTTCATAATTTGTATGTATTATACATATATACCCATTTATGGTAATCGGGCCATGAAATTATATATATATATATATATATACTCCCTCCGTATCATTTACATAGAAAAAGTAAGATGGACACGAAAATTAAGAAAATTTTACTTTTTCCATCTCTATTTACTTAAATACCTAAAAAAAATATCTCTCAAATTAAACTTTTAAGGCAAGGATATAAATGGTATTTTGTCTCATTTCACTCCCCAAAATTTATCTAAAATGACATATTTTTTATATAAAAGATATACCAAATAATACGGAAGGAGTATAAATTAGACGCAAATTATATATATATATATATATATATATATGCGCGCGCATGTGAAAAACACTAAATGCAAGGTTATAATTAGTAGATATTGTTGTTAGCAATAATAATAATAATTTAAAATATAAACGTAATACAAGATATATGAAAAACCAAATAACAGAGTGGAAATATTATTTTATTAATTAATTACTTTCATATTTTAAACGAAGTTTCAAATAATTTGATAATTTCAGCACTATTAAATTAAAAAACATTAGTATAAATAAAAATGATTAAGGAGCACTCCTCCGAGTCACATAATCATTTTCATTTTACAATCAAAGCAAGATTTATGAAAAAAAAAGTTTTTTATATTTTCTTTTAAATTTGACATTTTAAAATGCATTTAATTTGAGTTAATATAATTATTATTTAATACCACTTTCGATAATTTTAGTTCATATACTATTGTTAAGAAAATAATTATATTTTCTTAATTTTTTAAAAAATTATTATAAATTGATTAAAATATTACCTATTAATTCATTAATATTAAAATTATTATATTTTTACCTTATTAATAATCCATTAATGATAAAAGTAAATTTATAAAATTAAAACAAATTAATATTTTAGATTTTATAAAGAAATAATTTTAGCAGAATAATATATTTTTCAAAAATAATATTTTTAATAAAATGGAAGGAATAATTAAAAATTTGTATTAATAAGTATTAAATTTTCAAAAAATTATATTTTAATATTTTATTTTAAAAATAATTTCAATAATGCATAGTGAATACTAAGAAGTAAGAAAAATACAAATATCTAAATTAAAAAATTATTGAATCCGTGAACAACTAGAAAATTTAAAGCCAGTCCAAAACAAAGATAAGATTACCTTTGCAAATCTTTAAATTTTTGCGCTAACACAAAAAAAATAAATAAATATTGTCGGTGAAATTTGATAAACCGACCAAACGTAGACTGACTGAGGTGTCACCGAAGCAATTGGCTACCGCCACGTAGCAAAGACCACCCAATTTTAAATTTTCCAAATTTGTGTCTTTACTCATTAATGATTGGTGAGTCACCGCTTGACACGTAGGCACCGGCAGCCGTAATTTCCTCCAATGAAGTCTGGGAGAAACAAGAAACGGGAAAGAGTGGATTTGAAATTCTTACCATGCTGCGCACTCTTGTCTTTTATCACAAATATTTATTTTCATTCTCACTTAAATAAGTAAATATTTGGCTTAACTTATAAATTGTTTAAATTAATTAATAAATTTTAAATTTAAATTAATGTATTTATTTTAAAAAAAATTGAAGCAAAGGTTTAAATAAATTTTTAAAATTATTTTCTTGATTCAAAATTTAATATTTTTTAATTAAATGTATCTCCTTTTTTTTTTAATAAAAAAGACTCATTTAGACTTTTATCGGTATAAAAATATAATTTGATGTTAAAAATATTGAAATGATACTATAGAATTCAATTATTTATTTTATATTTTCTAAATAATTAAAAAGAGTTTTTAAATAATTAAAAATTTAAAATACATATATTTAGTGCTATAGACTATTTTGACTAAGTAATTTATCATATTATATTTATTTATTTCATTAAATTTTTATAATATAATTTTATATTTTTTAATCATAATAATAAATATGTTTATAATTAAATTATTTTTAGTTATTTATCAATCACTTATAAATGTTTAAAATAAATATATAATTGTTTAATATTTATAAATACTTAATATTTATAAGCTATTTTTTTTAAGTGGACCAAACACTCTCTTATTAGAGTTCTTGCACAGTCGCACTTCACTTTCATTCTTATTTTATAATGGAATACCAAATGCTACTTCTATTATAGTTCAAAGAATAATCAAACCAAAATTATTTTTAGATTAATTGACATGATCGTAACATCGCTATTGATGTCAAAATTTGAAAAAAAAAACATGATAAAATGATTACATTAGGTTTAATAATTAAGTTTACTCTTTATTTTTAATAATTGAAATTTTAAATTTTTTAAAAATTTCATTTTAAACATACAATGATTTACTTTAATCGAATTTTCGCATGATATTGGTATAATAAATAATGACTTTTGAGACAAACAAAAAGCAAAAAGAATTGGAAATTACAGAGAAAAAAAGAGATAAATATAAAAAACAGAGATACAAAGCTAAATGAGTATATTTTTAAAGAGAAAATATTGTCTATTTCTTTGGGTGTCAAGAAATCAAGATTCTGATTTGCAAGGGGCCCAAATGCAAGTGAAATTATATATATATATATATATATATATATATATATATTTGTATTTTAATTATTTTAAAATTGAAATAAAAGAGAAAGTAATTGATATTTTAAAAATTAAATAAAATATCCCATCAATATTTTGAGAATTTATTTTGGAGTTATATAGTTATTAAAATCTTGTTTAAATGTTAACTTTGAATTTAGAAAATTAAAATATTTTTAAAATGTTTGATTCGTTTGTTTCATATATATATATATATTATAAATTGATGACAATATAAAAAGAAAATAGAGCGTATTGAAATAAATATATATTATGCTAGATAATGGATTTATAATTGATTTCTGCTCTCAAAAAATATATTAAATGTTTAAAAAAAGAAAATAGAAGAAAAGTATTCAATAAGTGAGAGATAGAAAAAAAAAAGAAAAGAAATTAAGATAGAAAAAAAAAGAAAAGAAATTAAAGGAAATTTAAAGAAACAAAGCATGAGAAAATGACATGACAAAGAAAATTAGAAATCCAATATGACATATTAATTAAGATGTCCATTCAAAAATACCCTATGAACTATGAATAATGGAAAGCCTTGTGAATAAGGGCAAATTAATTGCTTTTTTCTCACACATCATGGCCACACAAAAATTTAATATAATTGACAAAAATGACATAAACATAATACAATAAAAAAATGGTTAATAAATTATCATTTCAGTGATTTAAAAAAAATTTAAGTATAAATTTTTATTTTTAACTTCTAAATTTTGTTAATTTTATGGTTGCGCCGTCTTTTTTTTTTTTTTATAACGAAATTAAAAATGTAAAATAGTATTGTTTTTGATAAGCAATAAAAATTCATCTTGTTGATTAAAAAAAAAAACTAATATTGTTTTTTTAATAATAATAAAAAAAAATAATATTACACGATAACTCTTTACATTGTAACCAGGAAAATAAAACAAAATCTCGTTTTAAGCTAATAATTTTATAGCTTAACTAGTCATTAGTCCGGGGCAAAATTTTTTTTATTTGATTATGGATATTACTAATTTTTTTTAGTGCTGATAACTGAAAAATATTAAATAAAAACATATATTAACAAACCATTAAATTTTTTTAAAAAAAATTATTCATAATAAACTCATTGTAAATTAAATATAATAAATTAAACTGTGAAAAAAAATTATTTATTATCACATAATATTTATAAAAACTCTAATAATACTTATAAACTATGTTAAATTAATTTCTATTACTTATTTATTATATATATATATATATATATATATATATCACTAAAATTAAGACTAACTTATATCATTTTAGTAAGAATAAAATAAACTATTGTTTTCACAAAAAAAATAGCAAAGAAAAATTCAAACTAACTACTATTATATAAATAATTTTTGATTCATATAATTTTTATTTAGATTCCTAAATTTATAATTAAAAGTTTTTTTTTAATGCATTTATAATCAAAAGTTTCGACCCTTAAGTAATTTCTCAATTAATAATATTTTTTAAATAACAATAAATAATATTTAATTATTTTTTTAATTCCTAACTTTTTGAATTCTAATTTTATCTTTTTTAAATTTGTGATTTTTGAATTCTAATTTTTATAATAATAAATCATAATAAATTATAATATATATATATATTCTCTTTTTACATGGTTCCTTAACTTCTTTATATTTATAGATATATGTTTTGAAGGGTTCTACACGCTTCTATTTAATATTGGATTGGATAACAGGAATTTATGTGAAAGACTTCATTGTAAAGTCTGACCATATTATAAAATACAAGTGAACATATGCACAAGAGAAGAATTTTTCTTTAAAAGAATTATGAAAGAATCTTGGCTGAGAGACAGAGACAACAACAACTGGTAATAAGTTAATTTAGTAAAGCTTTCAGTAAGCCAAGAGATTCACAATTTTGAAAAAACAAATCTCTGCCACAAAAAAACTCCATTTTCAGCCCTATCATTACATTATATTTTGATTTTATTATGGGATTGGGTCCATCCTATCAATTATAGCATATTGAAAGGGTCTCTTATAAAATTATTAGAAAAATATTATCAGTATTTTTGAATTTATCAAAATTTTTTTTATTAATTTATAAATTTACAAATTCATATAGTATATATAAAAATTATTATAAATTTATTATATATATGATAATTTTGATAAATTTGAGTAACATAATTTTCTTATATTGGAATATCAGAGTTCATTGTTAAAGTACCTGAAATTTTTTTAAAATAATTATTTTACTTATACATTAAAAGAATTACATTTACTTTGTATAAAATACTTATAAAATATCTATCCCAATTACCCTCCCACTCACATATACTTATTAAAAATTATTAAATTCTCTAAATATCATATAATTTTTTTAATTGACTAAAATATTATCTAATAACTCATTATTATTAAAATTATTACTCACTTTATTAATTAATTAATTAATAATAAAAATATAATTATTTTTTCTTAATTATATAAAGTGATGATTTTATTAAGATATATAATATATATATATATATATATATATTACAAAAATAACAATTTGAGTGCAAAGAAAATTTTACAAAATAGAGGAAAGGGACAATAAAGTGGATGAAAAATAAGTTTTGTTTTGATTTGCTTTTTTTTGAAGAACCCATTCTTCACACTCGAGCATGCGATTTTGAAAAAGACAAGAAACAGAAAGAATTACGTTTTCAATTCTGCTTTCAAGGGAAAAGAACAAAAGAAATACAGAAAGACAAGACACCCATATGATGAGAAATTGAGAAGACTTAGACAATGCACATGCTAAACCTAACTACTACTATTTCTTTATTTGTTTTTCTTTACTTTTTTTTTTCTTTATTATCATTACTATTATCATAGATATATGTATGTATATATTAAACACATTAAACATATCAAAAATATACTCTGCGTATACCATAAATATATTAAAAATAAACCATATTTTTATAAAAAAATTTATTCATATAGCCTATATTTAGATTTTTTTTTATTTTCTAAGTTATTTTTATAAATTTTTCATAAATAAAATGATAATCTAGACATCATCTTGTTTAATATAATAAAAGAAAATACTAATGCAAAGAAACATTTAAGATATAGATTTATTCATATATAGGTAATAGTGGCATTTTATAAAGCAATTTAAAAATCTAAATGAACATAAAAAGGTCATTGACTTCAATTCTAAGTTAACTGATCATCAGTTATATAAATTCTTTTTTTTTTCTCGAAGCAATTATGGACTCTACATCTTAGCCCGTATGACAAACAATACTATCCTACACTTTTACCTGTAATTTCATAATTAACTTTAACAAAATGTTTTTTCGAAAAAAAAAACTTTTAACAAAATGTTACAAGAACACAGAAGCAATATATATTTTTTCACTTTCTGAAGGTACCAAAAGAAAAGAAGCATCATTTTACGTAGACTGCTGCTGTAGTAACACTCAAAAGACAAAAACTGATAACAAGAAGTCAGTTGGCTTTTTAGTAGCAAAAGGTGTTCTCCAGTTCAAAGAAATGTACAATGACAATTTGACAAAGCACACACTGGCATAAAAGGACTTTCTGTACAGAATATACACTAAAACCCAAATGCAGAATACTGACACAAATGATGTACATCAGGTAAAGCTAGCTGGCATGAAGGTGATAGGTAAGGTAATACAGGAGAAATACTAACCCAGCTAAGTAAGCATTGAGCATACACAAGTTCTTCTCAATGTTAAGCAGAAAAACCAGCTTCCATTGCTTGTAAGATTCCAGCAGTGTCAAATCTAAAATTTCTAAAGCTTTTTCCCGGGCCTGTATCAGGTGGATGAGGATCGGTTGCAGGCTTAGTTGACTGGGTCTCCATTGCTGTTGTCCCACTCCCCATAGAAGTGTTCTTGGCTTTCCACACACACATGGCTTTATAGGGAAAAAAAAGGAAAAGAAAATTAGATATCACCCCCATTTTCAATTACATCTTCCAAGGCTGCTGTAAGCTACTCATCATATATATTGACTTCAGAGCCTCATTAAATGACCAGGCATTCTATATGCCATCATTTTACAGTTTAAAGCATAATTGTCCTTTTTTGAATCCATTATTACATTTTAGCACTCATGTTGGTACTTGGTAGCCCAGAAGGGCCACAACTCAATTGCTTTAACAGAAAAGTTACTAGACAAATGCTTTGAATCTAGACCCTAAATGCAATCATATGATTCCAAGTTGCTTCTAGTAATACTTCATACCTTATCAAGACATCCTATAATCAATTTTCCTGGCTTAAAAGTACTCATCTGAAAGATAATAAATGGAATGAAACATATGAACATGCAAGATCGTTTTGTTGCAAATTTACCAATGCAAGTGTAATTCTTCTCATTCAATTTTTATTCATTCATTTTTTAACCTTTTCTATCCAAAAGATTCATCTGAAGTCAAGAAAAAGGTATGAAAAATCCCAGGGAAAACAGGAAAATGAAACCTTTGATAGGCATATCAGGTCTTGCAGCTATTGGTGGCGGGTGCTTTAAAATCCACAATCTCAAGGACCTTCATGTAGACATGAAATCTATTGAATTTATGAAAAAAATAATTGTATACTTCAAATTATCAAGATTCTCAACCAAAATACTCACTCTAAAAATGGCGCAACCATGTAAAGCTTGAGGCCAGTGATCCCACGAGATATAACATCATCATTAGCTGGCTGCAGTTCATCAAGTCGCTGCCATGCAATTTCCTGCAAGCAGATACAAGATACCATTGCTTCATCATTGGAAGATACAAGGCAGCTGTAACAAAAAACTCATTGAGTTCATCCAGTCATTGATGAAAGCAGATAAAAAGCTACAGGAGACAGATGGTGAACTTGCAACAATTGGTTAGAGATGAAGACGAATTGCGATTTGAGATGCATGGCCAGATTATTAAGAGAAATTCTAGTATGTGCCCTGAACCCATTTTCCCAAAATGACATAATATGTTGACTTTATTCAATCCTTCTAATTTTATCAATTGTGGCCATGGAATTTACTGTTGGCAACAATTATGGCTGACTTATTGTAAGAGCGGTGACATATATGTGGAGACTATCTAACAGTCCCAATTGCAAAAAATGATAATATTTTTCAATACTATGATACAAATATTATTAATAAAGTCTTTCTTTTGTGAAAAAAATGCCTTTTACCAACCAATGCAGAAAGAAGAATTTATTATATTTAGCCAATACTGGAGCAGGGCAAAGTTCAAGATTTATGATTGATGACCTTAGACTAGTTAATAACTATTCAGTCCCATTTTGAATACATTTAGACATAAATACAAAACTTGACACAACTCTTGATAAGAACGCTATTCAAACCCAAATTGCCACCCCTTGATAGTTGGTTCTGCCAAGAATCACAGATTAGTGTTTAAATTCATTTTATTTCTAATATGATGGTATACCATGGGTATATATTACCACACAAGTATTTATGTATTCTCATGTGATCAATGTCCAAATGCAAAATTTGTAGAAGAGTACATTTTTAATAACTGATTTCAAGCAACACTTCATATTTCCAGTTATTAACATCATCTCAAATTAATGAAATTAGAAATATTAGCCAGTGAATTTAGATAACAAGGGATCTGATAACATACGCTGATCTCCTTTTTTGTAAGTGGTGCAAAGGCCGTATCATCCTTAACACCAGCAATTATGTAAAGCTTCACCCTCTGCTGTCCAAACATAGATTCAATGTATTCCTCTTTGTTGAGAAGCTTGGAAACATCAAAACCTGTTTCCTCCAGGACCTGCACTCCAACATGATGCACATGTAAAAAATTAGTATGGGGGGAGAGGGATTGATGATCTGGATACACCTAAAGCTTTTTTTTCCTATCAATTCCCCAGGTTAGCATAGAAAAGTATGCTAGAACCAATCAATGTTCTTTATCCAACAAAGAATTTCTAGCCATTTTTCCCCTCAGCAATATTCATCCTTTTCTAGCTCTCTCAAAAGAGGAGAAATGTTAGGCAAACCTCAACCGCCATGACATGTACTATTAGTTGAGCTCAACGTCCTTATCCCAACCAGATCAAATATCCTTAACAGAATGTATCTCACATCTTTAAGAGCTGTTCATTAAAATAACATTTATTGCCTATCTGCTGGTTTCAGCATTCAGCATACAGTCACTATTCTTAACGTAAAGAAAAGAATCTAATCATCACCTATCCATTGTTTCAACTGTTCATGCACAAAGTATCCATTATTTGAACAAAAGCAAATGCCAAAAAAGATAAATGAATGAGGTATTACATAAAGGCAATAGTAAACAAGAAAAAAGCTCACTTCTCGAATAGCACATGCATGGTCTTCCTCATCTTTGTTCCTTTTTCCCCTCGGAAAACTCCAGCTTGTTCCTTTCCAACCCTTCACTAGCAAGCACTGTCAACCACACCAACAAAACAGACACAAGGAATTCAATTATTTACCTCACCAAGACTACTCAGGCTAGTAATATAAGTTCATATTCCCTTTTTAAAATTGTACCAAAAAAACATATATCACCAGCAGTCCACCCACCCATCCCCACAGAAGGTCCACCAAATGTTAATAGTTTGCAAATATCACATTTAGCTTTCCTGTCACGAAAAAGGCACTATATTCTCATGTTGATGCAAGATCTCATTACAGGAGGCCTTACCCTTTCATAGGTCTCATCCAAAATTATTGCCCCAGTTACAGGAACTCGAACCTTGTATGAAGTGAAGTCTTTAAATATGTCATCTATGTGAGCAACATAGGGCCTCAAAACATCACAACTGTTAAACACTGCAATATATTAAGGAAATGAGACAAATGATAAACTATAGAGAAAAGAAATTAAAGGTGCAGACTGCAACTTAAAATATTATGAAAGTACTCCTCGTGAAATGATGACACTTGACAATATAAACACATCAAGAATCTAAAATCTGCCTACTTTGAATGTGATGCAACATATCAATGCATCATATGCAACATTTCAAAGCGACCATAAAGTTGGTCGTGCTGGTTTATATGGTTAGTTTGTTTATTGAAACCTCATCCAAATTAGGGTCAACGCAGCTCCAAACAATATAGTTATAACAAAGGATTGAAGCAGGCTGCTACAGTTCGAATAAAGCTTCATTAGCTTCTTCCAAACTCCAATTTTCGCTGACAAATTGATCACTGATTCTTTAAACATGCTAACAGGTTGAAAACTCATAAAGATTATTGAACCTAACAAGCATAAACCAATAACTTCAGGAATCCTAGGCATTTCATTCTTAGAGAACGCTGATTGTCACTCGCAACTGATTATAAAGAAATGAACAATTTCAAGGTCCGCTAAACTCTAACCTTCATATCTCTTTTTTTTTTGGGGGTATATTCAAGCGAAGATTTACAGCCTCGGAATCAGGAGTGGGACTAGACCATTAAAATTGTAGAGGATCAAAGATAATTTAATGGCGAAAAATTGTTTACATTGCTAAGATCATATGAAAATTTCTAAATCTTGAAGGTCCATAATTACAGTTTTACAGAAAAATCCATATTAAATAAATGGGGTAAAAATTTCTTCAAAGCATGCTCCTCCAATCATACATATAGTTTTGCCCCACTTAAAAGGAAGAATGAATATCAGTGATATTGGCATTTTAGCATGTTACGCTCAGAACACCATTGTCAAGCAAATAGCCAAATACTAGATAAGAAAAGAACATTGTGAACATGAAATGGTATATCATGATGAATTAATGAGAATACTTGCTTCTTTTACTTCTAAAGTGGTACAATTTAATGAAAATATGCAGACAACAAACAACTCATATGTACATTAGGGAATCAAGGTAATGCAATCTTAACAAACAATATTTCTAAATAACGATGTATTCCAAACTAAATGATACAACCAAAACAAAGTCAGACACAAAAAGAGGATACTTAAGGAAGTGAATTCTTTCAGATTAAATGACTTCAATGAAGGATTTTTTTCCACTGAATTGTCTTCATAGAACCAATGAGCATACTCCACAAGGAACAGAATTCTCTCAAATGACTGTTGATCTTCTTTTGGCACATTCAAAACAAACCGACTGCATCAAATTATTGATAACAAAGGCTTCAGATGCAAGGTTTTAACAGTATGCAATAAAAATGTTCTTCTAAGGAATGAAAAGAAAAGACACAATCAGCATATATATATTTTTAATCCTGTAGGGTCCATCTCAACGAGAATTAAGATAAATACTTATGGAATTTTACATATCAATAACTGTAATTTTAGGCCAAAACAAGATATAAAAGTATACAGTGCCCTTCTGAACAGTAACTGAAATTATGATATGTCAAGAATACTATACATGCCATTAGTTCACAACATGCTAAATACACTTATTACCTAGAAGCAATACTTGAATACATGTCTCTGTGCAGGAAGGAATACATATATGTGGTATTTGGCTTCACCATAAGACACTTAATTCAATTAAGTCTTAATTCCAAAATTAATTGGAGTAACCATATGGATTCCTTGTTTCTATTCTGAATGATTTTGGGTTCGGTTTTCAGATAATTAGGGCTTCACCAATAAGATAAACTTAATAATTCTTCATTTAGAGCTAAGAAAGAAAAATAGAAATATAAAAAATACAACTTCTGATACAAGTGGATTTGTTGACTGCAGCATAGTATTATTGATCTTAAACCACTTCTGAAAGTTAATCAGCTTAACCAGCAGTCAAGACTCGAGATGGAATGGCACAAATCAATCTAATGTTGCACACACATCATTCACTCATCCGGTTACCCAATCAAATTTCTATTCATTCCTTGATAAAATCCAAGCGCACACTAGCGAAAAATGTTGTCAAATGGTTTACAAAATCAAGAACAGCAACTCACTCATACACATATGGTAATGACAACTAAGCAATCTTAATGAACATTATAGGTGTATCTAGAATTTCGATGCAAACTATCAAGTTCGTATTAAGTAAAATTTACCCATCATAAATTTTTATGTGATTTCTTTCAGACTCATTTCCTTAGTAACCAAACAGCTAAATCAACTACTACACTAAAAATCAGAAACCACACTCGAATTTACACCAAGGCCTACGTTGAATAAACTCAATTTCAAAAAACCCCAAACAGAAATTCACTTTAATAGAACTAAAAAAACCCAAAAAATTCCAACGAATCACACACACACACACACACACACACATATATATATATATATATATATAAGAAGTAAAAGAAAGTCCAAGTATAGACCTGCAGAGATCGTCAAGGAGTTCTTGAGGAGGAAGGCCACCGTTCTTCATCGGAGTGCTGGAAGATCGATGGAGATTGGACATGGTGTTTTGTTTGGTTAATTTTTATGTACGAATTGGGGAAATCTAAAACCCTATTTTAAAAATACAGTAAGAAAAAGGAGCTCTTTCGATCGGTGGAATTTATACAGAAATGGAAAGAGCTCCTTTAGGTGAGAACTTGATATCAAAGTTGAAGCTTTTCTACGCCTCAATCAGGGTTTTCTTATTCTCCAGTTCTCGGTAACTCTCATCCTATACTGAGCCGGCTGGTGCTTCTGGACCGGAATGAACCGGACATGAACCACTAAAAAAATAAAATTAAAATAAAAAAATAAAAGTTTATAATCATTCATTTTAAGTTATTATTTATTAATATTTATCGTAAAAATATTTAATTAAATTTAAAATAATAAATCACAAATTTTAATATAAAATGAAAAATAATTTTTTACATGCTTATATAATTTACAAAATTTATATTGATTGGGTATGATATTATACAAAGAATGAATTATATTCAATAAAGTGAATTTAAGTATTTTAATTATTTTCTTTGTTTTATTTTATTTGACATTTTAAAATATTTTATATATTTTAAGAAATTTATTAAAATATTAATTTATTTTTAATTTTTAATTAATTATTTTAATATATTATTTAAATTATATATAAAAAATAAAATAATAAATAATATTAAAATTTTACTTTAATATTATTAAATATCATATATTTTAAAACAAAATTAAAATTTTAAAACGACGTAAATTCAAATATTTTTGTTGAAGATTGATAATGAATGTCTTAAATTATTTTTTATCCATATTAAATTATTTTTGTAATGTTTTGTACAAATTCAATTTTAAAATTTTACTTCTGTAAGTTTATTTTTTTGTAATTAGGATATAAGTTTAGATTTATAAAAAAAAATTAAAAAGAATTGTGTGATATATAACTATTATAATATCAATTGAATTTTAAAAAATTATATATAATAGACATTGAAAAATAAAAAACAGAACAAGTCTCATTGTGGTGAGAGTTCTCTATATAGAAAGTCAAAACACCATCGTCAACATAACCAATAAAGCTCTTCTCACAACTCTCAATTCAAGTCCAAAAATGCGAAAAAGATCTCACCTTTCTTCATCCAAATCGAACCCATCGACCACTCAAGAACCCTCCAATGATGATATCACTGGAAGCACCAGTGCTGAACTGGGCGATGGTGGTTTAATTAGTGGAAGAAGCAGTAGTAGGAGGTCAGGATTTGTCTGGCTGATTTTATTTGGAGTCATTGTATACTCTTCATGGGCTGTTTACCATTATCAATTCGAGAATTTGCCTTTGCCTCTCACCGCTGAACAAGCTGGCAAAAGGGGTTTTTCTGAGGTGGAAGCCATGGAGCATGTCCGTGCTTTGACTCAATTAGGCCCCCACCCAGTAGGGTCGGATTCTCTTGACCTTGCTTTACTGGTATGTTATAAATTTTTGGGTTTAATTTCAAAAAACTGAGGTGGCTTTTGTTTGTTGAGGCTAGTTTGATGAGTATGAATAGAGAATTGACTTGTGATTAGTGAATTTTAATATAGGAAATATGGGTTTGAAAGAATCGCCATGTTTTAATTGAATGGAGTTGATAATACTTTAATTTGCTAAATACTATTAGTATGATTGCAGAAGTGCAATGCTTATTAATTTCTTGCTTGCACTTTGGCAATGAGTAATTGAGTATTAGCATCTATGCCTGTTAATCTCTTGCTTGCACACTTTGATAATTAACAGAACATATTCGAAAATACTGTGTTTTTGCTTGCACATTGAAAATAAACAGAACAGTTTTTTATCATCCTATCTGTGTTTTATAAGAGATATAATGTATCATTTATCACTTTTGATTCTCTTGTTTATTTGTTTCTCTTTTGTTCTTAGCTGATTTTTCTTATAAACAACGGTTAGATATTAAAAACTTCATTTAAGTTTTACTTCCCCATCCTGGTTTGAAATGGGATATAGGGAACAAGATAAATTGAAATTCATAAATTCAAGTTTTTCACATGCAATCCATATATTTAGTTTAGGTCTGGAATCTAAACCATACGTTCATTTAACATGCATTCTACCACAGTATGTTTTGGAAGCAGCAGAAAATATCAAGAGAACTGCTCACTGGGAGGTTGATGTTCAACTGGATCTTTTCCATGCAAAGTCTGGCGCAAATCGTCTGGTCAGTGGCCTCTTTAAGGGGAAAACACTTGTTTATTCAGATCTTAATCACATCATACTGAGAATCTTGCCAAAATATGCATCTGAAGCAGGAGAAAATGCTATTCTCGTCTCGTCTCACATTGATACTGTTTTCTCTACGTATGCTATCTTTATCTTCCTAATCTAATATTTAAGATCAATACATTTCTGTTTTCACCCTTTCTGTTAACTTAGATGACTCTATTTATAAGCAAGTGATTTTCTTAGATTATGGTAGTGGTGATGATTATTTTATTGAAAAATGATTCTCTTATTCTGTCATTTCGGTCCCAAGTGTATATGAACTTATGCAGCACCTCCAAATGGTATTATTTGATACAGCATTACAGTTTCACAGGACAAACTTTAGAACTTGATTTAAGACGAAATATCTTTAATTCTTGTGTGGTTTTGATGATTATCTTTGGAAAAGGTAAGGAAAAGAGATGATCTTGTTGGAGATTTTCAATATAAGCAAGTTATAAATGTTATTAAGTTGGTGAAGAAGCAGAATACTGCATGGTTGATTACAGATTCTTATTTAGACCTCAATTGAAAGAACTGGAATATTGCAGAATACTGCATGGTTGATTACAGATTCTTATTTAGACCTCAATTGAAAGAACTGGAATATCTTTATAATCATTTGTGATAAAGAATCAGGAAGAAGAATCTCTTTAAAATATCTAGTAAGGGAGAAAAATTGCCAACTTAATGTTTATTCTAGACATCCACAAGTTGGCCTTTATTGTGCATCTTCACATATCTTTTATGCCTTGATCACATATTGCTTCGGGTTTTGTTGTAACAAATGCATTGTCCACTTTCTTCTCACTCAAAAGTGCTATAAATGTTTCAGGGAAGGGGCTGGAGATTGCAGTTCTTGTGTGGCTGTTATGTTGGAACTTGCTCGAGGGATTTCTCAGTGGGCTCATGGATTCAAGAATGGCATCATATTTTTATTTAATACTGGGGAGGAAGAAGGTCTAAATGGTGCTCATAGCTTTATAACTCAGGTTGGAAGCATCATTAGTGTTTGGACACATTATGGCCTTTGCCCCAATTTTACATTGGACTTTAGCTTCAGGAGCAATAAGCTATTTATTCAATGAAACCAAAAATATTCTGGGATATTCTAGTCTTTAGATTATCTGTAATCTTATAGTTTTTCATTTTATTTTTTTCAATTAGAATCTTGTGAAGTTGGCATTTTGCAAATTTTGATGAGCAAGAACACTCTGATGACTGTTCTTTTTTCCAACATCAAGAATATTTCTTTCACGAATAGCACAAGACTTAGCTGCAATAGAATAAACTTTTATTTTTCTGATGCAGCATCCTTGGAGTTCAACAATCCGTATGGCTATTGATTTGGAGGCCATGGGTATTGGAGGGAAGTCTGGCATTTTTCAGGTATCTGTTCTGAATACACACACATATTTTTTTTGTGCTTCCATTTGATTAGGTCACTTTGTTAATGCTTTAGGCCGTTGCAAAAAGGTGTTTTCTTTTCTCATTTTTGGTTGCATAATGGCTAAAGAAAGAAATTAAATGAGTATAATTGATGATTGAAAGAAGGTAAAGAAAAAAAATCATGTTTTAGTTTCTGCTTCAGGTACAAGATGTTGCTATGAATTGGAACTGAATTCGGGATTTTACTGAAAATTTGATAGTACTTGTATAGGCTGGCGGGTTTGGACTAGGTTTTACGATTAAACTTTGGGTTCATGTGGGGGTAGACTTAAGGTTTGATGGCATCCAGAAATTGCTCAAAAATCGAACATCCATTGGGCTGGGGTTGGAATTGCATTCTGCAAGGGTTGGCTCATAACATAAAGCCTTATAACATCCTATGACATGAGAAGAAATTCTGAAGGATCACTATTATAAATAATTTCTAGAAAATATGAAAATTTCCACTATATGCTTGATTCTGAAGTGAAACTTGAATAAATCAGAGATAACGAATTGAACAAAATCAGTGCCTTGTACTCTCAACAAATTAGAATTGAGACTTGCACATATTACATACATCATCCAAATAATATTTATGTCAATTTAGCCCCAAATCCTAGATTTATGTGATCTTTATATATGCATTTCTTTGATTTCCTTATTGTTTGTATCATGATAGGTTGTTCCTTTCTTCTTTTCTGTGGCTAGTTTCTGATAGCAGGCACATCATATGCATAACTCAAGTACCTCATACAGTTTGAAGGACCTGTGGTTGTAACTAAAGATGGATAATGATTGAAATAAAATCTTTCAATTATTATGATCTGACATTCTCTTTGCTTTTAGAAGTAAAGCATGTTAATCAACTAGCTTGTGCATTTTATCAATCAAAAATGGCCAAATTGCACTAAGATGTGATGAGATGGAAGCAATTGCAACTCTGATGTGCTGTGATGCTATTCCTTATTTTGTGGAATTTTATAACATTGGGTCCTTTTATTTTTTATCTGTATGGCTACTAAGCACTTTTTGTTATTTATGATTCACTAAAGGCTGGTCCTGATCCATGGGCTATTGAGAACTTTGCATCTGCAGCGAAATACCCATCTGGTCATATCGTAGCACAGGTCGTTAATTTTTATTGTTAATGCTTTTTTACATGTGTATATATATATATATATATATCTTTTTGATAGTTGATGCATTTGTATGGCTTTAGTTGTGCAGGATCTTTTTTCATCTGGGGTGATTAAATCTGCTACAGATTTCCAAGTATACAAAGAGGTTGCTGGTCTTTCAGGGCTTGACTTTGCTTACACAGATAACAGTGGTGTATATCACACTAAGGTCTTGCTTTTTGTTTAAATTCGTTTTTATTCCTATACATATATATTTTTGAGGGAATGCAACATTCATCTGTGTGGTACGTTCCTTGTTAAGTTATGAAAATTATAGGGCAACTCTTTGAGCTCATTTATGTATGATAAACCAATAATTCTGCTTTATTTATTTATCTGATCTAAATTAGTTTAATTATCATCAAACTGGGATCTATAAGCCTCAATTTAGTGTCTAGATTCGGCCTCAGATATCTATTATCAAAGAACTGAAACAATTTCTCCATAGTAGTAGTATATTGAATGGCACAATTTGGTGCATTGACAGCCTGCTTCAATGGGCTGGGGCCCGGGGTAGCATAATGTTGATGAATCTATACCATTTTAAGAAGTTAATACATGTGGGAGCTGTCACTTGCATGTGCTGAGCTACAAGTAGTTTCATGCTTCCTATATGGTCAGAATATTAAATCATTAATATGACCTGTTTTAGATGGTAGTTTCAAATAGAAGAAAGAATAAAGCAGCGATAGAATCTCAATTGTTATAAAGAGAAAGGAGTGAGCATAAAAAACGGTTTATCTTCTTTGCTTTGAACCTGAGATACTGTGATGCTTGTTTTACTATCTTTGAAGTTTTGAAGGTATTGCTTAATATTTTAAATTATTTTTATGTTTTTGAATTAGTTTATATTCAACTACAAAAATGCTTCAGATATTAAAAAAAATTATAAAATGCAATTAAAGATCTATTTATTTTTTTAATTGTTAGCAAATATTTTTTCTGATTATTTTGAACTTCAATGGATTTTTTTTTAATTAAAGCTAGCTTTTAAATCCAAGTAGTAGAAGAGTTTGACAAAGGGAGAAATCCACCTAGTCTGAATGAATCGTTCGACTATGACCTGGTGATTCAATTGGCTACTATTCCTGCTAGAATAATTTCTAGTTTTCTGGTCATAAACCAAAAGCCAATTTTTAGTTATAAAATTTCAAAAGCCAGTGTTTGAAAGTGCAACTGTTAGCTTTTGCTTTACTAGACACCTTATGCTAGTGGTGGGAAATGAAACTTCCCTTGCGCTAGTGGTTGGGAATGAAACTTCTAACTGCAGGTTTCCAAAAGTACAACCAAATAGAAATTTAACTGTATTTTTTGTGTAATAAGAAAGTTTGAAAATTTTCCCTGCAGAATGACAAATTAGATCTCCTCAAATCAGGATCTCTTCAGCATCTTGGAGAGAATATGCTCGCTTTTTTGCTTCAAGTAGCTTCAACAACAAATCTACCTAGAGGCAAAGCAATGGAAGAAGAAGAAAATAATGGCCATGACACTGCTGTATTTTTTGATATCTTGGTATTCATAACTACTGAGACTTTAAAGTTGTTCTCGGATTTACATATAGATAGTCATTTAGCACATTCTGATAGTTATTTAGCACATTCTTGAACCTATTTTAATGAAGTATTCAATTTTTCTTTTTCTAACATGTTTGTCAATCTCAGGGGACATATATGATTATATATAGTTGTCGTTTTGCGAGCATGCTTCACAATTCAGTGATAATGCAATCACTACTAATATGGACAACATCAATGCTCATGGGTGGTATTCCTGCTGCCATTTCATTGGGCTTGTCTTGCCTCAGTGTCATTCTTATGTTGGTCTTTTCAATAAGTTTCTCTTTTCTTGCGGCCTTCATTCTACCCCTAATATCTTCATCGCCAGTGCCCTATGTTGCAAACCCATGGTTAACAGTTGGGTTATTTGCTGCGCCTGCACTCATTGGAGCATTGACTGGCCAACATTTTGGTTACCTTATTCTTCAAATGTATTTATCAAATGTATACTCCAAGAGAATGCAGCTATCTTCTGCTATCCAAGCCACTGTGATCAAGTTAGAGGCTGAAAGATGGCTGTTTAAAGCTGGTTTTGTTCAGTGGCTTATACTTCTGATTGTGGGAAATTATTACAAAATTGGATCATCTTATATGGCGCTTTTTTGGCTAGTTTCACCGGCATTTGCATGTAAGTTTACACTTACAACTTCCTAAGAGTATTTTCTGCAAGGCTTTGAGATCTAAGACAGAATGAAGTTAGGAATATTTACATGTGATGAATGAGTTAATGTGATTTTTTTTATTGAACTGTTTCCAAACATTGTTATTTTCAGATGGCTTGCTTGAAGCAACTCTAACCCCAGCCCGGTTCCCAAGGCCACTTAAACTCGCAACTCTATTGATGGGCTTGGCTGTACCTATTGTAATTTCTGCGGGAACTTTTATTCGGTTGGCTGCCACAATAATAGGGATTGTGGTTCGATTTGATAGGTAAAAAGAATTTCTTTTGTAATTCCTTACATAAGGATTCAGAAAATACTGGATCTCCGCCTACACAAGTAAACTGTTGATAAAACTCCAAAATGGCATTTTCCTTTGACCCAATTTTTTTTTTTCCTTATCATTTAGGAAAGATAAGAAAATTTCAGGGTAGCACACATTCTCTAAAATTTCTCTTTTAAATGCCATTCTTTGATATTCTTTCCGAGCCTTTTGTTTTGAATTATCTATTACCGTTGGTTATCTATCATGCTAAAAGGCCTTTTTAATTGAAGAAAACAAATTTCTGTTTTTATCTATTATTTTTGTTTCGATTTCGTTGGAAACTAGAAAACATATTCGGTTTTATCTCTTTTTTCTACTACTTGTTGCTGTTTGTATTTAGATTAACTAGATTAAAGTAAAATATCATAGAAATAATTAAAGGATATTAATGTTTATGAGGCTAATTACTCCTCTTGGTATAATTGTTAACGATAGCATTGGTGAATTGTGAATGTGATGGGCGGTGTCAACGGTGCAGCCATATGTGGTATCAAGGCAGTGGTGGAGTTGGTATGGCATAGGCGACAGTGGGTTGGTTTGGTGGGGTGCATACGTGTTGATGGTGTTACAAATGTAATGGTTGTAGGTGGTGGAAGAAATTTAGGTGTGAATTTTTCTATTTTAAAGGAAGTAGGAAGAATAGAGTTTTATGCAAGAAAACAATAAAAAACATTAGTTATTTTCCAGCATAAACATCAATTAAAATAACAGGAAAGCCAGTTCTCCGATGGACAGAAAAATTGGCAAATCCAGTTTTCTTCTTATGTTAAAAAGAAATCCAGAAAATACAGTGTTTTTCTGTTTATAAACAGGCCTTAAGTTTCTAGATGGCACATATTTGAATATTGATAGGGCCTATAAGCTATTAAAAAATTATATGAATGGGAACCATTTCAAAAATCATATGATGGGTGCATCTGACCTTGGAAAAAGTAGGGAGGATATTTTGTCTTTCAGTAGGGGAATTTAGAAACTTAGCCTAGCCTTCTACTAACAAAAACAAAATATTGAAGATTTTCCATTTCCTATTATATTATATGCACTTTTGTGGGATTGAAGTGGGTGAAGATCCATTTGTTCGGCTTACAACCTAGGGCTGCACTGCTAGACGTTGTTCCTGAATGTTGTTAAAGTAATCATTCATTAACTCTCTAAGCTTGATAATTTGATTCACTCCTTATTTGCTTGGTTTTTAGAAGTTGAATACACAAGATTGCAATAATATCCAACTACATTGTAATTTTGTGCAGGAACCCAGGCAGCACTCCTGAATGGCTGGGGAATGCAATAATTTCCGTTTTCATTGCTGTTGTCATGTGCTTCACTCTGATTTACGTCCTCTCATATGTCCATCTCTCAGGTTCCATTTTATTTACTTTGTTTGGTTGCACTCCATATTGATAATTCTTTTAGACAATGGCTTCGCTATAGATGAAGTGCATTTGGCATTGAGACCCTAGTAGTAAATCTGTTTTAAGTCACTTGGGCACACAATGAAATGGTTTAAGCAAGTCTAGGTTAATAAGGTTTTGTTTCTTATGTAAAATAAGTGGGTCTGGGTAGGTTGAATTGTGATTCACATGAACTCTATGTCCTTTTGGACATGGCTTGAGACCCTAGTAGTAAATCTGTTTTAAGTCACTTGGGCACACAATGAAATGGTTTAAGCAAGTCTAGGTTAATAAGGTTTTGTTTCTTATGTAAAATAAGTGGGTCTGGGTAGGTTGAATTGTGATTCACATGAACTCTATGTCCTTTTGGACATGGCTTGAACCTTTTAAACTGACCTCCATTTATGCAGATACTGATTGTACGAATACGTTATGTTCTTGATATATTATTAACTGAATTTTTTAGACTTAACTAAACCTTAATGCCAAAATCTAGCAAATCCTTTGAATGGTCTAGGGCCACTAAATCCTTATTCACTATTTCCTCCATGTCTTCCTAGATGTGCTCCCAGCTTTCTTTTGTACAACTTTAATGTGCTTTACCTTTCATTCTGGAGCCTTCTTTTTTTTTTTCTATGATCCTAAGATGGATGAGCAGAAATGTGAAGATTGGCTGAAGAAAGTGTTGTCCCAAGATGACAACCAAGAGGGGGGGTGAATTGGTTTCTTCAAGAAATGATGGCAAATTAAAAAACTTCAACAAATAAGAAATGTAGAAGATTGAGTAGAGAGTAGAAAAATCAACACAAGAGATTTATAGTGGTTCGGATTCAACAATCCTACATCCACTCCCCAACCTCAATTGGGTATTCCACTATACTTGAAGTTTTACAAGCTCACTTCCAACTTTGGTGTTTTTACAAGCTCACACCTAACTTGACAAGTGTTTTACTAAGGCTAACACTCAAACCACTTACAAGAGTTTTACTAGGCTCACTCTCACAACCTTTACAAGAGTTTTTCTCAGGCTCACTCTCACAACCTTTACAATTGGTGTTTTAATGGCTAACACTCAACCTTACATGAAGAGATAAATAGATGAAAGCTTAAGTAAATAACTTGCAAGAGTTTGGACAATATTAGTATTTATTCTCTTGCTAGAAGACTTGTTTGAGGTGGTATTTATAGGCCTCAAACCAGTTCTGCCCGTTGGTGAAGTGGGTAGAAAAGTGCAACTCCAACAGCTACAGAATCTTCTTGGATTTTTGTGTCAGACTGTTGGGATGGTCGCGCACCCCCTTTGGATGGTCGCGCATCCTGGGATGGTCGCGCACCCCCTTGGGGCGGTCGCGCATCTGTTTGTGCGGGCATCCCAGCAGTCTGGTGCGGTCGCGCAATTCAAATCTCTAACGGCTACTTGACACATGGCATCTTCTTATTAATTCTTTAACTAGCCGTTGAAGCCCACCAACGGCTATATAAATGTAGCGGTCGCGAAGCCACATTGGGCGGTCGCGCATTGTCTTGCGTCGAGTCATTCACCGTTCTTGTCACCGCGAACCTTACTGTCAAACCAAGACAGTTTGGATGGTCGCGCAACCCCTTGGGGCGGTCGCGCGTTCTTGGATGGTCGCGCAAGGCCTTGGGGCGGTCGCGCATCCCTTCAAAGACAGATTTTCAGCACTTAGGAAATCTTCAAATTTCTTTGCATTTCAGCTCATTCTAAGTTGCTTTCCTGCCATATAAACACTCATTGAAGCCATTAGATCACTTCAATTTGTTTGCCAAGATCAAAAACAAGATTGACCTAAATCTAGGTCAACAATCTCCCCCTTTTTTATTTTGGCAATCAAATTGAATTTGAAATAAAAATAATCAACAAAAATAGGCAATACTTCCCATTATGGGAAAACATAAGAAAATTCAAAAGATAATGTTCAAATTCATCAAATTCTCTCCCCCTTGCCAAAATTCAAAAAGAGGAGGTAGAGATGAAGATCAATCAAGCAATCTTCAAAGATGATATAAGAAATAAGGAAAAATAAACACAAGACAAGATCAAAATCATTGTTGGTGTGACTTTATAATAGAATTCAAAGCCAATGGTCAATCACCAAAAACAAAATTCACAATTAACACAAATCTAAGTTATATACTTAGGAAAAATAAAAGTACCAATCAATGAAAATATCAAAATCAATGAAAAATATGTTAAGGATACCAATTGATTGGATTATACTCCCCCTCAATTGATGATCTCCCCCTCAAGAAGTGAAAAACTTAGAAACAATTGAGATCCATTTTTATCAAAATATTCAAGTTTTCTCCTCTCTTGTTGGAGTCAAATCAAGAGGAATATAAAAAGAAAATTAAATACAATTCAAGAAAGTGATTGACTTAATTATGAACAAATTTAAAATATAACAAAAATAATTTAGTCAACCATAAAATCATTTTTCAACCTTAATGTCAAACATAACATGTAAAGTAAAAATTAAAAGTATAAAAGTTCAAATGTTGTAAGGCAAGAATTGTTACCAATTTTTTTAATGCCACTTGCCTTACTATTAGCATTGTTGGACTTGGTTTGATGGAGTACTCATTCTCCTCCATCTTCATGCCATTTGCCCTTGTCAATTAGGGGATTTTCCTTGATAACCTTTTCTAAGCTATGTTTGTTTTTAGATATTTGTTCATTTGAGGTCTTTAATTCTAAAGTAGAATTTTTTAAACATACAAAATCCTCTTCTAGTTTAGAGCATTTGTCCTTATGAAATTTTATCTTAGAAAAATACTTTTCTACTCTAAGGTTCATATGTTCAATTATATCACTATCATCTAAAGCATCATTAATATTGTTGTAATTTAAATTCATGTTTAAAGATTTGGTACCTATCTCATTGGAGTGTTCATCATCTCCCATAGCCATGAGACATAGATTTGCAATTGCTTGCTCTTCTTCTTCTTCTTGCTCTTCTTGCATTTTCATTGCCATCTCATGTGTGAGTAATTTTCCAATGAGGACATCCGTTGGAAGCTTGCTCAAATCATGTGCTTCCTCAATGGATGATACTCTTGCTTTAAATTCCTTCTTTGTAAGAATTCTAAGGATTTTGCAATTTATGTCTTCCAAAGAGTATACTTTGCCAAATTTCCTCAAATCTTTGACAATGGCAAGAAGTCGGTTGGTCATCTCCGTGACATCTTCAAAGGACTTCATTTTGAAGAGTTCATACTCTTGAACAAGCATTTGGGCCTTCATGAATTTCACTTGATTAGTACCCTCATGATAATTCTCCAAGGTCTTCCAAATACTATAAGCATTTGAGCATCCAAGAATTCTTCCACATTCTTCCTTTGGCAATGAGCTAAGAAGAATGAAAGAAGCCTTTTTATCTCTCCCATTGCTTCTTCTTTGTTCTTCATTCCACTCTTTTCGTGGAATCTCTTTTTCTACACCATCAACCACTCTTGTAGGAATCTTCCACTCATTTTCAACATAATCCCAAAGCTCTATTCCTTCACTATCTAGGAGCAAAAACATCTTGTGTTTCCAATATGAATAATCAAAGTGAGGTATAACAAGGGATTTTGAGTTTCCATAATAATGAGCCATGGAGTTGGAAGAGAAAATTGATGTAGAGGTATTAGTGGGTGTGGTTGCCTTTGAGGATCAAATTTCACAATTAAGTTTAAGAAATTTCAAAGCTCTGATACCAATTGTTGTCCCAAGATGGCAACCAAGAGGGGGGGTGAATTGGTTTCTTCAAGAAATGATGGCAAATTAAAAAACTTCAACAAATAAGAAATGTAGAAGATTGAGTAGAGAGTAGAAAAATCAACACAAGAGATTTATAGTGGTTCGGATTCAACAATCCTACATCCACTCCCCAACCTCAATTGGGTATTCCACTATACTTGAAGTTTTACAAGCTCACTTCCAACTTTGGTGTTTTTACAAGCTCACACCTAACTTGACAAGTGTTTTACTAAGGCTAACACTCAAACCACTTACAAGAGTTTTACTAGGCTCACTCTCACAACCTTTACAAGAGTTTTTCTCAGGCTCACTCTCACAACCTTTACAATTGGTGTTTTAATGGCTAACACTCAACCTTACATGAAGAGATAAATAGATGAAAGCTTAAGTAAATAACTTGCAAGAGTTTGGACAATATTAGTATTTATTCTCTTGCTAGAAGACTTGTTTGAGGTGGTATTTATAGGCCTCAAACCAGTTCTGCCCGTTGGTGAAGTGGGTAGAAAAGTGCAACTCCAACAGCTACAGAATCTTCTTGGATTTTTGTGTCAGACTGTTGGGATGGTCGCGCACCCCCTTTGGATGGTCGCGCATCCTGGGATGGTCGCGCATCTGTTTGTGCGGGCATCCCAGCAGTCTGGTGCGGTCGCGCAATTCAAATCTCTAACGGCTACTTGACACATGGCATTTTCTTATTAATTCTTTAACTAGCCGTTGAAGCCCACCAACGGCTATATAAATGTAGCGGTCGCGAAGCCACATTGGGCGGTCGTGCATTGTCTTGCGTCGAGTCATTCACCGTTCTTGTCACCGCGAACCTTACTGTCAAACCAAGACAGTTTGGATGGTCGCGCAACCCCTTGGGGCGGTCGCGCGTTCTTGGATGGTCGCGCAAGGCCTTGGGGCGGTCGCGCATCCCTTCAAAGACAGATTTTCAGCACTTAGGAAATCTTCAAATTTCTTTGCATTTCAGCTCATTCTAAGTTGCTTTCCTGCCATATAAACACTCATTGAAGCCATTAGATCACTTCAATTTGTTTGCCAAGATCAAAAACAAGATTGACCTAAATCTAGGTCAACAGAAAGAACACATGCTTTTGTAGGAAGGTGAACGTGAAACCAATAGAGGAAAAGTTGAGAAGAATTTTAAACCTTTTAGGCAATTACCTAAATAATTGATGGTAATAAAAAAACGAAGACATTAATGAATGGTTAAGTTTATTATCAGATTTCTGCTTCTGTTGGCCAGTTTTAAGACTACCCATATAGGAGGCATGGGCACACAAACATGGGACACGACACTGATTCAATACGACGTGCTGACACAAGTATACGTAGAAAGCACAACATGCATGTGTCTTACTGTCTTGTTGCGTGGAGAAGTGTCCAACATAGACACTCAAAACAAAATATCCATCCTTCATAGCTGCCTATTTACCTGAATGTGGATTTTAGAACATTCCAAAACAAAAATAAGTATGTTTGTGGGGCTTATATATCAACCTACTCTAGAAACTATATATGCATTTTCTTTTGAATGTAATTAGACTCACTGAGATATGGATTGGGTTTAATGAATTTGATCATTCATTTAGGTGCATTATTAAACCAAAAAAATAAAAGAGAGAAACATGAAAAGGTATTATAGTTTTGGAATCAAATGTTGTAACTGCATTTACTGGTGTACTATTGATGTCTAGGTGCAAAAAGATCAATCATCCTTGCAGCTAGTATCCTGTTTTGCCTCTCGCTCATTTCTGTATCATTTGGTATTGTTCCGCCTTTTACTGAAGACACTTCCAGAGCTGTGAATGTAAGTTTCTATTCGCATGTTAACAATAACTGTTTCTTGGCTTCATGTTCAACTGAATTCCCACCTTCTGAATTATTCTTAAGTGTTTGAAATTATGATTCATTAGTAATTTAAGAATTTCCCATTTGTGTTGTCTCTGTGCCTTTGTGATCTAAAACTTCACTGGCTGAAGTGCACACCATTTAGATTCAAGTTGGTGTATTTGTTTGATAGGGGTTTCTTCATGTGGAAAAGGGTCATGTATCCAAAACCTTCCTCCAAACTCTTAGGAACTCAGAGAAACAGTTTGTGCACTTGCAGCATAGGGTTGAATATAAAATTTTTGGATTTTTTAAAATCCTTGGTCAAACCAAACTAAGGAAATGCAGATTCATAAATATTATCGAGGTTGAATGGCGTGGTACTGAAAATTGAAGGCATAAAAGATTATATTGTTTAAGGAACCAAATGGTCAAATTATTGTAATTGAAACTGTTATGCTACACAGGATAGATGCATGTCCTATTATCTAGGGATCACGCAAGTGATGTACTGTGTTCAAAATTCGTTTTCTTTTCTCACCATTTAAACCAATTTAATGAATACTTTCATATGGGTCACATTATACTTACATTAGACATTTGCTGGCTGCCTGAGAAAATGTTTTTTAATGACATGTTTCAAAGAGAGAATAAAAGTTCTTGTGATTTAAGCAGCATGGTATCTTATATGTGACTTCTTCTACCTTGCAGCTTAGCTGCAGCCAGTGAGTTAGAATATAAATTTGTAATGGATGAGATTAGGTTGGCATCTGATTGTATGGAAATCATTTGATCTTTTTGATTAACCAACAAGTGATTATTTAGACCCAGAAAAGTCCTTGGGCTTGTATAATTTTCACACTTCTTTTTCCTTTGGAACTTTTCCCCTCTCTCTGGAGGCAGTGACTATTAAGATCGCTTTGTTATTTGTTGGACATTGCAACGGTGAATTCTAGCATCCATTAACTGCTATTTATATTTTGAGCCAATTCCATATTCAATGGTCCTCAGGTTGTGCACGTTGTGGATACAACAGGAAGCTATGGTAATAAGCAAGATCCTAGATCATATGTATCTCTATTTTCCTTGACCCCTGGAAACTTGATAAAGGAGGTTGAACATATTAAAGAAGGATTCTCATGTGGTAGATACAAGGTTGTCGATTTTGTTACTTTCTTTGTCAAATATGGTTGTTGGATCCATGAGGACTCAGACACTGAAGGTGGATGGAGTGATGGAGATATCCCTAAACTGCATGTCGACAGTGACAGCAAGGGCGAAGAAAGAATAACGAAAGTTTCAATTGGTACAAAAGCTTCTACACGGTGGTCTCTTGCCATCAATACTGAAGAAATAGAAGATTTCATCTTTACAGGTAAGCCAAGCTTTTTCATTGTGTTGTATCCTCTAAATTTGACATAACTTCCTTGCTATGCTACTAATGGTTCTTTTAACTTGGAATAAAGGGAATTCAGAGGAACTAATTCCATTCGGCAACAAGAGCAGCGCCGATGGATGGCATATAGTTCAGTTTTCAGGAGGAAAAGAAGCTCCAAGAAAGTTTGAGCTAACTCTTTTCTGGGTAAAGCAATCTATGAAGTCTGCTTCCAGCATAAATGGCCAACAAACGGGGGACAAACGACCCCTGTTGAAGCTAAGAACAGACGTTGACCGATTAACACCAAAAGCTGAGAGAATTCTGAAGAAACTCCCTAAATGGTGTTCTCAGTTTGGGAAGTCCTCATCTCCTTATAATTTAGCATTTTTGAGCAATCTTCCTGTTGATTTCTAGGTGATTTGAAATATCTCCAAACAGCATTAAGAGTTAGGGAAACAATTTAATTTAATTTGAACTTTTTCATATTCCTGTTTTTTGGAGGATAGATATAGAGAAAGAAGATCTTAAGTGTAGAAAATAAAACCATCAAACAAAATGGTTTGTATGTTTTAATCATTACATTGATCATTAGGAAGTTAATAAGTATTTCTGATGACAATAATGCCATTGCTATCTCCAGAATTTTCGAAATTTTTTTTATAAAATTAATTTTCATTAAAAAATAAAGGTAAATCAGGAAAATACTTGATTAGGATTGACTAAATTCAGATCAACAGGTTATCTTGTACATCTGATCTAAATTTTAATCCAAGTGAAAAATCTGAATTTGCTACAGGAATAAAATTTTAGGCAAGTGAGATTTTTTTTAAAAAAAGATATCTTAATGAAATTTGTATTTTTTGAAAAACAATGTACTTATTTAATATTTTCTAAACAAATTCTAATTGATTTTGATTAATTTGAATCCTTATATAAATTATCACTAAATTTGAAAATTTTATTCATTTAATAATATGAATTCAATGGATGAAAATGAGATTTTTCTTAAATGTATATTCATAAATATGATAATTAATAACTTTCAATATGTCACAGTTATTTATTAATTAATTATAATTTATTAGACTTCTTAAATTTGAGTGAATGTCAATTTTTTTAATGGGTCGTATTCATAGTTTTATTAAGGGATATTTATATAATTACACTAAAAAATAACTTTTATTATAAAAATACTATAAAAGCTAAAAATATTTATATGTTTATAAAAAATTAGTATAAAATTTTTAAAATACCTCATTCCTCAATAAAATAATTTTTTTTTCAAAAATACATCTTCCCTCAATGCAATTAATATTTTACTTTAAATTTTTATTTTTTTTAAAACTTCACAATTAAATAAAAAAATTATAATAAAATAACAAAAATTAATATTTTAAATTATTTTTCATCATATAAAAATTATAATTTTTTATAAAAGAAAAAATTTTAATTTTAATTATAAAAAATAAATAACACTAAAAAAAAGGACAGTTCGGACCTATTGAATCTTTGTGCATAGCCTTTCCATGTAATTACAAGAGTCTGTTTCTACGATTTGAACCCGTAATATCAGGTCACATGGCGACAACGCTTACTGTTACGCCAATGCTCTCCTTCATAAAAAATAAATAACACTAAAAAATAAAATAAAATAAAATATACAAAAATATATTGATAAAAATCATTAAATTTATTTTATACAAATTTTATATATTATATATATATATATAAATATATAATTTCATTATGTAGATATGTTGTGCATGTATCGTAGATATATTGTAAATATTTTATGTATATTATATTTTTGTTATAAGTTGTATATATTTATGTAAAAAATATTAAATATTGTGTGAATATTATATAAATATTGTGTGAATATTTTAAAAAATAAAAAATTAAATAAATATTAAAAATGATATATAGATGTGTTATAGATTTATTGTAGATATATTGTTGATGTGTTGTAGATATTATAGATGTATTTTATATTATTAAGTGTGTACTTTATATATGTTATGTATATTTTATGTATATATTATATATATGTTTATTTTTTATGTGTATTAAAAATATAATATAAAAAAATTTAGATAAAATAATAAATAAAATAATAAAAAATAAAAAGGAAAAAAAGAGAAAAATCACCATTTTTAAGTAAATTAAAAAAAGATTTTTTGACAAAAAATATATAAATAATTAAAAATATTTTTAAATTTACTATGTTTATAAAATATTCATCAAAATACCATAATTTATAAAATATTTATCAAAATATCAAATTTTTATAATTTAGAATGAGTTTATAATTGGTTTATAATAGATTTATTATGAGTTTATAATATAAATTTTATATAATTTATAATAAGTTTATTATAAATTTATAAAAAAATAAAAAATTTTAAAAATACCATAAAAGGTATCATTTGAAAAAAAAAACAAAAAGCATCCTATTGAAAAAATAAATCTTCGGGTCGTATAAATGAAAAGGGAGTGCGAAAATAAGGTACGGCATATAAATTTCTCTTTTATTAATCTGTTAAAAATTTAACGAGTCAATTGACTTTTATCTTATTTTTACTTAAAATTTTCAAAAATTTCCTTTAATTTTCTTAAAACGAGAAGAAATCGATAATTGTAATATTTGCTAATTGTAATATTTTGGCAAATACTCTGAATTTAAAAAAAATTATCTATTCATAGATTTAATTGATAAAAATAAAGTTAAAATATTAAAATAATATTGGTAAAGTTTATACACTAATTTTATAATTGTTCCATTAAAATTTGATATAATGTTTTGTAAGAATTAATATTAAAAAATTATAAAAATTATAAATTTTTATTCTCTTTAAAATTTGGTACAGCAATAATTTTATTAAATAAAACATATTCTAACCTAATTTGCTGAGTGAATATTAATATCAAAATCAACTAATCCATAAATTTTTATACCAAACATAATCTTATAAGATCACCATATGATTCAAAATATAAAACATAAGAAGAATGATTATTATATAACGATAAATATATATTTTAAAAAAAAATAGAAATATTTTATAAAAAAAATTCTTGGAAAAATTATAGCCTTCATCAATTTTTTTTTAAATTTTTACATATTTTATAGTAGCTTTTTGATCCTTTTATTAAAGTTAATCATAATAAATTTATAATAAAGTTACATAAGTTTATTATATGTATATCATAAATTCATAACAAATTATATGTATTTAATAAATTTATAAATTAATTATAAATTATGATGAATTTAAAAATATTTTAAAAATATGATAAATTTTATGATTTTTTACTGTAATTTTGTATAAAAACCTAAAATCTTCCAATGGGTTAATAACTAAATAACTAAGAGATAACAAATTAGGCCAAAAATCTGAAAATGGCCATTGAAGAAACAGTAATATAAGCCACAAAATGCCACAAAACACTCGAAAAACACAAACCCATAAAGAAGAATCTCTCTGATTCTTCAGAGACTGTGAGTGAGAGAGTCTCCAAAGAAATGGAGTCCATACCGTTGGGAATTGCTGTATGCCCAACCTCCATAACTAACTACGTTAATTTCAATTTCAAGAAACACCGCCAATCTTCTTTCTTTAGCTCTTCTTCTTCTTCTTCTTCTTCTAGGGTTTCTCATGAATCCTCTTTGTCTCCCCTCTCAAAATCAGGTAATGCAAAAAGTTTACTCTTTTTCATCCTCTACCCATTTATATCTTGTTCGGTTTTGCAGTTCTTGTGGAAATCTTTTCTGGGTTTTGTTTAAATATTGTAGTTCTTTGTTTCTTTGTATGCAAGTCAAGATTTTGACTACTGATGGAATTTTGATCATTTTTGGTTTAACTTTAAATCTGAATCTCTATGCTTGGATTTTTTGGTTTTTAGAAATAAGCAATGGGGGTCAAGATCTTCAATGTATAATTAAATGGCTTTTATTTGTTTTCTTAGAGTGTAGAATTGTTTCTTTTATAGAGTAATTTAGAGTGTATATGAGAAGATAATGTCTGGATAAAAGTTGAGTTTGGTACTCAGTTTTGTTTTGGGGAATGTCTAATGCTTTTTGCATTCTGGATGCATGGTTTTTTGGATATTAAAACCTCAATTGGGTAATTCTGGTGGTTGAATGCAGGAGTATGCAGAGCTAGTCAAGTGGTTGAATTATTTTCTACTGTGTCGCCGCAGATTTTTGTGAGGGAGGCAACACTAGAGGATTGTTGGGAAGTGGCTGAGACCCACTGCAGCTCCTTCTTCCCAGACTACTCCTTTCCTCTAGATTTTGTGTTGAGGATTGATTGGCTGGTGGCGATGTTATCAGGCTTCTCGATACCATCTGGTTGCAAGAGAACTTGCCTGGTTGCCATCATTGGTAGCTCAAGTGATGAAACCTTTTGCTTTGGAAGTGAAGATTTTAAAATTGGAGGTTTTGATGGCAAATTCAGTCTCAACAGAGGATATGTTGCTGGAATATTGACTGTGGATACAGTAGCTGATTTTCTACCAAGAAAAGGCCCTCTTCGGCATAGAAGTTGAGCTTAGCATTAATGCCTGGAGTACTGGATTTTTTTACTGCCTAAATATTGTGTTGGGATTGAGCTTTCAAGAGTTTATGTTTATTTGGATAACAAAAATTTTGTTTGCCGATAAACAAGTATGGTGCTTTCTAGTTGTGTGAATTATGTTGCTTGCTTGTCTCTGAACATCAAAGTATCAAGATCTTGATGTTTATTATCTTAATGTGATGAATACCATGTTGGATAGATATTAATATTCGGGAAGTGCTTACTGGATTATTTTTCTTCATAACTAATGCTATTAATAACATTAAAAAAGTAATTATTACAATAATGAAATGAGGATATTTTTAGCTTTTGAACATACTAAAATTGATAGAATTTGTAACGAGCACATTAGAAGAAATGTGAGGGTAATTCTATTAAGGATAAATTAAAGAAATACAATTTGAGGTGATTTAGGTATGTGAAATGAAGACCCTGTGATGTATCCGTCAAAACAACTAAACATCTTAAGATACATATAGCTAAAAAAAATTAGAGATAGGTCTAAATTAATATGAAAAAAGGTGATTTAGAATGATTTTATGGATCTAAATCTCTCTAAAGATGTAGTCCATAATCATTCTGAATAGGAAAAGAGAATCTATATAGCCGACTGCAATTAACTTATATTAAGGTTTAATTGAGTTGTTGGAAGAAAGTGATTTGGCATATAACTGTTTGGGTTTATTTTCAAGTTAAATACCATAATAGATAAAATTAAAAAAATAGTCATATAATCAAATGAAACAAAGTTCAATAATCTGAATTCTGTTAGTTCCTATTGAGCCCTTCTGCCATCATTGACAGGTGAAAACATCTATTATAGCAGTCTGTCCTGTAGTCTCTTCAAGCTGATACGAGTATCAAAAAGGAAATTTATCTGATTCTCCATGTGACTGTTATCCTTTTTCCTTGCTATCTCCAATATAGCAACATGCTTGTATACTGAGATGAGTAAGAAGATTATGACAAAATAATTGATGAATCTGTTATTGTGTTTCTATGTATATTTTTTTTTTCTAGTCTTTCATTTCGAGTTTCCAACAAAACAACCGAGAATTATAAATATTCCCTTGAAAAGATTAGAAACTCCAAACTTGAGAAGCAGGTGTTTGATTAAAGTTTTAGATCATTGAATAGCATTTCCTCTTGAAGGTTATTAAGAATCATTTTGATGTGTTAGAAGTGTTGATGTTTGTTTCTAGGAAACTTTGAGCCCTGTCCTCCTACAGCATCAATATTCTGGTTTAAAAACCTTTGTTCCTTTTCTTATTAAATGATACGATTTGATTTTGCGCATGGCCTATTTCACTATAAGCAAGATTCTATTTCAACTCAACTAGTTAAAAATTATAAACTTGGCCTCTTCATTCCTGCATATACAGGTCGCTGATGATAACTGATCTTGGATTTATTAGATGAATATTTTAGTAGGATTTGTTTACTTCTATGATTATTTCCACATAACCCTTGTTCTTAATGAAAACATATTTGGAGATGCAGCCAACCCCAATGATGAATTGATTTTCAATAGTTGTTCTGCTTCAAGAAGCCTTTCGAGAAAATTTGGGGTTGATTTTCAGTATCCTATCTGTATTTACTATTGTATTTATATGTTCCTTGATTCTTGCATCTAATGCTAATTGCACTCTTTTTAATGAGTTGCTGAGATTGTATCTTTGCGCATTTCTACCTCAGGACCGGAATTGCATACATATCAAATGTGGCAGTTTGGGAGAAGTATCGACGGAAGGGTATAGCTAAGAGACTTATAGCGAAAGCAGAGACGCGTGCCATTGCTTTGCACTGTGATCCGAATAATCGCGGTGCCACGAAACTGTACAAGGGCCAAGGTTTCAAAAGTATTAAGGTACCTGAAGGAGCAAACTGGCCTCAACCTAAGACTTCTCCAGATATCAAATTCAACTTCATGATGAAACTTCTAAAACCCCCAACTACTACTAACAATTTGTAGCAGAATACAGATCTGAAAATGTAAGAAAAAAAAATTGTAGGTTAAAAGATGAAAATTGGACAATACAATTTGAGAGTACCACTTGTATATATATTTACATATACATTTGTATTGCAGAAAACCTTAGAAAGGGTATACCACAATCTTGATGGTACTGCATTTAAGATGCCTGTAATGTGCCTGTTATTATTTATAGGGGAATTTTTTTTGTAAAGCTTCTGATAAAAAAGTATATACTTTGCCCATTTGGGATATGCTTCTTTTTTTTATGGCTACTTCTGCTAACGTCAATGCTATATTTTCTTTTTTGTTTTTTAATGAAAAATAAAATTTCATTAATAAATCAAAGAGTATAATTATAAGGTATAAATAAAATTAGATAATTTTAAAGTATACAAGATGTACATAACTAATGAAGTTATTAGATTTTTTTGAATTTTATGGACTTCTTTGATGCAAAAAATAAATAATGATAATATATCTCAGACTTTTTTGATATAAAGAGTAAATAATGGTAACATGTCTTAGACAATTTAATTTTCAGCGGGATATTCATTTAATTTGTTATCTGTAATCACTTTCTATACGAGAAAGATAACTTCATTAGGAAATGATAGACAATCTCTGCTAGTAAATAACAAATCTCCATTGAAAAAAGACAAAATCTTCACATAAAAAAGGTAAATTTTTATAATAAAACTTAATTTGTATTTAATTTTATTATAAAAAATAAAACAACACAAAATAATAACAAACGTTAGATTTTAAATTTATATTAATCTGAAAATTATTTTAAAGATAAATTACATAATAAAAATACACAAACTAAAAAAAACAAATAAAGATGTACAGAACTGTCATCTATCCAGAGGCGGAGCTGGGGGGTCGTGTGGGGGCTGACGACCTCCCTCGCCGGCGGCAATGAACAAATATATAGGGGTCAGTGCCGCCGACCGTGAGTGTTGCAGAGAGAACGGGAGAGCTTCGTCCTCCTTCCGTGCTTGCTGTCTTGCTCCGCCTGCGAGAGAAGAAGAAACAGGGGCAAAAAATTAAAGCCCCTGCCTGCCTTGCCTTGCTGCTGCGATTGCGTGAGATGTTGAAGACAACCTCTCATGTGAAATTACAATTTTGCTCCTCGGAGCTTTAAATTTTTTTTTAATTCTATTAAGTGAAACGGCGCCATTTCACTTGAAACGGTTTTAAAAAAAAATAAAGCCAGCAGCATTTGCTGCTGGCTCGAGCGAGAGGCCAGGCGAGAGTTTGAGAGAGGCAGAGAGCAGAGATAAAGTGACACAGAGGGGCAGAGATCTGAAAGAGAAGAACGGACGTCGGACGGAGAGGAGAGGCGACGCCGACGCTGCAACACCGAGCCACCGCCCCTCCCCCCTCAATAAATCTCTGGTTCCGCCACTACATCTATCTATAAATTAATAACAGTCTCATTTTCTAATTAAGAAAGAGAAAAAAAACTATATATATAAAAAAAAAAGACAGGCTAAAGTAAAACTATATAATATAAAAAAAAGACAGGCTAAAGTTTTCAATTAGAGAGGAGAAGTTTAAGACTATATTATTATTCCTTCTAAAGTTTTAAGACTATATTTTCTTTTTTTCTAATTAAGTATATTATTTGACATTTTGTGTTCTAAGACAACCTGGCAGTGAATACATACTCTCTGAACTACATATCTAAGATTAATTTCTCCACTCCCTCGTATAAATGCTCAAAAAAAAATATGACATCATGGTTCTGTTGTATTTTATGACCTTTTTTTTCAGTGCATCAGACATTTTTAAAGGAGGGTTATTTTGGAATTCACTGAACTTTTGATTTTTTGCATTATGACATAAACACTTGGCAAGAGAAATTTATGTGCTGCCATCCATCATTGATTCAGTGGAAGAAGATATGGATAGGATAACTAGAAAAAAAAATATTTAAAAATTTGGGGGCAATGTATATTTGAAAATAAAGTCATATTATGGACTTAGACAATAGTTACTATTTTTGCCCCCATAAACATAATTTTCCATTTCCCCTGCAAGATTTTCATCTTGTAGACAATGCAATTCAATCATAGCACCGACCACAATGCCAATCTAGGACCTCAAACAAACATAACTCGAATCCAAATGAGAAATAAAGCAAAAAACCGCCATTGACATTGCTAAAACACAACTGAATAACATATCAACAATCTCGTAGATCACAATGAACCAAAAATGCAATATCTTATTATGGATAGAGATGACATTGCTCTTGAGTTTCAGATTATTGTTCTGCATATTGTTCGTATCTCGATTGTTCTAAGCCCGGATACTTTAATCAGCTCTTAATATTCACATATTGACATTGCTGTTGCATCACAGCAAAACTGGAGTTAACAAGAGAAACATCATGAAGATTATAGTGCATTTCAGGCATGTCGAGGAGATGGGCAAAGGAAAGGAAACTGACAGATGTATCCAATACTTAAATCAACTTATTATGGTTGGATAAATTTGTCCAAGGCAGATGTATCCATAGCATAAAACTCCTTAATAGCAGAAGCCACAGCAAGTCCAAGTTTCACGGCATTGTCATTGCTAGGTGCCTAACATAACACGGGATTATTTTTAGTTCCGATAAATTCAACAGCTATAAGCAGTTCATTCATAAACTGAAAGGGCGTTTACCTCAATGTTAAGGGAAAGAACAGGGTCGTGAATCGACAGTCTGAGAAGGAACCACCCTCCATAACCAGAAACTCGGACCTATTTTAAGAAGAAAAAACGGAAATGAATATAAGGATATTCATCAATAAATACAGGAAATCAAGAATGAAATTAGATGGGAATGTAAACAGTTGCAGTCATGCAAATTACTCAATGATGCTATTTTTGTTGGTTCCAACAGTATCATTAATCTGTCTCAAACTCACCCCTTCATAGTTGACAGGAGCTTTCTGAAGTTTCGGGTCTAAATCCACAGAGTTCTCTAAGTGTTACAGCACTGCCTCCCCATAGTCTCGGAAAGATCTGATGTTCTAATTGATCAGAAACTTAACAAGCTGAATTATAAGTGCATGTGAATGACCGTGTATATATAGCCATACCCTCCTTTAAGATCAGGATGATTCTGATTGATTTTTAGTCTCAATTCTACAGCAACTGCTGGTTCCTGAAGACCCTCCACCAGATCGGTCAAGACTTTGCTGCCAACACCAACTCCTGAAGCTCTGGCTGAAGCAAGTTTATTTAAAAGTTTGACCTGCATTAGCAAACAGGGAATCAAGACAAGCAAATTAAGTGAACAATGGCAATATTATAAGTTAGAAAAGGCAAGGCTATAATATTATGGAGAAATTAACATGAGATATGCACCATCATCCAGCCAGTGATTTTCCTTGAGAGCTCCATGCCCACTTGTTTCAATAGCCAGATGTGACTCTTCACCAACTAAGTTCTGTGAGCAATGTTACTGTTTTTAGTTTAATAATATGTAAAATGAGAACTTGAAACATGATAATAAGGATGGGGTTCAATTTCAGTAGCAATGAGCCCCAACACCAAAGAGAAATGAGATAACAAACACCTGATGCAGACGTATCAAAAAATCAGGTTGAAGGGTGTTACAAAAAAAATGACCAAAGAACAGCAATCTCTCTAAATTATTTATTACATTTTTTACGCCAGTTCAATAAAAGATAATAGTAGATAGTTGAATCTAACTTAATAAAACAGGTAGTCAAAAGTATTAATGCTCTTTTAGTTTAGATGGATTAGTAAATTCAAACATACAGAACTGATAACACAAGGCATGAAGACCCAATGACAATGTCTAGAAACTAAAACGCTGCTTTCATATCCAAGTTGCATTCAGCTCTTCAGAACATATCATAATCACTTCATCTCTCCCTTTCCCCTTTAACCATCTTCCTCCCACTTTTAATATTTTTCCCCCATAAATTCTTGTAACGTTATCTTCCTCCATTCTCTTTGTCCTAGCATACTAAATTCTTCCTTGTAGCTCTAATAAACACTTCCTCAAAGTATGCATGCACTTGATTACTGGCCAAATCCAACAAAAACTTCAACAGTTTCATCAACGAAACTTTTTACATTTATATATTATTCATAGCTGGATGCTAAAATAATCCAAAATTCAAACCCAAAACTATGGACCACGCAAGATTTATATAGGCATGCCTGTGCACATGCAGAAGAATGTAGCTTATGAAGACAGAGCATATACATATACTGCCCAGCTCAGCTGAGCCACCATCACTAACCAATCTCAAAGCTCAGCCTCAGCAGCTTGCAAGCATCTTGGCTTGTTGACAGCCCTGTGATTTTATCCTTGTATAACAATTGCAATCAGTTGATTACTTAATTTTCTTTAACTGAACCAGAAAAATGTCAAAATACTTGAAGGAACAAAGGAAATGAAATTTTTAAATCTAGAAACTAAGAGCAAAGAAAAAACTTACAAGAACACAATGCATTCCTTGAACAAAGGTTCTAAAGGATTTGGCTAAGAATATATACAATTGAAAATATCATTAGCCAGCCTATTTGTTAAATCTACATTCCAATTTTAAACTTTCAATCAATAGCATATCAGAGTAAGCTCTTGGAGCGTACATCATTCTATTCACTTCCTTGCTCATGCAAGTTTCCCAAAATTTATGAATAGTAAGATATTTTCAGGACTAACTTACCAAACGAATTGCTTCATCGATGACATTTTTATAGCCTCTTTTGAAACGATGATGCTTTCCTCCTAAAAGAGATTGCAGATCAAACACATATTCATGTATAAGGAAAAAACAATGTGGCGTTTCAGTTTTTTCACATACCAAGTTTCTCTTCAATAAAGGTAGTCAGTCCATCTGAAGTCACACTTTCCGTAACAATAGTTGTTCCTGGATGCTAAAGGAAAAGGTTCAAGCAAAGCAAATTGGTAAAAAGAATTTTAAGGGACAGAGATATGAAAATATAAAAGCAACAACTCTTAAGACAGCTCAAATAAGAGGTTCTTACCTCCTCAAGAACTATTGCAGACATTAACGCAATAAGACGATTCCTATTGAACTTACGACCAGCGGAGTCCACAGCAGCAGATCTAAAAATAAATATATAAATATTTAAAATAAAAGATAAACCTAATATATTCATTAGCGTATGGATTGTGATAATAATGACCTGTCAACATTAGTATCGAATATGATCCCCAGATCAGCCTTGTTTTTTAGGACTGCCTCAGTGATAGCTCTCATTGCTGCCTTGTCCTCCAGGTTAGGAATATGATTAGGAAACAAACCTGCTCCCAGATATTTTTTCAGTAATAAGTTCATATATCAAACACAATAACTGAATTTTTCTGATTTCAACTAACCATCTGGTTCCAAGAACTGGCTGCCAGAAGTTAAAGCTCCCAGAGGCTCAAGAACTTTTGCCTAATGAAAATTTCAAAAAAAAATCAATAACCAAATGTAGGGATTAAAAATCAATAGTCATGATCTTGTTAATACCTACAAAATTTCCTCAGTGCACAACTGAGAGAGCAATAAAAGTCCAATATGAAAATCATGAAATCGAATCCATCAATAGAATGCCTTCACAGTTTAAATTAAAAGGAATGAAATTGATCTTTTTACTACACAAGGAGAAATGTTAATCTTTAATAATTTTGTTCACACAGTTATTTAATGAAAGTAAGAAAAAATGTTCTATGAAGGAGGTCAGAGATCAGCTTATGCAAGCGATAATATGCACATCCTTGCGTTAATTGACAATAAAGACTTCATGCATTTGAAAAAAAAGAACTGAAAAGTTCAGTTTAAAGTGCTTAGCACATCATATCATTATGCCAATCTCCTCTTCCCACAAGATTTAGGGAAGAAGCAGTAATAATGAGGACATGTTTAACACATATGACTTGCATTTAACAGCTCAGTTTTTTTTTTATCTACAATATTTTATCTAGAGATGCACCGGTCAAGAAAACTGAACTAGTTAAAATAGAAATACCTAAGAGATGCAGGAATAGACCTAAATTAACTTGGACAAAAGTGATACAAAATAATCTTGCTCTTATAAATTTATCAGAAGAGGTAATCCTAAATTGAATCGAGTGGAAAAGAAAAACTCATATAACCGACCTCAATTAGCTTGAGATTAAAGCTTTGTTGTTGTTGTTGTATAATATTTTTAAAATTTTTGGGGAACTGAGATTGATGCATGACGTCACCCATTAACAGTATGATGATATTTTAGATTAAAACAAACTGCTTTGCATATATTCTAGAAGCCTGAACTACCATGTCTTGTTAGCTCATTGGATTTTAATTGGGGTTTGAACTTATTATGCCTCTTAAGATGACTTTTGAAATGTCAGGAGATCATCCAGGTCCTTTACAATTGCTTGATTACTTTGATGGACCGCCATGGCATCATACCTGATGCTTATGCAAGTGACTAAAACATGAGATGATAAACATGTTGCTGACAGAAAATCTTGACACTACAGTAAATAGAAATGAAGCCTATGCAAAAGAAGTAGATGAAGAAGAAGAAGAAGAAATCAAATGAATTGGTTTTCATGCTGATGACGGTGGCAGGAATAGATAGTACTACTATCTGTTTAAGTTAAGGAAGCCATGCTACTAGTACCAGAAATAAGTAAAAATAAAATCCTTAGACCAATAAAAGAAAAACAAAACAATCTCAAAATAAGAACGTGAGTAGAACTTACAGCAAAAAATCCTCCTGCTCCATTTCCTGCATCAACAATTATGTGGAATCCCTCCAATGGTTTCTCTAAGAATTCAACAACGCCAGTCAAATCAACAATTAGAAAATGGGATCTCACCAACTTAGCAGGTAATGATAAATTAAAATAGTACATAGCTTGCACTAGTAACCAACATTACAACACATTTTAAACATTACAAAAAATATATATATATATAATTACGACTGCAGGTCTCACGCAAAAATTTTCAGAAAGAGGATAGAATAAAAGTTCTATTTTTACCTATATTGCACTTCATACCTTGGGTAAAAGAGATGTTCATCTCTTTCTACTGTTTTTATTTCCATGACATGTATCAAAGAGTTTTTACCTATATTTCCTGCAGCTTTACGGACTGCCTTCACAAGCTCAGATGTATAAACTGTCATGTAATCAACTCTCTTTTCCAAAGCTTCTGCCCGCCTTTTCGACTCCATTAAGCCTTCATCTGTAAAGTTATTGTATATATCTGCAGCACGCTCAAAAATGTCTTTAATATCAGCCTTCCCAAGCCCTCCAGCATTGGTGAAGAATTTGAAACCATTCCGGTTGTAAGGAAGATGACTAGCTATTTACACAAGAATAGAACCCCTCTGATTTTTTGGTAAGTTGTGCATTTGCATGGAAGATATGCTAGCCCATGCCAACTTCCCTCTACATAGGGGAAGTGAGTTGCAGGTATAAGGGGCACAACGGTCCCTTCTGTATTGGGTCCCGAACTGCCTATTCTGTGCTACAAAAACATTTTGGACAATAACATTGCTGCATAAGAATTTGGAATTTTATCAGACACCACACTGTAAATGCTTAATCAGTATCTTGGAATTATAAATGTTGTTATTTTTAACAGAGGTGATAGTTGCTTATACCTATTGCATTGCAATCTCCAAATACAATAATTCCAAATAATATTTCTAGCACACCGATTCCACGAATTCCTAGTCATTTTCCCCTTTAGACAGCTAAAAAAAATGAACACCGTCCAATTCCAAATCATGAAGCTTTAATTAATATCCATTGCTAAAACTCAATTAGAAAGCGAGTTATAAAATTACTCATCAACTGAAAAGGAATTACAAAAAAAGAAACAAAATGAACAAGAAGTCTCAAATTCCAAAGTTCAAATCAGAACAATAAGCATAAAAAAGAGAAGCAAACCTATAAGGCTATAACTAACACATGCACATAGTGAATTCAGTGCAGAGATAACTTTGAAAACATCTCTGAAGATGAAGCAAAATGAATAAGAAAAAGTGAAAAACATAACGAATAGTATAAATTACACGCACCTGCCATTTTTACTGTAAATTTGTCACGCCCCCGGCGATTTCGTGAAAGTAGTCCTTCAGGAGCTTTATGAACATAATTAGCTAGCTTTTTTTTTTTTAAATCAACATAATTAGGTAGCTAATTTGTGGAAAATTGAATTTTCTATAAATGTGGGATATTTTAATTTGCCATTCCAAATTCAAAAGTTCTTTAATCTGGATAATCCGAGTTACATTTGCAAAACTTTTTCCATCTTTATCTTGAAGCATATTTGCTATGCTTGAATCATCCACCTTGATTTGCAACCTGAGGATTCCATTTTGGCAGGCTAAAGTGAGTTCATGAAATTATTTAGATAAGTTTATAAGTCTATTTTATAAATTAAAAATAAAAAAAATAAATGGACCAATTTATTATTTTGATGCTTTTAAATATTTAGCTTATAAGTTAATTTAACTAAATAATTTATTATACTATCTCTATTTATTTTAATAAATATTTTTTATAATACAATTTTATATTCTCTTTAGTCATTTTAATAATAAAATATATTTATAAATTATTTTTTATTAAATATTAAAATATTTATCTATTTATAAACACTTAAAATAAATACATAATTGCTTAAAAATTTTAAATATTTTATAAGCTATAATTTTTTATAAACTTTGGTCAAACACCCTCTTAACCCCCCCCCCCTTAAAGGTGAAGAAAATCATCGTTAAGGCCTCAATAAGCTCAAATAGGCAATTGTTTTTTTTTTTATATCTAAACTAGGCAAGTGTTGCAACATATTATGATCATGAACTTTATAATGTAATAATATATGTTATTATATAATATCATATTATATTATATATAAATATTATCTATCACATTTGGAGATGTGAATTTTATATTTAATAATTTATGTTATTATATAATATAATATTATACATAAATGTTATTTATTATATTTTGAGATATGATATAATATAATATAATTAAAACTTTTTTAAAAGATAAATTATAAAAAAATATGAAATCACTAAATTAATAATTTGAAAATTTTATTAAAATTATGAGATTGTGTATTATAAAAAAATTGTATTATAGAAATGAAAGTTAAAATATATAAGAAATTAAATCATATCATATATTATAAAAATATCCCAAATTATCATTCAACATGTTCTTAGATTCTTTGATGATTAGATTCTTTTCCCAATTTTCTTTGTGTTATTAGTTATGTTGTTGTTTGGTTAAGAGATAGGAAAGGAAAATCTTAAGTAAATGAAATTCAACCTTTTATTTACAATCATCTTTAATTGTAATAATATTCTTTATTCATTAGATAATATAAATTTTTTTTAATGTAAGAAAGAAATAATTTCAAATTATATAGAAATAATCTCGTTTTGAATAAATATTTAATTCAATAAAAATTAATTTGTTATAAATTTTAATTTATTATAAAATTATACAAATATATATTACAATCTATTAACAAAACTTAAAACGACATTACCTCACAAAAAAAAATAAACATAACATAACATAAAACGATATCGTTTTATATTTCGGGGTTGTCAGAGAACAGGAGGCATAAATACAAACAAATGAGGGAGACAAAATAATACGAAATTGTAATTCGGTCAATCAGCGATTAGGGTTGAAATCGAATCGATTAATCTAAACGGAGAAGATGTTAGAGGTGGTGTTGAACGATCGATTAGGGAAGAAAGTGAGAGTGAAGTGCAACGAGGACGATACAATCGGCGATCTCAAGAAACTGGTAGCGGCGCAAACCGGCACCCGAGCCGAGAAGATCCGAATTCAGAAGTGGTACACCATCTACAAAGACCATATTACTCTCAAAGATTACGAGATTCATGATGGCATGGGCCTTGAGCTATACTACAATTAAAAATTATCAATAAGTACGATTTTATCGATTATTTACTTAGCTTTTTATTACTTTTTAAATTTTTGATTTTTTTTTTATTTTTATCTATTTAATATTTCTGTTTATTTGTTCGAAGTTTAATAAGTTCTGTGAATAATTGTTGTTGAGATTGGGGGAATTTTTTCTTTAGCGAGTCTTTTTGAGTTATTAACTTTTCCTGTGTGATGTTAATTCAATTTTGTTGGGTTTTTTTTTAATTTCAAGCTTTATTTGTTAAGTTTTTTCTGTTTATTTGTTCGAGTTTTTTAAAATTCTTAAAAAAAATTCAAGCTTTATATCTTCTTTGATAAAGTAATTTTGTTTATTGTTAGAATCAAGTATAAAAATTTATCATAAATATTATGCTTAAATGGAAAATTAGATTTTGGGTAGACTGATCATGTTCCATCGCTAGCAAAAGCATTTACTTTTTATCAATTGAGTATATGGGGATGCTTACTGAGTCATAGCGTATTGGTAAAATTAGCCCCTTGTTTGAGGTAGGAACCCAAGGTGGATAGCTGTTGGACTCATTCAGAGTTCGTTTGGTGTTGTTACTGCAAATTTACTTGTCAAGACGGATTCAAGTACACAAAATTACACTAGGAACACCTTCTAACCAGGAAAATATTAGAGTTGGACTTGCAAGATAAGTTGTTTAGCCTGTACGGTGAATGAGTTGCACAATTTTAGAAATTTGTGATGAGGTTTAAGGTAAAATTCTGTTGATGGAACAAGTTCAAGTGGTTACCTTTAGAAATATGAGTTAAATTTGCAAGATAAATTGCTTAGCCTGTATGGTGAATGAGTTGCACAATTTTAGAAATTTTTGTGATGAGGTCTAAGATAAAACTTTGCTGAACAAGTTCAAGTGGTTACTTTTAGTCATATTGAAATGCATATAAAGCATTTATGATCACATCGGTTCATATTGTGTTGAAATATCATGTTGATGGGTTGTATCAAACAATTTGATTATGCAGTTGGTAGAACTTGATTCTAGTGTGAGATGAGGTCTCTAGTGCTTTTCATATTTGCAAGGATTGAGGCACCGTCGGTCACGCCATTGCTTTCTGTGCTAACGTTCAATAGCAACTATTTTCTGTGGCACCATGAAACGAGAGTTTCTTTTTCAGAATTAGTTCTTAATTTTTCATGTAATATATTCTTGACATTTGCATTTTTTTTTTCATGAAAGCAAAAATTTTTGGGAGCTCAAAAACTTGCATTGTGCTTTCTAATCTGCTATAGCTGCATCTTTCTGTTTGTTCTCTATTCTTTATAAATGTACATTACTCCTTAAATGAAGGAAAAGGAAGAAGAAACTAAAATTGTTTCTTTTTATACTATTCATCCAGGTAACAAATAATCTGGCAAGGCATAATGAAGGAGAAAATTGCAGTATGTCAAGTGATTTCCTATTGCCTGTGCGAAACACAATGCCTTGTCTTTGATTCAACGTATTCTTAATGAAAAATGTGAAGTTTGCTATGAACTTGCCCTTGTTATAATATAGTAAACTGTGTCTTCTTGTTGTAGTAAAGTTTGGTGAATGTTCATGAATTTTTAATTATAATGGAAACTATGCTGTGATATTCAGTTTCTGCTAATTAATGGGTAGATGTTAATTGATCAATATTTACTTTTTTGCTCATTTTTTTGATAATTATTATTGTTGATATGTCAAATGGTTAATAAAAATTTAAATTATTCTTAAATATATGATTATTTATCCTCGTATTATTTCTTATTTTAATATGCTATGCAAATGAGTAAAGTTTTATAATTAATTTTATTTTCGTATATTTGCAATGGATTTTTTGTTATTTGAATATGATGCAGTGATTATTCAAAGTATTGCGAATGGTATTTTAATATTTATCATACATAATTTGGAAAAAAGAAATATTGATGAAGTGATGTTGATAATGTAGAAATTAATTAAAAAAGGATAATTTTTATCAATAATAATTCTCGATTGAGATGACATGGCTCAATGGTACGGGCCAAACTTTAAATGATTGTGCAGGTTTCGCTGGTAAATATTTACTTTTTTATTAAAAATATTTGTTATTTTATTATAAATTTATAATAAAATTATTATAAAATGTATAAAATTTATAAATTTATTATAAATTTATGATAAATTTATTATAAATTATAAAAATTTGGTATTTTAATAAATATTTTATAAATTATAGTGTTTTGATAAATATTTTATAAATATGGTAAATTTAAAATTATTTTTATATTTTTTTATATTTTTATCAAAAGTCTTTTTTTTTAAATCTCCTAAAAATAAAATTATTTTTAAAAATACTCAATTTTTGTTTACTTTTTCAAAATATTTATTTTTAATTTTAAATTTTAAAAATATTTTTTAGAGATAAATTTTTAGTATGTATTTAATATATTTTAAAGTTATATATTAAGTACATATTTGATATATTAAAAGTATATTGAAAGGATAATATTTTTGAAAAAAAAGGTTAAAAATAGTTTTATACGGTGTAATTTTTTCCCTTAATTTATAATAATTTTTTAGAAAAATTTATATCTCATTGTTCTTAATTTTTTTTTAAAATACCTTTATGTTATATGAAAACAAGAAATTTTATGATGTAGCTGTAATTGTAGTTAAACATTCTAATTAAAAGGACAAACTAATTGTACAATAACATTTTGCAATGTTTTTCTAAAAATATAAGTTATCATTTTTTGGATAAACTCTTTAGTTTCTTTCATTATAAAATATAAAAAATATGTCATTGTTCAATTTGTTTATCACTTGAAGTATGATGCTTAATTAAAATAATATTTGTATTAAATAATTTTTATATGAACACCATTAATATGTTTCATTTTTAAATTAAAAATTAAAAAATAAAGATCTTTTGAAAATATTTTTATTTTTTAAAATATATTTTTAAAAAATATATTTATTAATACTAGGGCTTCTGGATTTGCAGAACACAATGTTTATTAACAATGATATTGTCTGAACAATTGTTTAAAGACTCTTACGTTAGCTGTATGTATGCCTATAGTATGTCATGTGCGCCATAAAAACACAGCTTAGAGTCTTCCAAATCCATTGCTAGAAAATTTTATTTCTTAATTTATAGGAAGTTGACTCATCAATGGAATTCTTGGATCTTGCCCTCTGCAAATAACCACAACTACCACCAAAATTCACACAGATTTCTCAGATTTTATTGTTTATTTTCTTCTTATCTGTAACCCATTTCCTTGCCTTCCATTTTAAATTACAATTTATTTCATTTTTTTTAATTTATAAAAAAAAAGGAAATCGATACTGATTTATTGACTAATAAAATATGAATTTATCGTTAAATTATATATAGATGTGTAACCCTCATATAATTAAAATATTAAAGATGAGAATAACTTAAAATGAAAAACAAACTTACTTATTACCCAATTTTTAATAAATTATTACAACATATTTATAATAATGTGTTAGTTAAATTGAACTAAATAGAATCTGTAATAATTAGTTAGTTAATTGAACTGAATAGAATTTTATGCCTAATTGAACTATAATAATGTTTATAACATTTAAACCGTTAAAAATTATAAATAATTATTAAAGATATATTAAATTTAGGGTTGAGGGCCTAGCCTAGTTGGTTAGTGCGCTGTGATGTGACCAGTTGGTCACGAGTTCGATTCCCCATACCGTCACCTTTATGGTGAGTGTTGATCATCCTTGTGATGAGTGTTGATAGGGGAGGACAACCCCCTATTGTGTAGTCCATAGGTTAAATCCCTCCAATGAAATAAAAAAAAAGATATATTAAATTTTTGGGATTTCTTCAAAAATACTTTTAAGAGTAAAATAATTTAAAAAAAAAAACTTATTTTTATTTTTCTTTCAAAAATATCATCAGGTACATGTCTAATATTTATCTATTCTATTAAAGATATATCCTACTTTCAAAAATATATATATTTAGTATATTAAATATATATATATATATATATCAAAATAATATTTAAAAAAATTAAAAATATATATATATAACATAATTTTCTCTAAAAATTTTTAAATAACACAAACTCGATTAATTACAAAAACATTGTGAATATTTTTTTAAACAAGAAAAAATGAAAATTAAAAAACAAGTGATGTTAGATGTAATTAAAGTCAATAAAGCATCTAATGAGAAAAATGACTTATTTAAATTACAAAATCATAATAACACACCATCAATAGTTGACCATGGCCAATTGGGACATAATTCTCATTTAGTTTCTTAATTAGTTAATTAATTATTAATGTGATAGTAATTAATTAATAATTTAATATTACTTATCAATCTGCTAATTAATTTTTTTTAATTATGATTAAGATATTAGAAATAGGTTTTCTCATGTTCACGTGCATATCCAGACATGAAGAGTTTCCTGTCTCTTATCATTTTTGTCAAACCTATTTACCTATTTTGGTTGCTTCTTGTAATATTCATTATTATATATATATATATGGGAGTAATTAAATTTAATATAAAAATTTTAAATAAAAAATTTTAAATACATTTTTATTAGTTTTGTGTTACAGAATTATTATAAGTCTATCTTTTCCTTTTTCTAAAAGATTATAAATATTAAATATTAAAAAGTTATTACATATTTCTCTCTCCCTATTTATATATAACACCAAATTAAAATAACACAAAATAAAAATTTTTCTTAGAATTAAAACAAATTAAATCTTTTATATATATATATATAACAAAATTTTCCTACAAAGGTCTACATGTTTGTTTAAATCTTTAGATCAAAGGAAAATAAAAAACAAAAACAAAAACATTTTCTTCCATTTTTCAATTATTGATGCATGTTGCATAAATTAATTGGACCAATTAATATCACGTCTAATCCATTTATTTGTGCAATTTTAATTTTAATTTTTTTTATTTTATTTTATGATAAATAAATATGATAGATGAAATTAATAATATAATTTTAGTATTAGAAAATTAAAAAATATTGAAATTTAAATATATTTTACTAAGATCATTAATTACTTATGTCAATTCTTATGCACGTGCAAGATTATTTTATTTACTTTGTAGAATTAAAATATTTCTCATGCAACGTTCCTTTCTTGGTCCCAAGAAAATAATAATTAACATATTATATTTTATTTATTTTTTTAAGTCAAATCCAATTTTCGAATTAATAAAGATATTAGAGATTGTGTGTTTGTCACATGTGCTAGGAAAGGGTACCCTATTTATATAATCTTTCTCTGCCCTTAATTTAATGTTTTTAAAAAATTAATTAATTAATAATTAAAAAAGAAGAATAAAAAATATTTTTAAAATAAATAAATAAATAAAACGTAGCCGTTTTGACTTGCAAAGGCTTAACCATGGTTAAAGTGAAAAAAGAAAAAAAAAATCTTTACGATGATTCAAATCCCACTACTCGTTTGTTTATTTTCTCATTATTTCCGGCAATAAAATCGGTTCAATTGTTGGAAACTTGGAACCTGTCCATTTAGGAACTCAAAGTGATTTTAATATATATATACTTCAAATTATATTATATATTATTATATATATTATGATCTTAAATTTTGTAAACGTTATATTAGTATAATGAAGTGTTTTGATTTATTAAAATTATTTTTAGATTATAGCATTATAAAATCAAATTTTCAATACAAATTTATACAAAATAGAGATTTTTTTTAATATTTGAATACTTATAAATAAATTTTGTTTTAGTTTATAGTATCACTCATAATATCTCTTAATAATAAAATAATTATTCATAGTGTTGTGTGATATGATAATAAATTAATTAATGATCTTAAAAACAAAGACAATAAATTAATGTAAAATGTATTAGGACAACAGATAGTCTCCCCAAACAAAATCTTTAATGACAACTATGAATATTATTTAAGACAACTTATTGGGGATTTTATACTTAATTTTATTTAATTCAAAAATCAATTTTCTTTTTTTTTTTAAATACTACTTCCATGCCAAAAAATTAACATATGCTTTTATATGTTTCAAAAAAATTGACACCTTCTTAATTATTAGAGTTTTTTTTTTTCATTTTTAAAGATGTATTTAATGTTTTGAACAAATTAATATTAAATATATTTGTTATATACAATAAGAATATATAAAAAAATCATTTTATTTATTATAGTGTTAATTTTTATTAAAAAAATTATTGTGTAAAATTGGATTCTACCGAAGGAGTTGGGATTTTCTATTAACTTGCCAAATAATTTGACTGAGTAGTTGTTGGGAAGTGAAGATTTTGACTTTTCAAAGTTTTGTATATATATATATATATATTGGCAAATGTTTGAAGTATTGGGATCTTCAAGACCTGGCTGGTTTGATTTGCATTTGCAGCCAATTATTTTAAGCACAAATTCATAGAACCTTCATCTTCTGTTTTACACCATGATCCCAACTTTACATTCAAACCTAATCTAAATATGTAATTGTAATTGATTTCTTCCTCCCTCGTATTATAAATACTCAAAAAATTATCTTTCTGAACTAAATTAATCACACTATTCAATCACTCATCCAAAAAAGACTAATTCATCTGAATCTTATTATTATTATTATTATTATTATTATTATTATTATTATTATTATTATTATTATTTTTATTTTTATTAAGTTGAACAAAACAAACATCCTTGTAGAAAGTATTACAAAGATATAATTAATCTAACCAAATCTAACAATTATACCAATAATGAGAGTAATCCTTTAAATGTACATTCTCTTTTGAATACATTCATTTACACAAGCAGCTGATATACCTACGCAACCAAGAAGAGAACTCTTAGGAGAAAAAAAAATTGCTATTATGACAACAGAGAATTCAACTTCAATTAATCTTGGGATCGAGTTTATGTTGAATTATGCTGAGTTGAATAGGCAAGCATCCATTAATGACAAGTTTGGCAATTCCCCAAGGGAATATAATTCTAAAGCAAGCAATTTCCAAAAGAATGAAGAAAATGACAGAAAAAGAATCGTAGATTCTGATCATGCAGCACCTGTAGATACCAAATTCATTTCATAAAAAGAGCAAGTTAAGCTGTTCTACAAAATGAACATGAACTACAATAATAATATTTCAAAACTGGATGAAGTGAGCTTCTCCAACATTTCCCAATTAACAAAATAAAAAAAAAGTTACCATGAAAAGGATTCACAAACTGTACAATTTTCAGTAGAAGTTCTTCATTCTCTTATCTTTCTATGTTGTCACTACCTGAATCTGTAAGAATGGTTAACCTCCTTGCTGTCTTTAAAAACTCACTGAGAAGACAAAACAATTGAAAGTAAAAAATGTCTTAGTAAACTTTCTAGCAAGGAACAAACCAAGAGAAAAGAGTTTAGGCATAGAAATTTACCTGAATGGCTCATCTCCAGTGTGTTTAACAGCGCCTGCTGTGTCCCGGTAAAGTACACTGCTCAGCATATCTGAACTCTCAACGCCAAACATGTTGGCTAATTTTCCATACAGTTCTTCGTATGAACCAAGAACGGAGAGGTCAAGAGTTCGACCTACATCTTCTGATTCCATGAACACCTTGCAATGACCAGTCTCCAAGCCAAGATCAGTTTTTCGATGATCTTTGTACCAGGGAGACCTTTCGTTGGAAAATTTTTCTAGCGGAAGAGTATGATGGAATGAAAGATTAGCTGTCTTTTGTGGATTTCCATCGGACAAACTATTTCCATTCGTATCACCAGAACAGCTTTGAGAACTCTGCTGATCAGTGAAAATGAGCTGACCAAACAACAAGATCTGCGGTGATTTAGTTTCGTTATTTTCCTTTGAGCTTAGTGTGGGATTTCCCATTGTCAATAAGCAAGATATATTATCATTGCTTTCAACATTGCCCATGAAGTTGCATTTGGGGATTCTAGAAGTTGGAGCAGCAACATGATCAAGCTGCTGAAAACCAACTGGAAATGGACTCGACTGAAGTTTGTTGAAGTGGAGATCTGCTGAAGATAGTCCAAATTGGGCATGCCTGGCTCCCTGTATGCCTGCAGGAATGTTATCTGAGACACAGCATAAGGGACTGTTTGAAGAATTGAGAGGGTTACTGGTAAATGATGGCATTGGAAGTTGTCTGATTAAGGAAAAATCAGGAGGCTGTGGAAGTCTCAACTTTTTCCTTGGGGGCAAAAAGGGTGAGAGGTGAATTGCTGGGATATTTGATACCAATTCAACCAACCATGGGCTAACACGCTTCACATTCTGAAGTAAATCCGGTTCATCCCATGCTACCTGAAAGGTGATATTCATTTTTAAAAAAAAAGGGAAATTCAGGAATGATACATTTCAGAATCAAGCAATTCTAAAGGAAACCTATATAACAAAGCTTAGGTAGGACATTCATAATAGTGTGCATGTTGATGCAATTTGGTGATACGATTGTGAGTTTTCGGGTCATATCTATTTTAGATAATCTAGAACAGAACACAGAAAGGGAAAGAAGCAATTAAATCCAAAGCAATGAGTCAGTATCCTCATAATCTATACAATTCAATAATCTGGTAAGAAATTTTCAGAAAAAAGCTTAGAAAAACAAACCTCTAGAGGCAATAGCAAGCAAATAATCACATCTCAACATCAATGACTACGTTTTCTAACCATACACTCAGAATACATACTACATCTTAATAGTCTACAAACAACTGCACCAAGATAATAGGTAAACAAAAAGCAGATTTGAGCAGCTTGATGTAGTATCAAATTTGTCGAAATACATATGTTCAACACTGACAGGTTAAAGGCAGGGTAGACTCAAGCAATAGATGATCTACAAATATCATAATATCTGAATGCAAACTTAGGATATAAAAGTTTACCTGCAGAAGTCGCCATGGAGAACTAGGCCAGCGAATGGGATCAGCAACCTGAACAGAAGATATGGTTCCCATAAACCAACTAATCCGAGACGAATCCTCTGTCTCGAAAGCCATTTTGAATCTCATCCCTGGACACCACTGGATCTGTATTGCAGCCCTCACAGCGGAAGCCCTAACACAAAACTCTGAAGTGCTTGCTCTTGGATAGTAAACAATCTCAAATGGCTGGCCATTTGCAGCAAGAGTTACAGCCTGAATAACAGACTCAGCCCTCACTTTCCCCTTCATATTATTATCTCCATTACCATTCCTCCTCATCAATTTACTCTCATCCTCCCTCAAAAACCCAGAATAACCTCCAAATGAATTCCACCCAGATGGACACTCATTCCCACTACCAATCCCTCTCTTGGCACGTCGAACCCCGACGCAAAGATCTCCATTTTCTGCCCTCAAAAACACAATAGAATCCCCAGCTACAAGTTTCTTCTGATTCACAAAATTACTCCACCCGGTAGTCAACAAATGTCTCCTAGGAGTCCCTCTATAAATATGCCTAAATTTCCAAATCTCACCATGGACATCCTTAGCAAGAATGGTCTGTACAGGAGGTTCAGCACTGTGATCCAATCTTGGAAATATAGTTTCAGCACAATAACGAGGCACGGAAAATCCACCACCATTATTAGCATCAGATTGAGTCAATGTCTTAGCAAAAGAAGCAGGCTTCTCTTGAGAAGAAGTTCCATCAAACAACCCATCATCACTATCATCCTCTAAAAACACTAAATCCCTATCACTCAAAGGAATTAGTCTAATTTTAGCAAAAACCTCATCAGTTTCAGGATCTGCCAAGTACTTAATGGCAGATACTTCACAAGGAATCATTGCAGGAACCTTGCACTGACCAAAATCTACATTTCCTTGGGCATGTTCAGCATGTCCTTGAGGAAAGTAAAAAACTTTTGAGTTTGCAGATGGCATTTGAACCATACCACCAGCACAAGCATGCCATAACTGTGAATCTAAGCATTTTTCTGCAAGCACTCTCAATTGTTCCCTTTGGGGTTTCATAACTCCAAAATAAAACCTGACAAAAATAAAAGTGTAAAACAAATCAAAATTATCAGCAATTTCTAAAACAAAAACCCAAAAAGAAAACCATAATTCTTCAATGAAAAACAAAAAAGAATACTTACTGTAATATATATGGGGAGGGAATGTAATAAAGACTTGAACTTTATAAACTTGAAGAAAAACCCAACAAAATTTAGAATTGAATTTCAATTCTTACAGCTACAAATAAAAAAACAGAACCTGGAACCAAAAGGGTTGGTTGTCAAAAGAAGGAGAAGCAGAAGGTTCTTGAAGAAAGATGAAAAAACAGTGATTTTAAGCAAAAAGATTGAAACTTGAAAGAGAAAAGAAAGAAAGGGTGGTGTGGGTTTTTTAAGAGGCAGAGTGTGTTCTTGAAATAGCTTTATTCCATGGTTTTGGCTCACAAAGTCCACCACCACAGACAAAAACTCAGGTGATATTGATCGAATGATTTGATTTCTGCTCATATTAAAAAAAATTAATCAGATAAATAAATAAATAATATTTATCTTTTTAATTTTTTTTATTATTTATTTTTAATTTATTTCCTCAGATCTCGAACAAGTGATCTCTTCCTCATGACTCGTGAGTGTTTTGTTTTGTTTGGTCTTTACCCCTTCTGTGTCGGCGCGTGTCCATTACGTTTTTAGTTTGGTTTTTTTATTTTCTTTTTTCTTTTTTCAATTTCAGAAACTAAATTAATTTTTTGATTCAATTTAATTTTCTTTAACTTAATTAATCATCTCAATTTAAATTCGTATTTATAATTTATTAAAAAAAATAAATGTTGATTAATATGTTAAAAATCAAAATTAATTATCAATAAGATCTTCATTTTATATTTATAATTTCAATCAAATATTTATCATTGAACATTATAAATAAAATAAAAATATAACAAATAAATGCATATATATGTATATCAAATTTTTTGATATAAATCAGAAAGTATTACTAGAAAATAGTTATTTCATTTCATATATAAATAATTAAATTAATTTAAAATTAAATAAATGAAAAATAAATGAAAATTAATCACTATTATTTTAAATAATTGATCAAAATTAGTGCATTTACTTATCTAACTTATTTTAAAAGTTATATATTTAATTTTATCTCAATTACTATTCTTTAACTAATATTTTATACATATAGAATGAATAATTCACATTAGATCATAATTAATTAAATAATAATTGATAATATTATAATTACTAATAAAAAATCAATTTACAAAATTAAATTAAATAGTTTAAAAAGAGTGAGACACACGCAATATTAATATGAAGTGGAATGAATCTAATATATATATTATATATGTGTGTGTGTTAAAAAAAAGAGAAATATCTAAATTAAAAAATAAAATAAGAGGAACTATAACTAGTTAATTTTTTTAAAAGAAAATAAAAATAAAAAATTGGATAATTCTTAAAAACGAGATTTTGGCTTTGTTATCAAAGTATCGTGAGTAGTGCTAGCTCTGAGAACAAGGCAAACTCTAATACTTAACCACATACATTTGACCATAGTTAGGTTGATGTTGTAGTAGACCAAGGCACTAACTCTACTGGCTTTTAACCATGGTTAAAATCTTAACTTAACCTTAGGGTTAAGTTTTTTTTTAATTAACCATAGTCATTGGTCAACACCAAGAGTCTCTTGTCACTCAATGGTTGTTATCTGTGTTCCTGATTTTTTGGTCGGAGGAGACTCAGAGGGTGTTTCTCAAAACTGGAGCTTTTCAGCTTATTGTGAATAAGTGATTTTTAGATTATAATCAGATTAAAAATAAGCAGTTAAGTGTTTCTGTAAACTAGTTAATAATCAGCTGATAATCAGTTTATAATCAGTTAAGTGTTTCTGTAAAATCAGCTTATAATCAGTTTTTAATTGCAAAAACTGTCAAAATGACCAAACTGTCCCTGAATTTATTTATTGTATAAAAATAATTTTTTAAATGTCAATTCAAAATTTATTTTGCAATAATAATAATAATAATAATAAAAATTTATTTAAGAAGAAACATAAAAGAATTTTGATGAGAACTAAAGTGTATATGGTGGGCAAATTTGGAATATTGAAGATTAGGTAGGGATAGTATGGTCTTTTACTTGGTCAAAACTGCTTAAAAAATAAGTGCTTAAAAAAAAGTAGCAAAACCTAACTTTTAAAAAACTGATTAAAATCAAATTATAATCTGCTATTTAAGTTTTCAGAAACACTTAATCATTTGGTATTAGTAATTTTATGGTTAACACAAGGGCATTTATGGAATTTTAAAATTTTTTATTTATTTTGAAATCACAATTATACTCTTTTGAGATTAGGGTTTAATTAAGTGGGGACATCATTGTTTTATAATGAAAAATAATACAAATTTGTATAAATATATATAATTAATAAAATTATTAAATCTTTCTTAATTTTTTCAATACAAACAAATAATAATGGTAATTACCGTGATCAATTGCAATTTATCATCTATAAATAAAATTAAATCATATTTTATACGATGATATCTTTTGAGAAGAATAAATTTTATCTATTAAAAAATAAAAAATTTTATCTGAATAAAATACATAATTTTTAAATAAGAAAGAATAAAATTTTATAAAAAATAATAAAAATAAATGTTAAATTTAAAATATATATTGATTTGAAAATTATTTTATGGATAAATTATAAAAATATATAAAATTAAAAAAATAGTATAAAATTTAAATAGTATAAGAGAAATAAAGACAATAAAAAATAGACAAAGTTTCTACTAAGATTTTTAATTTTTAAATAAACAATATAATTTAATTTTTGACATCTTATTAAATAAACTGACGGCAACTAAAATAATGTAAAAAAAAAGGCAAATAATTTTTGTTTTTAATGTTAATTAGTTATGGATTTGAACATTAAACCAAAAGATTAAATATTCAAGAAATTTGGATTAAGGGAATTTAGTTAGTAATGGGGACGGTGACATTGCAATTAAGGACAAGCTAATATGGATGATTATATAAATTTCATAAAAAAGCCAAATTATTTGGCATTTGATCACGACTTCGGTCGGTCTAATTACATTATAATATTATTTTTTAAATTACTAATTTTTGAAAATACGAGTTGAAATAATATTGTGAAATGATTTTATATAAATAGAAAATAAAAACAATATCAACCATACTTTCTCCTTTTTTTTTTTAATTTTAAAGTTCTTTTATGAATTTCAAACATAGTGTTTTATATAATATTGGGACAATTTTTATTTTATTTAAATATGTAAAAAAATTATTACTAATAGAGAAAATTACAATATGTCTTATTTTTTTAATTTTTTTTCAAAAATATCCATTCATCTTGTATATTTTTTATATATCGAATATATACTAAGTATATATATCTGAAATTTGAGTATATTTTTAATATATTAGATGTATATCTCTAAAAAATAAATAGTTTTAAAATTGAATTGAAAAGTGATATTTTTAAAAGGGAAAAAAATATTTTTGAAAAAATCCTTACTAATATATTTTTTTTTGATAGATTGGGATTGTATCTTGTATTTTGTAGCTATAAAAATCTTTTAAATTAAGAGATTATTTATCAATATATAAAGAAACAAATTTGTAAATGTTGTTATCAATGTTATTAATGACAATAGTCCATTAGAAGCACAACAAATGCCTAACCTTTGTGTTAAATCTTTGTCCAAAAATTAATTGTTATGAAATAGACTTTTGCACCAATCTGAAAAAAGAAGAAACATGTGGACACCACTCTCTCCTTTTTTTTTTTTTCCTAACAATTTTTGCCATTTTATTGCTCAACTAAGTCGTTAAATCATTACTTTTATCTTCTAATAAGGCTATCCAAGTAGGGAATTTTGTGCCTATAAATTTACAAATAAATAATAAATTAGATAATGCCATTTTTCTCTATGAACCACAAAAATAAAAACATCCAATAAACTTTACCAAATAAAAAAATATTTTATGGAAAATAAATAATGCAAAACATTTATTTTTATGATTACAAAAAATTTTAATTTATTTTAAAAATATAAATTAAAAATACTTATTTAATTTATACTTTTAAAATATATTTACATAGATGAAGTATTATTATTTATTAAATTTAATTATTGTTATATTTTTTTTTATAATTTTGGATACTAATATAAAGAAATATATCAATCAATTGAAAATAATAAAAATATTATATATAAATTTATATTATTTAAATTTAGTAAGAATAATTATATAAACTCTTAATGAGAATTTATATAAATACAATCATATGAAAATAAATTGATGTGGCGAATTCAAATAAACTTAGTTTTTGATGAGAAAGCTCCATATAAATTTTGATTTTTTAAAAAATCATTTGACATGTAATTAAAATTTTTCTAAACAATTCTTGAATTCAGCTTTATTTATATATATATATATAATACTTTTTTTATTATATTAAACCTTTCAAGAAAAGAAATAAATGTAATATGATGTACAAAAACTAATTTTTAGTATTATCATTTAAGCACAAAAAAAATTTAAAAATAAATAATTTTATTTCTCTTTTACTAAAAGCCAAATAATAATAACAATTATGAAATTTGAAGAAACATTCCAGAGAATCTCTTAAAATACTAGATGAGAGAGGACTTAGAAAAAGACCCTTTAACCAGACATATAGCCTACAAATGGACACAGACACAAACAGTCGGAAGTGAAAACAAACATTGATTAAGACATCAAAACTTGTCCATTTTTATCTTTTTCCTCCAACAACTTGACCCAGCAATTAATTAATTATTTAAAATTTTTAATTTATTTTTTAATAATAAATAATTTTATGCATAAACGCTCATATAATCTGCATGAAATTCAAAAAAGAGACTGACCCATAATTTTTCCTTTCAATTATAAAAAAAATATTTTAATAATTTAAATTTATAATCTCAAGTTATATAGTATTGTTGTTGGGATTATCTCATAAAGTACTCCTAGCTCTCTGAGTTTGGACTCTAATACTATTAGCGTTGCTACTCTTATACCTGTAAGATAAGAGATAAAGGGAATTAGGCTCTTTGGGGAGGCTCCGATATCTAAGTCAGAGGTCTGTTGCTTTGAGTAAAAGAGAGTAATAGAGAGAGAATAAAAATTCTTTACATGTAGAGGTTAATCCCCTATTTATAGTTGATGCAGGGAATAAGGTATGGCCCATATTAGCACAATTTACGGATATTTTGTATGATCTGGAGCTCGGTGAGACCGGTAGTGCCCGAAATTGAGATTTTCATACTGTTGAAAGCTCAGTCATGGAGATGACTGGACACCGAGTTCTGGAGGAGAGCTCGGTAAACTGTGAGGTATCATCAGTAGTCCCCTCTCAAGTCATTAATATTTATGTCAAAGTCATGCACAGAAGCTCGAAAGCACCCAATTAAAAGTATATGTGCTAACTAATGAAGGAGATGTTGTATCATAATATGCAGTGTTCAAGTGTAAAACTCGGTATATGAGATCGGCTAGTGGGGATATAGTATCACTAGTCCCCCGCCGGTCGTTTGACATTCATGTCAAAGTGAGGCTTGTGACAGATGAGGCGACCTTGACAATAGAGTATAGAGAAAAAGAGTGACACAAGGTAGAGCTCAAGGAGCTCGAAAACTAAGAGCTTGAGAAGCTCGGGTAGTGAGAAAAACTTATAAGAATTTAAAATTATATTATTCTGAGAAGTCTCGGCATTCATGCGAATGAGTCAGTGAAGATTCCAGAAGTACACATGTCATACAGAGGAGAAGTGACGTTTCGAAAACTGAGGTAATGGTTGGGCGGGAATTGAAAAGACGTAACGTCTACAGTATTAAAGAGGGACGTCGGTTCACATGGAATAGGTGAACTCTATAAATAGAGAGTAGTGAAATACACGATTCAAAAGAGAGAAGCTTGATTCATCTGATTGATGCTTAAGAGTTCAGTTTCAGAGGTTAGTTTTAAGTTTATGTTTAAAGTTTTTCATTTAAAGTTATAGTTGCAAAATGGTGCGAGCAATCATCAGCTCAGCTGTGTCAGAGGAGGGAGGAGAGGTGGATTCTCCGAGTGTACTGATGGAGGAAATTCATGTTGAAACTGGGCAAGAGGTGATCGAAATGACCTAGCCGAAAATAAGAAGACGGCCTCAACTAGTGGACGAAGAGGAAGAAGTACTGAAGGCCAATGAGTTCACCCGAGCTATAAAAAAGCTTGGGTAAGAGATATTAGATTCACACTAACAAAGGTAGACTTGGCCGGAATTTGATAGAAGTACCAAATACCCGAAGAGTACAAGATGCTTATCCCGAAGAAGGATGCCCGAGCCTACGACAGCCCGTCAGAACACCAATTAAAAATCTATGAAGAGGATCCAAGGTCGGGGGTCAGATTTCCTCTGCGCCCCTTCCCGATGGCTTTCTTGCTATACCACAATATCACCCCCTGGTCAACTCAGCCCAAATGCATGGCGAACAAATCACGAGGTTCTAGATACTCTGCTGGTTGCTTAGGGATGTGCCTACCCTTCGAGAACAGAGTGCCTTCAGTGTGCTCAAAATACGCCTGAGAGCAGACGAGGACTTTTTGTACCTGCAAGGAAGGTCTGAGCTTGGTATGTTTGCAGGAAAATCGAATTAAATAAAGGCATGGAAGGACCAGTTTTTTTTATTCTGGAGAATAGCAGGGTTTCGACTTCTAAAATATTCGGTGGGTCAACCCAAGTGGTGAACAAGTGACCAAGGAGAGGCTGGACAAGAACGAGCTTGTTGTATTCGATACAGTGGAGCGAAACATTCTGAGGGAGAAAATGAATGTCGTTGCATTGATAAGGGAGTACTTCCCCCTTAGGAGGGCTCCAAAGGAGATTCGACCAGAAGACCAGACAGGTATGATCTATGCTTGAATACTTATTTTTTTGCTTAAAATTAATGCGGTAAGGTGTTTGGTTAATTTGTGGCTTGATTTAATATAGAGGAGCTCGGGGTCAGCGAGCAGAGAATTCAAATGCCTTGCTGAGAAGGAGGCAAGAAGAGAGGCTCGAAAGAAGGCCAGGATGACTCTCGAGTGAGCTTTCAGGACTAGCCCTGCTCGGGAAGAAGAGCTTGCAGTGGACTTGGCTCCCTCGGACGCAATGCCAGAAATTGAGTAGCATAGAGAGGGGGGAGAACACTTGTAATAGGCAGGAGTAGACGAGAACCTACCTCAAACCCAAGTGGAAGGAGACTTGTCACGGAGAGAAAGTGGATGAACCACTAGCTTGTTGGTACAGCATGGCTTGGCTAGTGGAGGCGGTGAACCAAAAGTTGGTTGGCCCACACGGAGCTACTTATTCAGTGCAGGATGTCAGGCCACAAAAGGTATTGAAACAAATATATCAGGCTATCCCAAAGGAGAGGCGCGAGAATGCGCCTAAGAGCTCTAGTGACGTGGCGAAAGAGATGGTGACAATGTCTCATATGGTAAGGAATAATCCAAACATTTGTACTTGGATTAAGGTTTAGAATGGAAATAAACTGAATGAAATTTTGCTTTGCCCAACTCGCGCATACCATTAAAAATCGGGTAATGGGTCTAGAGGCCAATTTTGCTCGGGCTGTGAGGAACTGTGATGAGTAGGTCGCAAAGAGACGAGAGTTGGAGAACTCCTTAAAAGTAAAGGATAAAGAGTCAAAACAAGTATAAGAAGCTTTGAAGAAGAATGAAGAGGAGCTTAGCTCGGCCAAAGAAGCTTTGCACGCTAAAAACGAAGAGCTTCGCTTGGCGAAAAAAGCTTTAAAATCTAAGGATGCCAAGCTACGCCTGGCAGAGGATACTCTAGAGGCCACTCATCAAGGATTGATTGTTGAGTCTGTGAGGAGATACATGAGCTATGCTCGAGGTGTCTATGCCTATCGGAAGGTTGTGTTCGACTGGTTGAAGAACGAGAATTCGGACATGGACTTATCTTAGATGATGGAGATAGACATCGACGAGCTAGTTGCTGAGCAAGAGGCAGAAGATGAAGAAGATGAGGAAAATCTGGACCAGGAAGATGAGATTGAGGATGACAAGATCTAGAAGTTAAAATTTATAAAGTAGATATAAGGTGCTTATGCTCGATCCATACAATTGTAAGGACCGAGCTATACATGTGATAAAATTTTCTGATTAATGAAAAATCTTTTCTTTTGAGCTCGAACTCTGTACTTTTGTTTGATTTGACTCGTTGCATGATATGTTATGTGCATTACATATTTGGTTCAGTCGTTAACCGAGCATGTGATATGTTATGTGATGTTAACATGTTTATGCACGAGATGCACCTGAGCATCTCATAATAGTGCACCCTAGACACAATTTTACTGAATATGCTCGGGGCATGGGCTGTGAAAACTCGCATGTCGAGTACCAAGCAAACTATACAATTAGAGAATAAAGAGTGAGCAGGCTGGACAAGAGTATTCTGGTAACTATTGGCTTGAGAGTTCAGCCAAGCTGCTTGGGGTCCACATTCAATCATATTCTTGGTTTCTTCAAGCTGTAAGACATTTGTCTGTGTTGTTAGTGTGATCATAATCTTGGGAGTAGGAAGTTTCTCTTTGATGAACTTAACTTAAATGCCCTTCTTCGGATATCAGGGGTGCCAATGCTCGGATATCGGCGGTGTTAGTACCTCATCCATTGCCTTGACATTCATGTCAAGCACTCTCTTGGGCGTACGATTTAAGAATTATCAGAATGCCTAACTATGTACATTCACATACACGTCTCTAATGCAATAATAAAGAATCATAAAAGTGTTGCTCGAAAATATATACAATTAATGATGTTATACAAGTCCTTGAACTTACAGAATTATAAAGATAAATATAAATTGTAACATACAATGAGAGCATTAATGCTCGGTTTAAAGCATTGAAGCTCAGCTCTCCACAAGCGGCTATAACAAATTGCACGCACAAGCGCTATAAGCAAGTATGGTAAAATATTTAACAATACGATATTGTAAATAAAATAAGACAAATATGCGAGAATGAGCTAAATAGTCCGGCATTATAAACAAAAGGATTATTTGATTGCTCGATTTTAGTTTAATTCATAATTATGATTAGCTTGTTTGCTCGTGATAAGTTTGGTTCATCTGTTTTGATGTGCTAATGCATACATAACGTTGCTCCTGATTGCTAAATGGAAAATAGTAATTGATTGCTCGGCTGATGAGCTACGGTATGATAAATGAGCTAAGAGCTCAGTGTACTATCAAGGCACTTTAAGGAGCTAAGGGCTCAATGCGCGACTAGGACGTTGTAATGAGCTAAGAGCTCGGTGCGCGACCAGGGCACTATAAGATACACGATTAAAGTGTTGTAAGCTCAATGCGCTACCAGGGCTCTGTAATATGCACTATTGAAGTGCTAAAAATTATTGTGACTAAGGCATTGTAAGGCTCGGTGAGCCGCGTATGTGTAATTTTATATTATGTGTGAGTACGATAATATGAAATGTTAAATCAGAACACGATTAGAGTATTATTCTTGTTAGAGCTATAATATGTACCTTAGATTTCACTGCCTTTGCTAGGGAACAGTCTGTTCACGCTCAGCGCACCAATGATGCTGGGACTACCTCAGGAAATCTCCTAGCTCTCTGAGCTCGGGCTCAGGTACTGATACCGTTGCTGCTCTCCTACTTGTAAGACCAAAGAGAAGGAGGATCGAACTCCTTAAGGGGAGGCTCTAATGCCTAAGTCAAAAGTCGGTTTCTATGAGTAAAAGAGAGTAATAGAGATAGTGTAGGGATCCTTTACCTGTGGACGTTAATCCCCTATTTATAGTTGATGCAGGGGGACATGGTCTAGCCCATGTCAGTACAATTTGTGGATATATTGTCTGCTAGATATTTGGAGCTTGGTGGGACTGATAGTACCCGAAACCGAGATTTTCATACTGCTGAGAGCTCGATCATGGAGATGACTAGATACTAAATTTTGGAGAAGAGCTCGACAAATTGTGAGGTATCATCAGTAGTCTCCCTTAAGTCATTGATATTTATGCTAAAATCATACATAGGAGCTCATAAGCACCCACCCAATTAAAAGTATGTATATTGACTAATGAAGTAGATGTTGTATCATAATATACAATATTCAAATATAAAACTCGATAGATAAGCTTAACTAATAAAAATAATATATCAAATAATAATACTTATCGTTATATCAAAACTCTTTTATATATATTATATATTATATTTTTTTTTATCAAACATGTATTATAATTGTTAATTATTATTATTATTATTATTAATTGACCTTTCAACAATATCTTTGGGATTTTTTTATTTTATTTTATTCTATGATATTATTGATTGGTTGCTTAGTCTTTACATAACTACAAACCTTAGATGGTATAAAGAAACCTCTCCCATCTCATCAAAGGAAATTTTTAAGTGATTGTCTTTCGAATGTGGGGCTTTTGATAATGACCATTTCAAACTAATGCAAAACTCATTAATGTCCTTTCTTTTTTTTATTATTACTTTATGTCATATTTATTTATTTATTATTTATAGTGATATATATTTATAAAGCTCAAAATATAATTTAATAATATATATATATATATATATATATATTTAACAATAAACTGGTTGATTGTTCTTGAAAGTACTTTACATATTTACTATTACTTGGTAATTTTTAACTTTCCAACAAAAAATTAACCAAGCCTCATTCAATAATCCAGTTTTCTTAATTTATAAATTAAATTATTCATATATTATGAAAATGATTTCTTAAGCTTTGACTAATTTTTATTAAATTTAATTAATTTAAAATATTAATCAATAATTCATTCATTTTTTAAATATTAATTTTTTTATTAATTTGATATATTAATAAGATGTAAATGGTTTAAATTTTTATTTCTAGGGAAATAAAATATCAAAAATTTTAAAATAAAAACATTAAGATTAAAATATTAACATAATTTTGAAATTGAAAAATAAACATTAACATAATTTACTAATTTAAAAAGAAATAGATTAATTTAACTAATTATTTATTTAAAAAATATTCCTTATTTATTTTATAAAGTTAAATATATGAAATATAAAAATAATTAATAATTAATTTATAATTTAATAATTGAAATAAAGTGATACTTCTTAATCATGGTTCGAAGATAAATTTATCAAAATTACAAGTCATGACAATACTTATGAGGACCTGCCGACAAATTTCGTCACATATGTTGCTGTATTTTTAAATTTAAATTTTAATATATATATATATATATATAAAGAAAATTAGTAAAAAACACTCAATTATGAAACTTTATTAGATGGGAGACAAAGTACCATTCATTTATACTTGAGACACTCGGCCATGGCATTTAATTAATTTCAGAAATATTATTATTTCTCAATAAAAAAAATTAAAATTAGAATCAATTTTTTTAATGAAATTAATATCAAATTATAAGCATACACTAAGTAAAATTTTTATGAGCAGTAGTGATTTTGTTAAAAAACAAAGATTTATAGATGTATTAATTATTATTTTATGTATATAGTTTGAAGAATAATATTAAGAGGTAGGACAGTGTAAATTTTTTGAATTTGACAAGTTTAATCTTGACAAATTATTTGAGATCGGTTCAATCAATTATAAATAAGAATTTTGATTTTTAAAATAAACTCATTTATTACTTGTTAGGGAATTTAGATTCTTTTTTTATATTTAAATTGAAATCCAACCAATAAATATATATATATATTCATCATATATAATATATAATTTATAAAAGATATTATTTTTTTCAATATTTTATTTGCTTGAACCTAATCGAATCTATTTAAATTAAATAATACATAAATCAATTAAAAATATATATATATTTAATTGAATTTAATTTGATATTTTTAATATTTGAGCAAATTTAATTCGATTGAAATGTATTTTAAATCTAACCAATACACAGCCTTGTTAGAAAATATAAATTATTTATCCTAATTTATTTATTAATTATACTTTAGACAGAGTTTATTGTTTATTGCAAACGAAAATAATTATTATTTTTAATTGGATAACATTATTTAAAAATATTATTTTTTTAAAAAATATTATTAATTATTATTATATGATGATGATGATGATGGGTTGTTTTGAAATTTGATGTAATGAGGCCATCGTTAATTACTATAATAGAAAGTTATTTATCTCATTTAAAAAAAATAAAAAAGAAAAAATTACTGAAAGAAAAAAGAAATAAAAGGAAGGGCAAGAAAAAAAAAAGCTATTGGTTTGTTTGTCCATTTATGTCATTGAAAAAGTCGGAGTCTTTTGTCACTGACGCGCCTGTCACTGTCACTATAAAAATAGAAGGAGGCAACCAAAAACAACAGCTTCTCCCAAAACAAACCATACGCCTGAACTCCATAAGGTAAAAGTCATACGCATAAGGTTAATATATATATATATATATATATTATTTATAAATCAACCGGCCTTGCTAGCGTGACAGCTAAAGGACAAAATTCTTCAAAAGAATGATATACATTTAATTAATAAGTAAAATGATAACACCGCTTCCCTTTGAAAATATATATATATATTATTTATAAGATATTTTAGTTATTTAATTATATATAAAAAATATTTAAAATATATTATAATAAATAATAATAAAATTAAGAGTAAATAAAATATATAAAAAAATATATGTTAAAATCATATATAATTATAGCATTATATAAAATATAATTTAATATCAAGATAAATTGATAGATTAATTAATATACGGTTAAAGTAATAATAGTTTTAATTTTATAATTAATGCTACACTCTAAATACATACATACTTCATATGTTATATTATAAATTATATTAATCAAATTAATTATAATTAATAATTATCATTATACATAAATATAATTATTAATTATAATTTCAATATAAAATGTAAATTCGTGTCCTTATAGATAAATATGTGTATATATTTATATTTATATATCAATGACACTATTTAAAACTTATTTTCGATGTTCACAAAATTTATTTTTATCTCTTAATTACTTTTTTATTTTATATTATTAAGTTATAAAAATAATATTTTTCTTCATAAAAATATTTCAATAACATATAAAATAAAATTAACATTTAGTTTTATGTGAGATAAATATTTTACTATTTTATGAATTTTTTTTAATAAATAAAAATGATTTCTTTTTATTTTTTTTATTTTTTAGGACACAATAAGATTTTATTCAATTTATGCAATAAAAAATATAAACTCTCATAAAAAAAATATTTTAAGTTAATAAATTTATTGATGCGATAGCTCATAATATTGTTAGAGCAACTGTACTAAGTATAATTTTTCAGTATTGGAATATTGCTTCTAATTACATCGTAAAAGTTTTGAGTTATGATCTCCAGTAATAAAGTATTATTTTATCAGAAAAGTTTGAGTTGTCATTTCTTTTTTTCTTTAATCATTTTTTAAAATTATAAAAAATAAAAATATCAAATAATTTAATTATTAATTATTTATATATTTATATTTCTTTTTAAATTATAGAAGTAAAAAAGAAACTGATTTTAATTTGGTTATTTTCATATTACTTAATAGTATAAATATATTGCAAATTAGCATAATACATAGAGACATACAATATATAAATTTATTAATGGAGCATTCTAAAAATATTATTAAATATATATATATATATATTATGATTAAATAAAAAATATAAATTATATTTATGATTATAATTAAATATATTTTTATAAAAAAATTTACTTTTTTTTCTCATACAATTCATTATAAAAACAACAAGTTATTAAAATTTTTATATAATTTATCATAATACACATTAATCTAAAATTACTAAATTATTTGTAATATATAAATTCAACTAAACTATATTTAAATTTTAAAAATAAAAATAAAATTAAAATTAAAAATAAAAATAAAAATAAAAATAAAAAATTTATAATTTTATAATAAAGTTATTAAAATATAAGTTATTTATTAAGTATACTTTATTGAATTTAATAGATAATATTAAATTATATTAACAATCTAAAAATAATAATTTAGGGGCAAAATTAAAAAAAATGAAATCTAATGTACATCTACAGTATTCATATCATTTTTTAAATCATAGAATAGATTGGAAGATGCAATATTTTAATTTAGAAATAAATATATTAAATTTTATAATATTTTATTAAGTAAGGCATTACAATATATGAAAATAAGACCTAATAATATGTCAATTAAAAAAATTAAATATTTTAAAGTTGATATAGTTAGAAAGAATAAAAGTAAACTTAAATGACATGATAAAAAAAATAGAAATTACATGAAATACTAATAAAAATAAAATAAATAAATGTATAGAATACATGAAATATAACTTTTTTTAAATTTTATTTTTATTATCTTTTAAATTTATAAAAATATTATTTTTTTATATTTGTACGATATATATACTAAAAATATATTCAATAGTTATAAAAAATATGCTATATTATTGTATTTTTTTATTTGTACATATTTATATAAAAATGTATAAATATATAAAAATATGCAATAATAAATTTATAAATTTACTATAAAAAATACAACAGAGAGGACAAAATAATCGCCGTACGAGAAAAGAATTTCCAATCTGAATCTCACTGTGGCAAAAGAATGATCTATAAAGCTTTTCCTTTTTTGTTTTTTTCTTAATTTATAAATATAATAATAAAATAATTTTTTTTTACTTTCCAATTCATCGTTGGGTCCACAACATGCCTATATAGTGATATGGGACATGACCGTGTGGGGTCCATATAGGAAAAATAAAAAAAGTGGGGTCCGCATCAGAATCTCTGTCGTTACTTATACGAGTAGTGAAATTTTTTTTTCTTTTTTCAGTTTCTGTTTTTATTTCTTTAATTTTTTTTATTTACAGTTAGTTAGTTGTCAATAAATAAAAAATCTGTACTTAATTACTTTCGGTGACTTTGACAAATTTCAACGGTATTTTTATTTATTTATTTTAGTTGACAGTTTTTATTTGTATTGTCCATTTCCAAGTTTTTTTTGTTCTTTTATTTTTATTTTAAATATAACTCTTGAGAATTAATAATCTTTAATTATTTGTTTTTACTTAATTTTGTATTTGGATTATAATTTTAATCTTCACATTGTTGATATAATAATGAAAGATAGAACTTTAATTTAGGTATATTGGACTTATTGAGTGGAGTTAGATAATTTTTACTTTTTTGTTTGTTTTTTGTTGATTTTTTCATTAAAATTTTAGTTTAAAATTTTATTTGCTTTATTTTTTTAATTATTTATTGGTTATTACTTATTCAATATTTCTTAAAAATTTAACTACCATCAAAACATAATAAAAAAGATAAAGAAAAAAGAAACTTAATAAAAATTGTTCCATTAATTTAAAATTCCAAGTCTTCTAATTCCTAATGATTATTGGCTATTGTTTCTGGTCCAAAAATGGTTACATTTTTTAATTGTTTGATTTTTGTTAATATTCCTTGGTGGAAAATTGCCTAATTCTGCTCTATGATTTGACACAAAGCAAAAAATCAATAATAATAAAATTTGTCAATCTAAGTTTTAAATTATATGAGAGAGACCATTTTATCAAATCATCATGACCACTTGATTTATAGTTGTTAAATTATTATTGGAATTTGATATTCCAACAAATCCTCAGTTTTTATCAAAAATTCCAATCTAATATGAGTTTACTTTTTAAAAAATATTCTCAAATTACGTATATATTCATTAAAAAATAATAAAAATTTAACTTTCAATAGAGATTTCGGACTCCCATATTAATAAAAAAATATATATATTTATTAAAAAATAAATTAGTAAGCATGCCTCTAAAATTTATCTGATCACTGTTTATTACGTGCATATTTTTTTATTAAGAAAAAAACTTAAAATCATATACTCAACAAAAAAAATGCAATAATAAAATATAAATTAAATGCAAAAATTAAAAATAAAATCCGAAAGCATAAATTCAAATCATAATTACTAAATAGTTCTAAAATAGTATAAATAAATAAATAAATTATGCTAATTACAAAGAAAACATTTTCCTTTAGTTTTTGGTTAATCATCATGATATATATAAATAAAGAAATGGTGTTGTGTATTTATTGTGAAATAAAACAATATTTATATGCATAACTCATGCTTTTTTCCTTCAAACAATTGTTAATTCCACATAAATTAAGTGGATGACCCACTAACCTAATATTTTATTTTTATATAAACTTATCCACTTATAAAGTTGTAGCCAACTAAACTACCTATTAAGATAGAGATAACTATTATTAAGATAGAATAATTCCTTGATGGAGTGAGAAATCCTTTTTTAAATTAAATACTAATAGATAATGGTTATCACGTTCAGCTTTTGCTGAACAAATTCTAGCCATCTTCTCTCATCTATAAAAGGAGCACAGAAAACCCTTTGTGATATATGTTTTCTGAATTCCATCAATTGCAGTTCTTAAAATTTCTGTGCATAATAGTTAGATGGAGAGAAGAAGAGTGTTTAGAATTAAATGTTTCAATCAAAGGGGCTCTTCAATTCTTCAATGGCTGCTTCATCAATAAACGGTATGTCAATTAATTTATTATTTCTTAAGATATTTTGAGTTCAATTAAATAGGGCATCAGATTTATTTCCGCATTAAAAATTCTTACAGTTGGTATCAGAACCAATTGAATTCAAATATCTTAGAATTATAGTCTTTCACAATATTTATTATTGTATTAAATTTAATTGTTTGATTTGATTAATATTTGTGCGTAATTGATCTTATGAAATTGTTTTAGAATTCTTGAACATTTTATAATTTTAATTTTCGAACTCTCATAATTAATGTGTTGCAAATCAATTTTATGGATATTGAATTTGATATGTTTAATTGAATTTAAGAATTTTTTGATTATGTAATAAAAGCATAAAATAAAATTTATGTAATGATTAAAAAATAAATAAATAAATAATAGATAATTATATCAATTTTACAACATGGATTTACGTGCCTTCATTAATTGATTTGTTTCAACGTGGATGCAAAGTTGCTTATTTAATATGTATGTATGTTGTGCTCACATACATCATACATTCATCACTTTTGTTGTTAAATTGATGGTAATCATAAAGCAAATATAATAAAGGACAAAATGAATGATAAATCTATAGACATATTTCAATATATCACATATATTTGTTACACTATATTAGTTTTATATTATTATATGATATTTATGTTATTGTATCATTACAAGTTTGAATGTGTTATTATTTTATTTTTAAAATACATAAAAGTATATGAATATGTGTATACAATGTGTTATATCCTTATATAGTATATTATATATTTGACAGTTTACGTTGCTTATTTGTGTAATTAATATGTTATAAGCAATGTAAGCATGAGACTATTGTTTGCATAATTAATATGTGAATTTTTTTTTATGCAAATTATGTTAAGTAGTTTTATAACTTAAGATTTACTAACTTAGATTGTTACCAAAGTAACCTAAGTTGATGAATCTTATAATAGTTAAACTACATAAAAGAGTAAAATATTGTTAGACAATTTATAGATATATATAGTTCACTAGTTTAGATAGTTGCCAAAGTGACCTAAATTAGTGAGTCATATATCTATTAAATTGCATAAAAGAATTAAGGGAGACTTATAAAGAAATAACATCTTTAATAATATTTATAATTAGGAGATTGAGGCTAGCCCAAAGGAGAGTCACATTCTACTAATTATAAAAGAGTTCTATTTTGTGTTATGTAGAAATGTAATATGGATACCCAAAGGTAACACATGAATAACATAAAATATTAAGCTCCCTTAGAATGAACACTAGATATACTACAGTTTTACCCAAAGGAAAACTATAGTGATATCAATAGTTCATCATTATATGTTTTAAATTTGTATTTGAGACATTATTATGAGCATTATTCTGTTTTTGAACAGTTTCCACTTCTTTATACTCCATTGCATATGGAATGATAACATTTGACGGGTCAAATTTTTCTGAATGATATGAAAGGGTTCAATTCTCACTGGGTGTATTGGATCTTAACCTAGCTTTGATAACTGAAAAGCTATCTGAAGCTACCGATGGTAGTACTTCGGAGCAGGTGGAACAATTAAAGGCTTGAAAAAGGTCAAATAGACTCAGTCTTATGTTTATGAGAATGACTATTGCCAATAATATCAAGACCTCCCTCCCTCAAACCGAGATCGCCTCGAAATTTTTAAAGTCTGTTGAGGAGCGCTTTAAACGGGCTGATAAGTCCCTCACAGGCACACTGATGGCTGAATTGACTACCATGAAGTATGATGGTCAGAAAGGTATTCAACAGTATATTTTGAACATGACTTAAAAGGCTGCGAAACTAAAAGCACTGGGCATGAATATGGATGAGTCCTTCTTGGTACAGTTTGTACTTAACTCACTTCCATCACAGTTTGCTCCATTCAAGATCCACTATAATACTAACAATGAGCAGTGAAACTTGAATGAGCTTACCAGCAAGTGTATTCAAGAGGAAGTGAGATTAAGACAAGATGGACAAAATTTTGCCCTTGCTGTAACTCATGGAGCCATGAAGAATAAAGGAAAATTCAGAAAAGGAAAGCACAACCCACAAAAAAAAAAAAAAGACCTGGAGAAAGTAGCCAGAGTCATGAAGGAAAATTTATTGTGAAATGCCATTTTTGTGGTAAGAAGAGACACATGAAGAATGAATGCAATAAACGTAAGAATTGGTTCGAAAAGAGAGGTATAAATCTTTCTTTTGTATGTTATGAATCAAATCTTACTGAAGTTCCTTCTAATACTTGGTGGATTGATTCTGGAGCCACAACTCATGTTACTAATTTAATGCAGGGATTCCTTACAACCCGGAAACCAAAGGAAAGTGAAAAGTTACTCTATATGGGAAACCGTCTCAAAGTAGAAGTGGTAGCTGTTGGTACCTATCGCTTGCTTTTAGAGACTGTAATCAGATGGATCTTTTAAACACTTTTTATGTACCTTCGATTTCTAGAAATTTAATTTCTTTATCCAAATTAGATGCTGTTGGATATTCAGTTTATTTTGGTCGTGGAAAACTAAGTTTGATGTTTAATTCAATAACAGTTGGTTCTGGCATTTTATATGATGGTTTATATAAAATTTGTCTGAACTATGAATTTGCACAAGCTTTAGTTACCTTGCATTCAAATGTTGGTTCAAAACGTGACTTAATTAATGAAAATTCTTCATTCTTATGGCACAAAAGACTAGGGCATATCTCTAGGGAAATAATCGAGAGATTAGTGAAGGATAGAATTTTATAAAATCTTAACTTCACTGATTTTCAAGTATGTGTGGATTGTATAAAAGGAAAACAAACCAAACATAAAAAGAAAGGTGCCAAGAGAAGTAATGGGCTTCTTGAGATAATTCATACATATATTTACGGACCACTCTCCATTCCTTATTTTATAGGAGTGAAATATTTTATCACCTTTATAGATGATCTGTCTCGATATGGATATGTATATCTAATGCATGAAAAGTCTCAAGCTATTGACATCTTTGAGATATACATCACAGAGGTTGAGAGACAATTAGATAAAAAGAATAAAATTGTGAGATCAGATCGGGGTGGTGAATACTATGGTAGATATGATGAATCAGGACAAAATCCTGGTCCTTTTGCTAAATTCCTAGAAAAGCGTGGCATTTGTGCTCAATACACAAAATTCCAGGTACGCCACAACAAAATGGTGTTGCTGAAAGACGTAATCGCACAATAATGAAAATGGTTAGGAGTATAATGAGTTACTCTGCTGTACCTGTTTCCTTGTGGGGTGAAGCTGTAAAAACCGCAACGTATATTCTAAATAGGGTTCCTAGTAAAGCAATTTCAAAAACTCCTTTTGAGTTATGGACTGGTAGGAAACCTAGTTTTAGGCATATATATATGGGGTTGCCCAGCAGAGGCAAGAATTTTCAACCCACATGAGAAAAAGTTAGATTCAAGAACTGTTTTTGGATATTTTATTGGTTATCCAGATAAATCAAAAGGGTACAGATTTTACTGTCCTAACCATAGAGTGAGAATAGTTGAAACCGGTAAAGTCAGATTCTTAGAGAATGGCGAAATTAGTGAGTGTAATGAACCGAGAAAAATAGACATTGAGGAAATAAGAATGGATATCCCACCACTCTTTTTCTCTCAAGAAAATATTGCTCCTCAACCTATTCTTCAAGTTGAGGAAAATGAGCAAAATAATAGAGATGGTTCATTACCTCAAGAAACTGTTGCCATTGAAAATATTGTAGAGCCACCACAACTGGCTATTTTGAGAAGATCTCAAAGGGAAAGAAAATCTGCCATTTTCAGATGATTATGTGGTGTATCTACAAGAATCTGATTTTGATATTAGGATAAGGAAAGATCCGGTCTCATTTTCACAGGCCATGAAAAGTGATGATTCTAATAAATGGATAAAAGCCATGAATGAAGAGTTAAAATCTATGGACCATAATGATGTTTGGGATCTTGTTGATTTGCCTGATAATTATAAACCTGTTGGCTGTAAATGGGTCTTTAAGACCAAGAGCGATGCCAATGGCAATATTGAACGATTTAAAGCTAGACTAGTGGCCAAATGTTTTACTCAGAAGGAGGAAATAGATTATAGAGATACTTTCTCTCCAGTTTCTAAAAAGGATTCGCTTAGAATCATTATGGCCCTTGTAACTCATTTTGATTTAGAGTTACATCAAATGGATGTGAAAACTGCCTTTTTGAATGGGAATTTGGATGAAGATATCTATATGGAACAACCTAAAGGGTTCGCAAAGAAAGAAAAGAAACACCTAGTATGCAAATTAAAGAAATTCATTTACGGTCTTAAACAAGCTTCCAGGCAATGGTACATTAAGTTTAATGATACCATCACATCTTTTGGATTTAAAGAAAATACTGTTGATCAATGTATATATCTGAAAGTTAGTGGGAGCAAGTTTATATTTCTGATACTGTATGTTAATAATATTTTGCTAGCTAGTAGTGATTTTGGTTTATACATGAAACTAAAAAATATCTCTCTAAAAACTTTCAGATGGTTGATATGGGTGAGGCAAACTATGTTATCGGCATAGAGATTTTCAGGGATCGATCTCGAGGATTGCTAGGTTTGTCTCATAAAGGTTATATTAATCGAGTTTTAGAGAGATTTAATATGCAGTCATGTTCAACAGGTGTTGCACCTATTTCAAAAGGTGACAAATTAAGTAAACGACAGTGTCCAAAGAATAACTTTGAGAGGGAGCAAATGAAGAAAATTCCTTATGCATTAGCTGTAGGGAGTTTGATGTATGCTCAAACGTGTACCAGACCAGATATTAGCTATGCTGTTGGTATGTTGGGAAGGTACCAAAGTGATCCAGGATTCGAACACTGGAAGGCTGCAAAGAAGGTTATGAGATACTTACAAGGGACAAAAGATTATATGCTCACATATAAAAGATCAGAATAATTAGAAGTGATTGGATACTCAGATTCAGATTATGGCGGTTGCCTTGATAGCTTAAAGTCAACTTCAGGTTTTGTCTTCATGCTAGCTAATGGGGCAATCTCGTGGAAGAGTGTAAAACAATCAATTACTGTCTCATCTACGATGGAAGCTGAATTTTTTTTCTTGTTTTGAAGCCTCAAATCATGCTTTGTGGTTGCGAAATTTTATCTCAGGGCTTGGTGTTGTCGACTCTATTACTAAGCCGTTGAGAATTTATTGTGATAATACCGCAACTGTTTTTTTTTTTTTTTAAAATGGCAAATACTCCAGTGGATCAAAGCACATGGACTTAAAGTACCTCGTTGTTAAAGAAAGAGTCCAGAAACAACAAGTGTCAATTGAAAAATATTAGTACCACACTTATGATTGCCGATCCATTAACTAAGGGATTGCCTCCAAAGACATATATGGAACATGTTATAAGGATGAGTCTTTTGAGTAATCCATAATATGTACGATGGATATTTTAGTGGTTATGTAATTGACATTTTTGCGCATTTAAAGTATGTTTCTGTTCTTTCCTGTTTTTCAATTATGGGTGCACATTTTATTATTTGATCAATAGGAAATGTCTTGACAAAACAAATTATAAGGGCTATTTTGGCTTGATGAACTGAGTTTGCAAGGGTTATTGATGTGTAGTACATGGAAGGAAATATAATATTGAAATCATATAACCGCTCTGACTCGCATTTAAAATCTAAGCTTATTTCAGTATTATAGTATAAGCACTTTGAATTTGTTGGCTACCTTATTAAATTCGTGATCATGTGTCAAATTCTTTTATGAAATTAAATAAATGTATTTTGATATAAAATAAATATATATATTATATAATTTTCATAATCGGTTTAGGGGACCAAGTGGGAGAATGTTAATTCCACATAAATTAAGTGGATGGCCCACTAACCTAGTATTTTATTTTTATACAAACTTATCCACTTATAAAGTTGTAGTTAACTAAACTACCTATTAAGATAGAGATAACTATTATTAAGATAGGATAATTCCTTGATAGAGTGGGAAATCCTTTTTTAAATTAAATACTAATAGATAATGGTTATCACGTTCAGCTTTTGCTGAACAAATTCTAGCCCTCTTTTCTCATCTATAAAAGGAGCACAGAAAACCCTTTGTGATATATTTTTTCTGAATTTCATCAATTACAGTTCTTAAAATTTCTGTGCATAATAGTTAGATAGAGAGAAGCAGAGTGTTTAGAATTAAAGGTTTCAATCAAAGGGGCTCTTCAATTCTTCAATGGCTGCTTCATCAATAAACGGTATATCAATTAATTTATTATTTCTTAAGATATTTTGAGTTCAATTAAATAGGATTTCAGATTTATTTCCGCATTAAAAATTCTTACAGCAATGTCAAACGAATGGGTGATAAGTTCAACCTTAAAATCTAGAAGAAAATTACAACTAAATTATTAATTAATATTGATTAATATCACAATAAAAATTTTTCTAATAGAGAAATAATTATTGGAATAAAAAAATAAAATAAAGGACTGATTCTACATCCAAGCCAACATACTAATTACATACATTTGGTTATCAAATTCTTGTGTCTGAGTCAAATAATAAGATGTTCACAAAAAAAATGAAAATATATATACTCAGGGGCGAAGGTACCCTATAGAGAAAGAGAGCAGTTGCCCCTTTTAATTTTAAATTTTTTTTAATATATACATGTATATTATTAAAATTTTAAAAATATTTAATTATCCCTTTTAAAATTTTAAATTACCCTTCTATTATTTAACTTTTACTAAAAATTAAAATAATAAAATTTATATAAATTATTATTCTCCAAATAAATATATATCTCTTCTAAAAAATTAATTAAAAATTAATTAATATTTTTTAAAAATAAAAAAATTACTGGGACAAATTTATTTGAGAAAAAATATAAGGCTAAAATTTTTATTTTTTAATTTATTATTTATATAAAAAAAATTATTATTTATATCATTTTTAATATATATGATATTTTTTTTACCCCTTTCGCTAAAATATTTGGCTTTACCACTGTATATACTAACAATTTTTATAAAATAAAAGTAATTAAAAAAATAGTAACATAATAAAATATCATATAATAAAATGATAATTTTATTATACTAATTAATAAATTATTTATAATTGTACAATTTTTTTTATCGATATAGAAGACGGAAATATTCTATATGGACTTTCTCGTACACTTAAAAATAATGATATTAATGAGAAAGTATTGCCATATAATGTTGACGTGGAAATTAGTTGCCATATCATTTCGATGGTGTGGTGTTTGTGTCTACTTCTCGTATGAAATACAAAAATAAAAGTAAAAGATGTATTAATAATTAAATAACAAAAAAAATATTAAAATATGAAAACTAGTTGTCTGCACATTGATTGCAACACGTTTTGGCACGTTATCGGAGGCAGCTGACATGCCGCTCCGGTGGCCGCAGCCGGCGGTGTTGCTAGTGGTGTTTGCTTTCAACATAAATGTCGTGTACTAAATGCCATTTAAATGAGCCGTTTATTTTTGCTAAACCCAAAGAAAGTATAGTATTATTTTTACTTTATTTTACAATTAATACAATATTTCAGTCAACCCTATTAATGGAACTTAATTAATTTCTTAATTATTTATAGTTTTTTTTTTAAATTTTATGTGTATTTTAAAGACAGTGTCCACTACTAGCTAGAGGCAATCTTAATATTTCCCATGTGCTTTCCATATTATTTTTATTAATTTATTCATTCTAAATTAGTAGATATACTTTCTATTTCATAAAAATTAAAAAAAGATTAATTAATTTTATTAGGGATATAAATTTTCATATTTTTTTATTTTATTCTTAGTATAATATGAAATATATTTAATAAATAGCATTAAATATAAATATAATAAAAATTTATGATATTAATCAAATTACTCAAAGGATAAGTGGACTATAATTTAAAATAAATAAAAAAGGAAAAAGTGCCTATTAATTGAGGGCAAAATGAAATATTATTTAATCCATTGTGAATTTAACAAAAAAAAAAAAGAATCATGTGCCCATTGTGAATTTAACAAAAAAAAAATCATGTATAAATAATATAATTTTATAATAATATAAATTCTTAAAATGAAAATATTATATTGACTCTAATCATTCTAAATAATTTTTTATGTGGCCTTTTATTTGTCTAATAATTTTTATTAGACAATCCTTAAGAGTTACAATAAGGAGGAGAATGAAATAACAAATACATTTTATTTGGGCTTTAATGACTCATGAAAATAAAATAAAAATTTGATGACAAAAACTAAATCAACAAGAATTGGCATTTGTTGTGTTGGTTTTGGACTAATATGTCTCTAACCATTATGACACTGCCCATTTTGTTTTAGGGCCTTAATAGTCCAACCCACCATAGTAACATTATTTTCAGGGAATTACACAAAAATTGTTTTAAAAAATTGTTTTTTTTTCAAAAATACTAATTTTTTTAAAACTAAATATAATATACATCTAGTATGTTAGAGGTATAAATAAAAATATATTTTTAGTTCACTTTTGAAAATTAATAATTTTAAAATTTCTTAAAAACTATAAAAAGAAGTGATATATAATATAATTTCTCTTCTTTTTTATGAGACATAAAAACCTTGGAATAACATCATCATCCCAATAGTGAATTAATATTAGATCTTTATAGTTTAATTCATACTTTTATAATATGAGACGTGCATTTCATCCATATATTATCATTTAAAATATTTTTAAATTAATTTATGCACTAATTAATATTTATTTATTTTTTTAACATATTTTTATATTCAGTGTATACATTTAAATATTAGTGTATTCCTTCTGAAGCGTTTTTTTCAAAAAAATCTAAGTCTAATTATAATAAGGAGAGAAACAACATTTTTTCACCAACCAAGTTAATGAATTGATTGCAAATAAATGAGAGGAGAGCAACCAATTCAACGAAATGAAATAATTTTATTTGAGATAGTATTTGAAACATAATAATTTTTATACATTTTGATAGAATTTATCTGTATTAAATTCAAATGAATATTTTTTTTTATTATATATAAACCTAGAAATTGAACTTGAGACCTAATGATCATTCAATTTAACTTAATATTAAATATCAGATTAGTTAAAAAAAAATTCAAAGTAGCCAAATGAAATGAATATGTGAACTAATTATTATGTTGTATAACAACTAATACTGATATTATTGCAAGAGATGGTTAGTTGTGCTCGATCTGTTTTCTTATCCACATCTTTTCATAATTGAAATATTTTGAAAAATTAGTTAATAAAATATATTTTTTGAAAATAAAAAAAAGAAAATTATTTTTTACAAATATTTTTTTTTATTTTAAAGCAGGAAATTAAATTTTAATTTTTAATAATTGTAATAAAAAATTATATAAATATAAAAATTATTCTTCTATCAATACTCGCTGCCTATAATCATTGATAACAATTGATAATCTTTTTTTTATGAGAAAACCATTGATAATCATTAGCAGTCATCAAAATTTTAATTTTTATGTATTTTTTTTTCTCATAATTAACAATGAACTTTTAAAAAATAAAATTTTATAACCTATCTATATTTATTTTTTAATTTTATCTATATTTATATTTTTATAAATTAAAAAATTAAAAATTACTTTAATTTTTAATATTCTAACTAAATGATTAAAAATTAATCATTTGAAGAATTTTCCTAAAAAATAAATTATTGCTAAGAAATGAAGTTTCGGTGTTGAAACCACGAATTAAAGAAAAAAGTGAAAAAAAAATACGTCTCTTATAATATTTTTTGTAAATTTTTAAATGTTTTATAAAAGATAATGTAATCATTTTATAGAAGTATGTAATATTTTAGTTATTTTATAAAAAATATATAATAAATTCATAATAAATTTATTATATAATTTGTAATAAATTTTGTATATATTATTATATAAAAATAATAAATTTAGAAATTAATCAAAATTCTAATAAATTTAAAATTTTTTTAGAAATCTTGCAATTTTGTAAAAGGTCATAAATTAAAACATAGGCCCAAAAATTGCTGAATTATGGGCTATATATGGGCTTTACATTGTTTCACATTAAGCAAAGGACGTGTGTGTGTGTTTGTGTGCGTATAAGCAAGATGATAAAAGCAGAGAGCAGCTATTTTATTTTATTATTTATTAAGGATAACAATCTTACTAAAATTCTCTGCATTTAATGGATGAAGAAGATTATCATAAGTTACCTTATAATACAATTACAATTTTTTTTTAAAATATATATATATATATATAGTCTCTCCATTCTATAAAAATTATTTACTATTTTATTTTAAGATATTTCAAAATAATTTTATTTGTCGTATTTATGGTGAGGTCAAATCAGCTGCCAATTCCTTTGCTATTTAAACTTTTAATTATTTTATTTCACAGGCATCATGCAACTTCTTTTAATTTGAACTTGATTTTACTCAGAGAAGGTTTTAAAACTTATTTTCCGAGAAAAGTTACTATATAGTAATTTTCTTTTTGTTTCTTCTTATCTTGAAAAAAAGTTTTGGATTAGCTGTTTTTATAGATATAAGAATTGTCTAGTTTATCAAGTTGGACAGGTATGACAGATAACATATTATATTTTGAGAAGACTCTAAGTTGAATAAAATTTTTATCTTTTTTTTTTAATTTATGTTGAGTCTAATTGTCTAATTTTAATTCAGACTTTAAGATTAAAATAAAATAATCGTTCCTATTTTTTATGATGATTAATAATTGTAACGCTCTATTAAGTGAGCTAGTAAGAGTATTTTATGTATTCGTTAAGAAATCAGCGAATAATGTTGTTTATATTATAGCTAGGGCGGTTGATTCTATGTATGATTTTGTTTGAGGGATATATCTTCTTTCTTTTTTGTATGAAGTTATTTCTGATGATCTTAATAATATAAGTTGAGACGCAAGCACGTTGAGACGCAAGCTTCAGTTCAAAAAAAAGATATAAGAATTGTTTAAATAATAATAATAATTCATTATAATTGTTTTATTTTTTGAAATGATGAAAGTAAGTGAAGGTTGTTGAAGCAATTCAAGTAGGTGATAGAAAAGACATAATGCTAGTTTTATGGTAAATTGTCTTTTTTTTTTTCTAATTGTCTTTATCATTAAAAACCTCTTTTCATTATCAAACGAAAGCTTAAAACATGTCTTTGAAACAATGCTACACCTTATGATTGCAAGTTCAACCCAACTTTCAATATATTTTTATTTTTTTGGAAATAAAAATAATTAAAATTTGTGATTTATAATAATGCTTTGTTCTACTCATTTTTAATACTAATTATTATCATTAATGACATTTTATTTGGTAATGTTGGGTCTGACTGAGACTTGTTGCCAAACTCACTTCATAACAGCCTCCTTGCATAACTTAAGAGGAAGCAAACTTCTCCTAATTAATAGATTAATTTTATATTAGCCAAACCTCAATTTTCTTAATTTTTCCGTGTAAATCATTTTTTGAAATTGAGTTAGAAAAAAGGTAGAGCTGCAAAGATGATAAAATTTTTTTTACCGAGTTTTAATATATATATATATATATATATTTAAAATTTAAATTCGAGGACCTCTGTCTAAATTAGAACAGTACTCTTACTAATTGATTTACGCACTCTGTAGTAATTTTTTATTTTTTTTAATATTATCAATTTTATAAAATTTTTTATTTTTTTAATATTAAAAAAATAAGTACAACGAAATACAATTTAATAATAAATACATATTTTATTATTAGACAATAAATTCATAATTAATTTTCTTCTTATACATTGATACTAAAAAAAGGGAAGAAATTTGAATTTGGTTCCTTAACTCGAAATAGTAGTGAAGAGTGAAAATTTTCTTTAATAATTGCAATGAAACTAATCAATGAGTTGTTTGTTTTGGACTACTTGGTTTAAAATCATTTGATTTTGGGTATCCAAATGTCTCTTCTTTTACAACACATTACAGCTGCTTTTTTAATTCTTTAATCCCTTGTTTTTGACATCACTTTAATATCATCCTTGAAAAAATTACATTTAATATTTTTGTTAAAAGTTATTATAAATTATTTTTTAAAGTGAATTTAATATATATATATATATATATATATTTATTCAGTCAAATAATAGATGTGAATTTCAGCAGATAAATAAGGGCAAATTACCAAACCAAAATAAAGAGATGGATTGTGCAATGCACCGGACTGGAAGCAAATATAATCCTTTTTTAAGGTCTGTTTTTTTAATCTTAAACACTTAAGTATCCTAGAAATTAAAGATAAAATACATAAAAATAACATACTAATATGAATTCATGCCAGAGACTTAAGTAAAATATTCCTTTTAAAATTTTAAAAATACTAAATAATTAAAACTCAAATTCAAAATCTCTAGTTAAAGAAAAAAAAAATCCTTACCACCCATTCGTTGTTATAAATCCAACACATTAAAATTCTCTATCAGGATTTGCTCTAAATTTATAAGAGCAAAATGGAATATTGTAAAGAAAAAAAAACAATGGAAAGAAAATTGTACATGAGGAAGCAATACAAGTTTTTCTTCAAAATCCATTACTCATTTAATTAAAAATTTTCTACTAACAAATTGAACTGCAAAAAGAATACCAATCAAAGAGAAAAAAAAGAAAAGAATTCAAAAAAAGAAAGAGAGACAGACACAGACTCTCGATATATAATAGTAACTAATAAACCTTAAGTAAGGACCTACCCATATCACTAAAACCCTAAAAACCCTATCCTTAAACCTTCCATTTACTTTTCAGTTCTAACCCCTTTTTTTCTCATTTCTGTCTTACTAGCTAAAAATGCTCATCTATTGCTCCTATTTCCTCCCATTCTGTCTCTGTACAATCAACCAATTAATAAAGAAATGAAACAACAGTAATCAAATAGCATAAAAAAAGTGAAATTAGCAAGGCAGGGAAGAGTGAGGCTCCGACTCGGAACCCTATTCTCCATATCCTCCCTCCCTTACATGTAATCCATTACGAGATTGTTATTATTTGGAATCAACTCCGGTGAATTGGTCATCATTGTTGCATCTCCGACGATAGTAAGATTGTCGTTGACCTTGTTTCTCATCTCCAGGACCTTTTTGTGGGAATTGGAGTGCAAGGATGGAACAAAGGTAGGACTTGCAGCAGGACGGTACTCGGGGAAAAGTCGTCCCGACTTGTAGCGAACACCACAAGCATTGCAAAGGGTTTTAGGCCCCATTGGCCCTGCCCTCCATTGTGGTGTCTTGGTTATCTCACAATGCATACATTTCCTAACAGCTTGTTGTTGCTGTGGTGATGGTGAATTTTGGCTCACCTCGGCAGGGCATAATGGAACTGTAAACTTGATTTTCTTCTTCTTCTTATGTTCTGGGGCAACTTGCTTTGGTAATTTGATCAAAAGCCGTGACTCAGCATAATTTTCAGAATCTGAAGGAACCTTAGGGATAACAAAAGGCTGGGGAGCTTCAACAGAGGAGCAGCTGGATGAGATAAGTTGCATAGCCGAACGGGGAGTGAAGGTAGCAGGGCGAGGACGTTTGCTACGAGCACGTCCTCGCCTACCAGAGGCAATGATTTCGGGGCTACATGGCACGGTTTTCTCTCCTGAGCAAGAGCTGCTGCTTTCAAGTACAGAAACTGGGCTGGAAATCTGAAATTGGCGATGAGACGAGTCCTTACTTTTGGAAGAAGACTCCTCTTTATTGTTCATTGTGAAGCTTCCTCCAGAGAAGGAATCCTCAACAAAGTTTGATAGCCATTCCAGCTGAACAATATCTTCATACTGCAACAATCAGAAAAAAAAAAAACAAAAATTAGTTAGATGATTAACTAACTAATTCAAGCATAATATATTTCAAAAATGTTATAATTTTTGGTAAATTAATCACTAATAATTGTATTCAAACATTACTATTAAGATTTGAACTCTGACCTTCCATAATGCTAACTAATGAACAGAAAATTCAACACCAAGATGCAGAATAGCAATAAGTGCGAAAGACTGTCCAGCAATAAGTATATATTTTTCATAATAAATAGACTAAAAGAATTTATTCCACAACCAATAATTAGCATCATACGCTTAGAATTTATGAATTATTATTATATTAATTAATTATTTTTAAAAAAAAGATATTATATTAATTAATTATTATTCTTTTATTTTTATTTTTTTTAATTTAATTTATTTTAGACCAATGAGCAACAACATTTTTTTTTAAGCTAATGAGTAACAACTTGCAAACGAAAATAATTCACTTTTTTTAAGTGATCACATGACAAGCCACGTGACTTCCATAACCGAATCAATTATTTTTAAGATATAGCCCAATCCATGTCATCGCCGACTAAACATGCCAAAATTATTAAAACACCCCGACAATGACACGCATATTTACTCAAATACCCTTAGTTCGAATTTTTAATTTCAAACTCAATAACGCGGACTTGCAAATCTGGCAATAAAAAATAAATTAAATCACATCACATGACGTCATAATCTATAAATCTAACGGCTGAAAAATATTATACCACCGAAAATAAATAATGATAAAATTACCGGAACGGACAACTCAGCGGAGAGATCGGAAGCGCTGGTATTAGAAAAAACTGAGTCAGAACCAGGAAGTGAGTCTGACTGAGTCGACCAAACACTCGGAAACGAGTCACCAACGATTCCATTGTTATTGTTGGTGGCGCAGTCGGAACCGGGAAAACAGGCGTCAATATCGTCGGTGGGGAAGTCGAGAAGGTCCTCGATATGGTCAAAGAAGTTTCCACAGTCTATCTCGTCCATGAAATTTGCTGGTCCAATCATGGTTAATTCTTCTTTAAAATGTGATTTTCTTTTTTTCTTCTTTCCTGGAAAATTTTGAGAAGGAAAATGAAAATGTAAGAAAAATACGAGAAAAGGGAAAGAAACTTATGAGTATGTGAGTCTAATTATTAGGAGTGGTATAGAAAGTCTTAAATGAGGGTGTGTGCCATTGGGTGTTCTGTAAAATTCTGTTTGGTTACTGGGAAAATGTGTCAATACAGAGTGTAAGACGTGTGGGTATAGCTGTTTTAGCAAGAAATTTTGAATTATTTATAGTTAAAAAAAGTGGGTTAGGATCAGAATTTTGAATTAGAGCCAAATTCGATTCTGTGTCAATCTCTCTTTGCTAGCAAAATCCAGCTGGAAACCAAAGAGAAAATGTATATAAATGTTAAGGAAAAAGGTATCAAAAAAAAGGGAACAATTTGATTATCCACTTTACCTTTTATTTATGCTAAAGATGAAATTCAAGATTTTTTTCTTTTTTCTTTTTTCTTTTTCTTTTTTGTATAAGAAACGTAACATTGAAGTTATTGATAATGGAGATTGGCACGAAAATTAAGATTGGAAAAAGGGTGGGAAAATGGCAGTAATGAGAAAGAAAATGGAATTTTGAAGCATACCTTTTATTTAAATTCTGAAGAAATTTAGATAATTTCACTCATTTTAATTCCAAATTCCTGCAAATGAAGCGCACAAGAAAATGAATTAATTATATGAGTAAATTGTTGTTAATGAAGTTACTTGAAAATGCCAAATTTTCTTAATGCCATGTAGTGAACAACTCAAATGCTCTGTTCGCTTGCTAATAAACAGAAAGTTGAAAAACAAGAATAAAAACATGGTTCTAATTGTCTATTTTTTTCCTTTCCATTTTCCTTAAGTTTCTCAGTAAACAAACAGCAAGTTAAACCTCGAAAACCTTGTTTGAACTAGCGAAACTTAATGCATGCCAATACTATAGAAAACCCAGAAATGTAGAGCCAAAAATTGGTAGAAAACATCAAAAAGTAGTGATTTTGATGCCAGAAAATGCTGAATTTTGGTGACAAAACTCCATTGCTGGTTCATTTAATGACATTGAACAAACAAAACTAAGAAAGTCTAAGTAGAGTACAGGATATAATAACAATTCAATACCTTGTTGGTAAAGAATTATCAGAATTCAGAACAAGATCAAGAAAGAGTAGAAGTGAAGAGAGAGAGAGAGAGGTTTGAAATAAAAAGATAAAGAAGAGAAACAGAGAGGGCTTTAAAAAGGAAAGGCAAAAGAAGAAGAAGAAGAAGAAGGTTAATGGTAGGTGAGCCTCCTTCTTCATTGCTAGCTGTCTTTTACTCTCTCTCTCTCTCATTCTCTTGATGTTGAAGTCTCTCTCTCTTCTGATTACCCTCATGGTCCCACACTCTTCTTTTCTCACCACCTCCGCCACCGCCACCGCAGGTCCACCGCCACACTCCACCGCTCTCTCCTCCGCTTTTTTTTATTTGTTTTTTTCACGGATTTTAACTTTTATTGGGTTTTCAAAATTAATTTTTTTAAAAAAAAAAACTTCTTGCATTCAATTTTCACTTCATATCCGATACCCCCCTTTATGAGCTAGTTTGTGGTAACAAAATTTACTTCTATTGTATTAGCCATATAATTTTTTTTTATATTATAATAGATAAAGAATCGATTTTAAATTTATTCTATAAAAATATATTAATTATGATTATATATTATTAATAATAAATAAAAAAATTAACTCTAAATTTATTGTGCAGTTCATAATTTACTTTTTCTAAAGTATGTATTTGGAATGTAATTTATAAATACATAATTGTATATTTTAAATCATATTCAAATTTTTGTAGCATTTTAAAATTTTATTATAGATATTAAGTATTTTCTATTTGATAAATCCATTTTGAATTAGAAAATTCATAAATTTAAAAATATTGTAATATTTTTATATCAAGTTAATTCATAAATCATTCTCAATTATTTTATAAATGTTTCCTTACTTACTAAAGTTCGAAATCAATAAATTATTAAAAATTAACATTTTATTTTTAACCTTTCAACTACTTATTTATAAAATACAATAATTTGAATACACTCATTCAAAATTTAAAATTATAAATCAAATATTCGCCAAAACTGATTAATATTTTACATTTTAATAAATATAACTAATAGAAATAATTACAATTAAATATATGCTAATTGTACTTACTATATGATATAGAAAGTTAAAAATTTTTATTCTCAGCTTTAAATTTTGTTTTAAATATGTCTATCAATTTAGTTTTAAATATAAAGAATATATAATCAAAATCAAATATTATATATTATAATATATATGAAAAAAAAGCTTTATTGATTTAATATTGAAATATTTTAATAAGGTTTGGAATAATGATGACTATTGCTTCTTGGGTTTCGTTATTGAAGAACAGATTTTTCTGTCTGGACACAGAAAAGAAGCACTGAATTATGTTTGTATTTGCAGAAAATAAATTATTAAATTATTATTTGTTTTTTTTTAAAAGAAAAAAGAGCATAGCACTGCACTCTGTCAGCTTTTCACCTCTGGTTGCTTTTTATTTTAATTTCTAGCTTTTTTTTTTACTCTGAGATATGTTCAAGAAGTCAGAGATTTATGATTTAGGTTCTCACTCTTCCTGTTTAGAGCGTGAGTTCACGCTCTATTTTGGTCTAAAGTCAAAAACTTTGATAACAAAATTGTTGTGTTTTTCTTTTGTTACCTTTTTTTTTTAAATCAAACATTACCAAGTGTAAAATTATTGATAATAATTTTTGTTGTTCTTTTAAGATTTATTATATAATACTAAAATTTCAAAATTTTGTAAAAAATTAATTATGAAATTACTTTTTTTTCTTATTGTATTTAAAATTATGTCATGAAAATTATGCCTCAATCTCCCAATTTAATATGATGCTTTTGATGAAAATTAATTATAATTTTAATCATCAAAAAACCTTTTTAAAAATTAATAATAAAAAAAAATTTTATTAATTCTTTATTACAATAAAATAAAATAAGTATTATAAAATTTTTATTATTTTTAGCCATTCGAAAAGCTCTAAGATGGATAAAACGGCTACAGCGGTCTAATGTGATTGTGGAGTCAGATGCCAAAATTTGTATTGGTGCTATTAATGATCCTAATTATGCGGATGAGTCCGCCTTTGATTCGATTGTGTTTGATTGTAAATTTCTTTTAACAGAGATTGCTAATGTATGGTCTCTTTTGTTCGTAGATCTACTAATGGTGTTGCTCATGAGTTAGCAAGAGCTTCCCATTTTTTGACGGATGAAATTTGATAGTTATCCACTTAATTGTATTCTGAATGCTTTTAAGCTTGGATGGTTAATAAAGTTTATTATTTGGATGTAATAAATAGAATAAAATAAGAATAACTATTCATTGAACTTTAAATTCGTTCAAGAAAATTATTTTTTTTAAATTTGCAATGAAATTTATTAAAAATTAAATATAAAAGGATATAAAAGGAGGACTATGATTCAATTATGGTTGATGAATTTAATATTCAACAATACTAAAAAAAAAGTGAATTTAGCAAAATTGGAAAACCATAAAATAGATTAGTTATAACTACATTTACAAATTTCAAAAAAGGGTTAGAATGTTGAGGCAAGTCAAAAATTAGAAAAGTTGACAATTGCTCAAAAGAAAAAATAAATAAATACAATGGATTTTACAATGGGCACTTTGCATCAAATGTTTAGGACTGCACTAATGGCCTTTGGTTGCCGCCAGTCAAGCACTTGATAGAGGTGCTTCAAGTGGAATTGTGAATAACAAAATTGGAAAAAAAAAAACACACTTTTTCATTTTAATTTAATTTTTTTATTTGGAAAAAAAATACTAAATGGTTTTTTAGAAAAAAAAATTTTAAAAAATATTTGATAGCAAAAGTTTAGCTCAAATTAAGAGAGATCATTTACCAGTAAAATAAATTATGAGAATTAAAAACTCAATTAGTTAAAAAGTCACAGCAAAATTAGTCTTATAATAAATATGTTAAATGTAAATAAGAATAAAAAAATCACCTTTAATTTGGATATATATATATATATATATCATTTATGCAAAATTGTTTAAGTAAAATTATTTTATTATCAAATTGATATTTGTATTAAGTATTATAATTTAATATAAATAAAAAATAATTTTAAAAATCAAATTTACAATCTTTCAATATTATTTCTCTTATCATTACACCAAAATCACTTTAGATTTCAACTTAATTGCAAACTCACTATTGATATGTGAAATCATTCAAATTGTATAACATAGCTTGTTACTTTTTTTTTTTCCCTATAATCAAAATGATTGCATTTTATCCATTTATTCACTATTTGCAACTCTTAATAATTATTTTTTTAAATTCTTTTCCAAAGAAAAAAGGAAATGAAGTTACTTAATTACAATTTTCAAACTTGATTTTTTTTATGAAAAAAATAAATTTAGGATTCGAAATATAAATGAAATAATTAATTTTTTTTTCATTTTAATACAAAAATTTTCAATTGCAGGGAAATCAATCATAAATATTTTAATACTAGTGATATAAAATAGACAATTCATTTATTAAATTTAGTTTAATATCAATCACTTTTAAAATAGCAATAATCAAGATTCATCAATATTCAATAAATACCTCAAATTTAGGAAATTTTGCATAAAAAAATACATCTCAAATAAAAATCTACAAAAGCTATAAAAGGCTTTTCTAGCTTATTATTTGGGGTCCATTTTGTTTAAATATATTTATTGTTTCAATCAAGTAATTTTGTAATGAACTAAAAGTATTCTACGTATAAATTTTTGGATGGTAATTGTAAAATATTATAAACTTCATGGAGTGAAATTAAATTTTGCAACCTCTCAATGACCTTGAAACGTCTCTCTTTATTTTGCCATTTCATCCTCTATATATTTTTTAATGCCAACTAATCAATTTGTTTTTTTTTAATCTCTAGTGGGACACAAAGTGTCTTTGAAATGGTTAAGGCTTTTACAACTAAAAGAAAGGTATTAATTAAGTTGAGATATTAAAATAAATAAATAAATAATTTAAGGATTAATGTAAAATTTGACAAAACGTTAATTAAAGTGACTAAACAACAACAAAAGCATAATTAATGTTTTATTTGGGCCTTATATATGAATGATAAGCTTCATTCTCACTAACTCCTCTTCAACAATAAATGTTTTTAAAATTTAATGGTAAAATAAATTAGTTATTATTAATTGATTGATTGATTTAATCGATTTAATTTAAACAAAAAAATATTAATATGAATTTTGAAATTAATTTATTAATTAAATTTAAAGTGAAATAATTTAAAAACTTAAAATTGAATTAAATTAATTATTAAATTGATATTTAATTTATTTTTTTTGTTCTAATTAATAATTCTAGTCTTTTTCTTTTAACAAACTTAAGGTTTACTCATTGTTCATTGCCTCTTCAATTCCTTCAAAAATACTCTCTTTATTCACTATTTTTTTATTTCTTTTTTTTTTTAACTAACTTGGGTTGCACTCATTGAATCATTTTCTTATAAAAGACTTCACTACCTTTAGAAAATAATAAAATAAATTTTGGTAAAATTCAATTATATTTCGAAGATAGTGAAGGTTAGGCTCCATGCACTATATACATACGAAATCCATAGGAAACTTATTTGGGTGCATTGATGACAATTTAATATGGTTCATTGTTTTATTATACTTATATTTTATTTTTTACTACTAAAATAAAATTCATTAATTATTAACTCTTTTTTAATTATTTACTTTGGATTAATTTAAATATATTAAAAAAATATTTGGCATTTTTTTTCTCTTTTTCTTCCCTTCAAAGAGAAGTGGGCAAAAAAAGGTGTACCATCAAAATCTCTCTCTATATATAGTATAATTAATTCCTTAAGCAACTTTGAGAGTAATTTTAACCCAAAAATAAAAATAAAATAAAACTATAGTAACACATGAGCACAAAATGATAAATTTAGATTTTTTAATAAATAATATTAAAATTACAATATTAAATATGTGAAGGATAAAATCAATCTTAAATTTATTATTTTTTTTAGTAATGTTACGTGGAAAAAAATGATATTGATATTGATATTGATTTTTATAATTATAAGTATAATAAATTTAATAATTTTTACAATAAATACATATTATTTTAAATAATAAATTCAAAATCATTTTTTTTCTATGTACCAATACTAAAAAAAAACATTATGCATATGCCTCTAAATTGCAATATCAATTTTGTCCATGTCCTTGTCATTGTCTGTGTCTAAAAATCTCTTCTATTCATGTCCCCATATAATAAATAATTAACATAATTTATCAATCTAAAAATATAATACAAAAAATTCCCATAAACAATCATCCTGTGTCGGTAAGACCCATTTTTCCCCCATTTTTTTTCTTTTCTTTTTCCATTTTTATAATTTTTTATAAAAAAATAAATTATTAATGAATAAATTGTAGTCACATACATATAACCTTATAGAAAGGGCACATGGGATTGTGCCCTCATGGGGCAAACATGCATTAATTGAAAAAAAAAAATGCAAGAATGGTTTATACATTAAAATTGAAATTGAAAGTTTAATATTATAGTTTTGTAGCCTTCATTAAAGGCAAATCCCCTTAGACATGGACTTAACATTTTTAACTATTTATATTATTAATCAATTAATTAAATATTATTTATTTTCGTATAAATTTAAAAAAGATATATACATTTATACAATAAACCACAACCACATGTATTTCATAATAAAATTTTGAATTCATATACATAGATATAAATTTATTTTGACTTTTGATCATTCAAAGTTATTTTGATTTATTAAAAATTTCCTTTATTCGTAATATAAATAATATACTATGTTGTTATTAACTTATTATTATAATTATGTAATACTTAGTTGGTCACTCAATGTCATTAAATTTTTTTTTTTTGGTAATTTTTTCCCTTTGTGTTTACGAGTTGGTTGTCACACACACACATGGGGTTTGATGGAGGAAAGGGCATTCATACCTTCCTTTACATTTTTCTTTTGACTAAATTATCGTCCTAATTACATTTTTTTATTTATCAAAATTTTTAATATAATTTTCAGTATGAATGTATAATTATAAAAGAATATTTGGCTTAGTTTATAAATAGGTCAAACTGATACATAAACTCTATATTTAAATTAATATATTTATTTTAAAAAAATTATAAATTTACAAGCTAAATAAAAATAAATTGATAAATTAATTTGATCGAATAATTTTTTTTTATTTTTTTATTTATTTTCTCTAATCTATAAAATATTCTTATATAATTTGTTGAATATATATTTTAAATTATTTTGATGATAAATGTGTTTATAAATTATTTTTTAGCAAACATATAAGCTATTTATCAATTATTTACAAGTAGTAAAAATAAGCATATAATTAATTTTTAAATGCTTGTAACTTTATTTTAACTCATAGGCACTTAGTATTTATACTCTATTTTTTTTAAAATTATCCTCTAAATTTAATTTTGTAATGCTGATTTGATAAAAGGGATATTATGGTAAAATGACAAGTGAATTTGGTCGGTGACGTGCAGTCGCCGGCGAGAAAAGCGGAGGGAGGGTGGTAGTAGTGGTGGCAGCGCACATGCAACGTGCGTGCATGCAAGTGATAGAATAGAGTAGACCCCACTCACCCATGTCTTTTCTTAAGTGGGACCCAACTTTGATTACACGTTCAAAATAATAGGTACACTACACTACACTAAAGTCCACCCTCAGATATTCTAAAATTCTATTTCTAAACCTGCTCAACTCCAGCAAGTACCAGCGGTTTTTTTTTAATTATTATAATTTTTTTCTAACTACCATGTGACAGTTAAATTATTAATTATTAAAATTTTATTTTTTTATTTTAAATGGATGGACACATTTTATTTTTTATTCTTATTTTTTATTTTATTAAATTAATTAATATATAAAATATTTAATATATTATATTTAATAGTACTTACTAAATATACATTACGCGAATGTAAAAATATAATAATTTATATTTTTAATAAAAATAAATATTTTTTTAATTCATTTAAAATAAAAAATATATTTATTAATTTAGAAAGCCAAGAATATTGATTTTTTTATTACAATGTGCAAGATATTGATAATAAAATCAAACTATAATAAAATTTTTAATAATTAATAATTTGAAAATAAATAATAATTATTCAACAAATTAATAAAATTTATAAAATTAATATATTATGTAAAATTATAAAAAATTAAAATTAGTGAAAATAAAAAAAAATATTACTATAAAAATATATAAAGCTTACGTCTAGTTGGTTGCCACGTTATCTGGGCTGACATCTGGTAGACGCAGGTGTCCTGACCCAATTGTTGTTATTCCCTTTATTTCTTTCTAGTCAAATTAAAATATAATTAACAATAATATAGAATAAATACATAATTGACTTTGTTTGGCTAAATATAAATTAATTTTTAATATTCATAAGGTAACTATAGAATAATATAAATTCACAGTTCAAAAAAAATTATATATAGAATAATATAAATTAGAATAATTACAAATAAATTCTTAAATTTTGTCTAAGATAAATATCTATAATTGATAAATATGAAAATATTATTAACAATCAAAAACTCAAAAATTTTAATAATTGTTAATTTATTATAGAAAAATTGGGTACACCAAATAAATATATTTTTTTTGTAAAAAAGTTACTTGAATCATATAAAATATTAATTTATATAAAATAAGGTCATAAAATTAACAATAAAATAAACTCTTAAATAATACTATTAAAAAATAAATAAAGACTACTCATAAAAGATAAGATGAGATAATAAGAAATTTATTTTTTTTAGCAGAAGTTTTTAGTTGTAATATACTAAATAGTTAGAAAAAAAATTAAATACTAACTTATAATTTTTTTAATTTAGTGATATTAAGCTTATTAATGAGCCATAAAATTTTAAATTTCTAATTTAATTAAAATCAATGTAAAAATAGAAAAATAGAAAAGAATTTCGAAGGGTTATATTAGATCATGTGGAGAGTGGGGCCGTTAACTCATAGCCGTACAGAACAGAGTTTAACATCAAAAGAGATCTGAGAGAGTGGGACCATGTAGGACGTGGGCCATAGCATGGAGAGTGCAGTACAGTACTAAATTAGTAATGCTAATAGAAGGCTGTGGTGCGGGAGAGCTGTTCGATTACCTCCGGCGGTGGTCGCAACCGTGTGGTCATCACTTGCAGCGGTTTCAGACTATACGTGTATTATACGCAAATGTGTTCGTATTGTTGCATGGCCACAGCTATTTTATTTTAAAATATTTAAATATAATTATTATTTTTAAAATAAGATTTTTTTCTTAAAATTTTTTAGGATAAATTTTGTAGACGCTCTAAGCCATTTTAAATAATAACAAATCACCTTTTCTTTAATTTGCAATTTTGTTGACATTAGAGAAAGAAATTTTGAAGATAAATTTATTATCCAATTTTTATATAGAGATAATATTAAATTGTAAATTATTTTTATCTATAATCTTTCTTTATTTTTTTTATCTTCCTTTTTTTTTCCTTGTTAAATATTGGTGACATAAATTATTATTGTATATTCAAACAATTAATAATAATACTCACTATTCTTTCAAAAATGTGGCGCAAATTAATTACGAAAAGATCTTTCAAATATTTCAAGCTAATTATTGAGTTGACAATTATAATTTGAAAATAACTAAATGATAATTAAATTTATATTATTAGAATAATAACTCGCGTTATTATTTATAAACATATTATAAGATGTCTAGGTTTTGCGAGTTACATTATTTAAAACTTTATTATAAATTAAGGCTTTATTTGAAATCATATCCAGTTTAAACAAATTAAAATATGATAAAAATATATATATATTTTTTTATCAAAATCAATATTTGAATCTTTCCTCCACTATTTTTTTCACTAACTTTAGCAAATATTTAATGCAATATATAATTAATACCTTATTTCCCATTATATATCAACATATTTGGAAGTCCATAATGTCAATTAATTACTTAAATAAATTAAGAAGTCGCTGTTAATCTTACTTAAAAAATATATTGTTAATAATTAATAACAAATTAAAAAATATCAATTAAAATATTATTATCTATATATGTAATAAAGTATTTTTATACTTTCATAGATAAAAGTATTTTAAATTAAAATTGTATATATATATATTTTCAACTAAATTTACATTAAATTTTATATTAGTATAAAATTTAAATAAAATTATTTGTAGAAGTGAATAATGATAAATTATTATTATGATTTTAATAAGAATTTTGGAGAATGTTGGGGGAAGTGGCAGCCCCACCCATCACTGAAATTAATATTATGACCACATGACCATATTAATTAGAAAACGAAAATTATTATATGATTTTCTAAAATAATAATAATAAAAAAAAGGAGTTCAAAACATTTACTCTGACATAACCCCTACCTTATTACATTATTCTGCGATGCACCCAGTTATCCTGTTCCTGCGTCACACATCAACAAAACCTGAGCGACTGAGTAGCCATTAGATTTTTAGTGGCTGATAATTTAAAAAAAAAATTATTATCGTTACCGGGAATTAATCTTGCGTGTCGGTGCCGACACCCTCGAGCACCGACAGATATACCGGGTGTAGCAGGTGACAGAGTCTGACATGGAAAATATTTACCGGTTGTAGGAGGTTGCTACTGCACACTGGATTGATAGCTTATGACAATGATTAACGCGTCGGTGGCGTCGATTCTTGACTCAAATCTCCATTTCTTTAACGGTTTCGTTGCCTCCCCAATATTTTATTGTTTTTTTTTCGAAAATACAATATTTTATTGTTATTATTGATTTTTTTATAGAGTAATTATTGAAATTAACAATATATATAACTAAATATTAGTTGTTAATAATTAAATAAATTAAGTATTAAATAAATTTATAATTATAATTATAATTAATTTATATTCATTCATTAAAAGTTTATTTTAATGAAATAGAAAATAAATTAATAAACAAAGTATATGAATTATTTTTGTTATTATAATTATAATTAATTTATATTCATTCATTAAACTAAACTTTTAATGAAATAAAACAAAGAAAATAATAAACAAAGTATATGAATTATTTCTTCAATGTTATAATTTTTTTTAAAAAATTATATATTGTATTGATCATATTTATAAGGTTAAATAAACACCTAAATTGACTTTTGTTTAAATTTATTTTCTTTTGAATATAATTTTTTTTTAAAAATAGACCTTTGTATTCTGATAATAATTTATATATTCACGCAGAGAATTGAGGAAAAATAAAATATATTTGGGTTTTTCATTTTCTGAAAAATGGTTCCATTAATAGTGACTGACAAAGAAATTCAAGATTTTTTTTCCTCACATTATTGCGAAATTACCGTGCAATATGCATTTTTTTTTTTGCAAAATTCAATGGATGCTTCAATTATTTATAATTTTGAATAATTTAGCTTAACTCCAAAAAAAAAAAACAAAATAAAAGCTGCAATTAAATATTATTATTATTATTCAAAAAAAGAAAATAAAATAAAAAATACGTGCTGCCTTGCAACATATGCGCTGGACTGCAGAGAAGATTAGAAAGCAACATGTGATAGTGCCACGGCTCGTTTTTATTTTATTCTTTTAAGTTAATAATAATAATAATAATAAGATTAGAAAGCAACATGTGATAGTGCCACTGCTCGTTTTTATTTTATTCTTTTAAGTTAATAATAATAATAATAATAATAATAATAATAATAATAATAATAATAAGATTTGAAGTTAAATAAAATAGTAAATAATATATTTTATAAAGGACCAAAATTGATTTTTTCTGTTCATTGAAATTATGTATAAAGAAATTTTGTGCATATATGTAAGCAATATTATTTATTTATATATCATGGTTCAAAAAAATTATTTTTTATATATTAATATTAATAAAAATAATTAATTCAATTTATAAATAAATTTATTTTTTATTTTTTTTAAACATTATATTAAAAGAGCGAGAATCAATAATGACTATATTATTTAGAAAATGTATATTTTGCTGCTGGACCATATTTTGATATGTATTTATTTTTTATTTTATTAATTAAATTTTGATTTTTAAAATTAAATTTTAAACAAGATTCTTTATATTTATCAGCATAATTAATATATTTTGCATTAAATTATAAAAATAATTTAGATTAAGGATGTATTGAAAATTAATTCACGTTAAATAAAAAAAATTTAAAAATTAAATTGATTAATTTAGTTTTTGTTATATATATTTATTATTGAAGTGTACAATTAGTCAAACTTTAAGTAATAGGCTGTCCGTTTTATTTTAAGTGTCATATAAAAATAGTGTGCACAGATAAAAAAATTATTAGCCAATATAAATTTTTTTAAAATTTTATTATAATTTACTGATATATCATTTTCTATCTTTCTCATTCACTTATTCTATTTCATTAATTAATAGGAATAATATTAAAATTTTTAATTTTTTAAAAATTTTTAAAAATAATACTTAAAATAAAATAAATTTTTTTTTAATAACACTTAAAATAAAATGAAGAAAGTATTTAATTTAATTATTATCGTTTGAATCATCCAACATTAGGGGATAAAACAGTGATTATGAAAATGGTTCCATGTGAGATTTTTATTTTTTTCAAATATAAAAAATTACATAAAATATTATATTTTAATTAAAAAAAATATGAAAATACAAATATTAAAAAATATATAAATTATTATATTATTATAAAAACATTTTTTATTTTTTTAAGACAAACCACGTGCCACGTGGGGGCCTCAATAAGATGATAAAAATCGCCGGGAGGTTCGGTAATTTTAAAATTAATTAATTAATTAGGCTATTTTTAGAGTTTCGTTGATGAAATGACAGTTCTACCCATGATAAGATAGGTTTTGCCCTTATTGTGGGGTGTGCATGTTTTTTAAACTTGATTATACAATATCCATCGAATTTAATCAGTTTATAATATATATTCATATAAAATTAAATTTAAATTTTAAAAAAAATTTAAATTTATTTGAATAATTGAATAAAAATTTATTTTTTTATTTGAATCTGAATCTGATAGAAAAAATTATATAAATATAAAATATTATGTATATTATATATTATATATTTATAATATACATTATATAATCTAATTTGACCTAACTTGACTTTTAAATTTATATATATGTAATATTATATACATTTTACATATATCTATACTATCTATTATATATAATATGATCCTACCGAATACAATCGAACAAAAAAATATATAAATTAATTAAATATATATATATAATTTCAATCAAAATTTATTTGATATTTTTAGTATTTAATTGAGTTCAATTAGATTGAAATATATCGTAAATCAGATGGATGTTTACCTCTAAATCATAGTTAAATTTTTTAGGATATTTTTGGTAATATATATATATTTTTTAAATTTACGTTGGGACATACCCTATAAAAGGGCGCAAATGTGAAATTACTGAAAATGGCCTTGCAAATGAGTGGCATCCCATCCCTCTTTAGTCCTATTATTGGGAGACAATTTCAATGGTTTTAAACAAATAAAAAATCTATTTATTTCATGAAACAGAAAGCATGGCTTCCCCACAAATTTATGGCTTTATTATTGTACAATGTTTCTTCTTCTTTTTTTTTTTTGTTTTTTCTTACCACAATTTGAATAATTTAAATTAAATTATTAACTATTTGTTTCATAATACTATATTCTTATTAAAGTAATTTGCTTCAAAAATAATAATTTTCAGCTTTTAGTAAATACGAACAATAAACGTATTAGATGATTATAAGTTTTTCAATGGAATTGCAATATAGCGATAACCTTCTGATTATGAAATTAAAAAAATTATTTTTCTAAAGTAAAATACATTTCTAAGTCCTTAAATTTGACCTTTTTTTTATATATATTTAGCCTTTAGATTTTATTTTAATAACATTAAATTCTTAAAATTTTGATTCATGAAAAATAAATAATTTTTATTCGTTAGCCAATTTTATTAAAAAATATTTTAATTTTTTTAAATCATAAATTTTAAAAATTCAATATTATCAAAATAAATTTTAAAAATTTAATATTCAAAAATGGTTAAATTTAGAGGCTAAAAAATACTTTTTTTTTTTCTAAATTACTCTTCTTTTATGGTATTCATGGAATAGGTTCCACGTGTCAAAATTATTTACCACAGGCTTTAAAAACAGCCTCTTTTTTAAAATTTTAGGCGCAAACGCACACACACGTGTATTTTGTTTGGATTAATCTCTTTATCACTCTTACGGTATGCAAAATAAAGATTTTAAAAATATGGATAAAAATATAATAAATGCTCTAGTTTAGATTTCATAATATTTGGATTAAAATATTAAGAAAAAACAAAAGAGTTGTGTTTAGATAAATAGAAATACAATATATGACAGTTAATTGATTGCAAATTAAATGTAAATATAAAACTAAACTAAAATTTCATAATTATGCTTCACTAATTTTAAAAATAATATTTTTATTAATTTTAGGGGGCTATTTTAGATTATTGATAAAATAAAATATAAATTATGGATATACCATACACGATTAATGAAGCATTATAATTAATTGTACATATAATTTCTCTCCTTTACCTATTATTATGTGCATATAGAGTAATATTTTCATAAATATGTATATATTATTATAACTATATAAATTATATATTAGCAAAAACTCAATTTAAAAAATACAATTAAATTAATTGTAATATGGACAAATTAATATGACACTAAATCCAATGGCTAATGCTTAATAACTTGGAAAAAGAGGGGAAAAAAAGAAAAGAGAAATGAATCTTAGAAAGAAATTTGAGTGTGGAAGTTTGATTATTTTGCTTTTTTTTTTTTCTTTTGGGTTGGGCATTTACAGGTATTAGGTCCAGTTACTAACATTTATTTTTTGTAATTTCTTCAAAAAAACATAAATAAATAAAATTTTTTTTAGAAATACTCAATTTTCTTTTTCTCCCCCAAAATACTCACTTTCAATTTTTAATTTAAAAAATATCTCACCCCTCAGAGATATACATTTAATATATACATAATATAAAATACATCCCAATTTCAAAGGTGTATATTTATTATACATCTAATATAAAAATTTAAGAATATTAAAAAAATAAAGAAGTAATATAGAGTATTAATTTAATGCATCATATCCTCTATATAACATATAATATTAAGTTAATTATTAATAACTAACTGTCCTTAATTGACACTAAAATAATAAATTTTAAAAAATATAAACATTAATTATACAAATTTTCCTTAATTGTTTAACCTTGGCTTGTTAAAAAAATCTGTATATTATTTTCTTTTTAATCGAGTAAAGTTTTATGAATGTATTTATCAGTATTTCCAAATACATTGTACAGACAATACATAATAATACATAATAATATTCTTCAAAAAAAAAAAGACAATACATAATAATACAATATCATGTTATCATGTTACAAGAAGTTAAAGATATATGTGATCCAACTTTACATCAAATTAAAAAGAAATATTTAAAATAAAATTTGTATTTAATATAAATGTAAAAATTTATTTGTAAAAAAAAAAATTAGAAATGAAATTTTATGTTGATTTCTTCCAAAAATATGCAAGTTGTTAAAACTACCCTATAATAAACAAATGTAGGTAATATCAAATTGATTAAATAAAGATATGATTCAATTAATACAGAAATAAACTCTTTAATCTTAACATTTAATTTTTTAAAATTGACACTTTCAATTTTATGTTACAAAATTCAATCAAATCCATATACAAAAAAATTTAACATTGTATCAGCAAATCAAACTTATAAATATAGGATTGTGCAATATATATATATATATATATATATATAGGACACTATTTCTAAACTTATAAAGTGTGGCAATAATCACTATTAATTTATCAAATATCAATTGAGCAGGGTTGATATTTTTAAATTTATATTAAAGAAATTGATTTGAATCTATATTAAAAGAAAATTTTAACGCAAGTGATTTTTTTTAAAATTAGCTACATTTTGATCTATGAGCAAGTGATAGTTAATTAGATATGGAAATTTTTGGAAATCATAATGGGAGAATATATATTAGATGCGATTTTCATATTTAAACAACATATAAAAAGAAAAATATAATATATAACCACAAAAAATGGCCATTATTAATTAATTAAGAATTTGAGAAGTATAAGGAAAATGCATTATCCTACCAAAGAATCATTGGTATTTTGATTGAAGAAATGGAAAGATATAAATTAAAGTGTTTGTGTAAGAGTTAACCCTGAGTATTCTTCTTCTACTTCGTTTTAACTCAAAATCTTTTTTTTTTCTTCGAATTAACCCTAAATCGTCTTCTTTATTTTTTTTCTTCTTTATTTTGCTCTTATTTCTTGGTCCGGCCTCAAATGAAAATTTCAAAAATATTTATGAACGTTTTAAAAATCAAGAATCATATTAGGATTGATTTTGATAAATCTAAGTGATTTAATCGACATGTTCCAAGAAGAAATTCAGGGAGCTCATCTTGACTTTCATTCTATACAGAAAAAAAATTATTATTTAGAATATTTTTTTAAATATTAATCTTAATTTAGCAATATTTGATAAAATAAAATTTATTCCAACTAATAATAATAATAGTAAAAAAATTCACCTGTATCAAAAATGCCATTTCTATTACTAAATTGGTTATATATCCAAAAACAAGATTTTGTAACACCTCTTGCAACTGTGGAAGATCCAACATCAATTTCAAGCTGAAAATTTAAAGATAAATTAGCATTTTGTGAATTGAATATATATATATATATAAATATATATATATATATAAATATATATATATATATATAGTTTCGAGATTTTAATTGTCTTAGCCTACTTAAATTTTGATTATCCACATATTATTAAATATTAAAAATATGACATAATTTAAAAATATACATATATAAAATCAAAATTATATTGTACTTTTAACTTAAACTACATAAATATATATATATATATATATAAGTTTATGCATGATATTAATAATTATTTTTTATTTTGATTGTTTCATGATATGAGTTATCCTAAACAGAGAGTTCTCTAAACTTATTTCAAAATCGGCTTTGTGTGTGTGTGTATATATATATATATATATGTGTGTATTGGGTTTTTCGGTTCCTTCCTATATGAAAAATTCATGTTTGAACCCATTTTCTCTAGTCTATTAGGCTATTAGTATTTTAGCATATATACACATACTAATATAACCCTAAGTGGAGTGTGAGAGAATTATTTTGTGTCTGCCACCAAAAAAAAAGAGAGAAAAGGGAGAGAAAAGAAAGAGAGTTATTTTTCTGCAAAAGGAGTCAACTAGACCAGTCTTGGTTTTTCGGTGATTGGACAGTCATCCGTGCTCCGATCAGGATAAAATTTGGATAGTAGTTAAAAGACTCATTGTTCTTAATTCTGAATGGTGGAGATCAGTTTTGGATGGCTATATTTTCAAAATTTGTAGCTCGAAGTTTACTATTTACGTGCATTTCTGTAGAAACGACCAGTTTGCCTTTCTTCGATAATCGGATGGTCATTTGTGGTCGGATTTGGCTGAAATTTGATGAGCAAATTTAGAATATCTGGTTCTTAAATATGGGTGGTGAAGATCGAATTTGAACAACCGGTACTCATCCATTAGCATGAACAATAACTATTTTAGGTATTTTTCTCTATTCTCTTGTTTATTTCTCGTTATTTGGTTGATTTAGTGTTGATACTTCATTTGAGGGTTGTTGTAGTAGCTTGTAGTTATTGTAAACATTAATTGGTTGATCTATAAAGCCAGATTAGTTGTCAAGTGCTTCAGTTAGAACAAGGGAGTTGGCTTTGAGGAAATATTCTCACCAGTGGTCAAGATGTCATTAATTCGTGTTATTTTAGGATTAGCTCCTACTCTTGATTTAGAGGTTGAGCAAATGAATGTTAAAATAGCCTTCCTTCATGGTGACTTAGAGGAGGAAATCTACATGGAATAACCTGAAGGTTTTATGGTGAAAGGAAAAGAAAACTATGTTTGCAAACTGAGAAAGAGTTTGTATGGGTTGAAACAAGCACCTAGACAATGGTATAAGAAGTTTGAGTCAGTTATGATTCAACAATGATATAAGAAGACTACTTTTGATAATTGTATTTTTGTGCAGAGATTTTCTGATAGTGATTTTATCATCCTGTTGCTATATGTTGATGATATGCTCATTGTGGGTTTTAGTTCTTCTAGAATTGATAGCTTGAAGAAAGAGTTGAGCTAGTCTTTTGCAATGAAGGACTTAGGGTCAACAAAGCAGATTCTTAGGTTGAGAATTATTCGTGATAGAAAATGCAAGAAGTTATGCTATCTCAAGAAAGTATATTAAGAAAATACTACAATGATTTAATATGACTAATGCTAAACATGTAAGTACACCTCTTGCTATTTTTTTTAAATTGAGTGTCAAACAGTTTCCTTCGAGTAAGCAAGAGAAAGAATTTATGTAGAAAGTTTCTTATGCATCTGTAGTAGGTAGCTTGATGTATGCTATGGTTTGTATTAGGCCAGATATAGCTCATGCAGATGGTATTGTTAGTAGATTTTTATCTAATCCAGAAAAAGAGTATTGGAATGTTGTGAAGTGGTTTTTAAGATATCTCCATGGCACTGCTAGTTTGAAGTTGTATTTTGGGACTGAGAAGCCTATTCTCAGCGGTTATACATATTCTAATTTGGCAGGGGATATGAATTCAAGAAAGTTTACTTCTAGATATCTAATCACTTTTGCAGGGGGAGCTATGGCATGGCAATCTAAGTTGCAGAAATACATTGCATTGTCTACTATAGAAACTAAGTTCATTGCAGTAACTGAAGCATATAAAGAATTACTTTATTACTTTGGATGAAGAAGTTTATGATTGAGTTTGGTTTTACGCATAAGAGATATGTCTTATTTCATGACAGTCATAATGCTATTTATCTTGGTAAGAATCCTAATTTTCATGGTAGATCCAAACAGATAGATATGAGATATCATTGGATTCGTGATGTTTTGGATTCTAAGCAGCTTGAACTTGAGAAGATACATACTAATGATAATAGTTTTGATATGTGCACAAAGGCTTTGCCAAAAGGGAAGTTTGAGGTATGTTATAGGGTTGCTGGTTTAGTAAACTCCTCCACATAGTCGAGAAGGGAGGAGAATTGTTTAATTTTTGAGTTTTCTCCTATGTGAAAAATCCATGTTTGTGCCCATTTTCTTTAGCCCATTAGGATATTAATATTTTAGCATATATATTAATGAGTTTGGTTTTACATATAAGAGATATGTCTTATTTCATGATAGTCAGAGTGTTATTCATCTTGGTAAAAATTCTAGTTTTTATGGTAGATCCAAATACATAGATATGGGGTATCATTGGATTCGTGATGTTTTGGATTTTAAGCAGCTTGAATTTGAGAAGATACATACTGATGATAATAGTTTTGATATGTGCACATAGGCTTTACCAAAAGGGAAGTTTAAGGTATGTTATAGGGTTGCTGATTTGGCAAACTCCTCCATATAGTCAAGAAGGGAGAGAATTGTTGGATTTTTGGGTTTCCTCCTATATGAAAAATCTATGTTTGAGCCCATTTTCTTTAGCCCATTAGGATATTAATATTTTAGCATATATATACATACTAATATAACCTTAAGTGGAGTGTGAGAGAATTATTTTGTGTCAGCCACCGAAAGAAAGAGAGAAAAGGAAGAGAAAAAAAAGAGAGTTTTATTTTTCTGCAAAAAAAGTCAACCAGACCAGTTTCAATTTTTTGAAGATCAGACTACTATCGGTGGTCCAATCAGGCTAAAATTTAGATAGCAGTTAGAAGACTCATTGTTCTTCATTCTGAACGGTGGAGATCAGTTTTGGATGGCAATATTTTCAGAATTTATAGCTCGAAGTATATTGTTCAAGTGCATTTCTACAACAACGACCAGTTTGCCTTCTCTGACAATCGGACTGTCATTTGTGGTCGAATTTGACTGAAATTTGATGAGCACGTTTAGAATATATTGTTCTTCAATCTGGACGGTGTAGATCGAATTTGAACAATTGGAGCTTATCCATTGGCATGGACAGTAGCTATTTTGGGTGATTTTTTTCTATTCTCTTGTTTATTTCTTGTTATTTGATTAATTTGATGTTGATACTTCACTTGATTTTTGTTGTAGTAGCTTGTATTTATCGCAAACATTAATTTTAATAGTAAAGCTCTTTTACTTGGACCAAAAGAGGCCCCGTGATTTTTATCCTTCACATTGAATGCATTTTTCAAGTTAAAAAAACCATTATGTTTATGTGTGAATGATTTTGTACATTTAAGACAGATTGTGGAATAGTTGTTTGCTGAATTTTACTTAGTCACTCCTCATAGATTCATTCAAATAAAGAAAAACTTATCTCGGTTCCTTCCCATCAATATGTGTATATGCGCATGAGATAAAAATTACAGAAAATATTAATTATATAATTTCAGTAACATACCTTTAAATAAATTTTCCCACGAATAAAATAAATACCCCTATTAAGCAAGCTTTTTTACCAACACTCTGCTTAACTATCCATGATCCCTGAATAAATGAAACAAATACAAATAAAATAATTATCAGATTTATCTCTTATTTTATATAAATAAATTCGAAGTATAGAGAATTTAATTATAAATGATAAAAAAAATTTGATTTACTTATATTAAATTCGTATAAAATATAATAACTTAAATATTTAATAAAATTTTGTAAAAGAAAATCGTTATTGACCTTTGATATGTAAGGAATTAGCTTAAATCTTGAATTTCTATAAGCATTGTCACCATTGACAAATTTATGAAGAACAGGTGTTTCTTCCAATGGGGTTTTAAGCATGTAATATAATGCCAATGTATACATGGTTGAACCAGGAACCTGAATTATTACAATTAATAAATTAAATTAAATTAAATTACATAATAATTAATTTTGTTATGATTATTAATGATAATTAATCTGAAAATTAGAGATAATTTACTTATTAGAAATTAATTAAACTCACCTGTATATTGACAATAAAGAAGAATTCTGGTCGATTTTGTGCAGTATATATCTACATTATTATCAAATAATTATCTCGATTAAAATTTTCGAGTTGTTAAAACTATCCTATAAAACATATAATAACGATTAAATATAAAAATATAATTTAATTAATATAGAAGTAAATTCTTTGGTCTTAGTAATTAATTTTTAAAATTGATTGTTTCTATTCATATTAAAAAATTTTAGTATGTTATTACAGAAAATTCGATAATTTAATTAATATAAAAATTTCAACTTTAACAGCTAATTTTTAAAATTAATATTATAAATTTACATTAAAAAATTTAACACGAAACAAATTGTGTCAGTGTTTACTAAATTATGCATATAATGAATTCTATAGTTGTTGTAATAAAGTATTGATTTATTATTATGATTAAATTTTACATAAGGTAAGTATACTAAGAGGGTGTTTCTCAAAACTTAAAAGCTGGTCAAAACTGATTATAAACAGTTTTTAGATTATAAGTTGTTTATTTGAGTGTTTCTGAAAACTTAAATAGTAGATTATAATCTGATTTTAATCAGTTTTTTAAAAGTTGGGTTTTGCTATTTTTTTTAAGCACTTATTTTTTAAGCAGTTTTGACCAAATAAAAGACCATACTATCCCTACCTAATCTTCAATATTCCAAATTTGCCCACCCTATACACTTTAGTTCCCATCAAAATTCTTTTACGTTTCTTCTTAAATAAATTTTATTATTATTATTATTGCAAAATAAATTTTGAATTGACATTTAAAAAATTATTTTTATACAATAAATAAACTCAGGGACAGTTTGATCATTTTAACAATTTCTGCAATTAAAAACTGATTATAAGCTGATTTTACAGAAACACTTAACTGATTATAAACTAATTATTAGCTAATTATTAACTAGTTTTAAGAAACGCTTAACTGTTTCTTTTTAATATGATTATAATCCAAAAATCACTTATTCACAATAAGCTGAAAAGCTCCAGTTTTGAGAAACACCCTCTAATTAAACAAAATCATATAATTAATTAAGACCATAATAATTAATAATAAAAACCTAAACAATACTATTTGGACGATCACTTATATCATCTTCTCTTTGATAAGATCTCAACCAATCTGTCCTAAAAATAAAATAAAACAAAATGATTTAAGTAAAGAAATTAAAAGATATAATTTAGCCGTAAATATATATATATTTAATAATAAATTTAAAATTAATTTCTTTTTCCTCTATTTATATTGAGAAGAAGTAAAGAAGTTGAGATTAATCTGTTTTAATATTATAATCGTTTTTTTTAATTGAAAAAATTGTGAATTCGAGTATTAGTATAAATTAAATTTATAAAATTAAAAAGAAATGAAAGAAATTATATAAATATATAAAAATACTTTTTCATGATCCGTCAAATAATTTTCTCCACGTATTAAAAAAGTAGAAGGGTCAGCAGCAGCCCAAATGCAAGGTAAAGAAATAAGTAGGGTCCTTTTGAAGGGTAGCTCCATGGCAACATAATTTGCTATCTTCTTTAGCTGCCTCTTGTAAGTCCATATAACCTTTTTTTTGAACTGCAATATATATATATTGTTAAATTATACACGTGGCTTAAATAGAAAAATATAATTTAATTAATATATAAATGAGTTTTTTTTTATATTTAATAGCTAGCTTTGAGAGTTTACTTTTTCGTATTTATATTACATAATTTAATATGATAGCAGAGTAATTTTAGTATGTAAATATAAATGTTATTTCTAAGTAATATGGGCAATAATGATTCCAACCTTAACAGAAAATTTTTTAAACCATTTTTTATTCATACCGTTGATTAATTAAATAATAATAAAATTTAATACTATTTTAATCTATTATCCTTAACAAAATTATAAATATTATATAGTATGAATATCAATTAATTTTCAATTTAATAATATTGAAATTAATTTTGAAATTGCAAGATTATTTCCAATTGAATGTAAATATATGTAACCTGCTAGGTCATGCAACTTCTTCACAATGCCAGCAACAGAATATAATCTTGGTTGGTGCAGAACCTGCATATTTACTCAATTAATGCCAAAATAATAAGAAAAGACTTAATTATATGTGTTGATACCCTTTTAATTTTTGAAAAAAAAAGAATTATCATGAAATTTCTGAACTTATGATCATATTTTATTCTGATCAAGTAAATAAATTCTGTAATCATTTTCAGATTTCAGCTAAGACTAATAATATAAAATGATTTAACTAATAGTTTGAAATTACACCAAAATATAATCTAACGATAAATATATATTTATATATATATATTATAAATTAAAAATTAACTCGTAACGATGTTTCATTTTCAGGACTCATTTTGGAAGTCCATTCATTATCCAAATGATCAAAATCCATCATTTCACTTGCATGGAACATCAAAGAATTCATCTGGAGCAATGTTTAAGCCAGTTAAACTTGTACTTGTTTTCTCCACTTCACAATTATTATTATTATTATTATTATTATTATTATTATTATTATTATTATTATTATTATTTTCCTTTAAAGAAGACTTCTTTTTATTATTTTCTGATGACCCTTTGCCTTTAACTTCCATTATGTAATCTACATTTTCAACTTGGGGCATTATAATTTGTCCTGACAAATCTCTTGGTGTGACCTCTGCATAATTTCCATCTCTTGATTGGAACAACTCCCTTAATGCTGTAAATGTACAATAGTATTATCAGTTTCGTGCATAATCTGCTCAAATTATTAATCATGAATTACTTGAATTTAATTTATAAAATAGTTGAATTCGATTCTGTTTTAATTAAGTCAATTTCGAGTATTCCAATATATATTCAACTTAAATAACTTATGAATAGGGTCGGTCTTGAAGTAAGTTTAAAAAGTTCATTGTCTAGGATAATCTATCTCAGAAGTAACCAAAATGTATAAAAAAAAATTGTCAATATTATGCACATATATATATATAATCTCAGGACCAGCTCTGCTTATTAAAATTTCATGTATATATATATATATATAATAGAAATATATATAATAGAAATCGAACTCAATTTTGTAATAGCGATAGTAATAATATATATAGAAATCGAACTCAATTTTGTAATAGTGATAGTATATATATATATATATATATATATATATATATATATAACGTTACCAGCAACTCTTTCAAGCAGACGAATAGTAATGACTCTTTCAGAAGAAGGACTTGTATATAATCTCCAAGATTTCCAATCAATTGCAAGCATATAGTTTTACTAGTGATCTCCTTCCTTGATTTATAGGTGTTATTACATATCCTCCACCTGCAATTGTTTTTTTAGCACTTGCTGTTAAATTTTGATTTTTTTTTCATAAAATTAATTATTATAAAAAAAATCTTTGATATAAAATTTAAAATCTTAAAAATATACTTAATAATTATTTTTTCAATAATTTATATAATAATTAAAATGTATAACTATTTAAAAAGATTATTTACACTGTGAAAATGTAATTAATTCCCAAATACAAAGCATGCATTACTTTTAAGGCATACTCGAATATAGTCTTTTTATGGCGAACACTTCTTGTGAATTACAGAATGGTATAAAATCACTGTAAAAATTCATTAAATTAAAATAAAAATATATAATAAAGGGCTTTAATAATTAATTAAAAAAGCTTAATCAAATAATTATAATGAAAATTTTGTAATTAATTAATTAATAGTATTACCATATGTTCCATCATCCTCTCTTCTCCAATAACGTTTTAATAATAAATCCCTTCTTTTCATACACCCGTGTAGATTATTAACCAATTAATTATACAAAATATATATTTTTAAAAATGATTTTTTTCTTTTTTTATTATTTTTAGAAAAAATTATTCTCTATATTATGAATTGATAGATATATTTTATATTTTAAAAAAAATTAAAAAATAATTATTTTTATGAAAAATGTAAATTTTAATATATTTTTATTATATTATTATTAAATATTTTTAATAAGTAATAATATTAACATATTAATTATGTTATTAAAATAATAAATATATTATAATTTAAGATAAATAAATATATTTATTAATTTAGGACGAAGAAAATATTAATTTATCTGACCTAAATAGCCAATCACTATACAATTGCTTGTGAATAATATCTGTATGACCATCAAGGTGCTCAACCATGCTGCCTCTGAAAAAACAGAAATCCCATCTGCAATATATACACTTAATAATTAAATCTCTAACATGAAATTAATTAACCCTAATTATTTTCAATACTATATATATTATATTAATTAACATATTAATATTAATTATAACATAAGCACAGTTAAAATGACATCATAATCTAATTATTTTTTATTACATATATATATATATATATCAATTTTAAATTTATTATTTTAAAAAATATACACTTATTATCGGATTATATTGATCGTGTATAATCTGTTTTTTTTTATTAACCCTTTAATTAACTTATTTATGAAAACAAAACTTATATTCAAGAAAACATAATCTTACTCTGATCTTAATGAACCAAGAGACATTAGAGTCCTAAAAATGGCTTCTGAAATGCCATCAATTACTCCAACTTCCATAATTGCTGCATAATCATTCCAGTGCTTATTGAAAAAAAAAAAATCAGCCCAAGAAGATTAATTATAGTATTAGAGAATTAAATGATCAATAATCCAGAAATTATGAAAGAAAATTTGAACTTACTCCTCCTTGAGAATCACAATCTTTTGCTTCTTTAAATAGGTGTAGTCCTGAAAAATAATAAAAAAAAAGGTTACATTTTTAATATAAATTTGAGAGTGTAAATTTCAAAACCTAGTTATTAAAATTGTATAATCTATTTCTATTGTTTGTCTTTAATTGATGCGGGGTGATTTTTTTTTTAGTTTTTATAAAATTATAAGAAAAATTATACAATTTATTAGATTCAAATATATTAGAATTTTTTTTATTAATTTATAAATTTATCATATTAATATAATTTATACAAAATTTACTATAAGTTTTATTATACACAAATAACATCTATCGATTTATTATGAGTTTATTATATACTTTTATAAAATATTCAAAAATTCATGACAATGTTGTAAAAATTAAATTAATTTTTCACTAATAATATGTATATTGTGTGAATAATTATACCAATTAATTATACTAGAAATATTTTCAGAAATGTGATGTGAATCAAAATAGAAACGTTTAAATATCAATTCTTTTCTTAGACATAATTTTTTTAGATATATAATTTATAGCACAAAATAACACCATAACTATACCTAAAATAACTATTAAATAAATTATAGAGAGAACATCAAAATTTAATGAGACTCGACTAATTTTGTCTACGTCCTTGGATATTACCAAAATAATTTCACTAATATCAATGATGAATTACAAAAGAAAGAGAGAATACTTAATTTTGGAATATTTTTTAAATGAGAGTTAAGGGGCTTATATAGACTTCAAAAATTAGATCGGTGAAATTAGGCACTTCTATTTTTGACTTTCATTTACCTAAATTAGGCACCTTCATTTTTTACTTCTATTTATCTAAGTTAGGCACCTCTAGTTTAGATACCAAAAATGGTTAGTGAATTTCTATGATAGATAAATTGCCAAAACAATAATTTTTCATCTTGACTATTTTTTTTATTTACAATATGCAAATCTTATCTCAAAAGAAACTATTATCAGTAGTGTCTTCAAATGCGCTGTGAAGCGCTCATATTTAATTTTTTAAAATATTAATCAAATTTAAATAATGGTTGAACTTAACAGTTATCACCACTTTTGTCAACATGTCTGTGAAATTATCAGTGGTCCAAATTTCCTGAAATAATATTTCACCTTCCTCCAGAATCTCACTTACAAAGTGATATCGAATATTGATATGCTTCATTCTTGCATGATAAACTTGATTCTTTGCTAAATGAATAACACTTTGACTATCACAATGAATTTGGATGTGCTTTTGTCTAATTTTCATTTCACCTAGCAACCCTTAAAGCTAAATTGCTTCTTTAACAGTCTCTGATGCTGCCATGTACTCTGCTTTCGTAGTGGATAAGGAAACTATTGACTGTAACGTAGACTTTTAATTAACCGACCCCTTAGCAAGTGTAAACACATAACCAATAGTTGATCGACATTTATCAAAATCACCAGCATAGTCGGAATCACAGTATCCAACTACACATTGATGATGTTTCTCATCCCGCTCAAATATCAATCCAACATCTACGGAGTTCAGAATATACCATATAATTCATTTTACAGCTTGTTAATGCTCCTTACCAGGAATATGCATATACTTGCTTACAACTCCAACTGCTTGTGAAATGTCTGACTTTGTACACACTATAGCATACATCAAGCTATTAACAATATTTGCATATGGAATCTTAGACATGTACTCCCGCTCTACTTCAATTTTAGGAGATGAAGATGAGCTGAGCTTCACATGAGGTGCAAGCGGTGTACTTACAACTTTTAACTTTTCATTCAGGTCAAAACGCTATAATTACTTAGCTTGGAACAATTTATCTTCTAATGCTCTTTCTCTCGGCAAAAGGCACATTCAACTTTATCTGGTCTGAATTTTGATCTCCCCTTCTTTTCTCTCTTCCTGCTTTGAGAGCGGTCTCTCACTGTCAATGCTTCTGCTGCTCCATTTGAACTCTACTTCTTGTCCTTCTTTTGCAGTTCGTAACTATATAATGTAGTAGTTACTTCAGAGAGAGTCACTTTATCCTTCTCATGGAGCAGAGTTGTTTTAAGAAACTCAAACTCCTCTGGAAGAGACCCCAACAACATCAAAGCCAAATCTTCATGTTTGAAAGTCACATCTAAATTTATCAAATTAGCTACCAGCTTATTAAAATTGATAATGTGCTCATTTATAGAGGTATTAGGAATATAAGTGAAGCGAAATAATCTCTTATTCATATGAAACTTGTTCTAACTGCTTTTCTTCAAAAAAAATTTCTCCATTGCCTTCCATAATTTACTTGCGAAAACTTTCTTAGAGAATGTATACTTTTATTCTCTAGAAAGACAAGATTAAATTATACCACATGTCATACAATTGATGGCTTTTTAATTTTTTCATCAATATCTTATGGTTTCTCTTATTCAATGGTATTGTCTAGACCTTACTGGAAGAGAGCGTCTAGAACTCACTTTGATATATGTCAAAATGGCCTGTACCGTCAATAATCCCCACTGCAAATTTAGCATTTGACATAGTAGTCATTGACCAAATTGTCGAAATAGATGTTGTCTCCTTTGTGGTGGATGATTTGCCTAAGTCATCTGTCATCTCTGCTTCACAAAATTATTTAATAGCTAACAAATGCGGAATACGAATAATCCAAGAAAATTTTTTCTGATGTGAAAGATCAGACTAAGCTGCAACCACATGGTATACTTAAAAATTTTTGGCTCTGATACCAATTATTGTAGAAATTAGATTAATTTTCACCAATAATATGTTGCGAATAATTATAGCAATTAATTATACTAAAAATATTTTCAGGAAAGAAAGGTGAGTCACAATGGACACGCTTAAATATCAAGTTTTTCCTTAAACAAATTTTTTTAGACATATAGTTAATAGCACAAAATACCATAACAACTATACCTAAAATAACTATTAAATAAATAATAAAAAGAACACTAAAATTTAACGAGGTTCGGCTAATTTTATCTAGTCCTCGGACACTACTTAAATAATTTCACTAATATCAAAGATGAATTACAAAAGAAAGAGAGAAGATTTAATTTTGAGATGTCTTTCAAATGAGAGTTAAAGAATTTATATAGGCTTTAAAAATTAGGTTGGTGAGATTATGCACCTTTATTTTTTACTTCCATTTACCTAAATTATGCACCTTTATTTTTTACTTATATTTATCTAAGTTAGGCACCTCTAATTTAGATCTCAAAAATAGTTTGTGAATTTTCATGATAGATAAACTGGCCAAAATAACAGACAAAACATGTAAAAATTTTAAAAAATCTAATGAGAAGTATAAATTTTCTTTTATATATAATCTTTGAAAAAATAAACATAAAGAAAATAATTGAGAAATTAAGAAGATAAAGAAAGATAGGTCTTGCCATTTTGACAACCAAAAATTTTCCAAGGAGAAGGTGCAAGAACATCAGATGTCATTGCTTCAGTATGCAAAGTTGAGAAATAATCTACTGATCTCTTGCAGTCCATTCTTGTTGATACACTTAATCTATTTAAACCATTTTCTTTTGCATAAAATAAAAAATATGTAAAGAACTCATCCCAAAAGAGAAAAATAAAATAAATCAATCATGATTTTAAATTAGGTACTTAAAATTCAGATCAGCAAAGCATTTCAAGATTTCAAGAAAATGATAAGCTTAAGCTAGCATTTTAAGGTTTTCAAGATTTCAAGAAAATGATAAGTTGACATCTAAGATGTAGATGATTATTAAGTTGATCTAAAAGAATACAAGCAAAAAGATTAAGAAGCTAAAAACATTAAAAAAAAAAAGGAGAATCGCTAAAAACTAAATATTTTAAGATATGTATAACTAAAAAGAGTAGGGTTAAGCTTAAACTAATATGAAAAAAAAATTAGTTCAGAATAATTTTATATTTTTTTATGAAAATTAAACAAAAAAAAGAAAAAAAAAGTTAAATTAGACATATCATATATAAGAAAATAAAGAAAAATAGGATTAGTTTCTAATATATGATATGTCTAATATATGAAATAATCTTATATTTTTGTTCTTCATTTTTCTTTCTTTCTGTCTTTTATTTATTTCTAATAATTTCACAAAACCAAAAGCAAATAAGAACATTTAATTACATAAATTTATATAAATTGTCATATATACCTTAAAGGTGGCCATTTCCTCTTGGAAATGATCACAAAGTCTTTTGTTGGATTTGGGCATTCCAGAAGAATAATAATAAAAGAAAAAAAAAGAGAAATCACCAATTTTGTAAAATTTTTAAGTATAAAATTAAAATTTAAGTTACGAATTTTATGATATACTGAATTATAGTCTAATAGTAAATGCATATTTTTTTCAAATGATAAATTCAAAATCAGTTTTGCCCTCAGAATATATTATATAAAAAAAGTCATAAATTTTATGAGATAATTGTTTGATACCTTTAATAAAGAGCTCTGCAAGGAATGAATCCATTTGGCTGCATCTTCTGAACTACTTGCTCCCAACTATATATATATATATATATATATATATAATTAAATTCAGAATTTATTTAAATTGGAAATAAAAACCCCTCATAAATTGAATAAATTCTAATTACTAGGAATTTAATTATCTTCCCTTAAGCCGATCATTGTGATTTAAAGTACTGTAGAGTGTGAAAATATAGAAAACCTGCAAAATAAAAAAACATTTAAACATTAAAGAAAAAAAAAACTTACCTTATTATGTTATTCAATTCAATATCGATTCAACAATGATCAAGTCTTTCTCTGATAATTTAAAAAGCCAAGAATTTTGACAATCTTAATTCAACTATTAAGTGTCTGTTTGATCATTTAGAAAGTTACGAATTCTGACGACTCTTTTCTTTCTTAAAAATTTTTGCATAGTGAAAAAAGAAATTTGACAAAAAAAAATACTTTTCTGTTGATACTTTCTCTTCCATTATCAGTAATACGAATGCAGGAATTATCAACTTTCTGTTAGCCCTTTAATTTGCTTGAAATATCATATAATGATCATAAAAAATATAATTTCTTTTTGGTTTAAATTTGATTGAAAATTTAATTTTAATGTCCAGCAGAACAGAAAAAGAAATATAACTGCAAATTATTACGTACAACAAGAATTTAAGAGCCTAATAAATGCAAAATTATTAGAACAAATAAATTCAAATTCAAGAAAAATAAAAATTGAAAATAATCCCAGCAAAATAACCCAAATCAAAGTTTTATAGATCAAACATTCATTATCCACAAATCTTCAAGATTATTCTAAATTAAAAAATTAATAAAAAACACATTTAAAAAAATTAAAAAAAAAATAAGATGAACTCATCAAAGTCATATATTCTGACAATCTAAACAAGAAAAAAAAAGGATATCAAAAAAATTAAATCAAACAAAGAAAGCCATATATATAGTTCAATACACAAGAAACAAAAATGTGAAAAATAAATAAAATAAAATAAAGAGAAATTTAATAAAAAAGAAAAAAATGTGAAATTAAAAAAAAAAATACCTCATCTTCTGAAATGGGAATTGTTTTGTAGCATTTGAGGTAATTTTCTTAATGAATAAAATACCATTTACGAGAAAATTGTAAACCAAATCTATTAGACCTAATTGTATAAAGCCATCCTTCCATTCTTCCAATATTTTGAGAAATATCCATTTCACCAAATTATACCAATTTAATTTCTTTGGTTTTTTTTTCCTTCAAAAAATGAAAATCGTCTTTTCAATTAATATTGCAATTTCTGCATTTTAATTGAATTTCTTGTTTTGATTTCTCTTTCTTTTCTTTTTTTCCCCTCAAAACTTATTGTTCTTTAATGTATAGCCAAAAGAAATTATTGCCTATATTTAATGGGTATGGCCTTGCTATATCCTATTTAATTTTTTTTATTTATTTTCTGATTATATATATTTATATATATTTTGGCCTAAAGGGTATCAAGAGTCAAATTTTTTCACTCACTTTCTTATGGTAATTTAGAGAATTTCCTATTTTCAATTTTTGTTTTTTTTTTCCCACTATTATGTTTCTATTTATACTTTTTTCAAGTAACTAAATTATGGGTGACAGTTGATATGTTGATGGAATTAATATTTTCATATATATTTAAGTATTTATATATTTGTATTCAGTCAAACTTCCAAATATTATTTAACAATTAACATAAAAATTTATTTATTTTACTAAAGAAATGAATTATTATTTGTAATTAGAATAAAAAACATTGGGTTTATAGTTTCAAAAAATGAAATTAGAATACAAGAAGAGATTTTTAAAATATTTATTAGGTAAAAAAAGCAAAAATTTTTTTTAATTAAATGTATAAGTTTTTTTTTTTTTAATACATGATGGCTAAATTAATATTTTGTAAAAATTATGATTTTTTGTGTTACCAAGAGGCTTACTAATTTGACATGATTTGGTACAAGCTATTGCAAAGCACTTGCTCATGATAGTGTGTTGCTAAATTATCAATTTGCCTAAATATTTTCCATCATTATAAATAATTATCATGATTTTTAGTTAAAATTAATTTCATGTGCATGAATAATTTTGTTTCTTGATCACGTTTTTCTTTTACTTTTTTTTTATTAAATACCCTTTTGATAATTAAAACTATATTAACTTTTAATTTAAAAAGAAAACATGCCAAGGAAAATTTTTTGCCATTCTAAAGTAGTCATTCTTCATATAATTAATTAATTTAAAATTGAAATTTTAAAAAATTGTTCATTTTCTTTCATTAAAACATATTGATTATTTTTTTCTGATTCAATCCAATATATCTCATATAAACGATCAGAATGCTTTCACTCAAATTTTTTTTCACTGATAATAAATATGTATCTTGAATATATATTTTTTATATAACTAATTTTTTTCCCGTGATGAGAATTGTATATTAATTGCGGATTAATGTATATAAGAAGTTTTTTTTAAGAAAAAGAAAAGAAAAAGAAAAAGAAAAAAGGGTAACAAGGACATGAATATTTATGATTTATATAATTTATTAACTAATAACTAATACCTAAGAGCAACTAATTATTGTAAGTTAGTGACTTGTGAAAAGAATTATGATTTATAATGTATTTTTACAACTAATCATTGTAAATGATAAATAATTACGTTTTATGGTTAATTAGTGTTAAGTTTTTTTTTAAAAAATAAAATTTTTTTCTTATAAGAAAATAAAAACCACATAAATGATGATTTTTTTTAAAAAAAATTTCCTCAAAAAAAAAAAAAAGTAGCAAATGGTGATCGATCTTTTTATTTATAGTCATGCTCAATTGCTGCCCAACACTACTTTTCTGGCTTTCTCTTCGCAACTTTTACTAGGTCAAATTTTTCCATGTCTCTCATAAAAAAAGAAAATAAATAATAATAACAACTATTATTATTATTATTATTATTTCAAATATTAATAATTATTATTAATAATTATTGTTGTTATTATTATTTCAAATATTGATGTAACAAAGATTTTGTAATGAACAAAATAAATATTTTTTTCTTGAGAAATAAAAACACATCTATATCTTTAAATAGATTAATTTTTTTTTTGCTAAATGTAATAAATTAAAATTTTGATTTTTTTTTTACTAAAACAGGGTGAGCAGTGAGCTGTTCCCATCTCTTTAAAGTTTTTCTCACACTTCCATTATTTCATTTTAAAGCATTTAATCTATTTATAAGTTCCTCAAAAAAAAATCTATTTATAAGTTCACTCTTATTACTTTTTTTCTTTAATTGTCAATTTTAACATTTTATCTTACAAAGTAAGTTTTAGTTTTTTTATTATTAATTATTTTAAAAAAAAAAGTAAAAACTTGATCTATATGATATATTTAATTGTAATATTAAAATTTTTAAACTTATTATATAATCTTATAAAATTTTAAAAAATATGTGATATATGTTCAAATAATAAAGAAAAAAATTCATGCAATAAAAGAAAAAAAAATACTTATTTAATTAACTAATAGTTTTAAGAAATTTATGAAATATTATTATGCGATACTTTACTCTTAGAAATATATTTATACCCTTAAATTTATAAATAATTTTATACATGTTTAATATTTTATATGTGTTGTACTAATGACGATTATTTTTTTGGCCAATGATGACAAATATTATACTTATAAAATAATTATATTTATTTTTTATATGGAAATATACTACTAGTATTTTTTTTCCTATTCCTTATTGAAAACCTAAAAGTATTTATTATGCATTTATTATATATTTTTTTCTCAAAATTATCTATTATATCATTTTAATTGCAACCTTATATCATTTGGCTAGATTGTCTAATACTCAACTCAACTCCATATATACTTCCAGCCACTTTAAGAAGAATTGACCTTTCAGTTTACATTTTAATCCAAAAATAATAACTGACTTCGACCATGGCCTTAATTAATTATCATCATAGTCTTCGCTACGTGTTTTTTGCTAATCAGTCGTGGTAGTGACATACCCACCTTAAAAAAAATGTAATAAACCTTATTATATACCTTCAACTTATTTCCTCTTTTTTTTTTGGGGGTGGTATTTTCAATTTTTTTACTCTTTTTCTTTAATACTTATAATTTCGGATTGCACCTACAAAAATAATTACTTTAATTTATTTCCATGTTCATGATGAAATAAAAAACTTCATCATATTTATGTTTCGTATCTGTATTCATGCTTCATAGATAATCTCGTAACTTGACATTCAATAATCGTAACATCATGATCAAGTTTTTTTCTTGTTCAAGTTATGGGCAATTCTTTCTGCCCAAAGAAAAAAGATGTTAAAATGATGTTCTGGGCATCTGGTGCTGACCACATTTCTACAACTTTTCAATGCTCCCTGATAAATAAACAACAAAATTTGTAATGGAACTATTTTAACCAGAAAATATCTAAAAATTTTATACTACTCAAAAAATGGTCAATAATGCATCGATCCTCGCTTTCAGTTTTTGATATTAACCGAGTCATCATTCTGAGCTCCAGAATATCGAAAAGGCTATAATCAGAGTCGAATTGTAATCTGACACTAATAGATCTCACATAATCATACCTTCATGAAATTCTGGGGTGTTTGTCATTTGTGTATGGAAAGATCAATGTGTAAGTAAGCTACACACGCCATGAAAAAGAAGAAAAATGCAGACACCAACATCAATGGCTCTGCTAGCATGAAGATTTGGTTGAACGTGTAATATACCTGCAAAAGTTGAAGCAGATAAGCGTTAGATTATTAAGGCGGGACAAAAGAAGGTAACAGCTCTTATTGAATATAAAATAAAGAGTGCTTTTTTGTGTGTAAAAATGCTGAAATAGGAAGACTAATATTGTGGTAACAAGTTATGAGAATCTTTTGAATCTAAGGCCTATAGATAGTTTCTGTCAAGTTCTCCAGAACATGACCAACCCACCAAAAAAAATGTGCTGACCAATAATCATATCATGTTTCCTTGGCTTCATACTTCTACTGAAAATGTTGGGGGTATTCAGACTAGTAAAGGACAAAACAAATTACCATATGACGTATCCGTGTGCAGCTTATATCATATTTTGGAATGGAAGAACGTGATATGTGTCTAGTTAGAAAACTTCACACACATGAGGTAACTACAGTGCAAAGGCTCATACTCGAGTTTGTGAATTGCTGCTGATAGAGCATGCATAATCACCAAAAATTATTATTTTCATGCCTTGAATCAGGCATTGTAAATGAAATGAAAAGGTTCAATGACTGCATCCTTGTTTTAGTGGGCTAACTGAAACTCTCACTAACCCAACAATTTATGATATATCTAGCAATTTTTTAAACAATACTATAACCTGAGATAACAGTGAATGCAACACATGTAAAAAGAGATTGCAGTCACCTGGAAAGGAGAGTTGTGCTCAGGAACTACGTTCTTCTTTTCCAGAACCAGCACAGTCCTCCCAACGACATCGAGGTATGAGTATTTTTTCTGCACATATCCAGATTGAAGGCTTAGTAGAGTTAAGTAGTAATATCCAAATCTAAAGACATCTCTCAATTTGTGCAGTGTACAAAAGGTGCAACGCTATAGATTCATTTAATCAGTAACTTACTACCTCCTTAGGCTTTACCTCACATGCTGCCTTAAAAATAAATGAATGTTTATCAAAGAAATTAATATTACTTAATGGCTGAATACTCAAAATATTGTAGTTCTATTGTTAATGCTCATATATAAATGAACTATGCTGCCATATACCTGTGTACTTAGACAAAAAAATAGGGCAATAGTTGCAACTTGCAAGTTAATAAACATGCAACATATAAGTATTAAACATATAGTTGCATGCATGATGAAATTGTTTTAGAAGAACTAGTTACCTCGAAGCGTTGCTCTACTGGAAAAGGAACCACAGCTGAAGGATCTTGGGATCCCTCTGGCAGCACAACCTGAAATAAAATAGTTTCTGTGCTTAGGAAACTTACCTTCAGCAATATGTTGGGCTAACACAATTAATGGAAAGCCATAGATAACAGAAATATGGATGTAGAGATACAGAAATAAACCCACTTTGATGGTCAACTTGTCCACAACAGTCTCAGCAAGAGGGCAGCCAAAGCTGAAGTTGATATAACGCTTGCCACCAGGAGACTCGAAAAGGAAATCTTGCAACAGCAGCCCATATCCAATAACAAAAGTAGCTTTCCAACCTCCAAATAAAGGGTACCGTGGTGAAATTTCAAGTTCCGACTGTCAGAAAAGTGTTCGAGTCAACACTGAAAAAATGCACCCTGCAAATGCCAGCGGGAAGAGGAAGGGAGAGGGAAGAGCAGAATCTCTATACCTTTTGATAATCAGTACGCAAATGAGATGATGATATGTTCCCTATTTCATCTCGATAATAGACAGAATGGACCCTGGGTGGTAGTCTTGCTAGAAGGTGTTTGAATGAAGATATACCACTGAAAGTTGGCCTAGATTGATACTCCACCCTGCCAAAAATGAAGTTTGAGAAGAAGACCATTAAATGAACTAACTACATGAAAACAATATCATAATTCGAAAAAAAGATACATAGTTACTGATATAGTTAGAAGTTTGTTCACTCATTGAATAAGTATGCCATAACTACAGTACTACATAAAAGAAAGAAAACACGCATGCACACAGAACCAGATTTATCATAGAAGCTCTATCTTTCAAACTCCATCAATGAATATGACAAAAGTTAGTAAGCACTTAATAGATAAACAAGATCAATCATTCTGCTCAAGCAATTTTACAAAATTCACACTGGTCAAAAATATGCTAAGAATTAGAAAATGAAAGTATAAGTAAAAAAGTGAAGACTATCCAAAATAGTTTAGCCATATTCGATGAGGAACTATATATAAACTAATAAATGACAGCACTGGATTCAAGTACCAAGAGTCCAGAAGCAGAGAAGATAAGAAGTAGACAGAAAAGTAATGTGGGTAGAATGGACCTCAGACAAAATGGACAAGAGAAAAAAAGAATCAGAAGAGTGAAACCTCAATTAATTCAGTTAACCAGTATGATATTTTCTTCATGCATTCCAGTCTAAGTTCCAAAAATAACAGAGAAAAAAAAATAGGTGCAGGGAAAAATGAGGTACCTAATATTCAAATACAAGGATAATTTTTTTTATTAAAAATAAATAACAATAAACAAAAGGTACAAATACAATCAGAAAGCATGGAAAATCCTACCTTGAAAACACGCCTTTGTGTCGAGCACCAGCATGAACTAACTTGTAATGCTCTGTTATCTGAAGATTACCCCAGTGAGATACTTCAACTTCACGAACAAGCTCCTCAACAACAGCGAAGGGATTGTTATTCTCGAAATGAACAATTATTGGAGAAAATGAATATGGAGGTCGATCTTCATATGGCCCATACTTTAGTTCTGAACTGGCATGGTTAGTGGGTTCCACTCTCGTGAATGATTCCACTTTTGTAGTTGGTATCTTCAAAAAAGTTGTCTGCTGCTTAATATGATATGGAGACAATATTATAGCACTATCATGGTAATATACCAACTGTGATTCTGATTGGCTTATCTCAGCTGGAAAAGGTTCCAAAGAATGTGTTAATATATAAAGCACTTCTATTGTTGCAGTTTCACCTGATTTTAATGGATTAAGCAAAGAAATGGCAAAATATTTAGGTCCATTTGGTCCATCAGGTAGCTCAGTTGGCTTTACGTCAAGAGGCACATAAGTTCGTTTCTTTCGCTTTCCTGTAGCTGCTTGTGCTTTCACCACTGCTAGATGATCAACTTGAGTAGGCGGAAATGATAGAAGGATTTCAGAAGCAGCAGTTGTCCCAGCATTCTCAACCTGTAAGAGATTTATATTCATATAAAATAAATTAAGCTATCTGAAATACAAATTTCTCTGTGAAACAACAAAGATTATACAATATTCAAATTGTCAGTGAAGACATATGATTTTTAACTAATTGAAAGAATGGAAAACATAAATTCTGTCAAAACTAAAAATGAATAAACATAATAATAACCAATTGCATGCTTTGCTAACAATCAGAATGAAGCAACATTGCACACCTTTTTTAACAGTAATGAAAATAATTAAAACAGTCAATTGCATCTTTAAAGTGCATAATAGCAATGTTAAAACGCAAATACCTTTAAACTCAAGTAGACTCTAACAATGTGTGAGGTCAAGTCAATCTGCATCCATTCCAACAAACAATAGAAACAGTCAGTTGAATAAGCATCATTCAACAAAAACCGATAATCAGAGAGCACTAATATATTTCCCAAACAGATAATCAGAATTATATAGAACAGAAGCAAAGTACTTCAAACAAAAGAACTTCTTAGAGAATTACACAATCACAGAACATACTCCATCAGAACTTGACAAGCCTAACAGTCAAATTTCCCATAATTTCATGAGCTACCATAAAAAGCATTACACACAGCTAAAAAACATTTCAGATATAATCACAGATTTAAATAAAATGTAAGTATCAGCAACAATCAATAACCCTAAAAATAACAAAATACAACAACAACAAAAAAAAGCAACAAATATCAAAAGCTACGCGATTTCAAATAACCAGACAGGTTACTAACTGCACCATTCGATCTCTATATTTCTCAATTTCGATATAATTTAACAGATCATATAATCGATCGTTCATTCGGAAGCATAAAATGAGAAACGTTAATGATAGAAGAGATCGAAATGGTTTTGCTCAGAGAGAGAGAGCTTACTCTACGCTCGGCGTTGAGGATTTGGATCCCTTGAGAGAAGGATAAGGAGAGAAGAGAAAGAAATGACAGAATTGAAAGAGCTACGGTTAGTCGAGCTCGAACCAGAGCCTTCATGGCCATGCTGTGTTGTTGCAGTTGACCCCTCTCGAAATTTGTCCTGTGTTATACCGTCTAACCGAAGACTGGACGGTATTGAGTAGACCTGTTCATTTCAGGGGTAGCCGGGTTGGGATCCTTCTTTTCGGGTCAAATATTTTATGGCAAAATTTATAAAAATAACTTTAAAAAAATTTATAAATATATTGCACGAATAAAAAAAATACATTATAAATAAATTAAATAAATAAAAAATTATAAAAATATATTTTATTTTCATTATATGTTAAATGCACATTTAGTATATTTTTATGTATTTGATATATATACTAAAAATAGAAAAATAATTGATCCGTATGGGAGTAATATAAACTTAACAACTCTCAAACATATGCTTAATATAATGAGAGAAATATATAAGAAAAAAGAAAACTTTTTAATGAATTCTTTCTAAAACATTCTCTGCCTTTACACTTTCTTTCGTTATGTATTTATAATACATAAGTTTACAAAATTAGGAAAACTAAAAATAAGAAACTAAAACAATAAACTAATTAATTAATGTTTAAAAACAAATTTAAATTTAAACAAAAGCTAATTTAAGTAATAATTTTCATGCATTGACGAATAACATACATGTCTTCAATTTTAATAATAATAATAATAATAATAATAATAATAATAATAATAATAATAATAATAATCTCCTGATCATTACTCTCCTTTTAAAGAAATCCAGCTCATGATGGATCTCAAAACTCCAAATGGGGAAATATAGATTCTCCTTTCTCTCTAGTGAACCACTTTGATGCACTAGGTTTTTGCCATTTCTTTCCAACGCGAAATGCCTTTCGTATTCCTCTACGTATTTCTGTGACTTTTCTTTCAAGGATAGTATCTTCTAATAAAGGAGTTTTCACTGTTTATTTGTAAATCTTCTACTGAAGGTATAATTTCTCCAAGTTCGTCATCTAACATTGATGGTTCAAATGGTTTTAAATTTTCAACATTAACCACAGAGTATATTTTCATATAGCTAGGCAACTCCAGTTGACATGCATTATCACCAATTTTCTTAATGATTTTGAAAGGACCATAACGGATAGGCTTTAGCTTTTTACATTCTCCTTTTAGTCTCTCTTTTCCCAAGTGCAGCCAAACTAAATCTCCAACTTGAAATTTACCTTCCACATTATGTCGATCATGTCTAGCTTTATATTTTTGTTGGGCTTTTTGCAACTGCTTCTCAACTTCACTATGAACCTTTCGAATGCAATCTAGAAATTTCTGTGCCTTCTCAGGACCAGTCTTATCTTTCACTCCATTTGACGTTGATTCGAATGTGAACTCAATGTCAAATGGACTTTGCGGTAGATATCCAAGACAAACTTCAAATGGTGATTTATTAGTGGAGCTATGAATAGCTCGATTAAAAGCAAATTGCAAATATGGTAAACTTTCATCCCATGTTTTAGGGTGTCGAGTATTATATCCTCTAAGAAGATGTACAATTGTTCTATTGACAACTTCTGTCTGGCCATCAGTTTGAGGATGAAAAGCTGTACTTCGATTCAACTTAGTATCCATCATAGACCATAATGATCTCCAGAAGCTTCCAAGAAAACGACTATCACGATCTAAGATTATAGAGTTTGATAAACCAAAATGAGTCCAAACATGTCTGAAGAAAAGTTTTGCTATTTCTTCTCCTGTGATTGTCTTTTTGCAAGGCATTAATATAATCATTTTGGAAAATCTATCAACAACTACATATAGGTAGTCATATCCTCATATAATAGTTGGAAGACCTCCCATGAAATCCATAGAGATGCTTTCCCATGGTCTGCTTGGAACTGGTAAAGGTGTGTAAAGTCCAATCTTTCGATTTGATGGCTTTGAAGTGCTACATAACACACATCCTTTAACAAAATGTGCCACATCTTGTTGCATTTGAGGCCAATAGACATAGCATTAAAGATTTTGTACAGTTTTATTTACTCCAAAGTGACCTGCTACCTTTGAAGTATGAGCTTCTCGTATCCATTTAATACGATCTGCTTCTTTTGGAACACATAATTATGACTCTTTGTAGAGTAATCCATCTCGTAATGTAAACTCTGATGATTTCTCTATTTTTACTGCAATCATTATATCCCCAAAATCTGGATCATTATTATACATGTCAATATATTCTTCATGTATGCTTGGTTGGATTTCCATAACTGTAGATAAGCAAAGTGTATTTATTGGTGGTCGAGATAACATATCGGCTAGTTTATTTTGAACTCCCTTCTTATACTTGATAATCAGGTTAAATTGTTGAAGGTAGGTCATCCACTTCATATGTCGGGCTTGTTGTAGTTTAGATTGTGTTTGAAGGTATTAGAGGGGTCGGTGGTCAGTGTAAACTACCGTTTATTTGCCCAAAAGATACACACGCCAATGTTTTACAGCTTGATGAAGAGCAAGTAACTCTTTATCATAAGTTGGATAGTTCTTTTGAGAACCTTGAAATAACTTGGAGTAATAAGCAACAGGTCTTCCTTCTTGCATTAAAACAGCACCCATTGCATATTCGGATGTATCAGCCTTGAGTTCAAAAGGCTTTTGCAAATTTGGCAAGGCTAAAACAGGCGCCTTGCTTATCTTCCTTTTTAAAAGAAGAAATGTGTCCTCATGTTTCTTAGTCCATTCAAAGCGATGATTTGCCTTTGTAAGTTCATGTAAGGAAGCGGCTATCATAGAAAAATTTCGAATAAATTTTCTAACATATTGGCAAGCTTCCATAAAACTACGAACTTCAGTGACATTTCTTGGTTGAGGCCATTCTCGAATGACTTTCAATTTTGTTGTATCTATTTGTAATTCTCCATTACCCACAATGAAACCAAGATACAAGAGTGATTTCTTTCCAAACTCACACTTCTTTTGATTAAGACGGAGTTGATATTTTTGTAATAACTCAAATATCTTTCTTAAATGATCAATGTGCTGCTCTATGGTATGGCTATAAATGAGAATGTCATCGAGATAAACAATGACAAATTGATCAATGAAAGGCCGTAAGACATCATTCATTAATCGCATAAATATAGCAGATGCATTACAAAGTCCAAATGGCATTACTAACCACTCGAATAATCCCTGCCTTGTCTTAAAAGTTGTCTTCCAAGAATCTTCTTCACGTATTCGCACTTGATGATAACCAGATTTCAAATCTAGTTTTGTGAAATAATGGGCATGCTTTAATTGATCTAAAAGGTCCTCTATTCTGGGAAGAGGATACTTATTCTTTATTGTGATCTTATTCAAAGCACGATAATCAATACACATACGCCATCCACCATCCTTTTTAGGAACAAGAACCACAGGCGAACCACAAGGTGAATTACTTGACTTTATGACACCACTTTCAAGTAACTCAGACACTTGCTTCTTTATTTCCTCATTCTCCAATACAGAATAACGATACATGCTTAAATTTGGAAGTGAGGAATCTGAGATAAGTTGGATCTCATGTTCCACTTCTCGCTTTGGTGGTAAACTCCGTTCTTCAGAAAATAAATCTAAATATTCTTCACATAATTTCTTTAAAACATCTATCTCTTCTACTTGAGATGACTTAGAAATGGCAACATGTGCTTGATTAATAATATCTACTTGAAGTATTGTATTTGTATCCATGCATTCCTCATCTTTTGAAGGTCGTATAAATAGTAATACAAATCTCTTTGATGCATTAATCATCCGCTTGGCCTGACATGCGGTGATTAGTTCAGTAGTCTGCTTTGTCTTTTCACCAGAAAAGATATAATTTATGCCTTCCTTAGTGAACTGGAATCTTTGAGCTCGACGATAATAAATTGCATCTCGATCTCATAAATAAGGATTTCCAAGAATCACCTGACATATATCGAGAGGAACTACGTCACAGGTTACTTCATCAATAAATTGACTGGTGACAGCAAAACGAAAAGTGCATTGTCGATTGACTTGAAGCCCCACATCTTTGTGAATCCACCCTAATGGGTATGGTTTTGGGTGAGGAGTTGTTGACAAACTCAACTTCTGGACCAATTGTTCAGAAATAAGATTCCTTTGACTTCTAGTATCTACAATGGCACTAATTACCACTTGTTTGACTTGAATCTTCATGACAAACAACTCTTCTCGTTCCTCAGATCTAGCTAATGACTCCAAAACTATTTCTTTTGGTCTAGCCATTAGAGATAAGGTTGGGTCTGCCTTTTCAATTTGATCAACTATGACGGGTTCTTTATCACTAGTTGTTGTTGCCACAGTCTTACCCTTTGGTTTGTGCCTTGGGTTTAATTCAGGATGTAACTTCCAACATTTTTCTTTTATATGACCCTCAATTTTGCAATGCTCACAATATCGTGTAGCATTTGATGTTGATGATGAGGTCAAAGTATTTTTCTTTACTTTTTTCTGCTTCGATGAGCTTGACCCTGGACCATCAAAAGGTTTTTCACCACGACCATTTTTCTTCTCGATGGTCATTGATATCGTACTTGCACTTGAAATATTGTTTGGCTGATAAAGTGACATTTCAGTGCTTATACATGGCGATAATCCTGAGGTATATTTCATAAATATCTCAGAAGAATTCATAGAAATACCCAACATCACAGCTAGACGTCTAAATTCAGTGGTAAATTCTTGCACTGATTGGTCTCGCTTTTGGCGTAGGTTGTGCCATCTCCTCCATCGTTCTTCAAGGTAACCCATAGGATAAAATTCTTTTCGGATAAGCTCTAGAAAATTATCCCAACTTATTTCTTCGTCTTCATGGGTTTGCAAATAAGAATTCTACCAAGCCAATGCATGACTTGTCATTTTTAATCTTGCAAATGACACCTTATCTTCACTACTATACCTATATATGGTAAAGTAGGTCTCTAGTTGATTAATCCAATAATCTAATTTCTCGGCATCAATTGAACCGTCATATGATGGGATATCAATTTTAGCCTCCACCTTAAAAGGTCTTGGCTGCCTCTCCTCATCTCCTTCTTGAGTAGGCTGGTCCTTTTTCTTCTTTTTAGAAGAAGTACTAGGACTTTTAATGGTCTCTGTAGAATTTTTATCGGAATCATCATGAGATTGATCCTCCATCCAAGCCATAACTTTTGCCATCTGTTCTGACATACTAGCAATTTGTTTAGCCAATTCGGCGACGTTAGAATTTGTCTCCATCTGTCTCCATTATAACAGAGTCAACACTTCTGGTTCTTTTTGAGGGTCTTTGGTGAACGTTAAGGACGGCAAATGGTTCCCCTGTCTCCTCGTAACTAGTTCTTGTCTTAACCATATACAGGTAGGACTTGATTCGTATGTGAGTAATATAAACTTAACAACTCTCAAACAGATGCTTAATATAATGAGAGAAATATATAAGAAAAAGAAAAATTTTTTAATGAATTCTTTCTAAAACATTCTCTGCCTTTACACTTTCTTTCGTTATGTATTTATAATACATAAGTTTACAAAATTAGAACAATTAAAAATAAGAAACTAAAACAATAAACTAATTAATTAATGTTTAAAAACAAAAGTAAATTTAAACAAAAGCTAATTTAAATAATAATTTTTATGCATTGACGAATAACATACATATTTTCAATTTTAATAATAATAATAATAATAATAGTAATAATCTCCTGATCAATAATATAAATAAAGTCAAAAGTGAAAATTTTGTAAAAATAATAAAAATCAGAATTTAAAGACAAAATAATGTTTTATGTGATATGCTAATTTTTTATATTAAGCTAAGTCCAGCCTCATCTAATTGATATAAGAGGAAAATACATCATTTATTATTTTTAATGTTGCTTTTTTTAATTTTAATTTTAATTTTAATTTTTTTATTTTTCAATTTTGTGTTATTTTATAGTTTTGCTTTTTTATTTATATGGTCTTTTTTTTAATGGTTTGCTTATTTTCCTTTTTTATTGATTTTTATGCCATTTTCGTTTTTGTTTCACACGTGCCTTCTTGTTCTCCATGGTATTTACCATCATTATCTTTTTCTCTTCCATATTCGATTTATATTTCCGTATCTTTTGTTTTTATTTTTCGATTAGTTTTTTTTTTGTTTCATTTATGATTTATAATTTTGATTTTTTTGTTTAAATCTTTTAATTATATTGTTTTGACTTGTTTTTGAATTTCAACTGTAATTATTAGAGATTTTTCCTATTTTTTCAATTATAATGATTTTATGTATTTAATAAAATGCTTTAAAAATATCTATTTTTTAATTTTTTATTATATTTAACATATTATGTATAATACATATAACATATAATAAATTATTATAAATATTATATTTAATAGATTATATATAACATAAGTAATATATAATAAATTATATATAATATATATGAGAGTGTACATATAACATATATATAACATATATATTAATAAGGATATATATACAACATATACATCATATATGTTGCATTTATTATTAACATTTATCAAATTATATTTTTTTATTATGAAATTAATCATATTTATTAAATTACGGAGAAATATATGCAATATATATGATATAAAAATATTTATATAATAGATTTATGTGTTTTTTATATATAATTTATGAAATTAATCATATTATATGTAATATATATAAGAACATATATGTAAAATATATGTCATATATAAGGATATATATGAAATATAAGTGTTATATATGCTAAAGAATAATAGTTTTGTAATTACCCTCTTGTTACGATTTTGTTATCTCTTCCGATAAGAGCTCATCGCCGCCCTAGTAGCCTCCAATTCCTTTCTATTTATGGTGCCTCCAAATCTTTTCTCTTCCGGCAACAATGAGCATTCATCATTTCTTTCTTTTAGCCCCCACTCTATCGGTTCGTCTATGTGGTCTCCATGACTTTTCTCCCAATCCATCTCTCTCCATCGATCATCCAACTTTGGACAGGCAAAGTATCTAACTTTTTGTCTAGACTTCTCCTTAGTAGATTTGGTATGTATAGCCTTGTCAAGTTTGGCCAAGGGTCCTGCCGAGTCTCCCCAAGGATCAATAGGCTAAACATTATCTTAAGGATCCATCTTTTTGAGGTTTGGACATCGGATTAGGACTATTGGCTCTTTGATCTCAGTACCAACACTAGTTTATTGGTTTTGCTTATGATGATCATAGTTTTGGGAAAAATCGCCCTTTTCAGGAGAGCATAGTTTTGATTCTCTATTTTAACTTTTATTTTTAATTTTGTTTGTCTTTGAGACTCCTAACAAGAACTTAGCCAACAATACGCCCCCCTTATAAGCAATGCCTATTCTGTCATGCTCCATCCAACATTAAACACTACGAGGAATAGTATGAAGAACATGCAAACCAATTGAGAAAAGAAACACAGAAGAAAGCTAACCAATCAGTGAAAAAATTAGCTTTTCTATGCACATAAACTCAAATTCTTTTATATACAACTCAACTCAAAATATAGCATTCTACCAAATACATAGAAGAATGTTAAATATGTGTAGTTAAGATGAGCATTTGAGAAATTATTTTATAGAAAAATAAGAGATTAAAATAGATAATACCAGTTAAAATTTGATAAAATTATATTAAAAATTTCTATATGATATTAAAAATAATTGACTTTTTTTTTTTATATATAATTCATTCTTCAACCTCGACGGGTAACAAAGTACTAAGCCAAAAGTTAAAGAGTTTTTCGTATTTGCTGTTAATAATGACAAAATAATATTCAAAAGATAAGCCATCGCTCATCATTTACAAAGTTCAATTGTTTGTTTTTCCATATTTTTTGACTTCTTTTATTTTTGTTTTTTCATAAATCATAATTTGATGTTTCATAAATACAAATATGCTTAATTTTGTTATTTTTTTGTTTTTGTTATTTTTTTTTGTAATTAATTGGATTTTTTTTCACATAAAACTTGAGAATAGAATTTTAAGATATGATTTAATCGAGATTTGATGTTATAATCTCTCACCATCATAATATTTTTTTTAAAAGTAATTTAGATAGTTAAATTAAAAGATTCATATAAATTTTTATTCTCCATAAAACAATATTTTTATATATGAAATAAAAGCAATCAATTTTACTATAAAAGAAAACATACATTTACTGTTAAATTATGATTTGATATATGATAATAATTCTTTATTTTAATTAACTTAATTTTCATAAAAATAAAAAATAAAAAATTTATTTACAATTAGTAGCCAATTACTATATATCATCATCATAAATAAAATGTGACTATAACGTTAAAAATAATAAAGAGATAAATAAATACTTAGAAAGATTGAAAAACAAACGCTGCCTTTTGCTGGTAACAAGTAACAGCAGCGACCGATTCTGCTCCTGGATTTTCCCCTGTAGACTCGGAGTTTCTTTTCAATATTTTTTCTTCTCTCTCTTTTTACCCAAAAGCCTGCAACTTTTTGCAGGCAAATTATGCTTTTCTTTTTCTTTTTTATCTAACATAAATTTTCCACCAAAACAATCACCATTTCCATTGCTTTTCCTTATTCATTCACTTTCTTTGCTGTCATTTTTATAAACAACTCTTTTGAATGATACACAAACGTGTAGTTTAAGCAAATAATTATATAATGTCTTACATGAAGCTCGGATCAAAATCTGAAGTGTTTCACCTTGATGGTGATACCTGGTTTGTCTTGCTTCTTCGTCTTCTCTTTCCCTGTTTTTTCTCTGCGTGTGGTGAATAGTGATTGTTTTTGAAGATTTAGAATGTGGGTTTTTGATGAAGTTGGAATTTTGATAATGGGTTTGTTTTGTTTTTTCATTTTGTGATTAGAGTTTTTAGGGTATGTATGTTTCTTCTTTAACATTTTACTATATATATATATATATATATATATATATTGTTTGTGTGTGAGAGAGTGAAGAAAGATGATTTGTTTAATGATCAATAACATTATTAGAGTGTGCTTATTTGTGTTATTAATGTAATGATCAGTTGATAACTACGATTACACTTGTTATTATTAGTCTTTTTATCTTTCTTTTTTTCTTTTAAGTCTTTTTTTTTTTTTTTGTGAAGGGGGCTGAAAATTTTTCAGTTTGCGAGTTGATTCATGATTATATGATTGTATCCAAAAATGTGATTTTTCTGATGCTTTCTAACAAACCACTTCCTCAAAGATTAAGCGAGTACCTCTCTCTCTCTTTCTTGAGTTTCCTTCCACATTCTTTTTGACAACTTTTTGAGTCTGGAAACTATTTCAGTACTCTTCAATAGGTAACTTCAGCAAGATTTTTAGGTAAACTTTGTTTTAGACATTTGAAAGAATATCTGCAATCCATTGGAAAGGAGTTCTTTTGTGAGCTAAAACTTTGAGTTAGAGAAAAGTAGTGTCTAGAAAATGCATGGAGTTCTGCAGATATTCTAAAAGTTAATGCTTCTAATTATTCTCTGAGCACTGTGGACAACCTTAAACATTGACTTGTTTTTTAGATGGTTTGTCCTGCCACTAGCAAAATAAACATGAATACTGGATACATGAACTAGATTGAATGATAAATGACATAAACATGCATTTAAATTTTCTGAATTTTGAAAGCTTGTGTTGGCTGGATTATCTTGTTTGAGATTTTCAAGAGCTTGATTGCTATCCTTATTCTATTGAAAGGTTTCTTAACTATTTATTTGTGGTTAATTAAGACCATAGTGCTTTTATGCAGTTGCCACCTTAGTTATAGAGGCGATTTGGAATAAAATGATTAAGAAACAAGTACATGTAGACTTCATTAAGAAAACTATGACTGAAGGAGGACAAAAGATAATTTCAACTCATTTTTAATATACTTAGATTGATGTCTCCGACCTGAACTATAAAACTAATATCATGAGCAAAGGGAATAAACAAATAGAGTTGACAGGAAGACTATGTTCATTCATACTTGTAAACAGATAATATGTTTATGTACACTCTCATGAAAATATTTCTATGTATATAAAGTTCAGTCATTTATAGTTTCTGCATACCTCCACAGGAATCATGAGTTATGCTAAGACACTGATTGCATTCTAAATAAAGCCAGAGCTTTTTTACTTCATTTTTTTTTTGCAGGCTTTGCTCAACTGGGCTTCCAAGTGATGTCATCATTGAAGTTGGAGAGATGACCTTCCATCTTCACAAGGTGTGTGTTATTGTACAGCCAAACATTATTTTCTTCTGATACTTCACTACCAAAACTAGTTGGCTTCGTGGCATAGGCACCATATTCAAAAGGCTTCTGTGGCTTGTCTCATGTCTTGCACTGAGGTGAGGCATGATAAATGCACCTTCAAGTGCAATTTAGTTCTTTAACTACAAAAACAATTTATTGCCCTATTGTTTTTGTAACAGTGTGTTAACTGATCGTCTTTTGTCTTGTCCTTGATTCATAGAAATATAGTAAACAAAATATTTGACATAAAATATGTCCACTTTTGTGCTTCTATACATTCCAATGCTCATATCTTTTGTTTTTCTTTTACTCTGTTCCACTAAATTACATCACCTTTTATTCTTCTTGCATCTCCTCCAGTTCCCATTGATTTCCAAAAGTAAAGTGCTAGAAGATCTTATTGGGGAACAGTGTGGAGAGGATGGGAAAAAGTGTGTTATGAGGCTTGATGATATTCCTGGTGGAGCTAAAACTTTCTTTCTTGTTGCCAAATTCTGCTATGGGGTAAAAATAGAGCTCTCTGCATTGAATATAGTGAGTCTTAGATGTGCTGCTGAGTATTTTCAAATGAATGAAGACTATGGAGAGGGAAACCTCATCGCACAAACAGAAATTTTTCTGAATGAAATCTTTGGCAGCTGGAGGGACTCCCTTAAAGCTCTTGAAACCTGCGAAGAGGTTTTACCACAAGCAGAAGAGCTTCATATTGTTTCAAGATGCATCAATTCTCTGGCAATGAAAGCTTGTGCAGATCCAAGTTTGTTCAGTTGGCCCATGTCGGGATGCAGCAACATGAAGAGCCCAGAGGGTACTGTATTTTGGAATGGGATACGTACTTCCACCAAGCCGCAGCCTGTAGGTGAGGACTGGTGGTATGAGGATGTTTCAGTCCTGAGATTGCCTTTATACAAAAGGTTGATCCTAGCAGTTGGTTCAAATGGCATGAAGCTAGAGAAGATTGTTGGGGCCTTGATGTATTATGCAAGGAGAAATCTTCCTTTGTCAGGCAGGCAGTCAGGCATTGAGAGTGGTAATGATGCTGCATTTGGAGCTACTATTTCTACTGTAGTTGATGCTACTCAAAGAAATCTCCTAGAAGAAATGGTGGAATTATTGCCTGATCAAAAGGGTGTCACACCCACCAAGTTCCTGCTTAGGCTTCTGCGAACAGCCATGATCTTGCATGCTAGTCAATCATGTCGCGAGAACCTGGAGAAAAGGATAGGGGTCCAGCTGGATCATGCTGCTCTTGAAGATATTGTGGTACCCAACATGGGATACTCAGTTGAAACTCTATATGATATTGACTGTGTTCAGCGGATTCTCGATCATTTTCTGCTGGTTGACCGTGATGATCCTATGTCTAATTATATGGTAGATGAGGGACAAGTCATGGGAGGTTCCCATTCACTAACACCATTAACAATGGTAGGAAATCTGATTGATAGTTATCTGGCAGAGGTGGCACCTGACGTTAATTTGAAGTTGACAAAATTTCAATCACTGGCTGCTGTTATCCCTGATTACGCCAGGCCATTAGATGATGGATTATACCGTGCAATTGATATATACCTCAAGGTAAATGTGTAAATTTGCAAAATTTGCGTTAATTTTTGGTTACTAATGTGCTCATTTTTGCTTCAGGCTCATCCATGGTTAACAGATTCAGAAAGGGAACAATTATGCAGGCTCATGAACTGCCAGAAGCTCTCATTGGAAGCTAGCACACATGCAGCCCAAAATGAGAGGCTACCACTTAGAGTCATTGTTCAAGTTTTATTCTTTGAACAACTAAGACTCAGAACCTCCATTGCTGGTTGGTTTTTCGTTTCTGATAATCTTGACAATTCACAAAATCCAAGTGGAAATCTTGCCAATCTTGCTCTTACCAGAAATGATATACATACTAAAGCTTCTGGTGCCACACATGATCACATTGTAGCTGTTGATGAAATGAAGGAGAGAGTTTCTGAGCTTGAAAAGGAGTACTTGAACACGAAAGAAGAGATTGAAAAGTGATAGGGATATACTATTAACCATGCAAATGTAATAGTATAGTTTTTGATGTTTTTCTATTAACAATTATTTATTTATATTTAATTGGAAAAATTTGCATTAAATAAATATTTTTTTGTATATCATTAATGATTGTGATTAGTACATTTTGTATGTATCTAATTGGACCAAGTAGAGAATGGGTGTTTTATACTGACTATTAAAACATATTCTTTTTGACATTAGAAATAAGATTTAATGTTCTTAATCTTGATTTAATTTAATATGAGCAAATATTTATTATCTTGTGCTTTGATTCATTAAAGGGTGAGTTTCATTATTGGAATAATATTCTCGGTGGATTGAGCAAAGATAATTTGTATTTGTGAAATATCAATTAATGATGGAATCCATGTCTCGGTATAGAGAGTGATGATGCACTTTAAGTAAGCTTATAAGGTTTCATTGTGTAAACCCTGCAGGTGGATTTTAATCCGACACATGAAATAAGTTGAGCGACAATCTTAAAGTTATATTGTTATTTAAATAAATAGTCAGTAATTTATTTAAGATAATAGCATCTGTAATCTTAACATGGGGAACATAAAATTATTATGTTGTGGAATTGTAAAATTAATAAGGGGTTCATTCATGAATTTATAGTGGAATAATTTGTGATTAATTATAATAAGATTATACTGGTCCTGTATAGATTCTTATTATAATTGGTAGCCTTGTTGATTTTATTCCTGCGGTCCCTGTTGTACCTTAATTATTTGGAATAACATGGGTTTATTATTTAAATAATGGATAGATTATTTTAATTAAAATATTATTTATAATTATTTTAATTAGATAATCTTTTATTTAATTATTTATATATATTAAATGATATCTTCCCATCGAAGATAAGTTTAAAAAATATATAAATAGGTGAAACCCTAGAAAAAGAAAGAAAGTTTATTCTGCCCACCCAGAATTCTATTCCAATTAGAATAGTTAAGGTTACAACAGAAGATCGTGGGTGACTCCAAGATCTCAGGAAAGAAGACCGGTGAGAGGTTAGTCTTGATTATTGTTTTTATGGTTTTAGTTTGCCTTCAAACGTTGTTTCGATCCGGGTTGTTTCCGCTATTAATACCCGCTCCCATCAAAAAGATAGTGAAAACAAAGGGGAGTTGGAACTTATTGTTCAGAAAGCTTGGTTTCTATAGATTAAAGCCAAAATCTACAGGTCCTAAAGCATCAAAACCAAGTAACTCTAAAGAATCACCAACTTCATCTGCACCACTCTTGAATGGAAAAGAAAATCACAGTGGTAAATTAGGAGACTGAATATCGAGCTCTTTTACTTCTTTTTTTTTCATCTCTAAGTTTTTAAGTGCTACGTAGTTGTTACTTATTCATGGGTTTGGTTTAGCTAATTCTGTAATTGTGTTTAGGCATTAGATTTGCAGGACAGTAAGCATATTTTTCTTCAATCATGTTAAATCTTTCCCTTTTTTGCCTCTTGACAAACGGATTCTGCTTTGTTCTTTTCTTTTATATTATTTAGATTTTCTTTAAAGAAATAATACATAAGAATACATCAGCACAGAAAATAGTACTGACGGACATAAACCATGATAATTTTGTTATGAAAATTTAGCATTTCAAAAATATATCAATAAATTTTTTAAATAACAAATATATATTTATAATATATTATTTATTTTCATAACTTATTAAAATTTTATAAAAATTATCAAATCAAATAAAAATATTTTATTTGAACATATCATTTTTCCAAGTATAATATTATATACCATAAAATTCATAAGTCTTCAAATTCTAAGAAGTTAAAATGATAAGCAATAACTAATGACCAAAATTATCTTATGAATTATTAAATCTATCCACAAAAAATAAACTTAATAATTGTAGCAATTGGGCTTGATCTAAGCCACGCCTCCATGTCTAATCTTTTTCATTAATTTCAAGATATATAGTTTGCTTTTAAAAAAGTGTTAATTTTATTTTTAAAAAAATTAAAATGTTAAAATAAAATTTTTTTTGAACTGAAATTTTTTTTTATAAAATAATTTTTTTTATGTAACTATTTTAATCTTACTAGTTTCACATAATAAAAAACTTTAAATATTTTTTTTCTAAAAAATAATACACAAGAATATAAATACACAGAAAATAAAAACTAAGCATATCTCAATATATTATGATAATTTTATTATAATATATTAATTAATATATTTTTTAAATACATATATTTTTACTCTTTCAGACACTAAATTTAAGTATTTTAAAGTATATTTAGAAAATAATAGTAAGAGATTTATAAACAAAAAAAATATTTTCTTTATGAGAATATTAATTTACAAAACAACTCTTTCTTTTTTTTCATAAGTGAATTTAAAATTTTGGGAATAATTAATGTTATTTATAGTTGATTAGGATAATTATTTTATTTTTAGGATTATGATTTAAGATTTATGAATTAAATTTTATCAAAAAAAGATTTATGAAATAAATTAATTGAAAATTTTCTATTTTATCTATTTTATTTTTATTCTCTTTCTCTCCGCCCTACTCGTCTTCTCTTTCTCTGTTTCTAAGAAGACATAGCAAGCGATTGGCTTCCAAAAACAACAGCAAATCCGATATTTGTTGTTTTTCAGTTTTATAGGTGAATTCTTTTTCCGTTTGTTTCCAGTTTTATTGTTTTCTCATTTTCGTTGTCTATCAGAATTGTTTTAAATTGAAGGATTGATTCTTCAATCAACTCGTTTCGATGATTTTTTGTGCTTATTCATTTCTTTTTGCATCTATTTGAATTGGTTTTTGTTTGTTAAGTAGGAAAGTTTGTTTCCTTTCTTTTTTCTTTTTCTTTTATTTTAATGTTTGTTGTAAGAACCTTTGGCAATTGAAATCCATTATTGTGATAGATTTCAATTTATTTAGTAGCTTAATTTTGTTTATTAACTTTTTTCTTATGGATTTTAAATTTATGAAGAGTTGTGAAGAGTTGGCATTAGAGGATAATATAGGAAGTCAATTTAGCAATGGAGTAGAAGAACTTTGGCTTGTGGGTTTTTGATAGTTCTAAATTAGTTGGGGAAGCCTAAAAAGGTTATGGGACTAATGTGGAAATTTCATGGTATTTTTAGACCTTTTCATTTAGGGTCTTGATATCAAAATAAATCTAATTTAGTTGTTTTATTTGTATATATTATACTCTGAATTGTTGAAATTTTGGTCCCTTTTCATTTTGTGGGAGCCATATGTAATATATCTTTTACTGGAGATATTGTATTGGTCTCCATTTTATATCAACAAGATTGAGGAGGTAGCTTAACCTGAATGACATTTGTAAGGCAGTGGCTGGCTTTCTTATGGTTTAGGAAGATGACAACTGTTGAGACTGAAATGGGTCAGCCTCCGAAAAATAATATTGCGGCTGCCAATGCTAAGATTCAGAGTTCAACTTCAACATTTAAAAGATGGGGAAGGAAGCATCCATTTGTCAGATATGGGCTTCCCATGATTTCACTCACTGTTTTTGGGGCAGTAGGCCTTGGTCACCTGTTGCAGGGCAGGTTAGTGCAATTTTTATGTAGAATTTATAATTTTGAATCATATGAGAACACCATACCACACACACACACTTCCCTCCACCCCACGCCAAAACACTCTTTCACTTTTTAGGTCTTGAATTTTCAAATGTAATACTAACTTGTTTAAGAACACACTAGATTGTCTCATATAAAATTAACCTATATTATATAATAAGGCATTGTTTGATATAATGGATTTTGAATGAAGAAATTGAAAGAATTTATGGGTTTTAAGAAAATTCACTGTTTGGTGTGGAAAAATTGCGAGTGAATCCATGGAATTTAAAATCCTTAATTCTGTGAAACCACCAAAAATGAGGGATTTGAAGCCCTATCTAGGAGGAAGAATCTTGTGAAGTCTTTCACTGATGAGGAGTTTATAAACTTTATGTTTATTCCCAAGATGCCTTTTATTTTCCAGAAATGACATTTCCAAATCCCTCGCATCCAATGCCTAGGTTTTGACATCATGGACTTTAGAAGACTTTGTTTGAAGGTGCATAAGGGAGTTTAGGGACCAGAATTTCTGGATGCTTTGACAACAAGTGGTTTTACCATCAGCTATGGATCCATAAAGGAGGCTTTTGCCCCCTGCCCCCAAATTCCAAAATCTCCCTTGAAATGTATTGGCAAATTTAATTTTGCCTCCATGCAAAGGATAGATTCTCAATATAATTGCCCCTGCTATTCGTACCTCAAAAATCCTTTGAAATATAGGCAAAACACTTTTCTCTCACTTGATAATTTAAGTATTATCAGTGACTCTTTATATTTAGTATGAAAATAGATAGATTTATGGGTATTTTGAGTAGGAGGTATTGGGTTTGATAATCACATTTTTCTCTAAGGAAGAAAAGAAAAATTATAAGAAACAAATGGTGGCTCAAATAGAAATAACTGTTTCATTTTAAGTCTAAGCAAACAACTGTTCGCAAATGCAATAGAGAACAGAAGAGTAACTATGCAAATGAGAGATAGATCAAGGAGTTAGAGGGGATACCAAATCGTGATTTTCCTTCATTTAGAGATATCAAGGGGTTTGAGGTGATATCAAATTGTAATTTTCTTTCATTCTCGCTTAATTAAAATTTCTTTTTCTTGCTAATAAAAGAACAGAGGATATAGAAAATCACACAAATGAGACAAAATTTCCACTGCATATGGCAGTAGAAATTTTCATGCTTTCACATTAAACCAGTGAGTTCTTTTGTATTTTTACATGTTAAATTGGGATTCTACTGCCTTGTGGCAACAGGAATTCTAACATTTTTTCATTTAGTCTAAGAAAATAACTGTTCACAAAGTTATTAATGGAGCAATTGGACATCAGGAGTAGGACTAGGGCTTCTAAATAAGAATATCTAAATAATTAAACAAAGACTTGGAGTGAGAAATAAAATATAAGTGCCTTCAATACTTCTGAATTCTTATTTGCATTGATTACCCCAACAACCATATTTTACATGAAATTATTGAATTATGATTCTGCCCTTGCTTACGGATTGTCCCATAACTCACTAAATAAATCCAATGGAAAAACTTAATTAACCAAAATCTAGCCGGGAATCAACCTGCAGAACCATATAAACAATGCTGCCATTTATTGTTGTCTATGGCCTCTACAGAGGAAAATTCCTTGTGAACTTGAGCGTGAGGTTGAGATAGGGATTGAGATCCTTTAGCTGCACCCAAGCATTATATGTTGCGAGACTCTTGGACAAGTTTGGAGAAATTTGATGTTCATTCACTTCTGAGAATTGCTAATTAGTCTAAATCATAGATACAGTAACATTATTTTCTTTGCTGTGACTTCGTTTCTATTTTCATATTGGCATGCCTGTTGTGAAGACAATACCCTTTAATTGTCTTATTATACAGTACTCTGTTCATGTAAATTGTCTTATGATTTATACAGTACTTTGTTCATGTAATTGTCTTATGATTTATACAGTACTCTGTTTTAAGCTCAAGCACAGCATGCAAAAGCATCAATTATCATCTGCTTCTTATTTTTCACCTCTTCTGAAATGATAATGTTTTTTGTAGTTCAGCAAGGATATTGCTAAGGTGAAAGATGATCAAGAATGGGAGATTACTGAGACAAGAAAAGCATTATCCAGAACAGGACCCATAGAAGCATACAAGCCCAAAAAGATTTCACTGGAAGAGGAGTTAAAGGTGTGATTCTTTAGTTAGAATACCCCAAATTCAATATACCCAAGGGCATTGTAACTTACTAGCATTTCTGTCATACAGGCTTTGCAACAGAAAATGGACATAAACAATTATGAATACAAAAGAATTCCCAAGCCAAATGAGGGCAAATCAAGCTAGTCTCATGCTTGTATCTACAGTCACTGGATGGCATGTTAGGTGGATCACTTCTCTTTTTCCCTCCTTGTATAAGAGTTTAACTGGTGCTGTTTTTTGTGGTTCGACGAGCAAACCCTTCCCAGAATAGATATAATACAACCATCAATTTTTGGTCTAACTTGATATATATAATAATTTGCTACCTATTGTATCCGAAACATGGCTATAATTCATGTTGCCTTGGAACTTTGCTAGAATGATTTTGTAAATAGAAGTTGTCACAGAGCAGGTGGAGGTGCTTGTGGGAACATTTCTGGACAGCAGCTTGTAAGGAGACCACAACAGCAGAAAAACCACAACCTTTAATGTTATAAAAACAGGCAAAAGCATGTTAGAAGCCACGAGTAAAAACTTAACTACACTACTGCAATTTAAAATATGTTACCATGGCATCAGCCTTCCATTAGGTCTGCATGTTGGCATATCTCTTGGCGGCGGCTGTGTTGGTGGAGTGTATCCATCTTTCTCAGACGCTGAGGATGCCAAAGCAGACTAGGTGTTGCAAAGTGTTGGGGCAGTGGGGTTTTAGCTTTGTTAATGGTGAAATGTTATAATCTGGAGTAGATGAGTTACAACTGCCTTTCTTTGATTCTTCCATCTACCGTTCAAAACTGTAGCATTTCATCTATTTGACTGATAACCCTCTTGTGTGTTATATATATTCTAGAAGTTACCTCAATACTCTTTTTAAGATTTTTGATGCATGGTTCATCATCTCATCTTTCACTTCTACAGCAATAGCTATGGCCTTTTAACAAAAATAAAAATAAAATAAAAAACAAAAACAAAATGTGTTTTTAATACTCTTGAATCATAAACATTTAAATTCTTATATTATTTCAAAATTAGCATTTTATTATAAAGTTACGTTTTATTTCTTTTTTTATAATACTTTAATTATTGACATTTTAATTTATAAATACTTTCAACTTCAAAATTACTATAAAATATGATATGTTCTAGTTCTTAAATTATATTACTATAAAAATATTTTAATTTCTCAAAATCGTAAATGTATTTTTAAAAGTTAGATGCTTGGACTGTTTATTTATTTTTTATTTTAATTCATTGGTTCTCTAATGGGGCTTGAGGTTATATAATTGGCACTGCGAGGAACCTTGCAATAGGAGTATAAATGAGTCAAGCTATTCGAGCTTAATTTGGGTTTGGGTTCGGTAAAAATTCATTCAGACTCGAATTTGAATTACTCATTTGTTAAATGAGCCAAGTTCAAGCTAAAAAATATTGAACTCTTTAGTTCGTGAGCCGGCTCATTTAAAAAACTTGTAAATTAAATTCGTAAACTAACTCGTTTAATATATTGAATTAAATATATATATAATTTAATTTATATATATTAAACTATATATGTGAATATATTAATTTTTTAACTAATTTAATTTATATAATTTATTAATATATAATATATGTGATAAATAAATTAAATAATATATAATATAAAATAGCTTAGTAATTTATAATAAAATATAAAATTATAGTAATATAATATTTTATTTTGATAATATATAATCGTATTGTTTATCTTTCATAAAAACATAAATTTTAATATATCTTTAATCTTTTACGAAAATATAGAAAAGATGAGAGAAGAATGAAAGGTGAAATAAGTTGATTGAGCTTGTTAAACTTATTTAAATCAAGCTTGAATTCAAGCTCGTGGTACATAATATATGAACCGGCTCGATACAAGTTTAGATTCAGCTTGATTTCGATTCGAGTTCAAGTTTAAATTTGATTATTTTATAACAAGCCGAGCTTAAACTTTTCAAAGCATGGCTCGATTACAGCCCAACTTGTAATGTGCTATAATTCTTATACAATATTAGCGGTTAGTATAAATTATTCCGAGAAATAGACAGGATTTATTCGCACATATAATAATAATATTTTTTTTTTACAGGAATATGATCCCTGGAGAAAGAACTTCCCCTGATACAGCCAATGCGTATGAACATTTTCACTTGTATGATATAAATGAATATTTTCTTTCATATTAAACATAAAAATATGAAGTTTCACATCATATTTTGTAAGATTCATTTCTACCAAAAAAATTATAAAAGAAATTGTACTATCATAATCTTGCAGTAAATGTATATTTCATTATGCATATATAAGGAATATATAAGATAGAAACAAAGAAAAGCAATTCTTGATTCAAATTGGCAAAAAATAGAATAAACTCTGAAAAAGAATTGATGGCAAGTAAACTATATTAGACAAAAACTATCACCCCAACCACTCTCCACAATTGCAAACATATACTCAGTTATGAGTTATCTTCCAGAGAAAAATACCATTTCTCCTTACGTACCCCGTACTCCCCTCCCCATAACACCCCCCCCCCCCCCCCCCCCCCCCCCCAACGCATTACAAACAAATTGAACCAAAGTCTTAATCCTACCTATTGTACCTTTCTTTTACCTCCAAATATAGCCCTTCACCACCCTCTACTCAGTTTTTATTCATTTACACATGAGACCAGCCAAAATCACAGTCAAAATAACCCTCTTCCTATCTCTCCAATTTATCCCATTTACTCATAATATTTTCAAGAAAAAAAAAAGGTACTTGGAAAAGCTTGGTATAGCCGAGTCTTCGAAGTCATCTTGGATTTGGTTGTGATCCAAATGACCATAATGGTTGGACAAGCCTTTGGGCTGATGGACTACCGAGTAAAGTAGCCTGAGATCGAGTAAGCATCTCAGTCATTGATGGAGTTTGATAAGCCTGAACAAGACTCGAACCATCAGTTGAGTCCCCTCTTGCTGTTGCTCTTTGCCATGAATGTGAGCTCAGACCAGACAGAATATAAGCTCTGCCAGATGCTTCATATACATGCCTACTTGCCATCCTTTCTTGCATTTCCTTGAGCTCTGCATCTAAAGCAATGCATAATCGATCATGGGACTTAGCTGAAATGGTTTCTGACAATACCCTCCGGCAATTTTCAAGGATAGAAACTGCACCGGTCAGATCTCCCAGCTCAGCTGCAGTTCTTGCCTGTGACATTGCCTCAGCTGCTTGAAGTCTGTTGCGTTGCCTGTCCACTTCGATTGACACTGCTGCTTCTCCAGACATTTCAGTTCTCTCAAGTCGAATTTCTTCACTTTCTAAAGTTGCCATTTCTTTAGTTAAAGGATCCTTGTAAACACATCTTACCTTTACAAGTGATGTTTGATTTCTGGAAGGCTCTGCCGGGACATTGATTGAAACCAGAAAATCCCTCTCTTCATCAGCATACAGATCTCCAACATCAATAAGTCCCCTGCGTGCATCAGCCATCACACGAGTTGCATAACTTCCTGCTTTTAGTGAGCCAAGGTGGATGCTTGGGTGCAGACACACCACTCCCACCTGCAGCTCCTGCACCACAACACTTAAAAGTCCCCCAATACATTGTGCAAATGCATCTTGTATTACAGATTCAGTCTCAATGAAAGAGAATGTCCCTCCTGAAATTTCTGAAACTGAATGCATTGATGAAGCATCATGATCTGCACCAAAGCCAAAAGCATGCACTGGAATCTGGAACCCTGCAGTATCACCACTATGAATAGACAAAGGGAGAAGCAACCCATAATTTGGCTGAGATTGGTTGCCACCAGATCCCCTGACAGTGTAAGTATCTTGCCCATCTGATAGCAGTATTATACTTGCCACAGGATTCTTTTCCCTTCTTTCTTCCATTACTTTTGCTCCCTTTCTCAGGCCTTCAGCAATGTTAGTCCCACCACTTGCAACCAGAGAATTGACAGCTTGAAGTGCCTGCTGCCGGCCTGTATCAGTCATTCGACAGAGGGGAAAGAGTCGGCGGGCAGTGGAAGAGAAGGCAATAACTGAGAGCCTGTCATTGGAGCCAAGGTTCTGTATTACAAATCCCATAGCTCGTTTCAGCAATGCTAGCTTTGTGCCTGCCATGCTACCACTGATGTCAAGCACCGTGACCAGGTCAACTGGAGCACGAGAAGCTTGCGATAGTTCAGGCAGGCTAGCCTGATTTCTTCTGGGATTTTGTCTTGTGATTGCAGCAGCAGCTTTGAGATGGACCAAGACAGTGAAGTTATCATATGAATTGGATTGTGATGCAGCTGAAACTTCAGGGTATGCTTTAATCTCTATAGTTTTAGCAGAATTGCGAGCAGCAGCATTTTCATTGTCAGAGCTTCTATCAGAAAATGTAGCTTGTGGATCTAAGGCTTCATCATCACTAAATGCACTAGGCTCAGGAGTCTGAAGTAATGGCACAATGTGCCGCCGACTCAGATCTCGATGAGGAGGGGGTAACCGGCGAACCACAGTCATTAAAGCATCATTTTGAGGCCAACCTACTGCATTGGCGGATGCTCTGCCTCGTAGAGGATCCAAACTTGGAGCCTGCAAGGGAATTTCTTTCCATTTTGCTCGACAAACTGGACAAATTTGGTTGCCATGCTTCACATTTGAGGCAATGCAGTGGAAATGGAAGGAATGTGAACACTCTGCGGTAAAAATAGCATGACCGCCTCCTTGTTTCATCTTGATTAGGCATATTGAGCAGGTTTGCTGAAATCACAAAAGAAATGACAAGCCAAAAAGTTATGAATATTGGATAAAATTTTGAAAAGGGAGAATGGCCATGCAATATATTCAGGATGACTAGCAGTATGGGTAAGGATAACATAAAAACACATCCATGCATAAGCATATGTGGATCCCATTTATTGTATACCAAAACTCTTGCAAAGGAAATCACTGACACACAATAATCCAAGAGGAAAATCAGAACATGTACAAACTTACTATCCATGTATAAAATTCAGTATTTCACAAGTGATAAATCTTACCAATGTTGCATAGAAAGCCAATGACAATTTAAAGCTAGTACAGAAGCGAAGCACTTAACTGGAAGCGTGTAAAAATAAATATACAAGTGTAATAAAAAGCTTCTGATCACATAGTAGAATAAACAAAAACTCAATATTTACACCAACATTTAATAAGCCAGATCAATTCATAGAGTCTGGGTTATAGTTAATTTTCAGATGAAGCCCCTAGAATTTGTGTAACCAGAAAATTAAGTATTTGAAAAGAAAAGAAGATGAATATTAAGGTTGAAGAAGTCTTAGGAATCTAAATCCAACACATGGGGCACACTAGATAATGTAGAGTTAAAAGAGTGACTTTTCGAAAGGTTATCAAACAACTATTTCAGATGAACCAAAGTCTCTCAATGCAAATAGGAGGAAAATGGTGAAACCTATCTATCAAAGAGAGAGAGATCATATGTTGCTTTTTATGATGTTTAGTTTCTTTTACTACTTTGATGAAGTTTCACACCTAGAAAGCTTGCAATCAAACATCAAAACAGTTCAAGGCACAATACAACCTGCTTTTCTTGCCTTCAAGAGAAAGAAGAAAAGAAAAGATGAAACCTATAGTTTTCTTTTACTGTTGTGGCAATTGAAAATTGTTCAGAAAGGGACATATGCATTAACCCCACAGGATCAAAAGAGTGGGAAGCAACATGACATCAGCCACCCAGCCCAATAATTTCAAGTACTCCATAAAACTGTCAAACCTGCTAATACATTGTTACACTAAAGAAATACATATATTTACCATCCAATTTATTACAGTTCTTCATATCTATTTTTTCCCCCAATTAAAGATAATATTCAGGAAAAATATGAAGGCATATCCAGAGTCCAGAGATACATGAAGAATTCTATATAATTATTTCAATATTAACAAGAAACTTAGTTGCTACATGAAGAATTCTATATAATTATTTCAATATTAACAAGAAACTTAGTTGCTACAGTAGCAACTTCCATAAATCTCTTGCTAAGAAAAAAATTTTAAAAATTTTAATCTCTTTTTCAATTATCTGTCTGAGAAAAATACAAAAGAAGATAAATGCTTCTAAAAAAATCCTAATTCTCCTTTTGATAGCTAATTCCCTCCATTCAGTTCATAAAAGATACACCAACTTGCTTATTTTAGTCAAGTTGACATGAGCTTATCCAAAATAACAGAATACTTATCTTTTTCCCTCTTTTCTCAGCAATCAAAGACCCAACAGCTAGGGAATCTAGCAGGAACATCATCAATAATTACAAAATTGAAATTACAAACTTAGCCAATTAACATAATTATTAATGAAGTATAAAACAATATCTTAATTCAGATGAGTTCATTTTATATTCTGATCCAAATTAATTTTTCTAAAAAAATTCCAGAATTTCATTCTCTTTGCCTTCACCTCCCACAAAAAAAGAAAGAAAATAGAAGAAGTAGAACACCAACAACAAAAAAGAAAGAAAATCCAACAGCAGAACTCAGCAAGTTCAAAACCACCAAATTCATCCAATAGTAATACACAAATCACAATATTAAAGGCACTGAACCCTTGAACCACATCAACTAGAACATAAAAAATCCAAAACCCAAAACTCCAATCCCTTTATTACTTCAAATCAACTCAGAACTAATAAAACCCATGAAAACCAGAAATGAAAAAGAATACTAAAACAACAGTATTTGCAAGTAAGAACATATGAAATGAGAAGAAAAGTAAAGAAACCTTTGATGATTTGCTAGCACTTTTGGACAACTTTAGACCATGTGAAGATGGTGTTGGCGTTATTGGCCTCGAGTCCCAATTATTAGTAGGTGAAAGCAGAGCAGCATTAGATAATCTCTCACTTGCAGGAGGTGGTGAGTCTTCTAAAGTTCTAGGTACATACAGACAAAGATTAAGACCCAAAGCTAACTTTGCTTTTCTCCATTTACTTCCCATTTTTACTTAACCCAAATTCAAATCTTTTTCAAAGATTCAAGAACAAGAATCCAAGAAATAGAATTTAACAACTCAAGAAAAAGTAAAAGAACTATAAAAACAACAAAAACAAAGGCATAAAACAAGAAAAACAGATCTCTAAGTGACTGCTTTGAGACAAGCCAAGCTGCTTCCCTTTGTTTCTTTCTTTCTTTCTTGAAATGACAGAGATAATGGGTTTTTAACAAAAGTTGAAATGGAACACGAAAACCAAGAGAAAGAGAGAGACCTCTTTTTTTAAGAAGTGGGTTTGTTTTGCTTGTGTATTTCAGAAAGAAAAAATGTGGGTTTTGAGAGGCTAAAGAAATGTCAAAGGAAAGGATTGAGTCACAGAACATTACTGCTAGTCTGCTACTACTACTAGTCTTGTTCGATCTTCATGGTGGTGTGCTCTTGGGCCGCCATTAGAAGACAGAGAGAGGTTTTTGACATTTGGCCAGTCTCTTGGTTTTATTAAGAACTTTCAACTTTGAAGAGAGAGAGAGAAAGGGTGAGCGGTAAAAAAGAGACATTTTGGGGTTGAAATCAAATAAAAAAGAAATCAAGAAAGCTATTTGCTTTATGCAATTATACTCTATCTTTAATAATTCTACCAATTTTACAGTATGTGCATGGGGTAAATAAAAATATTTAATTCAATAAAGATTTTTTCAAAAATATTTTAAAATTTAAAATTACTTCTATTTTTTTTTTCATAGATATATATTTACTATGTCAAACTATATAAAGAAATTCAACCACTTTTCTTGAACATTCAGCTCGTAAAAATTCAAATATTTTTCCCTAAAATGTGAATTGTTATTATCATAATTAAAATATTAATATTATATAATTAAGTGATGGATTCTCATTATATATATTTTTTAATGCAAATTCTCATTAGATATTTATTTTTATATTTTTTATTTTTAATTAATACGAGATTATATTTTTTTTAGTATTATTATATAAGACAAGAGAAATCGAACATGAATATATTTAAAAAATGTATTTATAGTTAGATTGCAAAGATATAGTGTTTTTTATTTAATATTAATAATATTATTATTATTATATTTTCTTTTGAAAAATAGGAAACTTTATTTGTTATAATGTTAACAAGAGCACATTCATTTAATGTTGTTGCAAAACTCAACTTAAAATGTTAATTGCTAAATATACGTATCAACCAAATGAATTTTATTATGATGGTGGTCAATTTAATTAAGTTCGGTCTTAAAAATTTTATTACATTAATATTTATTAAATTTAATACAAATAAATCAAGAAAAAAATCTGAATTCATTTTCAATAATAAAAACAACATAAAATAAATAATAAAATAAATCTAAATATAATTCACTTTATTTCAATTACGAAGACGTAAATCTTTATCTCTTTACTTTTCGACAAAAACAAAAACATTTTTATCGGGTAAGAAAGAAAAAGGGTTGTTTAACTGAAGTTCGATCTCTATGATCTGAAATGAGTGTAACACTTCATATTTAAAAAAAAGATATTTAAAATTAACATTAAATAAATAAAATATAAATATTTTCCTTCATTAAAATAAGGTGAAACTTATGATAAATAAAAAAAGAGGTAACCATACAGAGAAGTATTGAATAAGGGCCTACCTAGGCCGACCTACAGCATGTAAAGGACCCCTCCCAATCTTTCTTTCTTTCTTTTTATTATTATATATATTTTACATATATATATATAATTTTAAATATTGGCCACCAAATTTTTTTATCCATAAAATTTTTATCATTAAATTTGCACTAAATTTATAATAACTCATCAAATTAAAAGAATATTTTAAAAAATTTAATTTAAATAAAAAGAAATTGCTTAATTTATAATCTACAATAATCTTCAATCATTTATAGAAATTGTCCAATAAAATATAAAATTTATAATTTAACAATCATTTTTATAATAAATTGCCATAGTTATTCAGTATAAAAATTATTTATATTGACTAACCATATTTATACTACAATTTCATAATAATTGCAATTAAATTAATAATCACAATTACTATTTATTATTATAGGCAATTGCATTATGATTTATAATTATTATTATTTCATATTTAATTTGATAATTAAAAATGATTATAAATTACTTTATAATAATATTATGAAATAATTTCTTATCCGATAATATAATCAAACCTATGGTTTGTAAACCAAATAAGTTTGATAATATGTTATACATATTTCAAAATCTATTACCCGATAAAATATTTTAAAACGAGAGTTTTAAAAATTTTATAACATATATAAATTTGAATAAAATTCTTCATTCATTTTTTGAAATTAAAATAAATCAATTTTAAAAAAAAATATTATGACATAATATCTTAATAAATATATATATGTACTAAATAACTGCAAATTTAAATCATGACTCCCCCAATTAAAAAAATTAAATATTTAATTAGCTGTGGAAGTTTGTAATATATATATTACAGTTAAGAAAATAAAATCCTTAAAATATTTTTATCATTCAAAATTTTTTGGGTATCAAATAAAAATATATCTAATTTTATGTTGTTTAATTTTTTTAAGACCATATTTTCATACAACTCAACACAATTTAATAAAATTTTAATTTTAAATTAATTTAAATTGGTTATATAATTTTTTATTTAAAATTATTATGATTTATATTTTTGAATAGGTATAAAATTATGAGGATAAATTAAAATCTTTTTATAATGAAGTTTTTTTTAAAAAAAAAATAATCCAATGAGTAGATTTATGACTTGGTTTCTCTATAGAGTGACTTGGCCAGCCTCCCAATGCTATGAATCATTGTTGGGGTGAGTCAAAATGGTGGGATTTTATTTATTATTATTAATTATTATTTTTTTCACTTTTTTTCTCTAATGATAATTTTAACTTTAATTTTTATTTTTCCCACGTGAGATGATAAGTGCGCCACACGTGCAAATCATCACACTTGGTCATTTTGTGTTTCTTATGTCAACATGGTTGACATTCCATTAATACTAAATTTTTTTCACATATGATTAAAAAATTAATTAATTAAATTTTTATTTTTTATCTTTATCTTTTATTTTTTTATAAAATTTATCTTTTTAAGTGTAAATAATGAGTTAAAAATAATTATTTCTTTCATATTTTAATTAAAAATATTTTTTTAATAAAATGGTAATATGTGATTACAAGATAATTACTTTTATTTTTTATTAGAAAAATATGAAATAATGAATTTTTTAAATATTATTATAGTCTTATTTTTTCTTAGAATGTATAATATTATTCATTATTGAATAATATTTGAATGAAAAAAAAATGGAAAATAGATTTGAAAATGTGAATGCCTAACAAAACAAATTAATAATAATAAGAGTTAAAGACACCATATTGGACCGTTGCCTAAAAGAGAAGTATTGTTAATTATTTAGTACTATTTATGGACGGCAATGTTTGAACTTCCCAATTTATTTAATGATTTGTCCAACTCGTCATTGTTTTCTAATAAAGTGGAGATTATTTATGGAAGATTATTACATTAACTAGCTATAAAATTAAAAAAAAAATCCTATGATTAAAAAAGAATAATGATGTTTATTTTCTTATAAAGATTGAGTTATATCATTTATTTTTTATATTTTAATCCTAATTTTATTATTAGTAAATATTATTAATTAAAGATAATTAATCATATTTTTTAGAAATAATCCTACTTATTTGCGCAACAATGATATGATATATATTTTTTTTATTATGTTTTAGTTATTTTTATTAGAAACATAAATTTATATTTTTTATTATATTTTTATTTTAATATAAAATATTTACTAAATATTTTTAATAAGTAATGTTAAATATAAATATAACAGATATTTAATATTTGAATTATTTTAATAAAATATTATAATTTGAAATAAATAAAAATGAAAAATATCTCTATTAATTTGAAATAAAAAAGTATTATCATTATTTGAAAGAATGGTAAAAACAATTTATAAATTAGTTATTAATTTTATCAAATATAAATAAGATTCAATTAATTAATTAACTTTTATAGTGGTTGGGAGCTCATGTGCCTTCCAAAAAGGACTAAATCAAGTCAATAGAATCATATTTTAAATAAAAAAGAAAAATCAATGAAATAAACAACGTGATTATTAATATTCAAGAGGGAAATTTAATTAATTAATTAATCAAATTTTTTTATATATATAAATAAACAAAGCAAAGACTTTGGATTTATCAAACTTAAAGTTTAATTATGAGATTAAAAATTAAGATATCTTGAAAATTTCTAAGTAATGGGTTTTGACCATAGAATGTGAATTTTGAGACTGCTTCTCTCACCTCCCAAGGTTTTGTACAGGTTCTAAACATAAAATCTAATAATCTAAATTAATAAATATAATAATATATTTAGAAAATAAGATATCCTTTTGTTTTATTAAATTTAATTATTATTATTATTATTGAAAGTTCCCGTTGGTCTTATATTACACAACAAATATAATTTTTTTAGTTTTTATTTTTATTAATTTAATTTTGATTTTAAATTTAAAAATTATTAATGGACTGTTTATATATTAAAAATATTTTTCATTATCATTTTCAATATTCTTTTCTATTTTCTAATTTTTCAAAATTTGTTTTAAACTATTTTTCAAATGAAAAAATAAAATGAATTTATATGTATGGAAATGAGAAATAAATTCATATTTTTTAAGAGTGTATTTTTCATTTAAAAAATAATTAAAGTAATTTTTTAATACTCAACTATTAGCCAATAAATATTAGAAAAATATTTCTGAATGAAAAATATTTATAACTAAACAATAAATTCTATTTTTCATTTTTCCTTAGAAAATTTTCTGAAAACTGAAATTGTTTTCGACAAATAAATAGTTATTGAGCTTTTATAATATATACAATTTCATTAGAAAATAAAAAATTATGAACTTACAAATTTGTATGTGGTTTGATCTAGCTAGTGATGAAATTTCAAACCCAAAGTCTTTACTTTGGAATTTTCTATCCAAATATGCACTTAGTTGAATTAAAGATGTAATCAAATAAGCTAAGTTTTGCAACTACCATGACATTTATGCTTTTATTACTCTTAAGGGGGAATGGTAAATAGGTCATTAGCTTTAAATGGGAATGATAAGTAGGTCAAATCGGATTGGTTCATGTTGAGTCATTTGATTTTTGATCATTTAAGAGATTATTTTAGTTTTTTTTTTTTTGAAAATGTGTTGGATTAATTGTATTAGGTTATAAATTGATTGAATTATATATATTAAATTCATAAAAAAAATTACAAAGATATAACTTGATGACTAAGAGCGTATGTTGCTTCCGTTTAGATTTTGAATTCAATTCTAAGTATTTCCTTGCCCCAGCATGTAATTAAAATAATAAAAAATATTAATAAAAAAACTTTGTGTGAAATTTAGATATTTTGTAAATTTTGAATTGAGATAGATCACGTTATTTAAAATTTATTTTTAAAAAATATGCAAATTTAAAATTTTCATATATAATTTAGAAAGATTAAAAGCATAAAAATTTTAAAAAAAAATCATGCATATATATAATACTAAATATTCGACTTTTTTAAAATATATTATTTTATGTCTGTTGTTCATTTATAAGCATAAGTAAAATAATAAATTATTAATATGTGGATATATATATATATATAACGTATTGAATATTTTAAACATAATTAATATATGACATAACATAATTTTGCATATGTTTATACAATGCTTATTGATCTTTTAAATGGATATGATATACTTTTACACGAATTATATATTTTAAATATAACAATATATAATATAAATATGATTTTACATATATTTATATCATAACTATTCATAAATCATAAATAAATTTCATTCATTATTTAATAATTAGTTAATGATAATATTTACAATTAGATTTATTTTATATATTAAAAAATAGAACTTAATATTATCATTCAATAAATTATAACAACTAATAATTAATAATTTATATTTACTACCTATTAATTATCATTAGTTAATTTTTTTAAATTTTACCCGCTTAATACTTTTATTAGTTGTTACGATTAATTAGTTACCATTTACTATTCATTTCAATAGTTAATAATTAAGATCATGACCTAGTTATCTCACATATCCATATAATATTTGTAATTCAAAATGATTATGTGCTATATACTTAATTATTTTTAACATATTATTTTTATTAACTTTCTGGAAACTTAAATATTTGTGAAAAGTCTCGAAATTCTACCACAACACATAAAAATCAACATGAATATACAAAAAAAAAAAAAAAGAAAAAGGATAAAAAAAGACTATATATTATGTTGCTTGATGGACCATTAAAGATAATTCCAAAGCCATCACAAATGCCATAAAGTAGCCACTATGGGTATGGGAAGGATTCTAGAATATATTTATATAAATGGAACATTACGAAAACCAATTCTAAGGTTCAGGGCTGTACATGAAGTCCGTGACCCGAAAAATTCGGCCCGGCCCTAAGAGTTTCGGGCCGGGTTGGGCCGGTCCGAACCCATGCTAGGGTTGGGCCACGGGCTTCAAACTTCAACCTGAGCTATACTCGGGTCGAGCCTCGGGTTGAGATAAAAATTTTCGGGCCGGCCCGAAATATTAATTTTTTTTATTTTTTTTAAATTTATATTTTGGTAATTTATTTTTTTTTTAAAAATTAAAATATTATATATAAATAATGATATAATAATTTATATATTATTAGATATAATTTAGTATAATAAATTTTATTAAAATTTAAAAAAAATCATTATTTTTTTAATTTCAAAAAAATCAGACCGGCCCAAATCCGGCCAAGCCCAAAGTGGCCCGGCCAGGCCACGGGCTGCAAAACGCAGCCCGAAGAAAAATTGGGCCGGGCTTCGAGCTGGAGTCAAACTCGGCCCGTGTACACCCCTACTAAGGTTACTAACAGAAGTCAATATTCCTCTAATGTTGGAATGGTATAGCCATATGCATATATGGGTTTATGGAGCAAATTTTGTTCCATCCCTAGAAAATTATACACACACACTATTGAAATAATGATATTCTATGCTGTAAAAATGTATTTTTGTCCTGTCAATTTTATATATTTTACGTATTAAGCCTTTAAATTTTTATTCTGTGATATCGAGTCCTTTAACTATACGAATTAATGACATTAATTTTTTTTTTAAAAAAATTAAATATATATTTTTAATTATTATTAAAATTACGTGGCTATTAGAGCAAAATAGTATGTTTTGATAAAAAAAAAATTAAGGAATAATGTATTTTTTGTGTATGTACTTTATGTGTTTTGCTTAATAGACCCTTAAACTTTTATTTGATATTAAATCCTTGATTGATAGCGCATAAAAATTACACGTTTAATTATTATTATAAAGTGGTTCAATATCACCAATTTGTATAATTTAAAAATTAAATATTACTTAATAAAAATTTAAAAATTTAATGCATAAAAAACATAAAATTTAAGGGTTAAAAATGCGTTATTGCTAATAAATATCAATCATACATAATTTAACAAGAACTACATAGAATTTTTTTTTCTTAAATTTTCAAAGATAATTAGTGTTGGAGGATAATAATAATAATAATAAGATAGTTGAGTGTGCACTATCTAAACATAAAACTACACATACACCCAACAACAACAAAAACCCATAAGAGAAAAAAAAAAAAGGAAAAAAGAAAAAAGATTATATATAAGATGAGAGAGCTTTTTAGTGGAGGAGTTGCATATTCCAAGTTTTCCTACTAACTTTGCTTACTTTACTATACTCTCTCAAAAAGGCAACCTTTTAAAAGAAAAGCAAAAAGAATAAAAAAAAAATTCTATTTTTTTGCATTTGCTCAAAAATTATATACCCCCCAATCTTTTTTGTTTAGAGCATACCCATATCTTATTACACACAACTTTGTATTATTAATATTTCTAAAAATTGAAACAATGTATGCTAATTATTGCATTAATTCGATTCATTTGATAAGATAAAATTAATTAATTAATTAATTAATTAGAAATAAATTTATTAAAATTTGAAATGTGAGTATAATTTCACATCAAAAAGAGAGACTTAGTGAGAGATATATAAGTAAAAATAACTCCTAAACTTAACAGTTTAAAATTTTGAATTTAAATATAATATTATACCCATAAAATTTTGAATTTAGTTATTAATTTTATCAAATATAAATAAGATTCAATTAATTAATTAACTTTTACAGTAGTTGGGAACTCATGTGGCTTCCAAAATGGACTAAATCAAGTCAATAGAATCATATTTCAAATAAAAAAGAAAAATCAATGAAATAAACAACATGATTATTAATATTCACGCGGGAAATTCAATTAATTAATTAATTGAATTTTTATATATATAAATAAACAAAGCAAAGACTTTGGATTTATCAAACTTAAAGTTTAATTATGAGATTAAAAATTAAGATATCTTGAAAATTTCCAAGTAATGGGTTTTGACCATAGAATGTGAATTTTGAGACTGCTTCTCTCACCTCCCAAGGTTTTGTACAGGTTCTAAACATAAAATCTAATAATCTAAATTAATAAATATAATAATATATTTAGAAAATAAGATATCCTTTGGTTTTATTAAATTTAATTATTATTATTATTATTGAAAGTTCCCGTTGGTCTTATATTACACAACAAATATAATTTTTTTAGTTTTTATTTCTATTAATTTAATTTTGATTTTAAATTTAAAAATTATTAATGGACTGTTTATATATTAAAAATATTTTTCACTATCATTTTCAAGTATTCTTTTCTATTTTCTAATTTTTCAAAATTTTGTTTTAAACTATTTTTCAAATAAAAAAATAAAATGAATTTATATTTATGGAAATGAGAAATAAATTCATATTTTTTAAGAGTGTATTTTTCATTTAAAAAATAATTAAAGTAATTTTTTAATACTCAACTATTAGCCAATAAATATAGAAAATTATTTCTAAATGAAAAATATTTATAACTAAACAATAAATTCTATTTTTCATTTTTCCTTAGAAAATTTTCTGAAAACTGAAATTGTTTTCCACAAATAAATAGTTATTGAGCTTTTATAATATATACAATTTCATTAGAAAATAAAAAATTATGAACTTACAAATTTGTATGAGGTTTGATCTAGCTAGTGATGAAATTTCAAACCCAAATTCTTAACTTTGGAATTTTCTATCCAAATATGCACTTAGTTGAATTAAAGATGTAATCAAATAAGCTAAGTTTTGCAACTACCATGACATTTATGCTTTTATTAGTCTTAAGGGGGAATGGTAAATAGGTCATTAGCTTTAAATGGGAATAATAAATAGGTCAAATCGGATTGGTTCATGCTGAGTCATTTAATTTTTGATCATTTAAGAGATTATTTTAGTTTTTTTTTTTGAAAATGCGTTGGATTAATTGTATTAGGTTATAAATTGATTGAATTATATATATTAAATTTATAAAAAATTTATAAAGATATAACTTGATGACTAAGAGCTGTGTTGCTTCTATTTAGATTTTGAATTCAATTCTAAGCATTTTCATGCCCCAGTATGTAATTAAATTAATAAAAAATATTAATAAAAAAAACTTTGTGTGAAATTTAGATATTTTGTAAATTTCGAATTGAGATAGATCACGTTATTTAAAATTTATTTTTAAAAAATATGCAAATTTAAAATTTTCATATATAATTTAGAAAGATTAAAAGCATAAAAATTTTTAAAAAAAATCATGCATATATATAATACTAAATATTCGACTTTTTTAAAATATATTATTTTATGTCTGTTGTTCATTTATAAGCATAAGTAAAATAATAAATTATTAATATGTGGATATATATATATATATATAACGTATTGAATATTTTAAACATAATTAATATATGACATAACATAATTTTGCATATGTTTATACAATGCTTATTGATCTTTTAAATGGATATGATATACTTTTACACGAATTATATATTTTAAATATAACAATATATAATATAAATATGATTTTACATATATTTATATCATAACTATTCATAAATCATAAATAAATTTCATTCATTATTTAATAATTAGTTAATGATAATATTTACAATTAGATTTATTTTATATATTAAAAAATAGAACTTAATATTATCATTCAATAAATTATAACAACTAATAATTAATAATTTATATTTACTACCTATTAATTATCATTAGTTAATTTTTTTAAATTTTACCCGCTTAATACTTTTATTAGTTGTTACGATTAATTAGTTACCATTTACTATTCATTTCAATAGTTAATAATTAAGATCATGACCTAGTTATCTCACATATCCATATAATATTTGTAATTCAAAATGATTATGTGCTATATACTTAATTATTTTTAACATATTATTTTTATTAACTTTCTGGAAACTTAAATATTTGTGAAAAGTCTCGAAATTCTACCACAACACATAAAAATCAACATGAATATACAAAAAAAAAAAAAAAAGAAAAAGGATAAAAAAAGACTATATATTATGTTGCTTGATGGACCATTAAAGATAATTCCAAAGCCATCACAAATGCCATAAAGTAGCCACTATGGGTATGGGAAGGATTCTAGAATATATTTATATAAATGGAACATTACGAAAACCAATTCTAAGGTTACTAACAGAAGTCAATATTCCTCTGATGTTGGAATGGTATAGCCATATGCATATATGGGTTCATGGAGCAAATATTGTTCCATCCGTAGAAAATTATACCACACACACACACACTATTGAAAATAATGATATTCTATGTGTTAAACATAATAATTAGGAAAAACTTATTTTTGTCCCATTTACGTATTAAGTTTTTAAACTTTTATTCAGTATATCGAGTCTTTTAACTATACGGATTAATAATATTGAGCTTTTTTTTACGAAAATTAAATACGTGTTTTTAATTATTGTTAAAATTACGTGGCTATTAGAGCAAAATAGTATATTTTGATAAAAAAAAATAAGAAATAATGTATTTTTCGTGTATATACTTTATGTGTTTTGCTTATTAGACCCTTAAACTTTTATTTAGTGATATTAAATCCTTGATTGACAGCGCATAAAAATTACACGTTTAATTATTATTATAATGTGATTTAATATCACCAACTCGTATAATTTAAAAATTACATATCACTAAATAAAAATTTAATAATTTAATGCACAAAAAACATAAAATTTAAGGGTTAAAAATGCATTATTGCTAATAAATATCAATCATACATAATTTAACAATACCTACGTAGAATTTTTTTTTTCTAAAATTTTCAAAGACAATTAGTGTTGGAGGATAAGAATATAATAATAATAATAATAGTAATAAAAAGATCGTTGAGTGTGCACTATCTAAACATAAAACTACACATGCACCCAACAACAACAAAAACCCATAAGAGAAAAAAAAAAAAGGAAAAAAAAAAAGATTATATATAAGATGAGAGAGCTTTTTAGTGGAGGAGTTGCATATTCCAAGTTTTCCCACTAACTTTGTTTACTTTACTATACCCTCTCAAAAAGGCAACCTTTTAAAAGAAAAGCAAAAAAAAATAAATAAATAAAGTTCTATTTTTTTACATTTGCTCAAAAATTATATATTCCTCTTCCCCACAACACAACATCACACGGGAAGCCAATCTTTCAATTTCCCTCTTCTTTCAACATCACAACACAACACAATGTCCCCTCTTCATTTTCATTTTCATTTCACCCCCCAATCTTTCTTTTTTAGAGCATGCCCATATCTTATTACACACAACTTTGTATTATTAATATTTCTAAAAATTGAAACAATGTATGCTAATTATTGCATTAATTCGATTCATTTGATAAGATAAAATTAATTAATTAATCAAATATAATTAAATTTATTAAAATTTTAAATGTGAGTATAATTTTACATCAAAAAGAGAGACTTAGTGAGAGATATATAAATAAAAAGAACTCATAAACTCAATAGTTTAAAATTTTGAATTTAAATATAATATTATACCCATAAAATATGTTTCCTTATTAGGCTTATGAAAAAATCTTCTAAATAAGAAGACTTCTTAGACTCAACAAAAGATAATAATTAATTGATTTGATGAACTTGCTCAAGTTAATTTTTCAAAATATCATTTTTAAAGTGTGTTTTATCAATTTATTTGTTATTTTCTTAATTCAAAACTCTCATTTACAACACTAATCACTTAATTGAATGTTATCAGAAGATATAAAATTACTTTCTATAATAAATATGAAAATAATTAAATATTGATAAAATATTTTATTTTTATATCTGTCTATTTAATTGTTAATTTTTACTTTAAATACTGATCACTTAATCTAATATTATTTGAAGATATAAATTATTTTATAACAAATGAAAATAATTAAATATTAATAAAATATTTTATCGTTAAATTATGTTATATCTATTTAATTAGTTAGTGGATATATATATGTGTATATATATATACTAATTAATTATCAAAAAATCACTTGCAAGAACCTTTGTATGGAGAGAGAGAGAGAGAGAGAGGTAGGATTCTCTTTACAATACCCGCTAAATTTGGCAGACTTTTTGGGGCAAGTCAACGAGAAAGCTGAAACTTTTTTTTTCTCTCTCTTTTTTACTATGATTATTATTTTTATTACCATACAAAAGGAACCTCTCTCATATATTGTGCTGCCCACTTAGAAATTGACTGCACTCCATATTTGTATATATATATATATATATTTACTTTTTAAATTTATCTTAATCATGGATTATGATGTTATTTAAGCCAAGATAATCCCAATTACCAAGGATTAAAGAATCTTCAAGTTTTGGGTTTAGAAACCTCATACAATATCATATCAACTAGGTTTTCTCACCATTGCATTGGTTATCTCTTCTTACATACAACATGTCAAAACATATATATATATATATATATTTTAATCATCTAATATTCTACAATTTAAAAATTACAAATTAATTTATATTCATACAAGATAGATCTATTAAAAAATAAAATATTATCTTTTAAATTATAAATATACTCTATACTCATAATTTAAACTCAAAATATCTGACTAAGAGCGAATAAATTTCAATCATCTCATCTCATCTCATTTCTTAAAGACTAATTATTTTAATTAAGAGTAAATCGAAAGTAAGTATTTATTTTTATTTTTAAATATATATTAGTATAGAGAGTGAGAAATTGATTCTAAATTTATTATTTAGAGAAATATATATTTATTGTTAGATTGCATTTTAATATGTATTTAAAAATAATTAATTACAATTTGTTTTGATATTAAAAAGAAAATTTAATATCAATCAGGGTTAAGTGCTAATCCATAATTTTTATCACTAAATTAATTTAATAATATTAATTTCTTTTTTAAAAAATTGTTAGATTGCGGGTTTGAATATCATTAAAAACAAAGCACCTTTGAAAAAAATTAGTTATAATTAACATTATTAGAAGAAAAAGAAAAGAAAAAAGGAAAGAACATTATTACCAGTCAGTTTTCTTCATCATATATATAAATAAATCCACTACTTTCTCTTAATAATGATGTCACATGATTTTGAACTATTGTTCATCATCAAGAGTCAAACCTAACCATGCATAATTTCTATGGTCCACATATACTTTATTTTTATTTATTTTATCTATTATTATTATTATTAATTATTTATATGCCATGCGTGCTTCTAAGCAATAATTAAATTAAAAGTTTTTACACAAATTAATTTATAACTCCTCCAATTAGGGTTTCCTAAGTTTTGTATATTTTTTTCTCTCCTAATTTAATTTAAGTGGGGTTGGCATATAATTAATGCCAATTGATTATAGAAGCCTTAAAAAATAATAATTAAAAAAACACTTTCTAAGCGATGTGTATAATTAGACAACTAAAAAGATGTTGCAAGATCATGTTAAGAAACTTTGACTTAATGTGATGATATATATCTACCACTAACCTATATATATATATATATATATATAATTTTTTGTGACTTCAATTTTAATATTTGATATTAAATATTCATGATAGATAAAAAAATTTAGAGATTTATATTAATGTTAAAGTGAGTCAATTATTATTAATATGTAGTTTGATATTTACAGCTATACGTTGCTTTCGTTTAAATATTAAGTTTGAATTTTAGACATCTCCGCTTCTATATATAATTAATAAAAAAAAAGTGTGTTCGTACATATGTTAATATATATATATATTAAGATCATGAACCAAAATATTATATACCAATTAATTTTTATATTATTTATCTAGTGAAAACTTTCTTTTATTTAACATATGTATATATGGCTAATTAAGTAAATCTTATATATATATATATATATATATATGTATATATTTTATTGTGTGTACATTTGGTCAGGGGCAAACCTACGTACAAGATGAGAGTGCCTTGGCCCCTCCCAATTTTTTTAAAAAAAAGTATATACATATATATGTGTATATATATATTAATATATTATTAAATGTTGCTCCCCCACTCTCCACCCCTCTAATAATATCTATTTTGACCCCCTCAATCACTCATTATGAGTCCCCTGCTTTTAGTTATTGTGTTAATATTTTTTTTCTTTTTCTAATTTAAATTTATCAAAATATAAAATATATAGATTTATCAAATTCTTTGGTGCTATTACACCATATTGATAAGGATTTGATAGTGTTCTCTTCTTGGTCAAATAGAGTTTTTATCTGTGATGAAATCATTTGATTTTTGGAGATTGTCTTCCATGCAAAAGTTTTGGAGGTGGACACATAATTGTATCCCATATTATCACTTTTAAATATAAACTGTGCTTTGTGAATTTTTTAAAAACGTTCCAAATTTCTGTTGAATTATTATTATTTTATTGAATTCTTTGCAATCATATAGTTTTGAAATTAACCCCAACATTATAATTTATTGGCTTCAAATTTCATCACTAATCAAAATTTAGATTATTTCTCAATTGAATTTTTAGTCTTAAGTGACTTTCATGTTGATACCACAATAAAATTAAAAATATTTTAGTGTGACTATATATTGAATAAATCAAATAGTGTTGCTGAATTGGTGGGCAATTTTCCACCTTTCATTTTTGTTTTTTAATATTAAATAAAAAATTACATTTCTGACCAAAATTTTTAAATTTTTTTCAGAAAATTTTTAATCATTTTATAAAAATTTATCTTCTGATAAAATCATAATAAACTTTCTATATACTATACTAGTAAATTTAATAATATTTTTCTGAACTAATAAATTTATAATATTATAAACTTCTTCTGTATATTATTTTAACCAGAAAAATTATATAGTTATCTTGTTTATTAATTCTTTATAAAAAAAAATCCTGACTTAGTTCCTGCAAATACTGCAAATGACCCATAAACTATCAACTAATTTACAAATGTTCGTTGACAATCATAAGTATTTCCAGTAAAAAAAGACAAAAATAGTATCTGCATAACATTTTGCATAGAAAGCAAGGCTGTGTCATATATCCAAAGCATTTCAAAAGAATGAAAAGAAAAAAATATGGCAGTAGTATTGTTTGCATTCTCTCTTTCTCTGTAAGGTCATATAGCTGTAGTTCTATACATAAAATATTCTCAAAACCATTTCTTTTTCAAACTGTATCCCACCTTATTTCAACATGAATCACACCGTTTTTGGAATCCATTAGATGATATTTCTCATTAATCCGTCCATTATGAACAACATCAGCAAGATTAATCTCCACATGGCCTAGTGATTCCTATATGGTAGAAGATGAAAATAATATGGAGAAAATTATTCTGTTGTATATGATAAAGATAAATGTTAAGAACAAGATAGTAGAGTTGAATATTTTTGCATAGTACCTTTGATCGAAAACTCAATCGTCCACCCTTACTCATAACATCAATCCGGATCTTCTCCTGTAATGGAGGCTGATCAAGTGTGAACTGAAACTCCTCATCCCAGCGTGGGTCACGGGTCTTTCTGATCATCTGAAAAACGAAAAGGAAACGGTAAATGATAAGCAATTTTAGCATCTTAAGCATATCAACATAAAACATATGATGGGATATATGCTATGATTGTTTAATGAGGCAGAAGGTGCATTATTCAAACTTCACATAAACATGAAACAAAACAAAATCTTATGGAAGGAAAAAAAAAAAAAAAGAGATTAATTTGTTTAATTGGCAAGTTCAAGATTTCGTTTCAATTTGTTTAATTGGCAAATTCAAGATTTCGTTTCAAAAGTATAGGAAGCTAATTTTGAATCCGGATTCAGTGATAGTGGTTAAAGAATGGTGAGTCAGCATGATAATTTGTGTCAGAAAAAAGGGGGAAAGAAAGTTTCTTCACCTTTGTTTTCTTCTTTTCACCTCTGAACAAGACTAAAGCATAAGGATTACTGTGATGCTCCCCTTCTACATCCTCAGCCCCCTGAACCATAACTGAAAGTAAACCTGCTCCATTCAATTTCCCATCATCAGAAGACTTTTCATTGCCACTATCCAAGTCATTGAACTTGGCACTGTCTTCTTTAAAAGGCACAAAAGTTAGCTCCACCACAACTTGTCCTCTTCGTTTCTTGTCTTGAGGATTGGAAATATTTGTGTGTTTAAGCAAATCAAGGGTAAGTTCCTTTCTTTCATGGGCTGTCAGGACTTTAAGGGGAACCACCTGCATTCCTAACCTGTCATGTCCACCAACCTGTGAAAACAAATTAAGACTTTTAAACTCCCATTCCGATTTCAAAGGCAAGTGTGAAACAGAATCACAAAAATTTCATTCGTTCAAGAAACATCCAAATTTAAAGGAGACTAACTATTTGGACACTTTAATGAGTTCCAACAACAAAATATAAGTTCCAAATATGCATATGTTCTATCTCTTTCTGATCACTCTTAAGAATTTTGTTTTCAAGGAAATTTAAATCACTGATATGTCAATTCTTCAAATTGTCACAGACACTGCTTATTTAATGTACCGATTTCAAAATGATTTTTGATTTGGAAAAGGAAAGGCAAAGGAAGTCTAGAATTTTATTTAAAATGACAATCTTGGAGCTTTATAAGAGATTTATCAGGAGGAACCTTATCCCAATCAAACACTTGAAGTTGAAGAACTTGAGACTGAGGATCCTTGACGATGAGCTTAAAGTTCTCATTCCACACAGGATTCAAATTGTTCTTCTTGATTGTGGTTTTCTTTGCTGGCAGCTTCTCTCCAGTCAGGTTAAGTTTGACATATGGATCAGAAGTTCCCAAGAAATCAGCCTTTAAGAGTTTCAATGCACGCACAACCTTCACATGGAGTATCCCTACAGGCTTCTTTACTGCCACACTAGAAGGAAAAAAAAAACAGAACAATATCTTTCAGTGAAATTGCATTAAAACTTTCTTTCAGTGGAAAGGTTATAGTGTAAATCCATTTGTCTTTCACTTAACGTTTACAATTAATTCATTGAAAACCTGGAATATATTAATAGATATGTCATAGTGAAATTTTCTGGCATCATGGTATCAATTTCCACCACCAAAATCTTCAAAAAAAGCTCATTGTATTTGCTACAAAATCGAACAAATGTTACTCGTTTCTAATCCTAAGTATAAAGTGATTTCCTTTATCATGGGAGACCTACATTTTACCCAAAACATACAACAAGGTTATTCTGATATCATTGTTTACATGAACCTGAATTTTTCAATAACTTCATTGATATTATTAGTTTATTGACTTCTGTGACTGCTGCTAAACACAAATAAAATAAAAGAAGAATTCAATGAAACATATCAATTCTGAAAGAAAATCAAACTACTTAAAAATCATATCATAATTCATCATATAATATAAGCCTACGTTGATGCATCAAGGACAGGTATATCAAGAGATTGGGGCCAGAGGTAGAGGCTTGCTACTTGTTTTTTTATGGCTTCCTGCAAGTATCAATAACAGTTAGTTTATCATCTAAAGTTTAATGTAAAAAAAAAGGCTATTCTACCCATTTTCAGTCAACGGAAACACAACCTGATCCTATTACCAATACAGCACCTGAACTAATCGGTAAAGGCCAGGTATGGACATTACATCTCCTCCAAGAATTTTTAGTCCAAAATCTACATGTGGCTGTAATAAGTGAACATCAGAATATACAAAATTAGTCATTTATTTTTATTTGAACCATCATCAGAAAAATTTTCATTTGGCAAAATCAGAATACTGCTTACCCTCTCCATCAAGGACACCACAATGTTTGCAAAACAAGGAAAGGTAGGCACAAGAGGTTTCAAGGCTATCCGAGGTGCTGCAAATATTTGCAGATCAACTAACTGCAAAAAGGCATTGTCAATCTTTTGGAGGACATGCGGCTTCATGATAGGAATTAACAATATCATTCTTGCGTCAAATATTGGGGCTTTAGGCTCTTCTGACCTGAACTTTGATTTGTAAAGACATTAATTTTAACACCAAAACTATATTAGGATTGCCAGCCAACCTAATTGCCAGTTCCATGACTAAATCCCTTTCATTAGTCTCATATACTTTTAAACCTGTAAAATTTCAGTATTGGCTACTTCAAGTTAAGGGAAAGAACAAGAGAAATGCAGCAGAACAGTTAAATAAGGCCTCTCAATTTTTTTCTAGAATACTGATGATAATGACAACAGAAAAATGAATACATGTAAAACCCAGAATTTTTTTTTACCAAAAAAGGACAGGCCTTTCAATTCTTCAAATCATTCGACGATCAACATTACTTGAACAACAAAGTACTTACCATGAAAAATAGGAGGAAGAGTACCGAGTGTTAAGTGCTCAAATTCAATTGCTTCTATCTTATACTTCCCAATGTATTCTGCAAAAATGGGTTCTGCTGTGCTTTTTATCGTAGCACAGATAGCCTGTGCATAATAGTAATTAATGGATAAAGTTTAAACAAAATACATCAGCAAGATCAAGGCTATTGAGGCAGTCAGATTACCTTATCAAGATAAGGCCACATATCCAATAGAAACTTGTTCAACCAGTCTACCTGAAAATTCAAACAAATATAATCAACAGACTGACGAATCTTTATAAAGTAAGCACATAAAAAAACTGATACTGATAGAAATAGCCAATCTAAAGATAGTTAATGACAACACAAAAGCCAAATGTAATATGCTTACCCGTTCATAATCGGGGCATTTCACCCATAGTGGAATCTCAGGCAGAATATCTAGCAAGGTGTCTGAGTCTAATTCATAAAGCGGCCTAACCTCTGGATCCTATAAAGGATAGTTTAAGCTCGAGATTAGCAAACTAGCAAAGTAAAGAATATAGTTACTGAATTTCAATAGAGTGACTGAAGCAAATAATAAAAGCAAATTGCATTTGCCTCAAATGCTGAAGCAAAAACACAGCTAGGGAGCACCTTGGGGCATCATTTGCCAACAAACTAATCCTCATTATCTTAAAGAACATTTTGGAATTGGTCAAGCTGAAGTTTTATACTATCCAATTCTGATTTATTTCTATCGTGAAGAGGAACAAGTTCACATTATGCATATATCAGTAGTGACGCCTCAACAAACTAACATTATCTGTGGCAATGAATCCAAATCTGCAGTAACTGTATTTCCTCATTCAAAGAGATGAAATTCACTTTCAAATAGTCAGTAAATCAAATAACTATTTCTGCACCCTGAACTTGAAAAGCATTTACTGATTTGAGGCTTAAATTGTTCAGGAACATAATTTCAATTCTGTTCAAGTGTTATGGAAGGGAAGAAAATCTCTAAAAGCATGCCAAAGTTTTAAAATGGCGTAAGACAACACATACATGAAAAACAAAGACTTGGAGCGAAACAAGATGAAAATAATGTAAGTAAATAGTCACCTTCACTATCAATTATTAGACCAAATCAACAACCAAACATTACAAAGGAAGCATCATAATCTGTAACCACAAAAATATAATTAAAAAGCAATATAATCAAGTGAAACAAAGAATATGCTAATGCAATAGTGAGTTTCAACCAATCAAGAATAGGAACCCAAAAAGAAAATAATCAAGAAAAAGAAAAGCACAGTTCATCTCATTGAATTTCAATTGATCCTTCATCTAAACCAAAAACACAGTAGAACCTAAATATCATCTCTGTTTAGCACTTTCCCCATCATAAAATAAATAAAAAAGAAAAACCCAAATGTCTAAATTTCATAGAGAGTACATAAACAATCAAAATTGAGAAAAATAAGACAAAGGTTACAAAAAAAAGATGGAAAAGAATGATCAAAGAAAGAGTATAAGATCATAGTAATTAGTTATTACCTTAACATCTTTAGGAGGAGAATAAACAAAGAGAAAGAACCCAATTAAAAGTCCAATATGAAGTCCAAATCCAAAACCAAGAACTCCCAAGAAAGTGCTCAAGAACCCCATTAATTACAGTGCCAAGAAAATCAAGAACATAGCATGTGTATGAATATATATATATATATATATTTAAATAAAAAAAACACAGACAGCCAAATCTTTAAAGAATGGAAGAGTTTATAAAGAAATAAAGAAAATAAATAGAAGGAAATAAGCGAGAAAATCAAATCTTTACTGTGAAACGTATTGAATAAACAAAGAGGAGAGCAGGAAACCACCTCAAGAAACCGCCAAATGCAGAAGCCACGTAGTTCTTTGTAGTTAAAATCAAAATAAAAAAAAGAAAAATAATTCAAAAGCAAATTACATATAGTCCAATAGAATACTTTTCTCAAGTGATAAAGATACAATTAAGAAATTAAGAATTTTCTTAATTTTTTAATTGTATTTTTATAAACTGAGGTTAAAAGTTCGAATCGTGAAAATGATTTTTTGTAATTAATTATAAGAAAAGATCGTATATAAAAATTTAATGAGTTTAATCATTCCTCGAATCTCGCTCATTGTGAGAGTATTCTGTGGAGTCCAGCTCAACCACAACACAGATAAAAGAAGAAAAAATCAACAAAGTAGGCACCGAAAATTTTGAAAACAAAATGGTCAAATTTAACTGCACCGAACACAGCTGTTTTTGAGTTGGATTAACACGGCTTTGCCTCTATAAATAGAGGCCAGTTTCTTTGCAAAGAATTAAATTCACAAATTAATATTGAATCTGTGAGAGGAAAATTTTAGGAAGAGGGTCCTAAAATTTGGGAGAGAGAAAATAGTAAAGTTTATAATTTTTAGGGTATTTTTTGGAAAACACTTGAGTGCCACTATTTTTGTAAAATCTCTCAGTATACCTACTATTTTAATAGTGGAAGAAAAATATTCGGAGTTTGTCCCGTGGACGTAGCCCAAATAATTAAGGGTGAACCATGTAAATTTCTTGTGTGCGTATTTTATTTTTTTTGGCATTGTAACTATTATCGTTATTTTATTACGGGGCCCTAATAAGTGGTATCAGAGCCGAAGGTTTTGGCAGGTCCAAGCGGTCCGATAGCAATACCGATTTTGTGGATATATTTTTAAAAATAAATATACCACGACGACGAGAAAATTACGAGAAATCCGTTGGTGCAGTCCGTTCGGAAAACCGTTGCAAAATTAATTTAAAGTGCATAGTAACAAATAGTAACTCCATAGGTGACGTACTATTCATGTGTACGGTACTATTTACATATATGGTACTATTCACATGTATAGTACTATTTAAGTGTACGGTTACTATTTAGGTGTACAAGTACTATTCACGCATACGGTTACTATTCGGCAATTAGTAAAATTTTTGTCAGATTCAGAATTCGACATGGTGAACGACGGAGCAATGATCAAATTGATGGATGCAAATTATTCAATGTGGAAATCCAAAATGGAGGACTACCTTCATTATAAAGATATGTACGATCCAATTGAAGGTGACGATGCAAAGCCAGAAGAAATGAAAGAAAAGCAGTGGGAGAAGTTAAAGAAGCAAACACTGGGTATGATATGCCAGTGGATAGATGCTAGCTTGTACAACCATGTGAAAAATGAAAAAGATCCCAAAGTTCTCTGGAAGAAACTCGAGAGTATGTACGAGACTACAAATGCTCAAGGAAAAATGTTCATGATTCGTAAAGTCATGAACTTGAAGCTGTCGGAGGGACAATCAGTTACACAGCACCTAAACGACTTTGAAGGACTCGTAACTGAGTTAGCAGTTAGCGGTATGTCCTTGGATGATGAAATGCAAGCATGTCTACTGTTGGGATCTCTGCCGGACAGTTGGGATACTCTTGTGGTATCTTTAAGCAACTCAGCTCCAGATGGCGTGGTGACGATGTCTATGGTGAAGAATAAACTACTTAAAGAAGAACTTCGTAGAAGGGATGTTGCCAGTACCAGTTCACAAGCTCTTGTCACAGAGAATAGGAGCCGGAGTAAAAGTAGAGGTCATGGAAATGGTAAATCCAGAGATAGATCCAAGTCCAGGGAGAAGAGGACGTGTTACCATTGTGAAAAGCAGGGTCATATAAAAAAGAATTGTCATTTTCTTAAACAGAAAAACGCAAACCGAAGTCAGGATAATGACAGAAATACAACTGCTACAGTCGCAGCAGAAGATGGTGAGGTGATGTTAGTTTCTCATGATGCAGATTATTGTCATGTTGGAGATGCAGATACCGAGTGGATAGTAGATTCCGGTGCTTCATATCATTGTATTCCAAAAAGGGAATACTTCTCCACCTACAGAGCAGGTGATTATGGCACTATTAGAATGGAAAATACTAGTGTTTCACAGATGGTGGGGATCGGTGATATCTGTATAAAAACAAGCGTCGGGTGCACATTAAAACTCAAAAATGTGCGTCATATTCCTGATCTTCGGTTGAATTTATTATCTGTTGGTGTATTGGACAAGGAAGGCTATTAACAGCATACAGGTGACGGTAACTGGAAACTTACCAAAGGATCTTTTATGGTAGCGAGAGGAAAGCTATATTGCTCGCTATACAAAACGCACGCAGAGATATGTGCGGGTCAATTGAATACAGTTGGAGATGATGCTTCACCAAATTTGTGGCATAGGCGGCTAGCGCATGTTAGTGAGAAAGGGTTGAACATGTTGGCTAAGAAGTCCCTCATTCCCTTAGCCAAAGGTAAAATAAATCCTTGTGATCACTGTTTATTTGGGAAGCAACATCGTGTCTCATTTCAAAAAAGCTCAAGACGGAGAAACAACAAGTTAGAGTTGGTACACTTCGATGTGTGTGGTCCCATGGAGGTAGAATCTCTTGGAGGAAGCAGATATTTTCTTACCTTCATTGACGATTTTTCACGGAAGACAATGGGTATATTTATTGCGCACAAAAGATAAAGTTTTCAAGCACTTTCAGCAATTCCATGCGATGGTGGAAAGGGAGACTGGAGTGGCATTAAAATGTTTACGCACAGACAATGGTGGTGAATATATCTCTAAGGAGTTTAGAGATTACTGTAGTCAGCACGGTATCAGGCATGAAAAGACAGTTCCTGGTACACCTCAACACAACGGCATTGCTGAACGGATGAATCGCACCATTGTTGAAAGAGTTAGATCCATGCTTAAAATGGCTAACTTACCTAAGTCATTTTGGGGAGAAGCTGTCAATACTGCTGTCTACCTAATCAACAGACTACCTTTAGCACCTTTGGATTTTGATGTTCCGGAGAAGGTCTGGACAGGTAGGGGTATTTCATACTCTCACCTAAGGGTATTTGGCTGCAAGGCGTTCATGCATGTTCCGAAGGAGCAAAGATCAAAGCTTGATGACAAGTCAGTTCCTTGCACTTTTGTTGGTTATGGAAATGAAGAGTTTGGTTACAGGTTATGGGATTCAGTGAAAAAGAAAGTTGTCCAGAGCAGAGACATAGTATTCTATGAGAATGAGATCGTGACAGATACAATTGGTGAAAAATCTACGAGTGATAGTATTGTAGATAATACACCAGAGAGTATTCCTACAGATGATGCCACAAGAGAAGGAATGCCAGAATTAGAACAGGAAGAAACAGAAGAGCCAGTCATAGGGGATCAATAGACCACTGTAGATGATGATACAGAGGGTGTTGAGCAGGGGGAGCCAGAGTGTGAACACTCAAATTTTGAGGCTCGGGAAGCCAATTTTCTCAGACTGCGGACAACCGAGCCGGACCGAAGGTCCGCGGTAAAGTTCACCAGAAATATATCGATATGGTACTTGAAATGTCCGGGACGACGTGAGGATCACGGATATGGTCCCGGAATAATTTTTGGAGGTCTCTAGCTCCCGAAAAATCAGTTTGAGCGAAAACCGGACGAAACCGGCGGCCCGGCCGCCGTGACCTTGGTGGTCGAGCCGCCAAAACTTTCGGCTTCTTCCGTCTTTTTGGCTTGTCAGAAGACGGCGGCCCGGCCGCCATACAGCCCGATTTTGCCTATAAATTGCCTTCAGGTGTTCAGAAAAAGGGGTTGGCTTTTGGAGACTCCGGGCCTCATGCTGACGAATTTAATCCGTAATCAAGAATCATAATCCAAGGTCCAAGAAAACGAGATCTGGAACTTCGAAGTGGAAAAATCCTAAGCAAGGTAATATCCTAATTCATCATTTGTCAATTTAAGCATGTCATAAGCATTCCATCTTCTTCTTAATTTCTTTCGGTCAAAGACCTAATCCTTTTAGGTCTAATGGCCTAATGGACAAATCAATCCACATTTCGGCATTAAGCCGTGAATCAATCAATCTTTTTGGCACGGAGCCTAAATCGCATCCTTTTGGTACAAAGTACCTAAATTTCACAGTTAAAATCAACCTTTTGGCACGAAGCCTAAATTGTCTCACTTTGGTACGAAGTACCTAAATTTCACAATCAATCAATCTTTTGGCATGAAACCATATTGCACTCTTTTGGTACAAAGTACCTAAATTTCACCATTTAGCACTAAGTGTTAAATCTTACAAATTTGGCAAAAAGCCCGACAATGCAGGCCAAAGGCCTAAAATTTGCATCTTTTTGGTACAAAGTACCTAAATTTCACCATTTATCACTAAGTGCTAAATCTCACCAATTTGGCAGAAAGCCCGACAAATGCACGAAGCATACACACACACATGCATGAAGCATAAATTTCATCGCCTTTAAATAGGCTTTTCCGAACTACATGAGCTTTGATCTCCCATTCAAACGGGAGTATGTAGGCATATTTGGAATTCACCCCAAATAGCAAGTCTACAATTTACCAACAATCAGTCTTTTTTCTTTTCTTCATCCCTTTTATATTTACTTCTTTTTATTGTCAAGTTAGTCAAATGCATGACATAGTCCCCGAATCCTCCTTGGGTTTGCAGACTAGAAGCCTTTACATTGGATGCATTATTGGAGTCAAACAAGGGTTTTCTTAGTTTTTCCCTTCGAACAAAATAAACTGAGTGGCGACTCCCGACAACAAGTGAACGTTCGCCCGAATCCTTTTCGGGCAGAATCCGAGGTTCACAATTTGGCGACTCCACTGGGGACCATAAAAATGATTTATGGGATCTTAGTGGACTACAATTGTTTATTTGACTAACTTGCCATTCTTTATGGTGCTTTTATTTATTTTGCAGGGTACCTTAGCAATGATTATCCTTTCTTTAAGGATATTGGAATTGAAAGTTGACAAAAGAAATCTTTCTAGGGACCATAAAAAATAATTTATGGGACTCTAGTAGACTACTATTGTTAATTTGACTAACTTGCCCTTCTTTAGGGTACGTTTATTTGTTTTGCAGTGTACCTTAGCAATATATATCCTTCCTTTAAGGATATTGGACTGAAGATTGAAGAAAGGAATCTTTTTCCTTTGATGGATCTATTGTTTGACTACTTGTTCATTTATCTTGTCATTCAGAGAATCTTTTTCTCTTGCATATATGGGGGAATCATTTTCCTCCATTGCATAAAAAATTATTTTCAAATGAATTTCTTCTCTTTCTGTTCAAAGTTCTGAGTCTGGATAGCAAGTAGCGCTGACCGGCAGGTCTCCTTGATTATGCCGGCGGACAGCCAAAGCGTCCTCCCTGTTGTCGCAAACCATTCCAATCCTTTTGGAGTGGCCCATGAGTAATCGTACTGTTGGACCCACGCGAAACTCCTTGTTTCACATGTGGTTAGGTATATCTTACTCAAGACTCAAGGGTCCCTATGATAAGCCGATTCTCTATTTTTCACATAATAATAGAACCTTCCCTTAGGTTGTATGTACCCAATGATAGTGCTGCATTCCATTAAAATGAATTATGATGTGATGAGGTGCATTCATGCAACATAACAACACGGTTTTGGGGAAAATCTTTTGATATGTACAAGTGGACCCAGAGTTCTTCCTACCCTACACACTACCCTGATCCTTTACCCTTAACCTGTGCAGGTACCCACTGTTCGTGTGCCTCCACCTACACCAGACACACCAACTCCAACTGTGCAATCACCCACAAGTCCTACTACCCCAACTTCACCAACTACTCCAATTGTTGAAATGGCTACTATTGAACAAATTAAGGCTTTGCTAGATGGACAAGCTAAGGAAATTGAAGCTAGAATGCAAGAAAGAATTGATGAAGCTTTAGCCGCCCAAAGGGTAGCCATCCTGGCTGAATTAGGAGGAGCACCAAAGACATTACCTACTCCTGAAAATTTAGGGAAGGAACCTATTGTGGGGCAAACTAGTACCCCCATGACTGTTCAGAATAATACCCCTGTCATCAATTTGGAGGATCCACCCTCTAAGAATGTCACTGAAACTGATGAACTGAAAAGAAAACTTGAATTGCTGGAAAGGTCGATCACTGCCATGAAAACTCATAAAGAGGTGGTAGACATGGATTCTTTATCCTTGTTTCCCCAAGCTAGATTGCCTCCAAAATTCAAGATGCCTGGGATGGACAGATTTGATGGGACTACTTGCCCTAAAACTCACCTCAAGATGTATGTGGGGGCATTAAGCCCTTGGGGTTTAAATGATGAGCTCTTTGCTCAATTATTCTAACAATCTTTGACTGGTGCTGCCCTCAAGTGGTTTGTAAGCTTGGACCATGCCAAGATTAAGACCTGGGAAGACATCTGCAATGCATTTAACTCTCAATACCACTATAATATTGAGGTGGATGTCACCAGAAGGGAACTTGAGACTACCAAGCAGAACAACAATGAACCCTTCTCCTCGTTCCTTACGAGGTGGAGGGCAAAGGCCGCCCAAATGATCAATCGCCCTTCTGAACAAGAGCAGATTGATATCATAATCTGAAATTTAAGGCCTACATATCAAGCCCAACTGCAAACCCAATACCTACCTACTTTCAAATCGCTCATTGCGACTGCAACCAAGGTAGAAGATCTGATACAATTGGGTAAGATAGTAGATGAAGAAGCTATCTCAAAGTATAAAAAACAAGGCCAAGCTGCTTCCTCAAACGAAGTAAATGAAGTGGCCAATATTGCCCCTGCGAATCCTTTACGTGTGGGCAATCTTGGGCAGAGAAATCAGCCAAGAAGGCAATATACCGACATTGGAATGCCCCTTCATCTAGTGTTTAAAAAGGCCGTGGAAGGAAAATATTTGAAGCCTTTGGACCCAAGGCCTCCTCCAAACCCATTACCCTCCAGTTATAGGGCCAATGAGTACTGTGAGTACCACCAAGGAAATGGGCACAGAACAGATGCATGCTGGACTCTGAAAAACCGCATCCAGGATTTGGTGGATAGTGGTGACATCATTCCTCTCAGAAGGCAACCAAACGTTAACATTAACCCCTTGCCCAATCATTCTATCCATGCCATCACTATGGAAGATTTCATGCGGCCTAGTCTCTTTGATGAGGTTGCTGTGATAACCAATGTCGAAGGCAAAAGGGACTTCACAAAGCTGATCAAGACAACAGATGGACCACTGATGAACTGGTATGCCGAGGAGGGACAAGCTGCTCTAGTCAAACCCAGTCCTGTGTCACACCCTGAACCCGAGTCTTGTACTAAGTCAAATCCTGAGTCAAATACCAAGTCAGAGTCTAATTCTGAGTCTTCTGTAGTTTCATATTCAGAAAACCCTGATGTCAAATCTAATGTAATCTTGGAGAATGACTCCGCCAATATCAATGAAACTCTTCAAATTCTTGGTTACCCCGTGTCTTTTGCTTTCTAAGTATTATTTAGCAAAAATGATATAAATGAAATAAAAGAAATAAATGAAAAGATAATAATTGGCAAAGAAAATGACCATACATACATTGCATGTGATTGTGTAAATAAGGAATAGGTTCTCGAGTGCATCAGAAAGTATGCCAACTATTTCATGTAGAAGACAAGTGATGTCACGGGAATAGACCCAGCCATACCAGTTCACAAGATTCCGCTATACCCAGATGCAAAGCCGGTTAAGCAAAAATTGAGCAGAATGAAGCCAGAATGGTCTTTGAAGATTAAAAAAGAGGTTGCCAAACAACTGGACAATAAGTTCATAGAACCAATTGCCTACCCTTTCCTGGTTAGCAAACATTGTACCGATCCCGAAGAAAGACGGAAAGGTCAGAATGTGTGTTGACTACAGAGATCTGAATAAGGCTTGTCCCAAGGACGATTTCCCGCTACCACACATCAATTTGCTAATAGTTGGGGAATAGATATAATTGGCAAAATAAATCCAAAAGCCTCAAATGAACATCAGTTTATCTTGGTAGCAGTGGATTACTTCACAAAGTGGGTTGAAGCAGCTTCCTATGCAGAATTAAACGCCAAAAAGGCAGCACAGTTTTTCTGAACCAACATCTTTTGTCGGTACGGAACGCCATTTGAGATTGTCATTGATAATGGAACTCATTTCCAAGCAGAATTTGCTAAGCTCTTGAAGGATAAGAATATCCAGCACCTAAGTCCTCTCTCTATAGACCTCAAACAAATGGAGCTGTAGAAGCAGCGAACAAGTCTACAAAGGTGATCATACAAAAAATGATCAAAGAACATAGACGCTGACATGAGAAGTTACCACTGGCCTTATGGGGATATAGGACATCAATTAAAACTTTTACTGGGGCAACCCCGTATTCCCTGGTGTACGGAATGGAAGCAGTACTCCCCATTGAACTGGAAGTTCAATCGGCAAGGATAATTCAAGAAAGTCAGATAAATGAAGCTGAATGGATCAGCAATTATCATCATCAGTTGTTGGGTTTGGATGAAAAAAGACTTCAAGCTCTACATCGGATTCAAGGGTATCAGAAGCGAATGGCCAGACATTTCAACAAAAATGTCAAAGATCGAAAGTTGGAAGAAGGTTGTTTTGTCCTGAAAGATATCAGAACACCTGTTACAGATCCTCGTGGGAAGTTCCGTCCTCATTGGGCGGGACCCTACATTTTAAAGAAAATACTTTCCGGCGGAGCCGTCATCTTGTCTGATTTGGATGGTCTGGAGTTCACAAACCCATGCAATCTGGATGAACTGAAGAAATATTATGTAGGATCATGCATTCCAAAAGGAACTACATTAGACCTGATTCTCGCAAATTAATTCGAGATATGTAGGCAGCTCTCCTTGAGCACGGTCTAAATTTTAATAAAATCATTGATTCATTTTTCTTGTGCCAACATAAAAAAAAAACAAACAAAAAATCCCGCTAAGCCGAAAACCCACAAAGGGCGGCTTAGGCAATAGTGGGACCCGCTAAGTCGAAAACCCGCAAAGGGCGGCTTAGACAAGAATGGGTAAGAGCTCGCTAAGTTGAAAATCTGAAAGGACAGCTTAGGCAAAAATTAGAGCAAGTAAATAAAGTAGATAATGCTTGGAAAGCAAAGGAAAGAGTCATGCCAAGAAGAGTCATTCATTCCCAAGGGAGTCATTCATTCAAAAAAAAAAGAAAAAAAAGTCATTCCTTTCATAAAGTACCAAAAACCAATCAAAAAGAGTCAAACCACAAGTCCAAAACGTTAAAAAAAAAAAAGAAAAAAAGAGAGAGACAATGGAGTCACCCTGGGATCTAAATCCTACGCCTCCTACGTGGGGCAGAGTCTTCGGTATCTTCCTTAGCTCCAGAACTCTCTGCAGCATCTGTCTTCTCCTCGTTAAGAGGAACCACATCCTCACCCTCCAGCCCCTGCAGCAATGCACGTCTCCTTGGCTTCTCAATTGGCCAAAATTCAGCAACTTCATTATTTGGAATAATTTGGGGGCAACTTCAGAAAAATTTGAGTTCCTTCCCCAGCCGGATTGACTTCCTATAGGATTATTTCTAAGTTCTTTACTAGAAATAATTACTGATAGCAGAACACAGCAAAGCCTGGTATTACTTCTGGTTCATTACTAGAGCTATTTCAAGTACATGTAAAGGAAAGATTCCTAGAATTTACTTCTAAGTTCTTTACTGGAAATAAATAAAATCCCAATCCATCAATATCCACCTAAGAATGGTGACAGAAAGCAACCCATATCTACCCATATTGATCATTTCCATCTTTTGAAGGCTCTTGGTTCAGTTGTGCATACAATGGGTGCAAAGAAACAAATAAATGCCTTTATGAAAATAAAAGGTGACATCATGCATACATATGTACTGTTTGTGCTAAATGAAAGTGCAGGTACAGAAAAGTCAGAATGCGATCAGAATGCAATCAGAAGTGCCAAAAGGCGTATCTTTTACCCCTCGCTCAAAATTCGCTCTTCAGACGACCACTGGGCCCCATAAATCATTTTTATGGATTCCAGTGGGGGGCAATTGTGAACACTCAAATTTTGAGGCTCGGGAAGCCAATTTTCTCAGACTGCGGACAACCGAGCCGGACCGAAGGTCTGCGGTAAAGTTCACCAGAAATATATCGATATGATACTTAAAATGTCCGGGACGACGTGAGGATCACGGATATGGTCCCGGAATAATTTTTGGAGGTCTCTAGCTCCCGAAAAATCAGTTTGAGCGAAAACCGGACGAAACCGGCGGCCCGGCCGCCGTGACCTTGGTGGTCGAGCCGCCAAAACTTTCGGCTTCTTCCGTCTTTTTGGCTTGTCAGAAGACGGCGGCCCGGCCGCCGTACAGCCCGATTTTGCCTATAAATTGCCTTCAGGTGTTCAGAAAAAGGGGTTGGCTTTTGGAGACTCCGGGCCTCATGCTGACGAATTTAATCCGTAATCAAGAATCATAATCCAAGGTCCAAGAAAACGAGATCTGGAACTTCGAAGTGGAAAAATCCTAAGTAAGATAATATCTTAATTCATCATTTGTCAATTTAAGCATGTCATAAGCATTCCATCTTCTTCTTAATTTCTTTCGGTCAAAGACCTAATCCTTTTAGGTCTAATGGCCTAATGGACAAATCAATCCACATTTCGGCATTAAGCCGTGAATCAATCAATCTTTTTGGCACGGAGCCTAAATCGCATCCTTTTGGTACAAAGTACCTAAATTTCACAGTTAAAATCAACCTTTTGGCACGAAGCCTAAATTGTCTCACTTTGGTACGAAGTACCTAAATTTCACAATCAATCAATCTTTTGGCATGAAGCCATATTGCACTCTTTTGGTACAAAGTACCTAAATTTCACCATTTAGCACTAAGTGCTAAATCTCACAAATTTGGCAAAAAGCCCGACAATGCAGGCCAAAGGCCTAAAATTTGCATCTTTTTGGTACAAAGTACCTAAATTTCACCATTTAGCACTAAGTGCTAAATCTCACCAATTTGGCAGAAAGCCTGACAAATGCACGAAGCATACACACACACATGCATGAAGCATAAATTTCATCGCCTTTAAATAGGCTTTTCCGAACTACATGGGCTTTGATCTCCCATTCAAACGGGAGTATGTAGGCATATTTGGGATTCACCCCAAATAGCAAGTCCACAATTTACCAACAATCAGTCTTTTTTCTTTTCTTCATCCCTTTTATATTTACTTCTTTTTATTGTCAAGTTAGTCAAATGCATGACATAGTCCCCGAATCCTCCTTGGGTTCGCAGACTAGAAGCCTTTACATTGGATGCATTATTGAAGTCAAACAAGGGTTTTCTTAGTTTTTCCCTTCGAACAAAATAAACTAAGTGGCGACTCCCGACAACAAGTGAATGTTCACCCGAATCCTTTTCGGGCGGAATCCGAGGTTCACACAGAGAACCCCATTCCACTAGAAAAAGTTGAACCTCAGTTGAGAAGGTCAACCAGAGAACGCCAACCATCTACAAGGTATTCTAGTTCTGATTATATTTTGATTACTGATGAGGGGGAGCCAGAGAGCTTCCAAGATGTGCAGTCCTGCAGAGATAAAGATTGCTGGATAAAGGCCATGCAAGAGGAGATGAATTCTTTGAAGAAGAATGATACGTACAAGCTGGTGAAACTTCCAAAAGGGAGGAAAACAGTCAAGAATAAATGGGTGTACAAATTGAAGAAAGATGATGGCAACCTAGTAAGATACAAAGCTCGATTGGTCGTCAAAGACTTTACTCAAAAGAAAGGCATCGACTTTGATGAGATTTTTTCACCTGTTGTGAAAATGAGTTCTATTCGAGTTGTGCTAGGTTTAGCAGCCAACTTGAATCTTGAGTTGGAGCAGCTTGATGTAAAGACTGCATTCTTGCATAGGGATTTAGAAGAAGAGATCTATATGGAACAGCCAGAGGGTTTTAAGGTCAAGGGAAAGGAGGACATGGTTTGTCGCTTGAAAAAGAGCTTGTATGGGTTGAAACAAGCACCGCAACAATGGTATAAGAAGTTTGATTCATTCATGGTAAAACAATGATACAAAAGAACAAATGCAGATCCTTGTGTATATGTCCAGAGATACCCTGACGGTAAATTTATCATCCTTCTTTTATATGTTGATGATATGCTAATCGTTGGACCAGATGCAGACATGATTAGCAGGTTAAAGAGTGACTTGTCAAAGGCGTTTGACATGAAGGATTTGGGATCGGCAAGGCGAATTCTTGGAATGGAAATTATCCGAGATCGAAAGTCCTGCAGATTGTGGCTATCACAGGAGAAATATATTGAACGAGTTCTAGAGAGGTTCAATATGAAGAATGCTAAGCCAGTTAGCACTCCGCTTGCTGCACACTTCAAATTGAGTAAGAAATCCTACTCATCAACAGAGAAAAATAAGGAAGATATGTTAGATGTTCCATATTCTTCAGCGGTCGGAAGTTTGATGTATATAATGGTGTGTACGAGACCAGATATTGCTCATGCAGTTGGCGTTGTGAGCCGATTTCTGTCAAATCCCCAGAAGACTCATTGGGAAGCAGTAAAGTGGATCTTCAGATACCTGAGAGGAACTTCAAAGTTATGTTTAACTTTTGGCAGTGGAAAGTCTGTACTTGTTGGTTATACAGATACAGATATGGCTGGTGACCTTGATGAACGAAAATCTACATCATGTTACTTATTTACATTCTCAGGGGGAGCTATTTCATGGCAGTCAAGATTACAAAAGTGTGTTTCCCTATCAATGACCGAATCAGAGTATGTTGCTGCAGCGGAAGCAGGAAAAGAAATGCTTTGGTTAAAACGATTATTTCAATAATTGGGCGTGCAGCAGGAATGATATATAGTCTATTGCGATAGTCAAAGTGCATTAGACTTTAGCAAGAACACTATGTATCATGCACGGACGAAACACATTGATGTGAGATACCATTGGCTCAGACTTGCTATTGAAGAGAAGCAGTTCCAGTTGCAGAAGATTCACACTGACAAAAATGCTGCTGATATGTTAACGAAAGTCGTTCCAAAAGAGAAGTTCGAGTTGTGTGTCGGACTCTCGGGGATGAGTTCTTATTAAAAAATTGATGAAAACCTCCTCCAATATGTGATGGTTGGGCTAGAGGGGGAGAATTGTGGAGTCCAGCTCAACCACAACACAGACAAAAGAAGAAAAAATCAACAAAGTAGGCACCGGAAATTTTGGAAACAAAATGGTCAAATTTAACTGCACCAAACACAGCTGTTTTTGAGTTGGATTAACATGGCTTTGCCTCTATAAATAGAGGCCAGTTTCTTTGCAAAGAATTAAATTCACAGATTAATATTGAATCTGTGAGAGGAAAATTTTAGGAAGAGGGTCCTAAAATTTGGGAAAGAGAAAATAGTAAAGTTTATAATTTTTAGGGTAGTTTTTGGGAAACACTTGAGTGCCACTATTTTTGTAAAATCTCTCAGTGTACCTACTATTTTAATAGTGGAAGAAAAATATTCGAAGTTTGTCCCGTGGACGTATCCCAAATAATTAAGGGTGAATCACGTAAATTTCTTGTGTGCTTATTTTATTTTTTTGGCATCGTAACTATTATCGTTATTTTATTGCGGGGCTCTAACACATTCGTGCACCAGCCTGTCCTTTTTAATATGTCAATTATTAAGGTGAAAATGCAATATAATGGACAATATAATGCACAATCTCTTAAATTAAATAAGAAAAAAAATTAAATTATTTATGTCTGGAATTTTTAATATTTTATTAATTTAATGTTTTAATTTTTTTTTCTTAATTTAAATTTTCAATTTTAATGGATATTTATAAATAAATTATCCTAATGAATATTTATTTTTATTTCAGTCATGATTGAATAAGTTGTTTATAAATATTTATTAAAGTTGAGATATTAAACTGATAAAAAAGTTAAATATAAAAATAAAAACATTAAAAAAATTTGACACAATAACTTAAATCTTCCATTAAATGATCATAAAAATGTTTACCAACTGTCTAGCCGTTGGGCTTATATTCTTATGCATTACCAATGCATATGATGGAAAAAAAATTAATAAAACATGTATTATAAAATATCAATTGAAATCTTCAATACTTATTTTAAATTTATTATATTAATTATTATTATTTACTTATTAAATAAATAAAACAATAAAAAGGATAAATATAATTATTTGAATTATAATAATTATATAAAAAATTCAAATCATATAAAATATATCATAATAAGTTATTTTTATTTATTAAATTATAATTATATGAAATAGATTTAAGAAAATATTTCTCTTTTTAAATATGAATGAAATCTTTAAATTATTGCCTAAAGGCAAATATGATAAATTTAATATTTATTATTATCACAAGGGAAAATGAAAAATATTTAAGAAGCAAGATAAGGTTATTCACATAATAATTATGGATTTTATTCTATGTGGATCCCACAAACCTAATATATGTACCAATTATTTCTAATTTTATAATTATTAAACAAATAAGTATTTATATATCATTTCATCATGAATGGAATCTTATGCCATAAAATCATATATTTACTATTTATTAGAATTTAATTTTCTCGTTTTAATTCAATAAAACAAGAAATGTATGAATATTGTGAGGTAATTAAATATACACCTAAATATAATTATATAGAAGGTCAAATTTTGATATCTACATAAAGTATTTGAGAAATACATTTCAAATTAATATATTTCAAAAAAAATTTATTGGATTCATTTTTAACTTTATATTTCTATATAACTATAATTAGTGAAATATTTATTTTAACTTTATGAATTTAATTTTATAATATTAAATATAAATAAATAAATCAATTTATTTGTACTAAATTTAATATTCACTTATTTATAAGTCTTACTTATATAATTTTAAATTATTTCATCATCATTCAATATATAATAACTTTTTAATACATTTATTATGACATTAAATGAATTGATAATAAATATATAAATGGATAAAATTTGAAATTTATTTATATAAAATTAATTAAATTATGTTATATATTTAATATTTACTCACTTATGAATTTTTTAAATTATTTTATTATTATTATTTTTAAATGCTTTATTTTTTTTTATACAAATGAGGGTTTTACCTGGATTACACACTGACAATGCGAGGCCAAGCAATATATTGTCTGTCTAATTCCAGAATGTCTCGAACCTACTTAGGAGGCTCCAATAACACCATTTCAACTTCATCCATTGTCACAGCCAAGTTGGCAAGAGCATCGGCAACTTGATTACCTTCACGATAAGTATGCTGAAGCTTAATCTCCCAAGGCAAATCCAACAACAGCTTATATTGAGTCACTAAATTATGGAATTTAGGACTCCTACATTCCTGATTAGAAAATCAACCTTAAGGACTCCAGCGAATCCATTTCAAGAATCAACTTCCTGTAACCATTATTCCAGGCTAACTGTAATCCAAAGACCAAAGCATTGAGCTCCGCAACCATAGATGAACATATACCCAACCGAATAATTTTACCACATATCCAACGACCCAAGTAATTTCTGATTACAATTTCAGCTCCGCTTAAACCTGGGTTGCCCTTAGAAGCACCATCGGCATTAATTTTATACAACAGATCCGGCGGAGGTGACCAAGAGACAAGAGAAACTACATTCCTCTTAATAGTGCCTTGGTATTTCTTAAGCCATGCTTCATGATCAATGTGATCAATAGGAGAGGCATTATTATGCAATAATGGAGAAGAAGAATCATCTCCAGGGTCAAGAATAACAATATTATTAGATACCTCCTTAACCAAAGTTGTTTCAGAAGCAGCATTACCCATTACTACAGTATGACTGTCCATGGCAGCAGCAACCTTAGATAAAGATTTCTGTGAGGTGCCACTTGAAAGAGTAACTGAAGCATGATTAAGATTGGAAGGAGATTTAAGAGGTTTAACACGCTTACCAGGAGGAGCAGGGACTGGTGCGGGCACATTATTAGACTTGGCACCAATCTGCAGAGGCTTTAAAATAGAAGAGGCTTTAGATTGGGGAGTGGCTTTGTCATTCCTTACAGGGATTTTGGACTGAAGCGAGCTCGTCTTCTGAGCTTGTTTTCCTTTGGCAGTATCTTTCGAAAAGTTTGTAACAGGGACCCACTGCTTAGTCATTACATTAGGATTATGATTCTCATTATTCAGATTATTGGAAACTGTCTCATCCTCAAGAACAGCAAAAGCATTGCTAAAGGAACCCCTTAAAATTTTTGGAGCTGAATTCTTGTTGGCCTTATCAACTAATACTTTATCAGAATTATGCACATCAGATTGCTTCCTAGGACCTCTTCTACTCGGTTTTTTTGCTAACATCCAGGGTCCAAAGGTCTCAAGTACCTCAGCCGGAACTTCCTCATCAACCGAAGGTTTAGTCGTGGCTTCCATGGCTGCTGACTGACCCGCTGATTCTCCCTCTCCCATAACATTAGCTTGAGCTTGAGGATTATGAAAATTAGGACACCCCTATTTCCTATGACCAAAGCGGCCATAAGCGAAACAGATTAACTGTAAACCCTCATATTCAACTCTTTGCACCTTGCGGCGAAAGCAAAATTTAGCAAGTACCACCTGGGACAATTCCACCTCAATAGCCATACGCGCATATTTTCCCCGCATAGCACCCATGGTATTCTTATCAATACGTACTGGATTGCCAATCTTTTTCGCAAGACGTTCAAGAAATAACTTATCATAATATTCAATGGGCAGTGTAGGAACGCGAACCCAAACTATAGCCTTATCAATTGTGGCAGAATCTGGATCGAAATTCGGTCGCCATTTTCTGACTATCAGGTAGTGATTGACAACAACCTATGGACCACCATATAAAACATGATCATAATCAGTTTGGGTGCAGAATCGTACCATATAGAAGCCATTAGCCAGGTCAATCAAATCAAAAGAGGAAATTAAAGCCCACATGGCTTTCATACGTCTCATCAAGTAAGTATAACTAATGGAGCGGCCAAGTATCTTGACAATCAGAGTTAATTTCCATGGAGCCCTAAGCAATCTCTTTTCTTCCGCAGGAATCACGATAGTATGACATTCAGGATCATCCTCTTCTCCCTCAATGTCTGATTCCTCTTCAGAATAACATTCAAAATCATCTAGAGAACCTTTTTGGTCAATATTACGAACAACAGCATCAGACATTAACGTATCACAGAAGGAAACCTTCCTATGATTATCATCGTTATTGATCGAATCACCACCAGATCCATCCCCAACAGAAACTCTCTCACCCTCGCCATCCCTCATCTTGAGTTTCTTATTACTCCGACTAAGAAGATCAGATTCTTGCACAGTCGGCGGCTCCACCTCGCCAATGCCACTCATCTTCTCCCTTTTTAAATGCTTTATTATTATTTAATATTTGATCATTCTCAAATTATTTTTATTATTTAATTATTATTCCATATCCATCTCTTTCAAATTCCTAAGACAAAATTGGTTAATAATTGTTATTTAAGACAAAATAAGTCTTAGGACAACGAGATTGCTAAACTCAATGTAAGCGTTTTAGTTAGATTGGGCAGTTGGACATGATTTGTCGTCATTTTACAATTATCGTAAAAAATTCGTCACTAAAAAACAAATTAACAACAAAACTCCAACTACAAATTGGTTGGATATGGCTGCCATTTTCCTTCTTTTATAAGGATCAAAGTTAAAGTATTCTGAATATAAAATTAAACATAATAAAAAAAAATCAGGTACTATTTAAATTAATTGATAGTCTTTCCATCTCGAATTAATGAAAATACTTTCTTATTCTATAAAAATTAAAAAATAATTATTTTTATTAAAATATAAATTTACATGTATTATTTCTATTATATTTTTATTTTAATAATATAGTTTAATATATTAACTAAATGGCTATAATTTAAAATAAAAAAATAAAAAAATTTATCAATTTGGGACATAGATAATATATAATTCAATTTTTAAAAAAATAAAATTAATTATTTGTTTTAAAAATAATTTCTAAAAATATATTGTAGAAAGTATGAGAAATTGACAAATTTCTAATTTCTAATTTCTTAATAAATTATTAAATTATTAATATATCAATTAAATTATAGTACGTTTAATATTATTCAAATATTTTGCTAAAAGTATAAATATGTTGATATTCCATTTTCCTATTTAAAATTAGAAAGAATTAAAAAAGAAATATATTCAAGAAATTCATCATTTTTCTTAAAGATTTTGATTATATATAAATTAAAGTATAGAATATATAATATAAATATATATTTGGATGCTTCCACATGGAAAAGTATAATGCAAAAGCCAACTTTTCAACAATTCTTTTGCTTTGACAAAGTGTATGCCTGAAAATTAAAAAAAAAAAAGAAGAAGATATGACTAACAAATAAATTACATTGAAATTAAATTTTTTTTTTGTAAAAAAAATAGACATATATATATATATATATATATTTATATTAAAATATTTGTATTCACACTTGCTTGTGAGATGGCAAGAGATTGAGATTCTTGCCCATGAGATCAAAATAATATTCCAATTTGTTTTTTATTAATTAGACTTCAAGTGTGAGGAAAACAAGTCAATTAAAACACCATTAAATTAGTTGATCTTCATCTCAGAAAATGGGGGTTGATTTGATAAAGAATTCAATATTTTGACATTTTAAAAAAAATAATAATTTAGAATTTGGATATAACAAAATTAAATATAGAAAAATTCTTACCTAAATCGGATGTATGGACACCTAACCAACTACGGAAGAAGTGATAATAAAAAAATAAATAATTTTATTGGTTAGATATATATATCCGTCCCAGTAAGAATTTTTGTTATTGAAAAAATTATGTAGGGAAGTTTCTATTGTGTGCGACACAAATTTGAAATTTCATTACCTAACAACCCAACAAAATAGGAGCCCAACCCTTCTAAAACCTACAGGCTGCAAGGCCCATGGTTCTTAACCCAATTCTAACCTAAGCTGTTTCCACTTAACAACAGCTTTAAAAGGCCCATGGTTCAAAGAAATGATCTTCTCTAATTCTACTTTTAAAGAACTTTAGTATTAAACACTTAAATTTTTAGTACAAGTATTAAACACTTATAATGCAACCTTACCATTTAGGTTTTTTACAAGATTGCCAGAAAAAATAAAAAATTATAAAATTTATTAATATTTTTAAATTTATTAGGATTTTTTTATCAATTTATAAAATTCGTATAGTATATATAAAATTTATTATAAGTTTACTTTATATATATATAATTTATTATGAGTTTATTATTAAAAAAAGATAAAAAATTATAAAATTTGTTAACACTTTTAAATTTATTAGGATTTTTTTATCAATTTATAAATTTATAAAATTCATATAGTATATACGAAATTTATTATGAGCTCATTATCTATAAATATAATAATTCCTATAAATTTATTGTATACTTTTATAAAATTACCAAAAATTCTTGATAAAACACATAAAAATTTAAAAAAATATGATGAAATGCGCTATTTTCTCTTACAATTTATCCACATAATGCCATACAATTGCGCGAGCAACTTTGCTCTAAAGAAAACAAGAGCACATGTCTCATCTCCTGGCTATGGACTAGGATGCGGGTTTTAATTATTGAAGAAAATTGGAGAGGATGGTTGAGTTTTAGAAATTTAAGCATTTTTCAAACTTAAGCCCGAGCCATAATCAGATCCTAAGCCTAGCGGAGATGGATTTAGGTCTCCTGCCTCATTGTCAATCCCATGGACAACTCGCATGCACCATTTGCACCATTGAAGGTAGCAATCCAGCTAGACTTTAGGCCTCCCAACTAGGCAATATCAGCAGGAAAATTAGACCTTCGTGATTCCTAAAGGCCAAAGCAAAAGCATAAAATAGGCACAAGCCTTAAAATATGATGCCAAATGCAAATTGAAATGAGATTCAAACAGCTTAGTAAACACATAAAAGCAACCATTTGCATAATTGACATTTCTAATGAAGAAGTTATACATTTACTACTCAGACTTTGCCTCCAAGTATTATTAACTTCCTGTTTGCAGTTCTATGGGGATCCCTTGTGTGATGAGTTCCTGAGCTTGAACTTGTAAGTGCTGCAATTGCCAAGCAGAAAGGGAGCATCAGGCGAGTTCCCATGTGCTCTCTTGTTGTTATAACCTGGAAAATCATCCTTGTAGAAAGGTATAGTTGCATGCACATCAAGGCCTATCTTTCCTGCTTTCTTAACTAAGTCCCATTTGTCATAAGGATCACCTTCCTTGTGTGTCACGTGAATCTCACCATTATCACCCTTTAATAGCACCTTGGAATTGGATAGAAAACCCTTTATCAATCTCTTGTTCAACCTATTTCAAGCCCACCAATTATGCATCAGTTAACAATTCTACTTTTTATCAACTAGAATTCCAAGTTCTTTTTTTTAAAGAAAAAAAAATAAAATAGTATTCTTATGAATCAGATTGTAAAGCTTCCAAAATAAATAAGGGTGTAGGTCTAACTCCCACAATGAATTAGTAGCTCTCGGCGCTAGAATACAAGCTACCATATTTGCAGAACATCTTACAAGGCAAAATCAACATATAAAATCCCTGAAACAAAGGCAGGAGATGAGCTACCATGTCACCAAACGTCTTACAAAGGCAAAACTAACATTTAAAATCCCCGAAACAAAGGCAGGAGATGAGATACCATTTTCGCAGAACATGCAGAACTAGTAGTTGTCGCTAAAATATAAGCTACCATGTTCAAAGAAGTCTTAAAAAGGCAAAATTAACATTTAAAATCCTTGAAACTAAGGCCTCATATTCTTCTACAACTGCCCCAAAATATGAAATTGAAGGACTATGGGTCACTATACTCTTTATACATTTGCAAGTAACAACTCAATTTGATAAAACCACATAAAATTAAGTAACAATTTGAGCCATAAAAGCAAAGCAAATGAAAGGGAACACAATAAAAACTCAACTGAATCTGGCAATAGCTACCCTCATGATAGAGGAAACCAACATGAGGGAAATTGTACACAATTCGATCAAATCTCTGAGTCCTCAAGAAGAAGTGTTGGCACATTTTCTCAGCATCCACTCCATACAATACTATACATCCTCTTTCTTCTAATTCCCTCACATTTGCTACTCCATTATCATATTTCTTCTCAATGTTTTCTGTCTCATCACACATAAAACTAATTGATCAAAGTTCAAGCCTTTTCAAAAGAAAATTAAAAAACAATAACAACCCATTTGCAAATTCAAACAATAAATTAAAAAATACAAGTGGGTATGTGAAAAAGAACATGCAAGTTCAAACAATAGATCAAATTCCAACTCTTTTGACAAAAAAACAAAAACCCATGAACAAATTCAAACAATATAATGTAAATAAAAGTGTTTATGTAAAAAAAAAACCAAAAAATAGTTAAAAATTTTAAAAATTAAGAAAGGAGTAACCTTGAGTTTCAATAGTAGTGGCAACCATGTTATGAGCAGAGCCAAAAGCCCTAGACAAGCAAAGAGAGAAAGAGAAGTCTCCTTCTCCAACTAACAAGATCCTATGCCTTGATGAGTAGTGGCAGGCCCGTCTCTTGGGGGGAGCACCATGAGCAGTTGCTCAGGGCCCCCCAAGGCAAGCCATCAAAATTAAGGGCCCACCCATCAAAGAGGGTTATAGGCTATGTAAATATTGAAACAGTTTTCGTATGTAAATATAATATCTATTATAATTATGAATAATTAGATTTAGATAGTAATGTATTTATGATTAATATTTATTTGTGTTAATAAAATTTGCAATTTATAAAAGTTTACCACACCAACAAAATCAAAATAAATAAATAGGAATAAATATTGTAATACATTTATTTATTTATTTAGTAATACATTTATATTTTTATTTATTTCTATAATCTTGTACCCAATAACTCAAACCAACAAAATCAACAAAAAAAAAAACAAATTATATAAAAAAAATAAGTGATTGAGCAAATACTCATAAAGCTAAATATATATATATATATATATATATCGCTCCGACACTGTTTTTTAGAGGCCCATATTTTAATTTCTGCTCGGAGCCTCTAAAATATCCAAGACGGCCCTGAGTAGTGGCTTAGCCATTTTTCTGGTTCTTCATCTTCTTCTTCAGATGATAATGATTCTGATTCTGTGTTTTCATATGCTTCTTTTACGTTTCCCATATTGGATTTTATATGCTACTCTAAGAAGTGAGATCACGCAACTCTGCGCATCTTTACTTTGGCAGAGGTATTTCTGAAGTTCTTTACTCTCTATCAGCTCCAATCCAATGGGAAGAAACGAGAGGTTGTAAACTTCTTGGCATTTCAATTTTACATACACGAGTCGACATTTGAAAACGTACCCGTTAAGTTTTAATGGAATTATATGCAACACTTTCCCATTATATTTGAAAACTAATATATTTGCATTTGCAAGCTTAATTAAGTGATTAATTTTTCATATATCTTTTAGTAAACAAGTTTAAGGAAAAACAAGTCAATTAAAACACCAATATTAAATTAAATTTGTAAAGAATCACACAATTATATTTGATAATTATAGTTAAATTAGTTGATCATCCTCACAGAAAAAGGGGTTGATTTGATCTTTTTAGATTAAAAAGAATAATTTAGAATTTGGATACCACAAAATATTACGAAGGGAAGTTTCAATTGTGCCTAACACAAATCATTAAGGAAATTACATAAAATACTACTTTTTTTAATTTTTATTTTTATTTTTTTTAATTTACTAAAAATATTATTTTAAATTTTTTATATTTTTAAAATATATACTAAAAATATACTCTCTCTTATAAAATTTTTTATTACACAATATTTTTGTAATTTTTTTATTTTTAAGTTATTTTTTTAAAATTTTCAATTACATTACAGGCTTTTTACAAAAATACAAGAAAAATTAAAATAATTTTAAATTTATCAAATTTATAAAATATTTATCAAAATATCAAAATTTATAAAAAATTTATCAATATATTTTTATTAGTTTACAAAGAGTTTACAATAAGTTTATCATGAGTTTATAAATTTTACATATTTATAATAAATTTATTATAAATTTATAATAAAATAACTAAAATATTCTTACTAAAAAATTAAAAAATTTAAAAAATAGAATGGATGATATTATTTTCTGTTTCATGACCTAAGATCCCATCAAAACGGAGCCCAATCCTTTTAAAACCTTACATCCTCCAAGGCCCATGGTTATTAACTAGATTCTTAACTAAGCTACTCTTGCTTAATAATAGGCTTGTGAATGCCGGTGGCTCATCTAAAAAAATTTCCTCCAAAATGCAGTTACTTTCAAAAGTAACTATTTAATAATCTCTTTTATTAGTTAAAAAATATTTATTATAATATCTCTTTTTAATAAATAAATTTATAATAAATATTTTCTAATAAATAAAAAAAATTATTAAACAGTCACTCTTTAAAATAACTGTAATTAGTATCCTTTTAATTTATATAGGGTAATCAAATTACAGAGCAATTTTGCTTTTATGAAAACAAAATCATGTCTTATCATTTAATCATGAATCTAATTGAGAGTTTTATTTAATAAAAAAAGTATAAATTATCGAGTTAAATCTTTAAAAATAATTAACATTTTTCAGATTCAGATATTTTTTGAATCTAAGTCCTAAACATAGCGGAGATAGATTTGATTCCTAAAGGCCAAAGCAAAAGCATAAAATAAATAATACAAGCTTTGAAGTGTGAAGCAGACTGCAAATTGAAATGAGATTCAAACAGCTTGATGAACATATGCAAGCAACTTTCCTTGTGTGTGATTTTTTATTTACATGATACACACACACACACACACACACACACACACACACATATATATATATATTACTTTTGAATTTATTTTTATGAATTTTCCCTAAAAGATATCTATTTGTCGCCTACGACACAAGCAATCAAGAAAATATTATTCATGAAAATCCAAAGATTACCCTTAGAGTTTAAGAAAACAAAAAAGGAAAGTAAAATCATAACATAATTATGTATTTAGCAAAACATCTTTTTTTTCATTATTAATTACTCAAAATTTTCCTCAAGTTTAAAATAAAATTTAGAAAAGTTTACTGTATTTATAGTCTTATCCGGCTCGACTATGAAATGATAATTTTATATAAAAAAAATGGTGTCTCAAAAAAAAATGTATTGGACAAAAATTCTATATTATTGACAAAAAAAAATTACATAATTATTAAATGTATATAAATGATATAAATATTAACAAGATAGTGATACAAAAATTTTAAAAAATAAATTACCATAAATTAGTAGTGAAAGATATTAAAGTGATGTTTGAAAACTCATCTAACACTTATATTTATTGGATGTAATAAATTCAAAATCAGTTTTATTTCTTACTCATGTTGAATCTTATTATCATTTTGACAATATTTTTTGAAAAAAAAGTATGAGAATCAATAAAAAAAATTATTGTATAAATACTTAAAAAATATAACAAGAGATAAATATATTTAAAGTAAATTTATATAAATATGATATGTAAAAAGAAAAAATTAAAATTTTTTATTAAAAAAAAGTTTTATAATCAAGATTGATTTCAATATCTAGCTAGTAATCACTAATAGATCATGTAAATGAAGTTTCACAATTAATTATTTTTTAAAATCTCTAGCCCAATTGATCACAATTTTCATGATTTGAAAGACTTGAATTCAAGAGTTCTTACTTTCTACATCCTTAAAGAAAAATGAGAAGATCAACAAAACCACACCTTCAAAAGAATTCATGACTTTAATTATCATCCAATAATTTTATATTTTTTTTATTTTTTCTAATAATTTTGTAAAAAATTCAATATTATTTTGTTTTGAACTTTGACCACAAAAGCCCAACTAAGTTGGTTAAATTGAGGTAGAATATAATAGTTCAATATTTTGACTTAATAGTTGTCTATGTGCAACTCTGTAGTTTCTCTCATCACATAACATCAATCTTACCAACCATCCACCATTCCACTTATCCAAAACTTTGACAATTTTTTTTAATAATATTCTTTTCATATACCAACATTTAATTAATTTTATGAAAAAAAAAAACTAATGGGTTTTTTCATTGGCTTCACCTACCCTGAAAAAAGTGTGGTTGGTGGTGAGCAATAGACTTGTCTAAAATTCACCAACTCCTAAATATTTGTTTTATTTGTTTATTTTTTGGAGTTCGATAATTGTATTAATTGTTCTATAATGCCTTTCACACTTGTATATATATATATATATTTATATGTGGTTCCAATTAATTATAAATGTTATTTTAGATAAAATCATGTTGAAACACTTAATTATTATTGATAATTATTAAACGAAATAAATAAATTAATTACATATAATACAAGTTAAATTAAAAACACTAACTAAAAACTTCAAGAGGTCAAAATTGTTAGTGTAATAATGTTAATTTTGAATTTTATGAGCTTTGTGTCCATTAAATAATAATATAAGAAGCTATGGTAATGATTAATAAAATCATGATATGTTTATTTCTATATATATCAATGATTTGGTCATTTTATTAACTTTTTATTAAATATGTCTTTTGCTATTTTGAATGAAAAAAAAGTTTAGTTTGGTAAAAACTTCAAAGGTAAATTTTTTTCTTTTGTAAGTGAATACATTTTATTTATAATTTTTTTTTATTTTTCTGTGAAGTATATTTTTTTGTCATCTTCTAAATGATGTTTTGATGGTTTGATCCAATATACTATAATGAGCCAATTTCTCACATTTATACTCTTTTTTATTGTGATATTTTCTTTAAAATTTATCAAAATTTAAAGAAAAAGGAGCTCAAATTTAATTATTGTAATTGAAATAAAACATAAAAATATATTTTTCCCCTAATTAAGTTTTTATACACATCAAATAAGGTAAGGGATATTGAAATCTAAATTAGATGTTGCTTTACATATGATAAATTTAATTGCCTTTGAAACAGAAATGAGAGTGGATAGAGAGATCCTAAAACATTTCTATAATTATTGCATTTCCAACAGAAACTTATTGATTGATTACCAAAGGGTGAAAGAGACTAAAAAATATATATTTATATGTTTTCAACTAAATAAATCCATAGTTTTTTTTATTACTTCTTAATAAGGGGAAAAAATCAAAGAGTTAGTTATTACTAAAAAATATGTTCTTAAAATTTCTTATTAATTTCTTCAATTTATCAAAAACAAAATTTCTTTTACAACTATCTCTATTTAACTGAAATTGTCATTTTTACACAAAAGAAAAGTCATACTGAAATTGCCACTTTAAGCAGTAAAAAAATTAATTAATTTTTTTAACTATACTCTTATTATTAATGAGTTAATTAATGAAGTAATCGTATAATAATTTTAATATTAGTGAGTTAATAGAGTACATTTTAATCAATTTAAAATAATTTTATATAATATTTACAGAATTGAATTATTTTTAAAAAATGTGTATGAGCTAAAAGTAACAATATCACTGAGACAAAGAGAATATATATATATTTTTGGTTATTTTGAATCTCTAATTAATTTAGAGATATTTATAATTAAATAAATGAATATAAAGACAATTTAATTAATTAATTAATTAATGGAAATAAAGTAAATATGAAGTTGAAGAATAATATAAAAGAGTGAAGAGAAGGATGATATGATGAAAAAAATACAGGGGAAGGTGGGCAGAAAAGAAACTAATGACAACATCTAACCAACCGCAATCCCAATTAAAATACAAATGAAGTTGGTAGGCTTCCACTAACTACTACTTCATAATAAAAAAACAAAAGCCAATTTTGAAATTTTCTTAACAATTATCAATAATTCAATAAATAAATAAATGATTTTTCAATTCAAATAACACATTTAGACACAACTTAATGATAAGTATAAATTCTCCAATTCAATAAATCCATAATCAATTAATTCTCTCATATATTGATACTAAAAAAAATGTTTGCATCATTAATTAATTAGCACACAATTTTTGTAATTAAAAATATTTTGATTCTAAAAATTACATATTTGTATGTACATAATCATAATCTCTTCTCTTTCATGCATATAATGATTACTTAATTACTTGCTTACTTAATAAAAATATAATATTTGGTAAGGGAAATTCAATTAATTAACTAGATACTTTTAGTTGGAAAAGCATATAATATAGCTTGTATTAATGAGTTAAATCACACAAGCATGTAATAGGAGCTTATTATGTTATTTATAATCATGATGTATAGATAATTATAGTGTTAATAAAAGGGTTTTGCCCACCAAATCCAAAGCATGCATTTAATTAATTTGTCCATTAAGAATCTATTATTATAAAACTTTATATGTATATCCACATGAAAACAAGTGCAAAATGCCAAATAATTCAAGAGAAAATATTCATTATTAGAACTTGCAATTTGATTTTTAATAATGTGTCATGAATCTTAAAAAAAATATTTTCAATTAGAAATTTAAATCAAATGAATTTAATGGAAAGATATTATCAATGTAACAAAATGTATATATTAATGGTTTTTTTTTCTTAAATTTAAAATGCTAAAATAATTGCTTAATTAGTCATATACCTATCTTTCACTAGATTGACACACATTGTAATTTAAACAAAAAAAAAAAGAGCAAAATTAATTTTTTTTTATTTAGACAAACTCCTATTTTACTGTAATATCACATCTATGAGAAAAAAAAAATTATACGTCGTTTCTCCAATTTTAAAAATTTTACAATTGCAAATGAATACTGTGAAAATTTAAAAAAATAATTATTAAACTCATATGATATTATAAGTTGAGTGATTCATCAAAAAAATTATTCATATACCAAAAAAATATATTTTGAAAAAAAATTCAGATACTAATGATATAGTTTTTTTTATTATATAATTAGGTAATATATATAGACAATTTGTTCCATAAATAAAAATTTTAAAAATAACAGATGAATATATTATAAGATGAAAACTAAATTATTAAATAATAAAAATTTGTGATTTTAGAATTTAGTCAATGAAAAGAAAATTCAAATACCAAATATTTTAAATATAATACTATATAGGTATATATATTATCAATATATATATGGTAATATATATATATATAAAATCATTGAAGCATATAATTTAATATAATTATATGAAAATTTTTATTTAATTAGTCGTTAAAAAAGAAAAAAAAATCTAAATTAGATATTTTTATATCAATTTAAATTAATATCTGCATATTAATTTAAACTTAAAAAAAAGTATTGGTTGGTGAAGATAGGGATTGAGAGAGAGATGACGTACTAATAATGTTCCTCAATTTCACCAACCCGAGCATAGTCTTAACTCTTAATTAAAGACTTAAATTCACAATATAAAAATCTCAAAATTATAAAATATTAATATTGACATTAATTTAAAAAATTATAAAAATTAACGTCTAAACTTATAAATATTGCATAAAAAATTTTAGAAAAAAATTATGAAAGAACAGGAATAATAATTGTAAATTAAATTATACTGACAATAAACTAAACACACTGTAATCACATTTTAATATCATAGTATATATATATACAGTTCAAAATAAATTATTTCACATCATGAAAGATTTTAATAACAAATTGTTTGTAAAGACAACATTCATTAAGTCATAGTTGATGATAATATTTATTATATATATTGATAAATTTGATTTTTTTAATTGATTTGTGAGATTTTTTTATAATATGTGAAATATTAAATCAAAATTTTTTGAATTACTTGTTTGAACTTTCTGAAAATATTTTATATTTTGTTTAATATAATTTTATTAATTTTTAATGAAGTTTGATTGATATAAATATATTTTATAAATATTATAGATATTTTTATATATAACAATAAATAATATAAAAAAAATAAATGAATTTTAAATATTACACCAAATAAATATGAAATTAAATAGTTCTCAACCTATCGTTTTGACAAGTATAAATATAAAAATGAAATAAAGCAAAAATAAGGGTACCCCACTTAAGGGTGTATCTCATTGACCAATTTTCACCCACGTGTAATGATCATACCCATCCAATCTCATGAAGATCCAACGGTCAAATACATTTTCCAACTAACCCGTCGGCCAGCCCACCCAACACTCAATAACACCTTTCAAGCTTTCTCAACTCTATTTAAAGCCACCCTTTTTAGCTGAAGAAAACTCAGGAATTTTTGGGCTCACCTGAAATTTCCTTACAAAAATCACCAAAAAAAAAAAAAGGAGGATTAAAACTTTCTCTCATTTTCTCACATTTTCTTGCAGTTTCCTAGAAAAAAAAATAAGTATGGAATTTGAGTTGTGCACTAATAACAGTGACCCATTGAATTGGGGTGTGGTGGCAGAGTCACTAAAAGGGAGCCATTTTGATGAGGTGAAGAACATGGTTAGTGAGTATAGGAAGCCAGTGGTTAGGCTCGGTGGTCAGACCCTGACCATAGCCCAAGTGGCTGCAATTGCGAACCATGATGGTGGGGTTAAGGTTGAGTTATCAGAAGTGGCTCGAGCCGGTGTCAAGGCTAGTAGTGATTGGGTTATGGAGAGTATGAACAAAGGTACTGATAGTTATGGTGTCACTACTGGTTTTGGTGCAACCTCTCACAGAAGAACCAAGCAAGGAGGTGCTCTTCAAAAAGAACTCATAAGGTAATTATTAAAAAATTTTATTTAAATTTCTATTATATATTATAATTTGAAAATTTAGTTATATTTTCTTTTCTAGTATTACACAGTGGAGGTAAAATTGATTATGAAATTATTATCTAAAAGAATATAGACTTATTACTAAATATGTCTGAATATGTAAAATTTAGTATATATTTTGCTCAGAGAAATATATAGGTATCGATTAACATTGATAGGGTGTATAAAATTTAGTATATATTTATTTTAGTAAAATTTTAAGCAAATTATTTTCATGTGGTTAGTGTTTATATTATTAGTAAATCATGATTTTGAAAAGCATTAAATGTTTTATTTCTTGTTAATATTATTTTATTAAGAATAACTAAAAAATTAATGTAAATTTAAAAATAAGTTTCAAACTCAATCTCAAACTGAAATTTTAATTAAAATTAATGCCCGATTGAATTAATATTTCAGTTATCTCTTAAAATTAACTAGTTCATTATTATTTTAATGAATAGTAGTTTGGTTAAATTTTAAAAAAAGTTATTGGTATTAGCAAATTTTTAATAAGGTATTTAGTATTTATAATCTTAAATTTTTTATTTTTAAAAATATATTTTTATTTTAAATAGGAAAATGTATTTTTTAAAAAATGTATTTAAAAAGGGGGGAGATAGCACATGAGAAGAGAAGAGAGTTAAGTATTTTTAAGAGGTTCATGTTTGTCCCGCCCACCTAAAATTTTAGTTGGAATAAACTTAATTATATATATGTGGTTGTTATTGTTTATTTAATTTACAAGTAAAGAAAACGTCAAAAATGTTTAAATTTTAATTATAGAGAAACGATATATAATTTTTAGGTTGTTGCTAAAATAGTACCAAAATTTTTATTTTTTTTGGGATAAAAAAGGTAGATGTTTAATGATGTTATATGAAATTAGAATAATAATATTTGTATTAATATAAATTTGGAAACTTTAATTAGTTCGTTATATTAATAATGTTTAAATTTCAAAAGATAATTAAAGTTTATTCTTTATTTTCCTTTTAACAATTACTCAACAATCTTTCCACTTTTCCCTTAAAAAAGAAAAGCTTTCCATTTTTATATGTTTAGTTGTTTGCATTTCTGTAGACAAGCCAATTAATTAGCCCATTATTTTTGCTAAAAAATGCTATAGATTTGGTGAGTTGTTCTTTAAAATATTAAAGATTTTTTTCCCTAATAAATGAAATATTTCATTCTTAATAAAAAAAAAATAAATATATTAAAAATATTAAAAAATTTGAGAAATAATACAATTGTACTTGTAATTGCCCTTATGATCATTATAAATTGAAATGCTTCCAAAAACTTAATAATTATTTTTTTACAATAATTTTCTTCTAATTTAAAATCTAATAAAATTTATTTCACACTATTATAAATAATCCATTTTAATATTATATAACTCATACTGATAAAAGTAAAAAAAAATTAATACAGTAAATAAGGTTTTCACCACAAAAACATTTTTAGTATTATTATAATATATGTTGACATTTTATTGACAGTATTAATTAGCTGGTTTTTATAGTTATATATTTGCAGTTAATTATTAAATTTTATGGGACAAAATAAATAATATTAAATTAATAATATTAATTTAAATATTACAATAAGAGTAAGATAAAAAAGTCACACGTTGAAATAATTTTCTTTACAATTTTGTGGTAAATTAATATAATAATGATGATTGAAATTAATTTTATATATGTACTTTTCAAATAATAATAATAATTCCTAAATCAGTTGTCCGAAGCCTTTTACATAAATGGCCGCTATTATTGTTGTTAGACGGTCTAGAAATTAAAAGTCAAAATTATACATAAACAAGATACCACATTAATACATAATTGACTTGTGCATAAAAATAAAAATAAAAATCCTACGACATATGTCAGTTAATTGGAAAACCACTTAAATCAACAGCCAAAAACTTGTAGTAAATAAATAAAGGATGTTAATAATATGTATCATTTAGAATTTTAGATCCAAATGTTGTGTCAAAAATGATATACAATTTTTTCACATGCCCACATGATGTTTTTATTTTTATTTTTTTGATATTTAATATATTCTGCGAAGGAGAAAATCGACTTTAGATTTATTATTCAGTAAAATATTCACTTATTATTATACTATATTTCTATGTATGATATATTTCTTAATTTAATTTTTTTTATTTCTTGTTAATTTCCTATCTAAGATCCAAGAAAATGTCATATTTTCCTTAAAAATAAAATTTTAATCAAAGTCCTAAGATTATATGTTCATATTCAAGTTTATGAATCTGTCAAAATAATAATTTAGTGATTAGAATAATATTTATCCCGTAGCATAAGAATTTTGATTTTTATGTATTTTTTTTTAATAATTAAGTATGGGGAAAGGAGAAACGATTTTGTTGTATGTGAGAATATGTATTTACTATTAGATAGTGTCTCAGATTGAGACATTTTATGCATGTTTTGAAAGTTTATGAATTACAAGTTAAATTGTTAATATGGGTTCTTGAAATTTTGATTAAAACAGGTTCTTGAATGCTGGAATCTTTGGAAATGGAACAGATAATTGCCACACATTACCTCACTCTGCAACAAGAGCGGCAATGTTGGTAAGAATCAACACATTGCTTCAAGGTTATTCAGGCATAAGATTTGAAATCCTGGAAGCAATTACAAAGTTCATCAACCACAACATTACTCCATGTTTGCCACTAAGAGGCACAATAACTGCTTCTGGTGACCTTGTCCCATTGTCCTACATTGCTGGGCTATTGACTGGCCGGCTAAATTCGAAGTCGGTCGGACCGAATGGTGAATCGTTAGACCCAACTGAAGCATTCAAGCTTGCTGGAATCAATGGTGGGTTCTTTCAGTTGCAGCCTAAAGAAGGTCTAGCTCTAGTAAATGGTACTGCAGTTGGTTCTGGTTTAGCTTCAATGGTGCTTTTTGAAGCTAATGTGTTAGCAATTTTATCAGAAGTTTTATCAGCAATTTTTGCAGAAGTTATGCAAGGAAAACCAGAGTTTACTGACCATTTGACACATAAATTGAAGCATCATCCTGGCCAAATTGAAGCTGCAGCTATAATGGAACATATTTTGGATGGTAGTTCTTATGTTAAAGCTGCACAAAAGTTGCATGAAATTGATCCTTTGCAGAAGCCTAAACAAGATCGATATGCTCTTCGAACATCTCCTCAATGGTTAGGGCCTCAAATTGAAGTAATAAGAACAGCAACAAAAATGATAGAACGTGAAATTAACTCTGTTAATGATAACCCATTAATAGATGTTTCAAGAAATAAGGCTTTACATGGAGGAAATTTTCAGGGGACACCAATTGGTGTTTCAATGGATAACACTCGTTTAGCTATTGCTTCAATTGGTAAACTCATGTTTGCTCAATTTAGTGAACTTGTTAATGATTTTTACAATAATGGGTTGCCTTCAAATCTTACTGGTGGTAGAAATCCAAGCTTGGATTATGGATTCAAAGGAGCTGAAATTGCTATGGCATCTTACTGTTCTGAGCTTCAGTTTCTTGCTAATCCTGTTACTAATCATGTTCAAAGTGCAGAACAACATAACCAAGATGTGAACTCTTTAGGCTTGATTTCTTCAAGAAAAACAGCTGAAGCTATTGATATATTGAAGCTAATGTCTACTACTTACTTGGTTGCTCTGTGCCAAGCCATTGATTTGAGGCATTTGGAAGAGAACTTGAAGAACATTGTCAAGAACACGGTTAGTCAAGTTGCAAAGAAAGTTCTAACAATGGGTTTCAATGGTGAGCTTCATCCATCAAGATTTTGTGAAAAAGACTTGCTCAAAGTTGTTGACAGAGAGCACATTTTTGCATACATTGATGATCCTTGCAGTGCAACTTATCCATTGATGCAAAAACTAAGGCAAGTTCTTGTTGATCATGCTTTAATGAATGGTGAGAAAGAGAAGAATTCAAGCACTTCAATTTTCCAGAAAATTGGTGTTTTCGAGGAAGAACTCAAGACCCTTTTGCCTAAAGAAGTTGAAAGTGCAAGATCTGAGTTTGATAATGGCAATCCAGCAATTCTGAACAGGATCAAAGAATGTAGGTCATACCCATTATACAAATTTGTGAGAGAAGAATTGGGAACTAGTTTGCTCACTGGAGAAAAAGTCCGGTCACCGGGAGAAGAATTCGATAAGGTTTTCTCAGCTATGTGTGCAGGAAAGTTGATTGATCCAATGTTAGAATGCTTGAAAGAGTGGAATGGAGCTCCTCTTCCTATATGCTAATTGAGATGTTTTTTGTTCTATGATGATCTTTGTTTTTTTTTTTTTGTTTTTATATATATTTTTGTTATATCACATATTGCATGTTAATACGTAACTCTAAAAAAAGAATTGTAATATCAAACTTATATGTGCTTATATGTTGGTTATTTTCTTTAATCCAGCAAAGAATCTTGAATTCTTTGTGCTATGAAAAATTCAATAAAAGTGAATAACAAGAAACGCAATCAATATTTTTAAGTGTTTGTTTTTCGCAAGCTTTCTTTTTAAATATTGTTATGAGGCAATAGATCTAAGCATAAATTAAATTTGAATTTGAAAAATACTAATTTTTCAAATATTTGGTCTGTTTGTTCGTAATTTTTTTATTAATCGAGGTTCATTTCATCTGTGACTATAACTAAAAGAAAAAAAAATGATTTTGCGTCTATTATTAAAAAAAATATAAATGTATCTCTTTCATAAGCTCCCTTAAGTTAGTATTCTTTGTCAAATGTTATCTTTGTAAGCAATTTAAAGTAAATGGAACACTTCATTTTCAGTTGTAAAATTTGAAATATGACTCTAATTAAAGTTAAATTAGGAATATAATACTAAATGAATGCAACAGAAAATGAGTCTATCATTGAGAATAGAAATCCAATGGTCTTAAAGATTACATTCAATATATACATGTATAAAAAAAAAAAAAGTTGATGAATAAAAAAGAAACAAAAAATCTAAAAGATTTTATATTTGCTAGATGCATGTATAAAAAAAATTAAATATTGATGAATAAAAAAGAGATAGGACATCTAAAGATTTTTATATTTAGTAGTTGAAAGTAATCTTATTGATTAAACTATATAATTTATTGATCCCATTTAAATGTAATTCTTTCCATTTTATTCAAAATATAATTTATTTGATCTAAAATAAGTTAAAAGATAAATTATATGTTGAGTTATTTTTTATGTTTCAAAAATAATCTACAATTTTTTTAAAAAAAATTCAATAACACTTCTTTAAATTTAATTAAAAATATTATATATATGTATATATAATATCTGCTGTACTGCAACTGTGTATTATATATATATAATATGGGCTTGATTGCGTTGGTTCAACTATATGGCCCATTATTGTTGAATAACATGTAAAAAAAAAAAAGAAAATAACACATTTTCCGTATTTTTAAAAATTTTTACCTTTTTATCAAGAATATTTTAATTATTTTATTATAAATTCATAATAAATTCATTATAAATTGTGTAAAATTTATAAACTCATAATAAACTCATTGTAAACGATTTGTAAACTAATAAAAATATAATATTTTAGTAAATATTTTATAAATTCTGATATTTTAATAAATATTTTTTAATTATGATAAAATTGAAATTATTTTTAATTTTTTTTGTATTTTTATTAAAAGCTATAAAAAATTACATCCTCTATTATTTTTATAATTTTTTTTATTTTTATCAGAGATATTTTAGTTATTTTATAATAAATTTATAATACATTTATAATAAACAAGTAATAAACTTTCTAAATATGATACTTTTGTTAAAAATCATAAATTCTAGTAAATCTAAAAATATTTTTAAAAATATGATAAATTTAATTTTTTTTTTGTATTTTTGTAAAGACCCCATTTTTTTTTCTTCCTCTTTTTCTTTCTTAAAAAAAAAAAGAAAACTTAAAGAACCAACTTAACACTAAAAACTAAAGTTTAGATGCTAAACTAATAAAAAAAATAGAGGCAATAAAATAGTACAAATAGAGAAATTTAGACAATAATAGTATATTTTTTCCTTTTAATGAAATAATTAAATATAATTATAATTAAATAAATATTATGTAAATACTAAGTATTATTAATTGAAATTAATCATAAATTTTATGCTTTTAAATAATAAGTTTTTTGTTTTATGTTTACATAACTCAAAATTTAAAAATCATTATCATGGATTCAAGTAAGATAAACTGAAGGCATTGCAGACTCATTAATTAATATTAGAGCCTTTAATTGTTGAGAAGACATTAGTAACATTAAAACAAATCTCACATGTGACATCATTTATACTTACCCTAAATTTTATTTGAACCCAAGTCATTCAGAATTTTAAATTGTTTTTCACACTCATTATAATTAATTTATCAAAAATAAATTATTTATATTAAAGCTTTTTTTAATTTTAATTAAAAAAAATACTCTCGATTTCTCTCTCTCTCTCTCTCTCTCTCTTTTTTATTTTTTATTTTTTTTATCTTCTCTTATTAATTGAAATTTTGAAGTCGAATAACATGATGAAGTAAATAAGTAGTAATTATATTATTTTGAATTTGGCAGTAAATTAATAAAAATTTTAATAATCTAAAGATTCCAACATGAGCCGGCTACTTAATATATAAACATCAAAACTAAAAATTTCACAAATGAAATAGGAAACTAATTCAATTATAACTATTAATTTCTTTTTATTATTTATTATTGTTAATTAAATGTTTATTATTTCAAATCAAACAAAAGTTTTTCCAATTTCCATCTTTTAGAAAAAAAAAATTAAAATTAAGGTCAAACAATCCCACAAAAACCAAAAGTAAAAGTTAATTTTTTTTTGACATCCAAATAGTAAACTTTATTAACCATCCAAGTTTAAAGCATTCAAAATACAACTAGGTGGGTAATTATCAAATTTCACCTGATTCGTTAAAGAATAGGGAGCTCTTGCTAACTCATGAGCTACATCATTAGCAGATCTACGAACAAAAGAGACGCATACATCAGAAATCTCTGTTAAAAAAATCTTACAATCAAACACAATCGAACCAAAGGCGAACTCATCCGCATAATTAGGATCATTAATAGCACCAACACAAATTTGGGCATCTGACTCCACAATCACATTAGACTACCGTAGCCGTTTTATCCAACTTAGAGCTTCTCGAATGGCTAGAGCTTCGGTTACCTGTTAACCCAAGTTATCAAAACCTCTCTTTTGTAATGCACCTACAAAGTGACCGTCAGAATTTCGAGCAATTAATCCTAATTCGATGCTAGAATCCAAAAAAATGGCAGCATCCACATTTATCTTCATATACCTAAGAGTAGGCTTAGACCAACAAATAGCAACCTGATTTACATGGCCATTATTTGCCGAAACCCGAGCTAGTAACCATTCATTCAACGTCCTCCTAGCAAAGCTCACTACTTGAATTGGATTTCTAATTTTGATATGCCAAACAACCTGATTCCTCTGCTCCCATAAAACTCAAAGTAGCATAAATATAAAGGGACAATCCTCAACCTTTACCAACTTGACCATCTCACACAATCATTTTGTAAAATATAAATCTGCAGAATTAATAATTCCAACACCCAACAAATGCCAACAATTTAATACAAATGGGCAGTCCACCAACACATGCTTGATGGTTTCAGCATCACAGTTACAAAACAAACAATTATTGGATACCTGCACTTGCCTTTTCTGCAGATTATCAAGACAAGGAAGAGAAGAATTACTTGCCCGCCAAACCAGATTCTGCACCTTTGTAGGTACACGAACCTTCCACAGCCGACGCCAAACTTGAACAAACTCTAACTCAGCTGCATTCAAGGCTACCTGTGTCTGAAACTTATAAGCTCCATGAACAGTGAACTTCCCTTTGTTGTCAAATTTCCAGCTCCACGTGTCCACCAACCTGTGGCTAGGCACAGGAATTGACATGATTGCTGCAACATCCCCTGTATTAAAAATTGAACGAAGGAGAGGTTCGTTCCACTGGTGGTTCACGATCAACTTCAACACTAAGAAAACAGGTGAATTAATAGGATGAACCGTTGAAATTTTCGAACCCGGCACTGATGGAAGCCAAGGGTCCTTCCAAATTAGAGTTTGAGCCCGATTGCAAATCTTTTTACACGCACCCGCAACAATTAGAGACCGATACTCCCACATGCTCCTCCAAATGTAGCTTGGATGAGACCCAAGTTCGACATTAATATAAGACCTATGAGGAAAATACTTAGCCTTCAACAACTTTGCCATAAGGGAATCAGGTTGAGTAAAAATTCTCTAAGCATTCCTGTTCAACATAGCTAAATTGAACTCCCTGAGCTTCTTGAAACCAAGGCCGCCTGTTATTTTTGGTTTACTCATACGATCCCAATTCATCCAGTGAATCCCTCTCTCATTATTAATTCCTTTAGCCCACCAAAATCGGGTCATAACCTGCTGTAATTCTGAGCAGACACCCTTAGACAACAAAAATAAGTTCATAACATAGTTGGGCAAGGTCTATAAAACAGTCTTAAGCATAATCTCTTTACCTGCCCGAGAGAGGCAACGTTTATTCTAGAAATTTAGCTTCTTCCACAACCAATCCTTGAGAAAGCGGAAAACTTTTTTCTTATTTATGCCAACCTTGGAGGATAGACCCAAATAATTCCCCAAATCTGGCTTCTCATCCACGTCAAGAATTGTACAAACATTCATCCATGCTTGGGTAGGTGTATTCGATGAGAAGCAAACCGAAGACTTGTTGAAATTGATTTCTTGTCCTGAAGCCTTTCCATAAACAGTGACAATCTCTTTGACCTTTCGAGCTTCAACTTTAGAGGTTCTAAAAATTAGTAGGCTATCATTTGCAAAGAATAAGTGAGAAAGCATAGGGGCACCTCTCTTGATAACACAACTATGTAAATAGCCCTCCCTCAAATTAGCTGAAATATACTTTGATAACCTTCAGCACATAAGATAAATAAGTAAGGTGATATCGGATCGCCTTGCCGAAGACCCCGAGAGGAAATAATCAGCCCCAACTTCTCCCAATCGTGAAGGATAGAGTACTAAACAGTGAAAATACAAGTCATCACCAATTTAATCCATTGCGATGAAAATTCAAATCTTGATAACACAGCTGAAATATAACTCCATTCAAACCAAATACTAAAAATAAAATAAAAAAATAATAAAAAAGCAACCAAATCCCACGTCGGGGGGTTGGGGGCCATTTTACCAACAACAAAAGACGTATTTCTGTTGGAGATAATGATCCCACATTGGTAAGGAAGCCAAAGCTCCAGTCACATATAAGGCTGGGCAATCCTCATATTGTCAACTCGGGTTTTCAGTGTGAGTTAGACACAACTCTAATATGATATCAGAGCCGACTCGCTGCACGTTTGGTGCCCACCCGGCTAAACACGTGGCCCAAGTGTCCCAAGAGGAGGTGGACAGCCTGTGTCTTGTCTCCATGCGGTGTCGGAGCAATGGTTCGGCCTTAGGCACCGTGAGTGAATATGGAGCAAGCTTGGCCAGGGTAGTGCCAGACACATGGGTTAGGGTGGGGGCGTAAAGCGAGTGCGGTCCAAGGGTGAGTCGTTCTCCCCGGCACGAGGACGTGCCGCAGTTTGAGTGGGGGAGAATGTCACGGATGGATTCCGTGACCGTGTAAGGCCATTATAAAGGAACGTGCCTGCTGTGTTTCAACCTCCATGGGTTGGGACGGCTTAGCGTTTAAGGCGTTGTTATGCCTTCGTGGCCTGTACTCCACGCAAAGCCTGCGTGCAGGCGGGGTACTGTGCCGTAGGGACAACTGGTCGGGAGCTGAGCCGATCCCTTGATGAGCCCATGGCAGGGCGAAACCAGTATGGTACGGTATGGCAAGGCTGGCCCCAGAGCAGGGATATGGCCAGAGGGGCAAGGCTCTCGGGGCGCAGTGCTGCGCAAGACTCTAGGCCCGTGACACATGGTATCAGAGCATTCATGCCCAAACGGGCTAGATCCTGGGCCGAACCTCCACAAGACCGAAGCTGATGGATTGATGCCAGCCGGTCCGCCCAACGTGGTAAATGGGCTCGTGGTAGCAAGTGTCAACCAGGTCGGGCCTCAGTTGCACTTGAGGGGGAATGTTGGAGATAATGATCCCACATCGGTAAGGAAGCCAAAGCTCCAGTTTTATATAAGGTTGGACAATTCTCATACTGTCAACTCGGATTTTCAGTGTGAGTTAGACCCAACTCTAATATTAAACACTAAAAATATAAGTCATCACCAATTTAATCCATTGCGATGAAAATTCAAATCTTGATAACACACTGAAATATAACTCCATTCAAACCAAATACTAAAAATAAAAAAATAAAAAAAGCAGCCAAATCCCACGTCCGGGGGGGGGGGGGGTGTTGGGGGCCATTTTACCAACAACAACAAAACAGAAACACTGTCTTCCTATAAAACCCAAAGCTCTTTCATCTTCCTAAGATCTCACAGCTCTCTGCTACTTCCAAACAACTCTCTCTCTCTCTCGCACTCAAAACTCTGTTTTTTCAATCAAAAATGGCGTTTGAAGGAGTTCTATTAGGCATGGGCAATCCTCTTCTCGACATTTCAGCTGTTGTGGACGAAGATTTCTTGAATAAGTCAGTTTTTTTTTTAATTTTTTTTACATTTCTTTTTATTGATTTTGTTCCTGCTTTGTTTGTTTGGTTGCCTAGAAAATTCATTTCTTATTCTGGATCTGTATTTATATGATACTAGTATTTGTTTTATGTTTATTAGTTTCCTTTATTGCTTGATAAAATGTGAAAATATGATAGATCCGAGTTTATATATCACATCTGTTGCTTACTAGTGTTTGAAAATGAGATAATTGAGCTGAATTGAATATAGAGGAATACAGATCTTGAATATTCTGTATTTATAGAAAATTAGATTCGAATTCAAGTTATTGTTAGTTCAAATGATTGATTGTTAATAATAGATTTGTTTTAAGTTCTGGAAAAGAAAGAAAGATTATTCATATATTTAATTCTCTTAACAGATATGAAATCAAGCCAAACAATGCTATTCTTGCTGAAGATAAGCACTTGCCAATGTAAGTTCGTTTCTTTTATCCTTTTTTTTTTTTTCTGGTTTGTTAAGTTATTGTTGATTTTTTCTTTGAATTGTTGTCAATATAAAAATGTGATATCGGAACTGAATAATTTCATTACTATGATCTTGGTGCTCTGGTTTAGCTCAATTTTGAATTTTTGCTGGGAATTTGAAATATTTATTGATTCTTAACTGTTTCATCTTGTTTAAACTTTGAAGGTATGAAGAAATGGCCAACAATCCCAATGTAGAATATATTGCTGGAGGTAAAATTAGAATTTCATTGATTTGGAAGTTTATTACTGTCATTTTTTTGAAGATATTTCTCATCCTGTTAAGAATATATTGTGGTAAAGAGTCTTATATTGATTAAATACAAACATGTTTAGTGATTAATAAGGTTGGTTCTTCCAAATCTATATTAAAAGTCAATATGGTAGTTATTGAATAACACGATCTGTTGACGTCTGTAAACTAATGAGAGTATTGCCTTTTCTTTTTTTACTTGTAGGTGCTACTCAAAATTCAATCAGAGTTGCTCAGGTTTGCTTCTGTTTTCATGTTGCCCTGGATAAATATTTTTTATTTATGCTTCTACTAAATGTAACACATTCTGTTTCTTCCTCTCTGGTATTTTGTCTCCCTTGCAGTGGATGCTCCAAATTCCTGGTGCAACAAGTTACATGGGTTGCATTGGGAAGGATAAGTTTGGAGAAGAGATGAAGAAAAGCTGCAGGCAATCTGGTGTTAATGTAAATTACTCTGCGTCTTTTGTTTCCATCTTTAGGTTGTCTTTCTTGTCTAGGATTTAATTAGATTGCAATTTTAGGTTCATTATTATGAGGATGAGACTGCTGCAACAGGGACATGTGCTGTTTGTGTTGTTGGTGGTGAGAGGTTAGTTTTACCTTGTTAAGCTCATTTTGCAATTTGCATTTGAAAATTTCATGCATATGATCTGTTGACCATTTTTTCTTGCTCCCAAGTATCATTACATGTTAATATGTCATTTTCAAGGAACTAGGAGCTATATCTACTTCATACTATACCTATTGTTCTTCTTATTATAACAATTAAGAACTTATTTATTAATTTGCTTTGCAAATTATTCCCTTTCCTTTCTGGGGAGGCCATTAGCTATTTGCAAATCAGGCCTATGTTGGGAAATCTAATTAGGTTGTAAATCTCTACTTGTGAGCTTTTACCAATCAAGATTTGTTGGGATTTTCAATTGCTGTTGGTCCTAACATCAACTGAAGGAAAAATGTATAGTGGTTCATTTGAATGAGTTGTTTCATCTGAGTTAATTAGTTTTTCACCTCTTGTAATTGTCTCCATCAGCCATTTTGTGCACTTGTTTAAGTGTGCTCATTCTTTGCTGCTTCTTGTGCACTGATATGACGAGGTTGTTGATTATATGATCATTCTAGCAATTAAAAATAAAGGTGTCACTAAAGTTTGATTTTGTCCTTTTCTAAAGAAATGGAAAAGGACATGATTCATGCTGGTGTTTCCCAATATATGATCATCCATTGCCAATATGATATTTCCTGTTATGATATGGGTGATTGGAAATCATATGATATTTTTAACAAATTTTGTAATAAATGATCTGTTTTACTATATATTTATGATTCTAAATTATTAGACACAAGATGGTAATGATATTTGATTGAAAAATCTCAATATTTGGCTGTTTTGCTAAATTTGGAAAAAATATTCACAATAATGGCTCTATTACACTGTTTTTGACTCTCAAATCGTTTCTGAAACCATTTTCTAAAACCCTGCTCTGTACATGAGATTTTGGTTATCATGGACATCTCGAATTGGTTCCTACTGTCCTACCGTGTGCATATCATCTAGTTTCTTTTCTAGATGCTGTTTATCTGGGGTGTGTGACAGTTTGAGTAGGTACTGTCTTTGCCTAGTCTTGCATTCAGGATGTCCTGAAAGGCAGTGATCTTTTAACTTGTACAATGTAGAAGTGCAGGGGGATTAAAGGAGACCTGCATATTGACTTTGATGCATTATCATCTGTTTGTTTTTTTGTTGTTATCTGTTGGGTAAAAGTTGAATGTTCTTGCAGATCGCTTGTTGCAAATTTGTCAGCTGCAAATTGTTACAAATCTGAGCATTTGAAGAGACCAGAAAACTGGGCACTAGGTACTTCTTTCTCAGTTGCTTTTTGTTTAGTTGTTGGTTATGCCTTCTGGAGGTCTATTCTAACCAACTCTGTTTTAACAGTTGAGAAAGCAAAGTATTTCTACATTGCTGGATTTTTCCTTACTGTCTCTCCCGAGTCCATTCAACTTGTTGCTGAACATGCAGCTGCTCACAACAAGGTAAACCTTGTCTTTTATTGTTGTTCTAATTATTATTGCTATGTGGAGTCTCAATTGTATAATCATGCATTTGCAGATCTTCTCAATGAATCTTTCTGCTCCATTCATCTGTGAGTTCTTCAAGGATGCCCAGGAGAAAGCTCTACCGTAAGCTTCTGCCTTCATCTTTGTTCTTATCATTTACAAATTACTAGCAAAGTATTCATATGCCTGTTGTCTACAGATATATGGACTATGTCTTTGGAAATGAGACTGAAGCCAGAGCCTTTTCTAAGGTTCATGGATGGGAGGTAATTATTTTCTTTATGTTTGGTTTGCTTTGAATAACCAGAGAACTCCATGCTGTCGTTATACCAAGGAATCACCTCACTGGACTGTCTTTGTTTATCAGACTGATAATGTAGAGGAGATTGCCATAAAGATCTCTCAGTGGCCCAAGGCATCAGGCACACACAAGAGAATTACTGTTATCACTCAAGGTGCTGATCCTGTTGTGGTTGCTGAGGATGGAAAGGTGAAAACTATCCCTGTAATCTTGTTACCCAAGGAGAAGCTGATTGACACCAATGCAGCAGGTATGTGCTCTCTTGCTCCATCTTTGGGCCTTTTCATTTTTAGAGCTTCCAAAAGAAAATAGAAGGAAAAAAAAAGTAATTCTTTGAAACACATCCCCCTGACTGAATTTCATGGTGTTTAAATTATTTCCTTTTGCGCATCTATGCTGCTTTTTGTTTGGCTGCATGAGAAAGATATTTACTAGTATAAATACTGAGATGATTTATACTTTTCATTATAAATGTAAAAAGGTTTAGGTATCATTTACTTTGTGTTAAGAAAAATCAAAACAAAAAAAAATTTAGCCCTTGGAAAGCCAATGATCTGCACCACTATTAGTTTCAACAATAGTCAGTCATGAGTCTACTTTAAACTTAAACTCAACTGCATTTTAACATCAAGTTAATTAGGATCGATTTTATGTATTATCTTTTTTACTCCAAGTGATTATGAGCTATATTTTCGAAGACGTTGGATCTTAACCACTATTTCCATGTTAGGTTAGGCCTATTCCTTTTTTTAGCTACATGTATCCTATAATGATCAATCTTTCTGATAGGCGTATCACTAAGTTTTGATTTCAAAATTTCAAGTCAAATCAATTTATGTACCCTTTAATGTTCAGTCATGAGCCTATTTTAGTGAACCAAAAAAGAAATCAATCAACAGGACCTCTTTTTGTATTCAATTATGATAAAAATTACCTCTCGCAACAAATCATGGAAACTATTCAACTTTGGCAGGTGATGCATTTGTTGGTGGATTCTTATCACAACTGGTGCAAGAGAAGCCAATTGAAGAGTGCGTGAGAGCCGGTTGCTACACAGCCAATGTGATTATCCAAAGGTCAGGCTGCACATACCCAGAGAAGCCTGATTTCAGTTAAGCTCATATTTTATATGATACCATATGTTATATTTGTGTTTTTATGAGCCATGTTATGTACTAAATTATTTTGCCTTTTATATTTATATATTTTATACTAAATAGATATTATTATGAAATAGGAAAGTATAAAAAGTATATTATTATGAAATAGGAAAGTATAAAAAGTACAGTGACTAATAGTATGTAAGATTTTGATAGTACAAAATAGATTAGTATAGGATCCATAGTGGTAAATGTATGAAGATAGTTACCGAAAGTAAAGTGATCAAAATAAATAAGAGAGCAAAGTGATTATAATAATTAAGTATAGATAAGAGAGTAAAGTGATCAAAATAGATAAGTATAGAAGGGTAAGAATATAGTAAGCTTCTATATTTCAATCATGTCTCGTTTGAAGGGAAAAAAAGGCTTATCTTCAACAAATATTAATCAAAATATTATGAAAGAAAGAAAGAAAGTGAGAATTAAAAAAAATCGAGAATTTTTAGTTTTTTGAATCTTATGATAATTTTAAATAAATAATCTTTTATTTGTAGTATCACGTGGTGTGTAAAAATAAAAATTACAAAATTAGTATATATATATATATATATATATATTAATAAATGGGCAATTTTATAATTATATCATAATAGTTTATATCAATAATAAAAATGCATTAACAGGATAAATGACATAAAAAAAATACTTATAATTAAAATCAAAAGAGTAACATCAGAAATCGATGATTTACTGATTGAGGGAAATTCTATACAAATTGTGATGAGAAAAGAAAGAGAGGAAATTCCATAGCTTGATTCTTAGGAGAAGGTAAATTGCAAGGAAAAGTGAGAAAAAAAAGGGCAATTAATTATTAAGTGTTCATTACAATGTGTATAATTTGCAAGTGAACTGTCAAAATGTTTACAAATTTATGAACTTGAAAAAGTTGAGAGTTTTAAAAGTTTAATAACGTAGAATTTAGGTAATTTAGAAACAGACATGCATACATATATATAATTCAAGAGGCTCTTTTCATCCTTCAATCAAGACAATAAGACAAATAATTTGAAAATTGAAAAATATCGTAAAAGAATTTTCTTTTTTTTGGGTTATGTCTACACTAATTTAAATTATTATTAATTATTATTATTATTAGTTAATTAAAAAAAGAAATACTATTTCAATTTAAATTTAAACTTGTGCAAATAAAAAATATTAAAAAGAAAAAATTTAAATTTCTTTTAAATTAAATGAAAAAGAGAAATAATTTTTCAAAGATTGCAATTTGAGGAAACTAATAATGAACAAATCAATGACATATATTAAATTCAGATTTGATTTAAACATTACAAATTTTATAATACAAAAGGATATTGATACATATAGATAATAGAAACACATACCAAGCCCTTTCAAGGGTCACAAAAGCCTTAATTTGTTGAATCATATTACAAATTAAAATCTCCTTCTTGAGGATTCTAATTTTTCAATGCATATATAAACATAAAGATTCTGTGTAAATGCAACAGTTTCTCTTTCAATTACTCACTGTAAACAGAGCCATTTGGCCTAGCTTCCAAAGGCTTGTATGCTTTGAGACTACCATTATTGTGGTAAATTGTGACATTGGGTATTGGCTCAAACTCTTTTCCAATATATGATTTCTCATTCAATGGCATTGCATCGTTATGGTAAATTGTGGTATCATCAGGTATTGGTTCAAACTCTTTTTCAATAAATGATTTCTCACTCAATGGATTCACATCGTTATGGTAAATTGTGGTATTGGGTATTGGTTTAAACTATTTTTTTTATACAAAAATACTACATTGAATAAATTGATTCAGATTAAAAGTGTTTATGTATTAATTGCATTAGAAAAATAACTATTCTAACCTTGTATTTAATAAATACAAGGTTAGAATAGTTATTTTTCTAATGCAATTAATATATAAAATACTTTTGATCCGGATCAAATTAATCTATTTAGCATTGCTCATTTTTATAAATGATTTCTCAATGAGGCATTGGGTATTTGGGTATTGGTTTAAATTCTTTTTGGATAAATGATTTCTCACTCGATGGCTTTATATCGTTATGGTAAATTGAGACATCAGATTTTGGTTCAAACTCTTTTCTAATAAATGATTTCTCACTCAATGGTTTTGCATCGTTATGGTAAATTGAGACATTGGGTATTGGTTCAAACTCTATTCTAATAAATGATTTCTCACTCAATGGCTTTGCATCGTTATGGCAAATTGAGACATCGGGTATTGGTTCAAACTCTCTTTCAAAAAAATAATTTCTCACTTAATTAGCTTTGCATCCTTGTGGTAGATTGTGGTATTGGGTATTGGCTCAAACTCTCTTTCGATAAATAATTTTTCATTCAATGGCTTTTGTGCTTTAAGTGTAGCATCATTATGGTCTATTGAAACATAAGGTATTGGCTCAAAATATTTGGAAAAAGAAATTTTATTTGCTGGTACTTTGAGACCAAAATCATTGTGATATATTGAGACATTGGGTATCGGCTCAAAATCTTTGGAAAAGGAGTTCTTCTTGGCTGACTTTTTACTTTGAGATCAATATTATTATGATATATTGAGACATCAGGTATTGGCTCGAAAGTTTTGAAAAAGTAATTGTATTACTTGTGGGGTGGGTTGATCTTTCATGACTCCTCTCCAATATTCTCCCACATCCTTTCTAGCATAGACACTGCCCAAAACCTACACACAAAAAAAAAAGGTTAAAAGAAGCAAAATAAATAAATCTTAAAATATCAAAAGACGACTATAGGAAACTTCAACATTTTGCAGCTTAATATAAACTCATTCTTGCTCAATTTAAGTAATTAATAATATTTGCATATCGAGACACAATTTAACATTAAGTATATATTAATTTTCGTGCGCAATCCCAAAATCGATTCCCTCCTCCTCATATAATAGCCTCATATAATAGACATGCACACACTAAAAAAAATGTAATTAACCATATTCACACATATAATTTTACTTTCCATCATCAAATAGAAAAACCTACCAAGAGAAGTGAGAAAAGAAGGACTAAAGCAAGAAGGAGTTTCATATTTTCTGTGAAGAAGAATAACTATGTATTATGATTTGTATGTGTGGATGTCCAATACTCATACTATTTATAGCCAAAAATCATATAAAGGAAAATAATATAAATATATAATATGTACAAAGATTAATATATACTAATAACAATAATATGGTCGGCCTATATATATACATTAATAGGCATACCAAAGAATATATTATTGGTATATATATATATAGTGATGTAACTATTTCGTCTACCAATAATATATATATATATATATATATATAGTGATGTAACTATTTTGTATATACCAATACATACATATATATATTATTTGGTGTACCAATAACAGCTACATCATTATACACACACACACACGATAGTAACATCACCGTATATATATATATATATTTATATTATTGGTATACGAAATAGTTACATCAAATGTAACTAGATTTAACTATTTCGTATACCAATAATATATATATATATATATATACACACGCGATAGTAATACCAATATATATATTCTTTGGTGTACCAATAACATTAATAATTGTTTCATAGCTTTGCTATGCATACACATGTTAGGTTGGATATCATCATCTTTGGTACAACGTTTATTCTTGGGGTGCCTTGCGGTTTGATTAATCAAACCGTGGGAAGAAAAAAAACCAAACCATTAGTTTTAATTTTGAAAAATCTAAAATCTAAACCTAACCATAAATAAATAGTTAACTGTATAAACTATACAGTTAATCTATATTTGCGATTGAAGAAAAAAACCAAACTATCAATTTCAGTTTTGAAAAATCTAAAACTTAAAATTAACTATAAATAAATAGTTAACCGTATAAAATAGACAGTTAATCTATATTTTTAATTTTTAATTAACACACTATATATATATATCTAAAATTTTACAAATTTCATACACATAATTAAAAAATTTTAAATATATATAATGCATTAAAATAATAAATCTTAACACAAACATATAATTGACATATAAAATTCATATTTTAAATCAAAATATAACCTATTAAAATAATTTAATATATATAATTTATAATTTATTATATATAATTATATATAGAATTTATAATATATATATATATAATTTATAAAATTATAAAATTTATGAATTATATATATAATTTATATATATAAATATATAATATATATGGATATACAATAAGAGTTTATAAATATATATACATATATATAAATTTTCGATTTAATTATACGAACCAACAATTTTTTAAAAATAAAAACCTAAATCTAAAGTATTAAAAATTAAAAATCTAAACTTAAACTATAGGTTCAGTTAATTATAATTTTCAATTTGATTTAATTAGTTTCAATTCGATTTTTGATTTAATGGGATTATTTTATCAGCCCCAATTTTTCCCATTTTAGTTAGAGATTGGTTTTTTATTAGGATTATTAAGCCTTTTTAATTTTTAATTGAACTTTACTTTAAATTTTCGATAATTTTATCTTAGATTTTAAATTTTAAATTTTAATTATATTCTCAAAACTAGATTGGAAGAAAATATGCATAATTTTTTTTTCACTTACTTGACACTTTTATATAATAATTTTTTTAATGGATTAAGAGGGTTGTGAATTTAGAAACTCACTCGTTAACTTGGACTTTCAAATTTTGATTTTCATTTAGCAAGGACTTTTAAATTTTATGTTCATTTCCCGTTTTAAGAGTGGTTCATATTTCTTTCTCATTCAATTTAATATAATTACTTTTATCTTAAAAAAAATAACTAACTAAAAATAAGAAAAATTAAAAAAATCTTTGTCAATTGCTTTTTTTTTTTTTCTATGAAGACTTTTGGCTGGAGTGAGAATGAAAATAATAATGAGTCATTTCCATTGATGTTGTTTGGTTAGATAAAATTGATGGACAATGAGAATCACATTATCTCATAAAGGAGAATTAGTAATTTCCTACTACTCTCCTGTTAATTAGATTTAATTTCTGATTAAAATCAAAAATAAAAAAATACATATTTTATTTTTAAAATAAAATTAATAAAATAAATTTAATTTTTTTAAAAAAATAAAATTAAGTTAAAATTTTAAAATAACATATAATAAATTTAATATTATTTTATCATTTTTAAATTACAATATCTCTTAATTTTTTTTAAAAAAAGTAAATTTATTTTTTCTTAATAAAATTAAAATTAATTTTTTAAAATAAAATTTAATAAATCTATTTTTTATTTTTTCTAATTATAATATTTCTGATTTTTTAAATAATCAAAAAGAATAAAAATTATTTCAATTTCAATTTCAATTTTAAAATAAACTAAATAAAAAGAATAAATAATCATATTTATTTCGATTCTAATTCTAAAATTTGATCCAAATACTACCTATATTCTTTCACAGTTTCGTAACAAGTAAATCTCATATTGATTTGATTGTTATTATTTTTGCTAATTTTTATAAGAAACTTTTTTTTTTAAATTTTTTCTTTAAATTAATTATTCCTTTTATCAGTTTAAAAAAAAATCTTATATCAAGTGGATGATTGGATTCTTTTAAAGAATTTTAGATATTTGTCGAAAAGAAAATTCATTTTGAAATTAAATAAATTAAATAAAAATTTTATCATAAGGGATATGATTGTTCAAATTCAATATTTTCATACATATATATATATATATATATTTGAATGCAGAATAAGTTTTCATTAATTAACAAAATGTATATCTATAAGGTTAAATAAAATTATATACTTTTAAAGTATAAAAAATGTATTAAAATTTCTTAAATTTTTTCGATGCAAATAATGAATAATGATAACATGCTGCGAGTAATATGACTTTTAATGAAATACTCATTCTATTTGTTATATATAAAAAGTATTTAATTATTTTTCATACTGTGAATGTCACAAGGATAATTTAAGATCTTTTATTTGCCTTCTCTAAATTTTTAATTTGATCCTTATTTCTTAGCTGATGTAAGAATTGAAAGAAAATAAATTTCAATAAATCACTTCTTGTCTAAATAAAATATGTTTCTTTTCTATAAAAAGGATAAACTCTCCTACCAAGGGACAGAGAAGAAATTGAAAACATAATAAAGAAATTTTTTTTTTAAAAAAAAAATACAATGTTAGAATCTTTATCTTCTCTTTTTTTTCAATTTGTTTTTTTTTAAATTTTTTCTCTTTGTTTTTAATTTAGGGATAACTTCAAGAGAAAATTTGTCTTCCTTCTCTTTAAATAGTGACTTCGCCCCTAATTATATCTAGGCATGCTTAAAAGTAGAATATTTACTTCTATACTTTTATCTATTTACTTTTGAACATTTTGATGAATATTGTACATTTTGATGAATATTTTTATTTTTAATTAGACAAAAATAGGATGATGTACTAAAAAAATGAAAGAAAAATTTTCTTTTTCTTAAAAAGAAAAAAAAAAAGAATCAAAACACACAATTAATACTCACGCAACATTAAATACTATTCCACATTTATTTGCAACAAGGTTAACTAGCCATATCCAGCCAGTTTACAAAAAAGTACAAACCTAGAAATCGCACAATACAGTATTATTTTTCATGGATATGCATAGGTAAATTACATTGATTTTTTAATTGATTGATTCACATAAACAAGATTATGGCAAGTGAAACCAAGAAAGCAAGAAATAATTTCTCAGTGAAACCAAGAAAGCTTTTTGTTCTGAGTTTGTTGGCAATGGCAATAAAATACTATATAATTAAGGTATTGTATGGCAACTAACCATCTTTGGAACAAGAATTTCTTCAGGTTCTTGCAAGATTGTGTAATTTTTCATTGGATAATGCTAAATGACCATACTAAATATGACCATAATGGCTAGAATTAACTTTTTAGTACTTAAAATTACTTTCATATTCTTTTCTAGGGTTTCAGATTTGAAATTTAAAATTCAAATTTTCATTCTCTCTTATTTATTATTCTAATTTCCTACAAGACAATCAATATGTTAATCTTTTTCAAAAAAATTCTTTCATTTTCAAAACATAATTAATTCATTCACCTTAAAAAGATTAACCCTAACAAATAACCACTTTAAATAAAATAAAATAAATTATGTTAATTAAGTAATAGAATATGAAACAAATAGAGCCATCTATTCTTCAAATTTTTTTACAGATACTAGTAACAACGTAAAAGAAAAACTCACATCATTGCACTGACATATACAATGGATCTAAGGAAGAAAAGAAATAATAAGAAATAATATGTTGATTTTCGTGGTAAGAAGACTGAAATTTACGAATCATGTCATGCTTGTGTAGATATGGTTATTGGAGTGAAATGGAGCTTATACAAATCTTATGATACAATGAAAGAAGAGTTGGATGCTTTGAAAACTTTTCAGAATTGATTTTCTACCGATGATCAAATATCAAGTGCTACCACTAAAACTAAATTTGGATCAAGGCATGATGAACATCATATTGAGGAAAAGAGAGAAGAGATTTGAACCTTTGTAATCAGGAGAAGATAGAAATTAATATTGGGTCTCTAATGTTAGTGTTTATTGCTGAAATTAGTATTGGTATGAAAATAGCCAAAAACTGATACTTAAAAATGAATTTTCTTTATATTCTAGAAAAAAAATGGTTGCCCAAGTCCTGCCTTCCTTGATTGAGAAAGAGATGGTGGCCACCTTTCTCAATACTCTCCCTTCTCTGATGTTAAGAATTGGTTGTTATTTTTTTTACATTTTTGTTTTTGAGAAATTAATGAAAAATGCATCAAAATGCTATATGCTCTGTTTTATTTTCAATTCTTAGCCGAATTCTATTTTGTTTTTTAATTATAGAGTTGAGGTAATATTTTTGCAGCTTCTTTTCATATTTTACATTTAAAAGTCAATGAGGATGGGTTAGAGCTTCATGAAATCCGCATCTATGATATTTTTTGGAAATTAATGAAAAATGCATCTGAATGTTGTATGCTTTATTTCATGCTGAACTCTTAGCTAAGTTCTATTATGTTTTTAATTATAAAGTTGAGGCAATATTTTTACAGCTCATAATTCATGTTTTTGGAATGAAAGTCGGGTTCAAAATTCATGGAATCTGCATCTATGATGTTGACTATTGTAAAAAGTAACCCATATAAGAAAATGAGGTTTTACATAAGGTTAAATCCAATTTGATACAAGGTAGATATTAGTGTGGTTGTATATTATATTATATATATGAGGAATAGTATAATTTTAAATTATTTAAGTATAAATTATTGGATTATTATTCTTCATATGATCTTCCATCTTCAAGTTTATTTAAATACTAAGCTAGCAAATGTATGGTAGTAAACCATTTGTTATCCTCGTTATTGTTTCAATTCTAATCTAGTACCTTATGACTTATAATTATGCTGACATCAGTACATTCAACAGTTCACAAAGTACTATCCTTCTACTGGCTACATTCGTTGTGTTGAGCAGTAGACATCCTTGACAGTTATTATCATAAAACTAGAAACATAAATTGACACAAAAGCTGAAAACATAGTATTAAATTATAAAGTACTATCCAGTTTTCATTATGCCATGCTAACATTAGCAATGTTCTTAAAAAAAATGTTCAAAAGATACACAAAATTAAAAACATCCAAAAAAATATATTAAATTATATCATGGATATCTTTATTCAATTATCCTATGCACTTCAATGCCTATAACAACACTTTTGATATCTAGGATATTGAAAACAACCTTATCATGTAGCTTGAGTTGCAACATTTTGCATAGATTTATCCATCCTTTCTCAAATCTCACTTTCAAGCTCTCATTATTCTCCCTCTTCACCAGCAAGATATTAAACTCATGTCTATTCTTTGCCTTTATATGAAATTCTCACTATTCAGTATCGTTAGTCAATGTTAATACAAGGTTATTCTTGAAGTATTCTAATGGAATGTTCTATATTCAAAGTATAAACAGGAAAGAAATCCATATTACTAATCATGAAATCGAAAAAAAAATCATAAATCAACTGCGCAACACAACGTATGTAGCCACTAGCAAGAGTATTGTTATCAATAAACATGCATGCAAATAAATATAGTTACTCCTTATAAATGAAACAAATATAATGTACTATGGATATTTGATAGTTTGCCAGCTATAGAATTTACCAATTTATATTTTCAATCACAAACATTCAAGTTTAGAATCAGCCTGTTATCACAGGAAGAAGGATTATCCAATTTCTCCATAGAAGATGATGAAGGAGAAGAAATAAATTCACTCATATGAGTAGGAGCCATGGTGAAATTCTTGTGAACCTGTGATCTATTGTTGTTATAAAATTCGACATCAAATATGTCATTGCCAGTAATCATGAATCCAAAAGTCCAATACCTTCATCCCTGAACATATCTACAAATTCTCGCCAAACTTTTTCGAAGTAATGCAATCGTTCTTCACTCTTCTTACACCTTATTGGCCATTTCTTCTCACGGCTAGACGTTAGTGTAACTATGCCTTCCAATTGACCTAATATTAGGTCATTTACCAATTTCTGTGGTATGAGTTGATAAATACATAGAATCATCATTTACAAAATATGATGGAAATATATTTTTTTCTTAATATAAATCTGAAACAATATGAATTTTATTTTAATTTAATGATTTACACAGAATATAATCTCTATCTATAACTTAAAACCCATAAGCTTTCTTAAAAAAATATTTGGGGTTGGGAATTTCACATGTATCAAATATCATTAATATCGCTTTATGATATATGATCAAGTATGCTGAAATATTGGAATAAACCAGAGTTTTGTGAAATCATACATACAATATGACGATTAACAAGGCTAAATGATCGAACCAACAAATATAATGAAAATCAAAACTTTCGAGAAGATTTTTGTTCGAACTTACCAGGAAAGGGTAGTGAGTCATTACATACTTCAGCTGCATTTTAAACCCTATTGTGGCCATGTTTATTCCCTTTCTTTGTAAAAACTTCTTTCTCTCTAACCCAAATGTGTTTGGAGAGAGAGACAGTGAAGTGAGAGACAGGGTAATTTTATATATGTATATATATATTAACAAAAAATACCCTTAAACTATCCAATTACACATTAGATCAGATTAACAAAAGATATTATTTTAAAGCATAATTTATGTTATTATACGTACAAATTACGTTATATCAATATAAATAAATATAGTTGGTGTGTATATACTCAATAATTATATTTATATAACTTAGGTAGCAATCTTAAATATTATACATACATATATATTGAATATAACAAATATAAATATTGTTTAATTTATATATACACACACACACTTAAATTAGTATTTACTATATAACTTGTTTTCAATAAGTATATTTTAATAACATTAAAATATAAAATACTGTTCTCAAAATATAAATAATATAAATCAAAATATAAAAATTAAGACTACATTACACTAACCAATTCTACTAAAAAAAATTACATTAAAATATGCAGTAATGTTCTCAAAATATAAATAATATAACACAAAATATAAAAATTAACAGTACACTAATAAGTAAAAATACATCTTTATTATTGTGGCCTACGCCTATGGACTTTCATGCCCATAATAAGTGTGGGTTCATCTAATATTTTCAAAACAATTTCATTCTTGAATTTAAGTTCTATTGTTGTGATTAGATCGTTCCATCCTTTTAACAATCGACACCTCATACCCATTTCATTTTTTGTCCTGATTTTATATTCTTTACTGATAATGTCCTCAACCCATGTGATATTCTTGAAGTACTCTAGAGAGATGTTCTGCAATATGTCAGCAAATACATATTATGAATAAACTACCATTAACAACCACACGACATAATATTAGTAATAATAATGTTGAAGTATGATAAATACCACTTTGTATTTCTAGTCCCATGTTTGTATTACATGGAGGAGGTACATTTGAAAGATCTTTCTACACTTCTTGATATCAAAAACATCAGTTTCTGCATTCATAAACACTATTGAATGTATTCAATCATCCCAGAACATATCAAGAAATTCACTCTACCTTTATCAAAATAATACTGACGTCTATCGTTCTTCTTTATTCTAACTAACCAATTGTTGTTTTCGCAGCACCTCAATGTAACAAGTTGACCCAAGTGATTGATTTGCATATAATCAAGCACTGTTTGAGTGACTACTTGGGGTTGGGGATTTTTATTTTCATAATATCGGTAATATTTTCTTCATTAAATAATTATAATTTTTAGTTATGGATGATTAATGTCAATTAATAACAACATCCATATCACATATGCAAGTGAAAAATTACAATTTGCATACCCATTACATAGCATTTCTTTACACAACTTGAATAAATCAGATAAAAATTTAAACTTTATTACAAAAATAAAAAGAAAATGAATAAACGATGGGCAAATGCTAACTAACAAAGGGTAGTGTTCCAAAATGTAATTAAGTGAAGCTCAAAACCCTCTTTGTCGTCCATGGTAGTATAAAGTTACTTTTTTGAAATAGAGCACTCCTTCAAATCAGGAAGATGAAGTTGAATAGATGTATGATAAGACAAAAACAACACACATATATATAATAGTTTACTTAAATTGAAACGGTGTATTTCCATTATTTGAAAAGTTAGTTTGTGTAATGGGTTTTTAATTTGCACTGGTATTAAAATAGTGAAAAGGTGCGTTCCATCTTAAGCAATATTATAACAATCACTCATACCATGCCTTTTTATTTGGCAAATTGAATAAATAGCACTAAAGAAATATGAATTACTAATATGGATAAACAACATAAAACTAAATGTATTTGACAAAGTACATAGTTATATCATCTAAATAAAATATTGTTGTAAAAAAATTATTTTAAAATTTTAACACAAAACAAATGTTATATCTTCCAAAAAAAACTACTATAATAAAAATTATTGTTCTAAAATTATAATGTAAAGCCATTAAATATCATCCAAATAAAATATTATAATAAAAATATTGTTCTAATTTCATCAAACATTAAACATCCATTCCATGTAATAAAAAAAACTGAAATGAAAATATTATTCCGAAGTTAAAAGAAATAAAATATAACAACACCTTTGAATTTCTTTTTTTCAAAGAAACTTGATATCTTCACTGGAAGATCCTATGAACTTGGAGGCTCAGAATAATATTTCTCTTGTCCATGATATCCAAAACAACATCATCACCTTCCTTCTGTTCCATGGATTTGCATAGCTTCGTCCATCCTCTCTCAATCCTTACTTTGAAAGTGCCATTTTTGTTATTCATCTTCACCATCGACACTTGGAACTTGTGTCCATCTTCAGCCCTTATCTTGAAATCTTATCGATTAGTTTCATGAAGCATAGTGAAGGCAAGATATTTTCTATGGTATTCCAGAGGGATATTCTGCATTAAAAGCATGAATGTTTAAATTAAATCAAATTGCCAGCACATAAACCAAATAAGAATAATCATAGAAATGCATTGAATAATTGAGCATAACAGATATTTTGCTAGTTTATCATGTACGAATCTTATCAATTTATATTTCCAATCACAGGCAAACAAAGTAATTGTAAGGCTAGTACCAGAGTAAGGATGATTCTCTAAAATCTCTATAGAAGATGATACATAAGAAAGAGTAAATTCATGCACATGGATAGGTGCCATAGTGAAATTCTTTTGAAGCATCAACCCATTTTTATAATGAACTATGAATTAAATATATTAATCCCTCTAATCCTAAATTGAATGTATCCAAATCCATCATCTACGAATATGTCGATAAATTCTCTCCAACCTTTTTCAAAATAATACAACCCATCCCCATTTATTTTACACCTGATTGGCTATTCTCTCTCGCCCCAACACCCGAGTGTGACTAAATGACCTAAATGCTCAAGCTTCATGAATTTAAGAACCACCTCTGGAATGACCTGAAAAATAGTCTTTGACTGATAAATCACATAAATAATATGTACAAACATATATACATAATGTAATATGGAATAACAGAGGAAACATTAGATATAGTAAAATAAAAAATAAAAAATAAAAATCATCAACAAGACATGTTATACAAATATTAGAAGCAATCTCAGTAAGCATTTCGTAAATAATAGTTCACTATATGACAACACGTTTCAATTGAATGAACAAATAATTGGAAAAGTAAAAAAATTTAATATGGATTTTAAAAGAAACTTGTATGAAAATCGAAAAGCAATTTCATTCTTCTTACCAAGTTTGGGAGTTGTTTCTGAATGTACTTTACTCGAGCTTGAAATCCTAGTGGCCCAGCCATTGTCACAGAGTAAAAGTTGGGTTGTTTCTCTCTTTGATGTTTTGTTTGCCAAATTTGGAGGTGTTATGGAGAAGAAGAAGTTCAATGGACTTATCATAAATTGATACCGAATTAATACCTCGTTTACCAATGACTTTTTTATAGCAAAAATATATGTAGATTTTATTTTTAATTATTAAATCTATATATTTCTAATGTAATATAACAATATAACCTTCCATTATGTTAAGATAACCTCTTAAAAAAAATCTCTTCAAATGAGTACAATAAATATCCTTTCTCCATCTTCTCACGATATATCTTTGATATACTTCATTAATTCTTTTATGTGCTAATACTTTCAAAATGTGATAGCATAAAATACCCCTAGATTCAAATAACTTGCAATTACATTACAAGTATTGGCCAATTACCCTATAGTCAATAGTGAAAACAAACTCATTTCCAAAAAAATTATTTTTAATTTTCCTATCTATGATGTGAAAAACCTCAACACCTGGCTATGTTTCTATAATATTTCCTTCATTGTCTCGAGGAATGCTCAATTCATAATGATATAACATGTCATCTCTTTACGAAACAACTTGAATATTGGTCGGGTTAGAAAACATTGCATTTGTTCTTCCCATGTGAATCTAGACTCACATTTTCCTAGAGGATTTTACTCATTTATTATATAATTAAAATGACGCTACCGCGTTACTTTGAGATATATATATTTTATTTTTTTATAAAATAATGTTAGTTATTTAATTACATATGAGAATATTTTAAATATATTATAATAATTAAGAATAAAATTAGAGAGCAAATAAAACATATAAAAAATAAAAATAAAACTTAAAAAATATAAAATAATTATACTATTTATTTATTTACACTCAATTTATAATATTTTATACTAATTATTTATTTATTTGCATTTAATTGAAGATAGCTTATTTTTAATTTTTGATTTATTTTTCTCCTTTTTCTTAAAATATTAATCACATTTTATATTATTTATAAAAAAATTAAAATATTTATATCTCTGAAGTAATATGAGAGCTTCATTTTAATATAAATTAAAATTTGATAATGGATGCTAATATTTTATTTCTCTTTTAACTATTAGAATAGATAGATAGATATATGTGTTCAATCATCATATTTCACTTATAATTTTTTAACTTTTTTTATTATTTATCTTTAAATTTTTTTAGGATATTCATTAATGCCCTTGTGTGTTTGAATTAATATTTGTCAATTCTAAATTATTAGAATAGAATTTTTATGAATTGAACAATTAATTGCGCAATTTTTTACTTGTGAACAAAAGAAAGGATAAAACGCGTGCGCATGAAAATTGATTAGTCAACACAAAAGGCAAAAAAATGTGTGTATTGTTTGTGTAATGAGTAAATACTAAACAATGATATTCATTTTTTTTTTTCAATTTGGAGTATTTTTTTTAAATATATATATATATATATATATATATATTAGAGAGAGAGAGAGAGGTAAAAAAGAAAAAAAGAAAATAAAATTATTGTTCATCAAAAATAAAATTATTGTTCATCTATAGTAATTTTGCTTCTTTTTTAAATTATACTAGAATAATAATCTCGTTTTGCTTTGAAGATATATATATTTTATATTTTTTTATAAGATAATCTTATAAAATTTAGTTATACATAAGAAATATTTAAAATATATTACAACAGTTAAAGTAAAATTAAAGAGTAAATAAAATATGTAAGAAGCGAGTGTCAATATTATATATAATTATAACATTAAATGAAGTGCAATTAGATGTCAAGATAAATCAATAGATTGATCGATAGGTTATATGGTTATAATAATAAATAACTCAATTTTATAATCGACGATACACTTAAAATACAGAAAAACTTTATGTTATGAGTATTATATTGTAAGTTAGATTAATCAAATCAATTGTAGGTACCATTTATAATTAATAATTATAATAATATATAAATATAAATATAAATATAAATATAAATTATAATTTAATATAAAATATAAATTCATGCTCTTGTATACAAATGTGTGTATATATTTATATTTATATGCTAATGATAGTATTTAAAATTTATTTTCGGTATGCACAAAATTTATTTTTATCTCTTAATTATTTTTTTATTTTATCTTATTAAATTATAAAAAATAATATTTTTCTTCATAAAATTATCTTAATAACTTATAAAATAAAATTAATATTTAGTTGTCAGAGAAGATAAACATTTTACTATTTTATGAGTTTAATTTTTTTCTTCAATAAATGAAAATGGTTTTTTTTTTATTTTTTTTTATAATTTTTTAAGATACACTAAAATTTTATTCAACTCATGCAATAAAAAATATAAATACTTATAAAATATATTTTGAGTTAATAGACTTACTAATACGGTAGCTCATAATATAATTAGAGCAACCGTTTCAAGTGCAAGTTTTCAATATTGAAATCTTGCTCTTAACTGCATTGTAAAAATTTTGAGTTATGATTTTCAGTAATAAAATATTATTGCATCAAAAAAAATTTTGAGTTGATGTTCTTTTTTTTCTGTTTAATCATTTTTTAATGTTATGAAAAATAAAAATTTTAGACAATTTAATTATTAATTATTTATACATTTTTATTAATTATAGAAGTAAAAAATGAACTAATTTTGATTTGGTAATTTTTATATTACTTAATAGTATAAATATATTATAAAAAAGTCTAATACATAGACACATATAGTATATTAATTTATTAATAGAGCGTTCTTAAAATATTATTAAAAAATATAAATTTTAAGATTAATTAAATGAATAAAAAATATAAATTATGTTTATGATTATAATGAAATATAATTTTATAAAATTTTTTACTTTTTTTCATATAATTTATTATAAAAATAATAAGTTATTAAAATTTTTATATAATTTATCACAATACACATTAATCTAAAATTAATAAATTATTTGCACATATAAATTCAATAACTAAACTATATTTAAATTTTAAAAATAAAAATAAAATAAAAAATTTAATAATTATATAATGAAATTAGTAAAATCTAAGTTATTTATTAAGTATATTTTGTTGAATTGAATAGAAATTATACTAAAAATTCAAAAAAAAAAAAAAACTTCAAAACTGAAAAAAGAAAACATATATGGGCAAAATGGAAAAGTGAATGGGAAATCTACTGTTCATCTACAGTGATTTCCCATTCTCTTTTAAATTATAGAAACATATATATATATATATATATATATATTATAAGTCCATTTCATAAAATTTGTTAAATTCGAAATTAATCTTCTCAAATATTCATATAATTTGTCATGTGTCAACTAACTCAATTACAATTAGTGTTACATGAATTAAAATTTTTTTGTCCTTATATTTTTATAAGTCGCAATTAAAATTTATATACATATTAATACATATAATTGTTTTAATTTTTTTCCAATTGATAATTTTCATATATGTATTATTAATATTCAAAATTAATGATAATATATTTAAATTCAATGATATATATGTCTCTGTCTATCTATATATAATAAAATTTGAATCAAATATTTTTTTTAATTTATTTTGATTTCCTTTCAAATTTTCATATATAAAACCAACGTTTGATTTTGTATGATTATTATTATTATTATTATTATTATTATTATTATTATTATTATTATTATTATTATTATTATTATTATTATTATTATTTTATATAGTTCAGTTAACCGGTTGCTTATGAGTGTTATGATCAGATCATAAATTGTGTACTTAAGTGTTTGTTGCAAGTTCATTTTCTAACATCATTTCAAAAAAAACAAAAATATATTTTCTAACAAATGTAATTATTAATTTATTAAAAAAGAAATACTATTACAATTTAAATTTAAACTTGTGCAAATAAAAATAATAAAAACAAAATTTTAAATTTCTTCTAATAAATCAAATAAAAAAAAGAAATAATATTTCAAAGATTGCATTTGAGGAATTAAAGCTAATAATGAACAAAGCAAAGACATATATTAAATTCAGATTTGATGAAATATTACAAAAGGATAATTGATGCATATGCATACACACACCCCAAAGCCCTTTCAAGGGTCGCAAAAGCCTTAATTTATTGAATCATATTACAAATAGAAATGGCCTTTCTTGAGGATTCTAATTTTTCAATGCATGGAACATAGGGATTCTGCAGGACTAAATGAAACAGTTTCTCTTTGAATTACTGGCTGTAAACAGAAGCATTAAATGATTTCTCACTCAATGCCTTTACATCGTTATGGCAAATTCTCACTCAACAGCTTTACATCGTTATGGTAAATTGTAGTATCAGTTACTGGTTCAAACTCTTTTTTAATAAGAGCATGCTGAATGATTAGAATAGTCATTTTTTAAACCATAAATATTGTTAAATATTGGTTAGCAATGCTAAACTCTTTAATATTGTTAAAGATAACAATAAATACAAAGTTAGAATATTCATTTCTCTAATGTAATTAATTCATAAATATTTTTGATCCGGATCAATTTGATTCATATAGTATTTTTGCTTTTTTTTTAATAAATAATTTCTCACTCAATGGTTTCACATCGTTATGATAAATTGTGGTATCGGCTAATGGTTCAAACTCTTTTTTGATAAATAATTTCTCACTCAATGATTTTACATCGTTATGGTAAATTGAGACATCGGGTATTGGTTCAAACTTTTTTCTAATAAATGATTTCTCACTCAATGGTTTTGCATCATTATGGTAAATTGTGGTATCAGATATTGGTTGAAACTCTTTTCTAATAAATGATTTCTCACTCAATGGCTTTATATCATTATGGTAAATTATGGTATCAGGTATTGATTCAAACTCTCTCTCAATAAACAATTTCTCACTCAATGACTTTGCATCGTTGTGGTAGATTGTGGTATCAGATATTGGCTTAAACTCTCTTTCAGTAAATAATTTTTCATTCAATGGCTTTTGTGCTTTCAAGTGCAGCATCATTGTGGTATACTAAAGTATCATGTATTGGCTCAAAATCGTTGGAAAAAGAATTATCATTGGCTGGCTTTCTTAATTTGAGACCGATATCATTTTGTGCCTTAATTCAGAATTTTCCATGGTTTGGCAATTGGCTTTATCGATGTTGGAGGTAGACGAAGCTAGAGAAGCTTGAACAAGTGTTTGTATTGCTTGTGGGGTGGGTTGTGTTAGGTTTTTGGATTCTCTCCTATGTGAAAAATTCAATGTTTGAGTCTATTTATTTTAGCTCATTAGGCTATTAATGTTTTAGCCTTATTAATCCTAAAAAAAAGAGAGAGTGTGTGTGTTATTAGTGTCAGCCACCAAAGGAGAAAAGAGAAAGAGAAAAGAGAAAAAGGAGAGAAAAAAAAGAGATTTTTTTTCTGCAAAAGAAGTCAACAGGGCAGTTTTGAATTTCTGGCAATCAGATGGCCATCTGCTCTCCGATCAGGCTAAAATTTGTATAGTAATTAGAGGATTCATAGTTCTTCATTCTGAACGGTGGATATCAGTTTTAGACGATTACATTTTCGACATTTTGAGCTCGAAGTTTACTATTTATGTACATTTCTGCAACATCGACCAATTTATCTTTCTCTGACGACCGGACTATCATTTGTAGTCGGATTTGGCTGAAATTTGGTGAGCATGTTTAGAATTTATTTTTCTTTAATCTGGACGGTGTAGATCGAATTTGAACAACCGGAGTGCATCCATTGACACAAACAATAGCTATTTTGAGTGATTTTTCTCAATTCTCTTGTTTATTTCTTGTTATTTGGTCGATTTTGTGTTGCTACTTTACTTGAGAGTTGTTGTAATTGCTTATAGTTGCTGTAAATATTAATTTTGATAGTGAAGCTCTTTTACTAGGACCAAGAGAGGTCCCATGATTTTTATCCTTCACATTGAAGGGGTTTTTCACGTTAAAAATTATTGTGTTTATGTGTGATTGACTTTGTGCATCTTGGGATGGATTGTTGAATAATTGTTTGCTGAATTTTACATAATAACTCCTCATAGATTCATTCAAGTAGGGAAAAATTAATCTTAATTTCTTCCCATCAAAGTGGTATCAGAGCTAATTTATTAATGTTAGGGTCCCACAATAAAGTTACAAGAATAATAAAATAGTGGAATAATAAAATTACGATACACAACAATTAACGTGGTTCACCCTTAACTGTTTGGGGCTACGTTCACGGGATAAAATCTGAATAATTCTTTCACTATTATAAATAGTAGGCTTACAAAGAGATTATTAACAAAATAGTGACACTCAAAAGTGTTTCCCAAAAATACTCAAAAGTATCCTCACTATTTTTCTCTCCCTTAATTTTAGAACCCTTTCTAAAATTGAATAACTCTCAAAACACAGGATAAACGTCCGTGTTTACTCTCTCCCTCTCACAAGCTTTTCTTTCTTCTGTGAGTTATATATGTATATTGAGGCTGTCTTGCTCTTCTATTTATAGAAGAGCAAAATGCATAGGAGACACGTTAACAGCTCAATTTGTTTAAGTTGCCGTATGCCAATTAATTTCCAACTTGTGCCTTCAAATTTGCTTCGCAAATTGTGCTAAAATTTTTTACTTTTGGCTTTCAACTTGTCGCCAACCCATTCTCTCCTTTTGTTTTTTTTTTCATTTTCAAATAGTGGGTCCCACATGATGGGCACACCACAACAAATCTCCCTCTGCACACTCATGTGGGGACGTTAGCCATGCTGGCTATCTTCCTGCAAGCAATAAGCTTCTCCGTAGGTAAGGCTTTAGTCATCATATCAGAGCCATTGTCATCAATATGAATCTTCTCTATCTGAAATGACTTCATCTCTAGTGCATCACGTATCCAATGATACCTTACATCAATGTGCTTTGACCTTGAATGAAAGGTCGAATTCTTGTTGAGATGTATCGCGCTTTGACTATCATAGAGCAGAATGTACTTCTCTTGTTCTATACCCAATTCTTATAGGAATTTCTTCATCCACATGAGTTCTTTGCTAGCTTCTGTAATGGCGATATATTCTGCCTTAGTGAATGATAGGGCAATGCATTTCTGCAATTTTGATTGCCAAGAAACTTCTACTCCTGCAAAGGTCATCAGATATCCAGATGTTGATTTGCGCGAATCAACATCACCACCCATATCTGCATTTGTGTAACCATCTAATACAGGTATGTTATCACCAAAATATAAACATTGGAAGTGCCTTTAAGATACCTGAAAATCCACTTCACTGCATTCTAGTGTTCTTTACCTGGATTTGAAAGAAATCAACTAACAACACCAACAGCATGAGCAATATCCGGTCTTGTGCATACCATGGCATACATTAAGCTGTCAACGGCGGATGCATAAGGAATCTTCTTCAGTTCTTCTTTTTCTTTCTCACTCGAAGGACATTGTCTGGAACTTAATTTGAAATGACCTGCAAGTGGAGTACAAACTGGTTTCGCATTGCTCATGTTGAATCTTCTGAGAACTTTCTCGATGTACTTATCCTGAGACAGCCACAACTTTCTCTTTTTCCTGTCTCTAGAAATCTTCATTCCGAGAATCTGTTTTGCCGATCTCAAATCCTTCATGGCAAAGGATTTTCCAAGCTCCTTTTTCAAGCTCTCAATTTTCTTAGTATCATAGCCCATAACATATAATCCACATATAACAAGAGAATAATAAAGTCGCCATCTGTGAACTTTTTTACAAACACACAATGATTAGAAGTAGTTTTCTCATACCCGTGATTCACCATGAAAGAGTCAAACTTTTTGTACCACTGTCTGGGAGCTTGTTTGAGGCCGTACAAGCTTTTCTGCAATTTACACACCAAGTGTTCTTTGCCTTTATCTCTAAACCCTTATGGCTGCTCCATATAAATTTCCTCCTCTAAGTCACCATGGAGGAAAGCAGTCTTTACATCAAGTTGCTTGATCTCTAAATTCAAGCGAGCTGCTAAACCGAGCATAACTCTGATAGAAGACATCTTGACTACGGGTGAGAAAATCTCTTCAAAGTTAACTCCTTTCTTCTGACCGAATCCCTTCATAATTAGTCTCGCCTTATACCTTGGCTGTGAGTTGTTCTGTTTAGTCTTTAACCTAAACACCCATTTATTCTTCAATGCTTTCTTACCTTGAGGTAGTTTCATCAACTCATAAGTTTGGTTCTTATGCAAGGACTGCATCTCATCTTGCATTGCTTTCAACCACTCATTCTTTTTAGAATCTTCCATTGCCTCCTGATAGTCCTCTGGTTCTTCCCATTGAGTCAACAAGTCATACTCATTAGGAGAATATCTCTGGGAAGGTATCATGCCTCCCGCAGATCTTCTCAATTGAGGCGATTCTTCTGTAGGAGCTGGTTCAACATCATTTTGAATAGGTTCACCATCATCTTCTTACTCATTTTCTTCACCACCTTGTGGTACTACACAAGGTTCTGCATCAAGATTAACAGGAAACTCATTGACAGACTTTGGCTTTTCATTTTTCTCAAAGTTTTCAATGGTTTGGTCTTCCAAGAATACTACATCTCTGCTTCTGATGAGCTTCTTTTTAACTGGATCCCATAATCTGCACCCAAAATCATCATTTTCATAACCTAAGAAGATACACTATTTTGACTTCGAACCAAGCTTGGATCTTTCATCTTTTGAAATATGAACAAAAGCCCTGCATCCAAATACTCTAAGATGATCATAAGAAACATCATTCCCTGACCACACCTTTTCTGGTACATCTCCGTTGAGGGAGGTTGAAGGTGAAAGATTGATCAAGTAAACTGTAGTTCTCATTGCTTCAGCCCAAAAGGTCTTTGGAATTTTGGCATGAGAGATCATACATCTAACCCTTTCAATAATGGTTCTGTTCATTCTTTCTGCAACTCCATTCTGTTGTGGAGTTTTGGGAACTATCTTCTGAAGTCTGATGCCGTGTTCTGAGCAATACTTCTCAAATGGTCCTCTGTACTCACCACCATTATCAGCTCTAACACATTTTAACTTTCTTCCAGTTTGTCTTTCAACACTGACATGAAAGACTTTAAACATATCCAACACCTGGTCTTTTGACTTTATCAGTAAAGCCCACACCTTTCTAGAATGGTCATCAATAAAGCTGACATAATATGAGCAACCACTCAAGGATTTGTTAACCATTGAGCAAACATCAGTGTGTACCAATTCTAAAATACCAGGCTTTCTAGATGGAGAAGAGGATCTTTGAAAGGAAATTCTATGTTGTTTACCAGATAAACAATCAGTGCATGTTTTTAGAGGAAAACCTTTCAAAGATAATATTTTCTTTTTGGTGAGAGGGTGAACACCAAGTTACCTTTGGAAAGCTTCCAAGTTCTGTTGACAAACAGATTTGCATAACCCAATTCATCAAGACGATGAACTGAGATCAAATTGAAGTTTGCCGTAGGAGTGTATCTCACGTCTTCCAACCAGAGATCATAACCAGCATTGGTTTTGATGCATACTTTTCCAATGCCACAATTTTTGACATATGTGCCATTCAAAGTCTTGACATGGCCGTAATCTCCGAGGGTAAGTGATGAGAAATATTCCTTATTTGAAGAAATATGATATGAGTATGTAGAGTCAATAATCCAAAGAGAATTTTGACTAGTGGAACACTCACTGAGAACAACATGAGAAATCAACGCACTACCATCACCAAGTGCGTCAACATCAATAGCTACTGAAACTACCTCTGTATCGTCTTTCCTTTCCTCATCATTCTCTTTGGCTCGTTCCTTCTTCCACTTTCTGCAGTGCTTTTAAATGTGACGGGGCTTGCCACAATGATAGCAAGTGACACATTTTCTTGACTTGGATCTTCTCCGTGAATTATCACATTTATCTGGATTTTAGGAATGTCTGGATTTGCTTCTCCCCCTCCTTTATGTAACTGAGATGAGTGCATCTGAGTTACTACTCATACCACTCTCCTTGCGTCTAGTTTCTTCATTTAGAATACTTTCCTTAACTGTGGCTAAGGTCAGCTTCCCCTCTGGCATATTACTAAGTGTGACAACCAGCATCTCCCAACTGTCCGGCAAAGAACTCAATAAGAATAGTGCCTGTACCTCATCTTCTAGCACTATTTTTGACATCGTCATTTGGTTCAAAATTTTTTGAAATTTGTCCAAGTGATCTGAAGCGCTTTCACCATCTCTGTACTTCAGATTTACAAGCTTTCTAATTAAAAAGGCTTTGTTTTGGGCATTCTTCCATTCGTACATGTCCTCTAGCTTCTTCCAGATTGAATATGCATCTTTCTCATGAGCGATATGATTAATGACGCTCATTTCAACCGACTGCCTGATAGTTGCGACTGTTTTTCTGTTAGTCGACTTCCAATCGGTCTCATTTATTTTTATCATTATACAATATTTTCTTAATTAATACAATACTGATAGATCACTGAGGAGGAGGTGGTAGATCATGATCAAACAAAGTCTTGAAAAAGTCATCGCCTATTTGAGGAGGAGGAATATCACATATCCCAAGTCTGCCCGAAGTAGGAGCACCTGAGTCTCTATTGCCTTGAAATTCATATCTGTAATGTTCCTCATCCAAAGTAGATGAAAGGATCTCATGGTCATCAACTTTGGGTCCTCTAGATGACGAAGCACCAAAATCTCTCATCCCCTGAAATCGAAAGTCTCAAAAATCTTGCTCGACTGGTGATACAATTTTTCAAAATGGACAACCTGTTAACGACTAGCAGCTAACTCTTCTTGAAGTTTCTTATTTTGTTCCTCAAGCATCAGTTGTGAGCTAGAAAGAAATAGGTAAGAGAATACATAATCATGCATACATGTAGCATAAATTATCATGGAACAGGAAAACCTACCAAGTAATTTATATCAACGCCTTGTGGATGAGATGCATCTCCGGTTGATTAGAATGAGCAAACGGAGGAGCAGTAAAGGAAGGTCCATCCTCATGACCAAATGAGTCAGCAACCTGCAACAATCATTAAAAAAGTCAAAATAAGTTAAGAAATAAGTAATTGCAATGGAAAAATGGTAAAAGTTTACCTAAGAGCTGCTAGCCCCGAGATACAGGATGGACTCTCCTCTTTCTCCGTGATTCTCCTCTTCATTGCTATCCTCATTTTCCTCGGGAATCTCCCGTACACCAACAGGAGATACATCAAAGTTTAAGAGTACTACTCGAATAAACTGGGTATAAGATACACCAGGTGGATAGAGAAAGGTTTCAACATCATAACCGTACCGAGCTAACCTCCATGCATTCTCTGGCATTGATGTGATATTTAAAGTATACTCCGAGCAACTCATCGGGATCCTCCGCTGCTCGGAACTAATGAACCACTCATACACTCTCTCCCTAGGAAATCAATCACTAGACACAGGGCCGGCAATGACTCGGCGGGTATGTTGAAAAGGCAATGCGACATTCATAGAAGAAGTCCAGTTCGTCCGCTCTTCTATGTTCCACCAAGCCAAATTGACTTACAAAATGTAATATCCCAAATTATATCTTAAAATTTTGAAATAAATATTAATTGTTGAAAATTAATAAAAGAATTAAAAGGGTATATATTTAATTAAGTGAAAAAAAAAGAAAAAAAAAGTGTGTATATGTTATGTATATAAAGATATATACATTATATACAAGTTAATACTTGAGGGACCTGAAGTTCCACTTAGGGGGTCTAACAGAGATCGAACGTATTTTATCAGGTATTCACCAAATGAGTATATACTCTTGACAGATAATGAAGAACTTGAATGCTTTAAAGAAGCCATTAAGAGTAAGCAAAAAGTAGAATGAATTACAACTATGAAAGATGAAATGCAGTTTTTAGCCGACAATCACGCCTTTGAATTAGTGAAGCTTCCTAAAGATAGAAAAGCCTTGAAGAATAGGTGGATCTATAAAGTAAAGCAAGAAGATAATTCATCATCTCCACGATATAAAGCTAGATTAGTTGTCAAGAGCTTTAGTCAGAAAAAGGGAGTTAATTTTGAGAAGATTTTCTTACCAGTGGTCAAGATGTCATCAATTTATATTATTTTGGAATTAGCTGCTAATCTTGATTTAGAGGTTGAGTAAATGGATGTTAAAATAGTCTTCCTTTATGGTGACTTAGAGGAGAAAATCTACATGGAACAATCTGAAAATTTTATGGTAAAAGAAAAAAGAAAATTATGTTTGCAAACTGAAAAAGAGTTTGTATGGGCTGAAACAAGCACCCAGGCAATGATATAAGAAGTTTGAGTCAGTTATAATTCAACATGGCTATAAGAAGACTACTTCTGATCATTGTGTTTTTGTGCAGAGATTTTCTAAGTGATTTTATCATCCTGTTGCTATATGTTGATGATATGCTCATTGTGGGTTCTAGTTCTTCAAGAATTGATAGCTTGAAGAAAGAGTTGAGCAAGTCCTTTGTAATGAAGGATTTAGGGCCAGCAAAGTAGATTCTTGGCTTGAGTATCATTCGTGATAGGAAATGCAAGAAGCTGTGGCTATCTCAAGAAAAGTATATTGAGAAAGTATTGCAGCGATTTAATATGGCTAAAGCTAATCTGTAAATACCCCTCTTGCCATGTCTTTCAAATTGAGTGCCAAACAATCTCCTTCAAGTGAGCAAGAGAAAGAATATATGCAGAAAGTTTCTTATACATCTGCAGGAGGTAGCTTGATGTATGCTATAGTTTACACTAGGTCAAACATAACTCATGCAGTTAGTACTGTTAGTAGATTTTTGTCTAATCCAGAAAAAGAGCATTGGGATACTATGAAGTGAATTTTGAGATATCTCCGTGGCAATGCTAGTTTGAAGTTATGTTTTGGGACTGGGAAGCCTATTCTCAATGGTTATACAGATTCTGATTTGGCAAGGAATGCGGATTCAAGAAAGTTTACTTCTGGATATCTAATCAATTTTGCAGGGAGAGCTGTGGCATAACAATCTAGGTTGCAAAAATGTATTGCATTGTTTACTACAGAAGCCGAATTTATTGTAGCAACTGAAGCATGTAAAGAATTGCTTTGGATGAAGAAGTTTGTGAACGATCTTGGATTTATACAAAAGAGATATGTCTTATTTTGTGACAGTCAGAGTGTTATTCATCTCAGTAAGAATCCTACTTTTCACGGTAGATCCAAACACATAGATATGAGGTATCATTGGATTCGTGATGTTTTGGATTCTAAGTAGCTTGAACTTGAGAAGATATATACTGATGATAATGGTTCTAATATGTGCACAAAGGCTTTACCAAGAGAAAAGTTTGAGGCATTTTGTAGAGTTGCCAGTTTGGCAAACTCCTTTACATAGTCGAAAAGGGGGAGAATTGTTAGATTTTTTGGTTCTCTCATATATAAAAAACTCAATATTTGAGCCCATTTATTTTAGCCCATTAGGCTATTAATGTTTTAGCCTTATTAACCCTAAAAAAGAGAGAGTGTGTGTGTTATTAGTGTCAGCTACCAAAGAAGAAAAGAGAGAGAGAAAGTGAGAAAAGGAAGAGAAAAGAAAAAAAAAATTTCTGCAAAAGAAGTCAACAGGGCAGTTTTGAATTTCTGGCAATCGGACAGTCATTCGTGCACCGATCAGGCTAAAATTTGGAAAGTAGTTAGAGAACTCATCGTTCTTCATTCTGAACGGTGGAGATCAGTTTTAGACGGTTAGATTTCCGGCATTTGGAGCTCGAAGTTTACTGTTTATGTGCATTTCTGCAACAACGATCAGTTTATTTTTCTCCTATGATCGGACAGTCATTTGTGGTTGGATTTGGATGAAATATGATGAGCACATTTAGAATTTGTTGTTCTTTAATCTGAACGGTGCAGATCGGATTTGAACAACCGAAGCTCATCCATTGGCATAAACAGTAGCTATTTTGGGTGATTTTTCTCTATTCTCTTGTTTATTTCTTGTTATTTGGTCGATTTTGTATTGTTACTTTACTTGAGAGTTGTTGTAGTAGCTTATAGTTGCTGTAAACATTGATTTTGATAGTAGAACTCTTTTACTTAGATCAAGAGAGGTCCCGTAATTTTTATCCTTAACATTGAAAGTGTTTTTCACATTAAAAATTATTGTATTTATGTGTGATTGGCTTTGTACATCTTGGGGCAAATTATTAAATGGTTGTTTGCTAAATTTTACTTAGTCACTCCTCAAAGATTCATTCAAGTAGGGAAGAATTAATCTCCCATCAGAATGATCTTTCATAACTTCTCTCCAATATTCACCCACATCTTTTCTAGCATGGACACCATTCAAAAACTACAAAAAAAAAAGTTAAAAAAAGTTAAGTAGATCTTAAAATATCAAAAGATCACTATAGTAAACTTCAAAATTCTGCCAACTTAATATAAACTCATTCTTGCTCAATTAAGTAATTAACTATATTCGCACATGAAAATAAAATCTAATGATAAATGCATATTCTTTTATATAACAAATTCGGAATCGACTTTTTTCATTTTCATATATAAATACTAAAATAAAAGTAATTAACCATAATCACATTTATAATATTACTTGGCATCCTTAAATAGAAAAACCTACCAAGAGAAGTGAGAAAAGAGGGACTATAGCAAGAAGAAGTTTCATGTTTTCTATCAAGAAGAATGACCAACTGGGTACTAAGATTTGCATGTATGGATGCCCAATACTTACTATTTTTAGACAAAAATCATATGAATAAAAAACTAATATAAATATATAATGTGTACAAAGATTAATATATAATAATGTCAATATAATATGGTCGGTCAATATTTATATATACATTATTGAATTTTGATTAATAGTCTCCCATCACTATATAACTAGGGCTGTAATCGAGCCGAGCTTTGGAAAGCTCAAGCTCGTCTTATTATAAAATAGTCGAGTTCGAATTCGAACTCGAATCGAGCCCAAGCCGAGCCTGAACTTGTATCAAGCCAGCTCATATATCATGTATCTCGAGCTTGAACTCGAACTTGATTTAAATAAGTTTAACGAGCTCAATAAACTTATTTTAATTTTAATTTTTCATTCATTTTTTCTAAATTTTCATAAAAAATATACTAAAATATATATTTTTATGAAAAATAAATAATGTAATTATATATGAACAAAAATAAAATATTATATTACTATAATTTTATATTTTACTATAAATTACTACGCTATTTTATATTTTCTATTATTTAATTTATTTATCACATATATCATATATTAATAAATTATATAAATTAAGTTAGTCAAAAAATTAATATATTTACATACATAGTTTAATATATATAAATTAAATTTTATATATTTTTAATCGAATACACTAAATGAGCTAGCTTACGAGCCTAACTCACAAGCTTTTTAAATGAGCTAGCTCGCGAGCTAAAGAGCCAAGTATTTTATAGCTTGAGCTTGGCTCATTTAATAAATGAGCAGTTCGAGCTCGAGCCTGAACGAGCTTTTACCGAGCCGAGATCCAAGCCGAGCTCGAATAGCTTGACTCATTTACAGCCCTATATATAACTCGGTATATACTTTTATAAGTATTAGGATTATTAAGCTTTTTTAATTGAACTATATTTTTAATTTTTGATAATATTATTTTAAAATTTTAAATATTAAGTGTACTTACATTTTAAATTTAAATATTATTTGTAATTACATTCTAAAAACTAGATTGGAAAAAAATATATTGACACCTATAAAAGTAATAAAAGTTTATATACTCTTTAGACAACGATGTTCAAAAGCTAGTTATTGAGATTGAAAAGTTTAATTATATATAAATTTATTATTTATAAAAATATTATATGGATTAATTTGATTCGGATCAAAAGTTTTTTATGTATTAAATGCATTAATAAATAAAAAGTTAGAATAATCATTTCTCTAATGCATTTAATATATAAAGAGCTTTTGATCCAAATTAATTTAATCTATTTATCATTACTCTTAATAAATGAGTAATGCTAAATGGATAAAATTGATTCGGATCAAAAGTGTTTTATTCATTAATTATATGAGAGAAATGACTATTTTAACATTGCATTTGTTATTATTTTTAACAATAAATTCAATGTTAGAATAATTATTTCTTTAATGTAATTAATTCTCAAATATTTTTTTATTTGGATCAATTTAATTCATGTAGTATTTTTATATATTCAATTCATGTTGAATTATATTGTGTTTTAATATTTTATATTTAATTTTTGTGAGATTATATTATGTTTAACGTATTTTTATATAATAAAAATTACTTTTATTGATTAAAAGGCTCGTGAATTTAGAAACTCATTTATTAACTCGGGCTTTTAAATTTTGATGTTAATTTAGCTCGAACTTTCAAATTTTACGTTCGTTTCATGATGATGATTTGAGATGTGGTTCTTGTCTTTAAAAATAATAATTAATTAAAAATAAGAAAAATAAAAATAAGTTAAAAAATAATAATTAATTAAGAATAAGAAAAAATAAAAAATTAAGTTTTTGTCAACCACGTTTTTTTTTTCTCTATATTCTGTGACAGTTTTGGTAACAAAAGTAAATCCCATATTGATTTGGTTGTCGTTATTTTTGTCTGCTAGCTTTATGAAGAAACCATTTTTCACATTTTACTTTAAATTGAGAAATCTTCATATCAAGTGGATAATTTGAATTTTTTTAAAAGAATTTTCAATATATGTCAAAAAGAAAATTTTTAAATGTAGTCAGTTTTTTATAATTTAATTTAAGAAACTATTAGTTATATTTTTTTTATTAAATTATTACATATTATTATTCATTTTAAATTATATTATATTTTAATTTATCTCAAATTTATTTAAATAAAATTTTATAAAAAAATATCATTATAATTTTATTTTATTATACATTAATTTTTTTACATGAATTTTAATGCTAGTTTAGTTAAAAATCAAATAAATTTAAATGAATAAAAATTTGTTCAAATTCAATTAATATTTGCAAATATATATATATATATATATATTAAAAATAGCACACTGAAACATCCTAATGATAAATACATTCTAAAAAAACCATATTATATATGTACTATCTTTTAATGGTAATTGGTAGGGATAAAAAATTTCAAGAACAAATTATGATTCTATTAGGTATGGATAGGCAAAGGAACATATGTTTGGAGTCTTATGAAATTTTCTCCATGAAAACATTATATTTTTCTCAAACTTACACCATCAAAGTATGGATTTTATTTTCTTCTTAATTTGTTAGTGGTATTTAAAAAATGAATTTGTTTAGAAATATAAATTTGTGAATCAAAATATATAGATTATTAAGTAAATTGTATTTATTATGAGATAGTCAAATTATATATTTGGTTAAGGGTAAACATACTGAAACAAATTTAAATAAGTTTTATATTTTTATATTAATATAATTTGAAAAAATTCAACTATTAAGAGAAGCATATAGGAATTAAAGTATTGCTCAGATTATTTATTCAATTACTATATACTACAAGGAAGCCATATTGTAGATATTGCAGAGAAGGGAGTCAACTGCTCTCTTTTTTTTTTTTTTAAATATATATATTTATTTAAATTTTTTAAAGTTTTTTTTCCTTTTTAATTAATTGAACTTATCCAAAAAGTATTAAAAAAAAGGGAAAATTGAGAAAGTCTTATCTTTTTTAATGTATTATTAGTTTTTTTAAATTTATTCTCTTTTACTTTTAATTTTATTATTTCTATTTCTATAATATTGTATAATGAATTTTGCTTCAATTATTTTTTTAATAAATTATATTCATATTTTTTATTAGCATAATAATTATTTTTTTTTTCAAATGAAGATACTTTATTAATAAATTGATAAATTTATAATGGTAAAATTGTATGTGAATGGTACAACGAATGCCGAAGTAAAAATATAGAGAGACAATATAGGGGGACAATTAAAGAACAAAACCAAGACTTCAAGAGAAATTTTGCCTCCATTCTCTTTAAATCATGGCTTCACCTCCTCTTATTATATCTAGACATGCATAAATATATAATATTTATTTCTATATTTTTGTACAATTTGATAAATATTTTTATTTTCAATTAGATCAAAAGTAAGATATACTAAAAAAATAATGAATAATATTTTTCTTAAAGAGAAAAAAAAAATTCAAAGCACACAGTTAATAGGTCACACAACATAACATTAAATACTATTCCACATTTATTTGCAACAAGGTTAACTAGCCATAATAAGCCAGTTTACACAAAAGCACAAACCTAGAAATCACACAATACAAGTAGATTATTATTTTTCATGGATATGCATAAGAAAATTACATTGATTTAATTGATTAATTCACATAGATAAACAAGATTCTCTCTTTTATGCATACTACTCCATTGAGAAGTATTCATATGACAAACAGCAACACCTTCTACTCTTCCTCCATTATCACCTCCAAGAGAAACCAATAAAGCTTTGTTCTTAGCTTGTTGGCTATGGCCAAAAAATATTGCATAAGGATAAGGCATTGTATGGCAACTAATAACCATCTTTGGAACAGGAATTTCTTTTAGGTTCTTGCAAGATTTTGTAAATTTTCATTTAATGGCTTTTGTGCTTTAAGTGTAGGTATTGGCTCAAAATTTTTGGAAAAAGGATTCTTATTTGTTGGTTTTCCTCCGTGCAAACCAATATCATTATGATATATTGAGAGATCAAGTATTGGCTCAAAATTTTTAGAGAAAGAATTCTCCTTTGTTGGCTTTTTTGCTTTTAGACCAATATCATTATGATATATTGTGACATCAGGTATTGGCTCAAAATTTTTAGAGAAAGAATTCTCCTTTGTTGGCTTTTTTGCCTTTAGACCAATATCATTATGATATATTGAGGCATCAGGTATTGGCTCAAAATTTTTAGAGAAAGAATTCTCCTTTGTTGGCTTTTTTGCCTTTAGACCAATATCATTATGATATATTGAGGCATCAGGTATTGGCTCAAAATTTGTTGGTTGAACAAGTCCTTGTGTTACCTGTGGGGTGGGTTGATCTTTCATAACTCCTCTCCAATATTCACCAACATCCTTTCTAGCACCGACACTGCTCAAAACCTACACAAAAAAAAAAAAAAGGAAAAGTTAAAAGAAGTTAAGTAAATAAATCTTAAAATATCAAAAGATCACTATAGAAAACTTCAACATTCTAGTAATTAGTTAACCATGCACATTCACATGTTGAGGTAAGTATATATTTTTTTTAAACCATAGTATTAGGATCGATTTTTTTCCTTTTTAAAAATAAATAATAAATATTAAAAAAAATAATTTTAACTATATTCACATAAATAATATATGTGTCATCATCAATAGAAAAACCTACCAAGAGAAGTGAGAAGAGAGGGACTAAAGCAAGAAGTTTCATGTTTTTTGCCAAGAAGAATAACTATGTATTATGATAATGGATGTCCAATATATAGCAAAATGTCCAATTAAAACCCTTAACATTTATAACAAAAAATCACATAAGTATATAATATGTACAGAAAGCCGACCTTATCTATAAGTACATTATTGCATATTGACAAATATATAGTGTCCCGTCACAATAATTCTATAAATCTTTTTACTTTCCCATACCGATAATAATAATTGTTCTATGGCTTTGATAATTTTATCCTAAATTTAAGAATTCATTTATGATTATATTCTAAAAATTAAACTGGAAGAAAAAAAAATTAACACTTTGTGCTGATCCTTTCTCTTAATTAACACTTTTATATGATAAAAAATTATTTATATGGGATCCAACAATAATTTAATAATTAAATAAAATAAAGTAATAACTAATTAAAAGAAAAGGCAAATCTTTGTCAATCACACGTTTGGTGACACGTAAGTTTTCTATATTGTTTTGCTTTTTGGTAACATGCAAATCTGATATTGATTTTGTTGCCATTATTTTATGCTTGCTTTATATGAAACCATTTTGAAAATTTTCTTTAAATTAATAATTTCCTATGCCAAGTGGACAATTCGATTTTTTTTTAAAAAAATCAATACGTCCAAAAGAAATTTATATATTTTATTATAATACTAAATAATACTGTCACAATATTCTATTTTATAGTATAGTACTAATTTATTTTAAAATTATATTAAATTATTATTTATTAATATAAATACATAATTAATTATTATAGATATTTATTTAAAAAATTTAAATAAAATTATAGTATTATTGGATATCAAAATGGAGGGAAAAATCTACATAATTCTCATTACTCAATTAGTTATATATAGAAGATCTAAAACTAGATTGATGTTTCACGTGAGCTGAATGCCAACCGTGGTTACTAGGGGTGTTTAAAAAATTCGTGGCCCGAAAAACTCAGCCCGATCCTAGGAAATTGGGCTGGGTTGGGCCTGCTCGAAAATTATTTAGGGTCGGACTTCGGGTTGAACTTTGAAGCCCGAAGTCAGGTCGGGTCGGGCCTCGGGTTATGTTTCAAAATTCTCGAACCGGTTGAATTTTTTTTAATACACAGTATACATACTTAAATAAAACCCTAAAAAATAAAACACCCCTACCCTCCTCTGCCCTCTTTTCTTTGCACAGCCAGAGCCAGCCCTCCCTCTGCCCTCTTCTCTTTCACCAGCAGCTCATCCCAGCTTGTCCCAGCATCAGCAGGTCTTCCAGCAGCATCAGCCACACCCAACAGCAACAACAAGCAGCGCTCGTCCCATACTCCCAGCAACAGCCATCGCTCGTCCCAGCAGTAGCACCTAGCAGCAGCAACATCCAGCGATCATCCCAGCAGCAGCTAGTGGCCCAACGCTCGTCCCAGCAGCATCAGTAGTGCCCAGCAGGTTGTCCAGCAGCAGTAGCGCCCAACAGGTCATCCAGCAGCAACAATCGCGCCCAGTAGGTAGTCCATTACAACAGCTAATCGCGCCCAGCAGCAGCAACAGCTCGTCCTCCTTGCAGGCAGCAGCTCTTCCACTCCTCTCAGCAGCAGCAAATATCAGGTATATAATACTTAAGATATTTATACATGGATTTTTAACATCAATTCAAATACTTAAGATATTATGAAAATATGATTGTGCTTGTTTACCATTTTAGGCGTTTGATAACACATTCTGTTTTTAAAACGCTCTTAGTAAATTCTGGAACAAAATTTTGAGACAGAGAATGCCTTTTCTTAGTAATTTGAAATTGATAAATATTGTATCACATTTTAATTTGGCCAGGGTAAGTTTAAGAGTAGATGTGTTTCAACTTGAAGACTATACTCTTAAAGATTTGAGGATTTGCATATTCCATTGTTTGAACTAAATTTCTCTAAAGCTTTCTGTTTGAAACATTGAGTAAATTTTTTGTATTTCTTTATTTCTATAGCTCTGGATTTTGTTTTTGAAAATTGTTTTTGCCCAGCAGCAGCAACAACTCGTCCTCCTTGTAGGTAGCAACTCCTCCACTCCTCTTAGCAGCAGCAAACATCAGGTATATAATGTATTGTGTTTCCTCTATATTTTTAGTTATTATTATTATTTTTGTGTTACCAATAAGTAATGTCTATTATTTTTACATTAATTTTGTAATTAATTTGATATTTAAAAATTTTAATTAAATTTATTCTAAATTTTTGCTTGATTTAAATTAGTAGAATATTAATTATTGACTTAATTAGTTGATTGAATTTGAACAAAAATATTGGTACTGTTATGTTTGATTAACTCAATTGGTATTGTTTAAATTAATTATATTAATTATTTTAACATGTTTTATAATTAGATTATAAATATATAACTAAATTTATATATTATATTATTTAACTTGTTAACGCATTATTTGAGTTAATATTTTTTGAATGATTTATAAATTATATTATGTAACTTGTTAATTGGTTATTGAATTAATTTTTTTTTTTTGTATCTATTTGGTAGAATTGCAAATGGATGTTAATGAACCAAGCGTCAACAAACCGATTGATAATGACTCCAATACCATTGACATTGATACTGATGCTCCTAATTCAAATCCTACTCTTAGTACCATTGCTTCCCAAACACAAACTGAATATGGTAATAAAAGAAAAGCTCCTTATCAGACTAAATCCAATATTTGGGTGCATTTTACTAGAATTCCATTAGAACAGACAAAGGGGGAACATAGAGCTAAATGTAACTGGTGTGGGATCACTTATGCTGTTGATCCAGTAAAACATGGAACAAATACTTTAAAGAGACATATTTCGAAATGCACCAAAAATTCATGTCTGGAAAAGAAACAACCAATTTTAGCATTTATAAACAAAGGTAGTGGAGTAGAATATGTTGTTATTGGTGAAAAAGAATTGATGGTTCATAAATATAACTTGGAGGATTGTAGACGTGCATTGGCTGAATTAATTATATGTGATGAATTGCCTTTTAGGGTTGTTGAAGGATATGGGTTTCATAAGTATAGCAACCAATTAGAGCCTAGATTTCCTGTTCTATCAAGGATAATGGTTGCTAGGGATTGTTATAAATTGTATCTTTCTAAATTCAAAAAGTTAAAGGCTTTCATTAAAAATTCAAATGCTCGTGTTTTCCTAACTACAGACACTTGGACATCAATTCAAAATTTCAATTACATGTGTTTGACTACCCATTTCATTGATGGAAATTGGAAATTACAAAAAAGAAATTTGAGTTTTGTTCCAATTGAAAATCATAAGGGCGATACTCTTGGGAAGGCAATTGAGAAATGTTTATCTCTTTAGGGTATTGATAAAGTGTTCACTATAACTGTTGATAATGCAAGTTCAAATGATACAACCATTGCATACATGAAAAGAAAATTGATTAGTTGGAATAAAGCTGTTTGTAGTGGAAATTTTTTGCATATGCGATGTTGTGCTCACATATTGAACTTAGTTGTGACGGATTCATTAAAAGAAATGCATAGTTCTATTGCATCTATTCGTTGTGCTGTTAGATATGTTAGATCTTCTCCTGCACGTCTTAAAAAATTCAATGAATATGTTGAGATGGAAAAGGTTGAAAGTAGGAGTTCTTTGTGCTTGGATGTTGCTACTCGGTGGAATTCCACCTATAAGATGCTAGATGCTGCTTTAAAATTTAGGAAAGTGTTTGATAGGATGTCGAAGGAGGATGATTCATATACTTCTTAAATAAGGAAAAAGTTACTTCAGATTCTATAACTGAACTTGATAAATATTTGGCTGAAGGTATTGAAAAAAAGGTTCCTACTTTTGATATTTTGGATTGGTGGAAGGTGAATACCCCTAGATATAAAGTCCTTTCCCTAATTGCACGTGATGTATTGGCCATGCCGGTCTCTACTGTGGCATCCGAGTCTGTATTTAGCACTGCTGGGCGTGTAATTGATGATTTTAGAAGTTCTTTATCTCCTAAAATGACAGAGGCATTGATTTGTGCTCAAAATTGGTTGCGACCTTCAGAATTTAAATTTGAAGATCGAGATTTTGATCAGTTCGAAGAAACAGATCAAATTGCTAATGGTATGTTATTTATTTCATTAATTTTTATAATTTTTAAAAGTACTTTATTGTTTAAATTTATTATTGTTAATTTTTTTTACAGATTTTGCAGCAGGAGTTTCTACAAGTCTAACTCAAGAATCAATATGCACAAAGAATGAGGATGTAGAGATCAACCAACCAATTTGAGATTCTATTTTATTATGTTGAGATCTAATTTTTTTTAATTGGAACTTGTATGGTTTAGTAATTTAGTATTAAATTTGTGTATTGCATTGCATGTTTTTTTTTTTAAATTGCATGTTGATTGATGCTTGAGATTATTTTAATTCCATATTGATTGTTGTTTGAGATTATTTTTAATTACATGATTGAATGATGCTTGAGATTTTATAATTTTATTTGATTTTAGAAATTTGAAGTATGTTAATTTAATTAATTTATATATTTTATATAAAAGTTAAAATATTGTTGGAAATGTTTTTTTCTCATTTCAAAGACAATATTAGAAAAAACAAATTGTAATAAAAATATTATAAAAAATTAAATTAAATAGAGATTAAAAAAATTTATAACATAAAAAACACTCAAAAAATTGTCCCAAAAAACACTAATTTAGAGAGATGTGCCGAGGAAGAACAAAACCAGCTTTATATTGATCTTGAACAAGATGACAGTCGATGTCCAGATATTTAGTTCGTTCATGGAAGACTGCATTAGTAGTGATATGGATGGCGGCCTGATTATCACACCAGAGGGGGAATCGGTAAGGAGATCAAAACCACTAATTCTCTGAGTTGATAGGATATCCATTGTAGTTCACAGGCCGTCATAGCCAAACTTCAGTACTCAGCTTCAGCAGATGAATGAGAAACAATTGTTTGTTTCTTCAACTTCCAAGAAACTAAGGCACCACATAAGAAGATGCAATAGCCAGTAATGAAGCGTCTAGTATCACGACATAAAACCCAATCTGCATCACTGAAGCCTTGCAATTGAAGTGTATTCGAGCTTGGATAAAAAAAGCCCCAAATCTGGATTGGCTTTCAAATATCAAAGAACATTCAAGGTTGCAGTCTAGTGAGAGTCTCGTGGAGCTTGAACAAACTGACTGAGTTGCTGCACTGCAAAAGTCACATCAAGGCAAGCAAATCCAACATACAATGGCCTACCAATAAGTCTGCGATAATACTCTGGGCCTGAAAGCAGAGTGCCTTCTGTGGCCGACAACAAATTGCCTTTAGTTATAGGAGTGTGTGTTACATTGCATTGTTGAAGTCCTGCATCCTCAATGAGATCTAGGATATATTTTCTCTGATTTATAAAGATACCAGTAGAAGACCGAACAATCTTAATTCCTAGGAAGTATTTTTGGCTTGCCCTCGATCTTGTATGGTGAATTCTTAATGCAAAAATGTTTTAACAACCAAAATTTCAGTAAGTGAATTTCCAGTAACCAAAACATCATCCACATAAACTAGCAAGATTAGTAAAACAGAAGCCTTTTGTAGAATTAAGAGATAATGGTTCTGAGTTGACTGAGTAAACCCATAATGCTTAAGTTTAGATGATAATTCCACAATCCATTATCTTGAAGCTTGCTTCAAACCATAGAGAGACTTAGTAAGTTTACAAACTTACCCAGGCAAGGCTTTAGTGTAACTTTCTGATGGACTCATATAGATGTCCTTATCAATAAAGCCATGTAGAAAAACATTATTTAATACCTAGTTGATGTAGGGGCCAAGATTTTACTGCACCAAGAGTTAGAAAAAGCCTTACATTAACAGTTTTGGCACACATGTGAAAAAGTATAATTAAAATCCAAGCCTTTAACCTGATTATAACCTTTGGCCACTAACCTAGCCTTATATCAATTAATACTGCCATCTAACTTTAGCTTAAGCTTGAAAACCCACTTTGAACCAATAGGTTTCTTGTTAGTAGGTAAATCTATAAACTTCTAGGTATGATTAATCTCCAAAGCCAATAATTCAACTTGCATAACTTCAAATCATTCAGAACTTTGAGATGCTTCCATATAAGAGTATGGTTCTTAAATAGTAGACAGCTTAGCAAGAAAACACATATGGTTAATAGTAAAACATTCAACAATATCAGGATTTTGAATAATAGGACAATAGATAAGGTTGATGTGAAAGTTATTGAGCCAAGATGGTTGTTTGATAGGCCGTATGCTTCTTCTAGGTTGAGTAGTATTATTTACTGGTGGTTGAACACCGTCAGTAGATAATGGAATAATAGGCAACTGTAAAGGACTAAAAGTGCCTGGACCAATACTATTAGGTGTTAAACCATCAATAGATAGAGTTGGTAAGGAAATAAGATCTGCAGTAGGCAAATTGGAAACATTAGATTGATCAACATCTGAAAAAGCTATAGGTTGAGGAATAGATGGGGAAATCTTATCTACCTGAAGTGGAAAAATATGTTCAAACAAATCAACATCTCTAGATGAGAAAATTGACTGAGTTTCCAAGTCATAGAGCTTATAAGCTTTTTGACAAGCAGAGTAGCCTAGATAAGTGGATATGATAGCTCTACTATCAAATTTAGCTTTATGAGGGTTGCTATTTTTGGCAAAGGCTAGGCAACCAAACAATTTAAACAATGTGGTCTGGAGGTTTAGAGTATAGGATTTCAAAAGGTGTCTTCTAGTGTAATAATGATGTAGACAATCTATTTATCAATGTTGTAGCATGTAAGACAACCTTAAAAAGAATTAGGTAAGCCTAATTCAAATAATAATGCCCTAGCTACTTGAGCTATGTGTCTATGCTTCCTCTCCACCACCTCATTTTGTTGAGGTATATAGACACAAGTTCATTGATGAAGAATACCATAGGATGTGAAGAGATTTTGACATTGTGCACTAAGGAATTCTACTCCATTGTCTGTCCTGACATATTTAACTTGAGTATCATATTGAATTTTAATTAATTGAAGAAATTTTGAGAGTATAGCAAAGGTTTGAGACTTAGTATGCATAAAAAAATACCCATACAGCTCTAGAAAAATCAACTATGGTAAGAAAATAATGTGCACCAAAAATAGATTTAATGAGAGTAGGACACCAAATGTCAATATATAAGAGTTGAAATAATTTAACAGTCTGAATAGTACTAGTTGGAAAGGTAGACTTAGTCTGTGTAGCCATACGACAAATTTGACAGGGAATCAAAGAATCTGTCTTATTAATGAAAGGTAAATGTTGCAATACAATAGTAAAAGGATGTCCCATCCTTTTGTGCTAAAGTTACACATCAGATGTAGACACTTGGTTTACAACAAATGTAGTATTCAAAATATCAGTAGGTTTAGGTATAAAGGAATTAAATAATGCATTATTCAGTATGTACAGATTGCCCAAAAATTGGCTTGTAGCAACCACTTCTTTACTCTTCTGGTCCTGCAAAGTGCCAATGGTATTAGAAAAGGATAAGGTGAGATGATTATGCTGTGTATGTTTAGGTACTGAAAGAAGGTTGTAATTGAAATGAGGTATAAATAGCACATCTATTAGAGTCAACTTACTATGAAGTATGATAGTTCTTAGTGTTTCAACTTGAATAATACTGCCATTAGGTAGGTGAGCTTTAATAGATTGAGGGATCATCTTGAAATTATTGAAAAGTTTTCCATCTGTGCATATGTGGTTTGAAGAACCACTATCCACTATCCAGAAATTATTAACAAATTTATTTCCTTCATATACTACCATACCTACAAATTCTTCTATCTTTGCAAATTCAAAAAAGCATATGATGTTACAGCCTGCTTGCCTTTGATATACTTTGATACCTCCATCTTAATCATTTCAGCCAATCCTTCTTGTGTCTTCCAGTATATAGATTAGGTACTTGACCTTGATTTTCTGCATTTTCCATGTGTACTTGAACTCCTTGTTCCTTCTGCCTTCGAGTCTTGAGTTCAGTGTACCACTTGGTTCACCAATCAGCTTGAAACATGTTTCTTTGAGATGTCCATTCTTCCTGCAATAACTACAAATTTTATCTTCATTCTTACCATTCTCCCTTCTTCTAAAATTTCCTCTTCCATATCATTGTTTCTCATGTATTCCTGTTTTAACAAGCATAATTCCATTCTCTATAGCTTCTTCTAATTTCATATGTGCCACTTTCTGCCTCTCAACCATGAGAATTAATGAGTGTCCTTTGTTGATTGTAGGCAATGGATCAAACATAAGAATATGATCCTTTACATTGCCAAATCCTTCACTCAGTCCCATAAAGAACTGCATGTGTTTGTCCATAGAGATTATATCTTCTATCTGCTTACCAACACTACACTCACATTTGCCACAAGTGCAGTGTGGTATTGGTATAAGTTCATTTAATTCCTCCCACAACTTCTTAATTTTTGTATAATAAGAGCTGATACTCATGTTACCTTGTTTAACAGAAGTTATGTCTCTTTGCAATCAGTACAATTGAGGACCATTGCACTCACAAAAGTTCTCCTCAATTACCTTCCATAATTCCTTTGCTGAAGATGTATAGATAAAGGCTTCTGCTATATCGTTGTTCATTGCATTTAAAATCCATGAGGTTACCATGGAGTCAGCTTTAATCCACTCTTCATACACAGATGATCCTTCATTAGGTATCTTCACATTATCCTCAATAAAATTGATCTTGTTCTTTGCCTTCAATGCAATCTTCATTGCTATGTTCCACGTACAATAATTGTTTCCATTCAACAAGCTGGTGACTAACACCATTCCTAAATTATCAAAAGACTGGAGATGCGATGAATCTCCATCCTTATTAGTCTAAGTAAAATTATTCTGCCTCGTACTTCCTTCTTAAATCTTGATAGTGGGTGAATTTAGTTTATATTTTGCAAAGATACTTAAACTTTTAATGGGTTTTAATACTGATCTTGGCATATTTTTGCATAGGATATAACTTAAAGAGGAAATAAGAAGAAAATGAAGAAAGTTGCCAGAAGCTACTGGAAAGAGCCTCGGGTGTAACCCTTGGACAATTCTTGTGCTCAAGGGTATCTGATACTTGAAGATTTTATGAGTCAGCTGTAAATCCTGATTTGTTTGGAATATTTGAGATACAATTTTTTAGCAGAGTTCCAGGGATATTAAGACTTATTTATTTTCTTATTCAGTAGACATTAAGGAGAAATTTTATTAGGTGCTAAATTCTATTCTATTTGTAATTTCTTTTATTTTTATTTTCTTAATTAGGGTAGAAAACCAAAAGGGTATAAAAGCCAACTTATTGGCAGCCCTCTGGACCTTTCTCTTCTCTCCTCGAGCACTGTTCATAATTTTACAGCAACCATTAATATAATTTCAGTTTTCTTTTCTAAAAGCATGCATAAGTAAACTTAAATTTAGTTGAAGGGATAGTCAAGGTTATCAATTCGCCAAAATTTATGTGATCTAATCAATTCTTTTTTTATTTTCTTTAATTTCAGTATTTATATTTCTTCTGTGGCTTATTACTATTATTATTTTGCTAGTTAAATAATAAGGCTCATTGATTAATTAATTGAATAATATATCACCATTTAAAACTAAAAATTCATAATTGTTCTTTAGCTTTTGATACTTGTGGTAATTAGGCGTAGTACTAAGAATATGCATAATCTAATTTAAATAAATTTCGCTGTAGAATTTGTTAGTTAGAATTAGGTCCTTCTAAATCTTAAGGTTGTTAGTTGGTTAAACCCTAAAGGGCATCCCTATAAGGTTATTCAATAACAAGGGTTAATTGTAGAGCGTCTTTTAATTAATTTATCACTTAAGGAAGGATTGACTAATGTGAACGTCTCGGTTAACTAGAGCTAATTTACTGAACAATTAAAGAGAAATATTTTTATATCAATGATCAAATCTAAGAATTGAAACTACGATTATTTCCTTTGATTGAAATTATCACTATTATTATTTTTCAATTTTATTTAGCTATTATTTAATTATTTCTAATTTTAATTTTAGTTCTAAGTTTATTTTAAGTTTCATATATAAACTCCCCTATTTATTTTAGTTAAGTTTTATTTTAGGTTTTAAAAGAAAATTATAGTAATCAATTTCTCTGAGGATTCAACACCCTATTCACCACTATTACAATTTTAATTTTGCCCAAGAATAAAATTTTATTTTTGGTGGATTCAACGCCGCCAAATTTTAGCACTCTTGCAGGGGAACTTTGATTTTAACTTACTTTATTTCTTTTGATGACCATGTCTGATTGTGAGGATGAACTCCTATGCAATCCTGAGATTGAAAAGACTACTGAGAGACTAAGGAAGAAGATGAAACAATAAAAATAAGCTGCTGCAATTTTGTCAAGTGCAGCTGATCAAGCAGTTGACACGAATTCAGATTCAAATTCCTCATCTTCTTCTATGAATTTGAAGAACAATAACAAATGGCTGACGACCAACGAACTTTGAGGCAATTGATTGCCCCTCCAATTGACCAGCAACCCCTTTACATCACTTACCCAGCCCTGAATGCCTCTTTTGAATTGAAGTCGGGTTTAATTCATTTATTACCAAAGTTTTATGGGATGAAAAAGTGAAGATCCCCATAAGCATTTAAAGGAATTTCATATTGTTTGCTTAAGTATGAGACTACAAGGTGTAACCGAAGAACAAGTTAAATTGCGAGCCTTTCCTTTTTCCTTGGGCAGCCAAGCTAAAGATTAGCCTTTTGACTTACCATCTAGATCAATCACTACATGGACTGACATGGTGACAAACTTCTTGGATAATTTTTTTCCTGCTTCAAGAGCTGCAAATATAATGAGAGAAATATGTGGTGTTAAGCAAAAAGATTCAGAGAACCTTCATGAGTATTGGAAGAGATTTAAACGATTGTATGCAAGTTGCCCACGACATGAAATTTCAGAGCAATCTTTGCTCCAATATTTTTATGATGGTTGTTACCTATGAAAAGGAGCATGTTGGATGCCGCTAGCGGAGGTGCCATAGTGAATAAAACTCCTCAAGCTGCTAGAGACCTCATCACTATCATGGCAGCCACTTCTCAACAATTTGGCAGAAAGAAAGAAACTCCAAAGAGAGTTAACGAGGTAAGTATCTCTTTACTTGATTCCAAAATAACTCAACTAACAAATTTGGTACAAAATATGACTGTAGGGAATGTGCAACCAGTAAAAGTTTATGGAATTTGCGCTCATTTAGGATATCCTACTGATATGTGTCCCACACTTCAAGAAGATAAGCAACAACAAGTGAATGTTATAGGTAGATTTCCTAATCAAACCCAAAGGAGATATAATCCGGGGTGGAGGGATCATCCAAACTTTAGCTATGGAGCAACAACACCTAATTCCTAACACTTCCAGCCAAGGGCACCTCCACAACAGTCTCCACCACCACCATAAAAATCAGGTATGTCTCTTGATGACATGTTCAAAGCCTTTATGATTGATACCCAATAATTTCAATAGAAAACTCGCTCAAGCATTCAAAATTTAGAGACCCAAATGAGTCAGTTAGCCACGACAGTTAGCAAGTTGGAATCCCAAGGGAAATTATCTTCTCAAACGATAGTCAATCCAAAGCAAAATGCAACCGCTATAACTTTAAGAAGTAAAAATGAGCTACTGGACAAAAACCACCAGAGACTTACCCTTGGGTAGGGCTTAGATAAAAGGGTAGAATCTCAAATATTTGTTTAAAGAAAAGAACCACCAGCCACAGTGAACTTTGATTAGCCCCAACCTCTGGTAATACCACCTCCTTTCTCACAAAGGATTACTAAATCTAAAAAGGAGAAGGAAAAAAAAAAGAGATTTTGGAGACTTTTTGCAAAGTTGAGGTCAATATACCTTTGTTAGATTCTATCAAGCAAGTGTCTCGATATGCAAAGTTCCTGAAAGAATTATGCACAAACAAAAAGAAACTCATTGGTAATGAAAAGGTAAGAGTAGGGGAGAACATATCTGTTGTGATTAAAAGAAAGCTACCACCAAAGTTTAAAGATCAAGGTTTGTTAAAATAGGTGATTTGGGCATAAAGAAAGCCATTTGTAATTTAGGAGCTTTCATAAATGTCATGCCATTGTCTATTTACTCCTTTTTAAAGGCTAGTCCTTTGAAAGAAACTGGTGTAATTATTCAGTTAGTTGATAGGTTTGTGATTTACCCTAAATGGGTGTTAAAAGACGTTTTAGTTCAGGTTAATGGACTAATTCTCCTAGCAAATTTTTTATATACTTGATATGAAGGATGATAAGTCTTCTAATTGCTCTGATATTTTATTAGGAAGATATTTTCTTAGCATGGCTAGAATAAAAATTGATGTTCATGATGGTACATTAACTATGAAGTTTGATGGAGAAATTATAAAATTTAATGTTTATAATGCTATGAAGTACCCTAGTGATGTATCATGTATATATAGATTGGATGTCATAGATTATTTAAGTCAAAAAATTTTTAAGCTTAATATTTTTTATAATTTAAACACTGTTATTTGCAAAAGTCTTGATGCATGTAGATTAAAAAATCTAGATGACAAGTTTATTATAGGTGAAACTCTTTAGGAGGTGGTGTGCAAACTGGAAGCCCTAAAAAATATGAAGAAAAGTGCACCCAAATCTGACTTACCAGCATTTCATACTAAAATTTTACCTTCTATCGTGCAGGCGCCAAGTCTGGAGTTGAAGTCACTGCTTGAACATCTAAAATATGCATTTTTAGGAGAAGAAAAAAGCCTACCAGTGATAATTTCTAATAAGCTCAACAGGGAAGAGGAAGAAGATCTGATTTGCATGCTTAGGGAGTATAAAAGGAAGAAGCTACTGGGTGGACAATTGATGACATAAAAGGAATTTTGCCTTCAACTTACATGCATAAAATTCTTATGGAGGAAGATAGCAAGCCAAAAAGAAAAACACAAAGAAGATTGAACCCACCAATGATGGAAGTAGTCAAGAAAGAAATTTTAAAGTTTCTTGATGCAGGTGTGATTTATCCTATTTTAAATAGCAAGTGGGTAAGTCCAACTTAGATAGTACCTAAAAAGACAGGTTTGACTATGGTAAAGAATGCAGATGATGAATTGGTCCTAACTCGTTTTCAAAATGGGTAGTTTGCACTAATTATAGGAAACTAAATGCAGCTATAAGAAAGGACCACTTCCCCCTCCCATTTATTAATTAGATGCTGGAACGTCTTGCAGGTAAGATCCATTACTGTTGTCTTGATGGCTATTTAGGCTTTTATTAGATTCCACTAACACTAGAGGACCTAGATAAGATTACTTTCACTTGCCCATTTGGAACCTTTGCCTACTGGCGAATGCCATTTGGTCTTTGTAATGTCCCAGCCACTTTTTAGAGGTGTATGGTAAGTATATTTTTTTGAATATGTTGAGAACATCATAGAAGTTTTCATAAATGATTTTACCGTATATGGGAATTCCTTTGGTGAATGTTTGTCTAACCTAACTAAAATTCTTGAAAGATGCTTAGAGTCAAACCTTATGTTAAATTATGAAAAGTATCATTTTATGATTAATTAAGGATTAATTTTAGGGCATATTATGTTAGAGAGAGGAATTAAAGTTGATAAGGCAAAAGTTGATATAATTAAGTCTTTATCTTACCCCGCAAGTGTGCGGGAAGTTCAATCTTTCCTTGGCCATGTAGGTTTCTACAGGCGCTTCATCAAGGATTTTTCAAAAATTGACCAACCCTTGTGTTAGCTGCTACAAAAAGAAGTGGAGTTTAATTTTGATGATTCTTGCAAGAAAGCATTTGATATACTCAAAGACATGCTGATCTCTGCCCCCAATTATACAGCTACCAGATTGGAATTTTTCTTTTGAAATAATGTGTGACGCTAGCAATCACGCTACGGGAGCAGTGCCCGGGCAAAGAAGTGGAAGGGAACCTCATGTTACTTACTATGCGTCAAGGACTCTCGATGAAACCCAATCGAATTACTCCACTACAAAAAAAGAGCTTCTAACTATAGTTTTTGCTTTAGAAAAATTCCGTTCTTATCTTCTTGGTACTAAAGTTATCATTTATTCTGATCAATCAGCTTTTAAATATCTACTTAAGAAGAAAGATGCCAAGCCGCGACTTATCCAGTGGATACTCTTGCTGCAAGAGTTTGATTTGGAAATAAGAGACAAGAAGGGGTCAGAAAATTCAGTAACAAATTATCTCAGTTGACTGTTGGTGAACGAGGGACCAATTCCAATTAAAGATGAATTTTCGGATGAACACCTCTTTTTTGTTCAGCAATCGATGCCCTGGTACGCTGACATTGTAAATTTTCTAACTTCTAACATTTTTCCAGATGAAATTTCTAGAGTTGAAAAGGATAAAATCAAGAGAGAGGCTAGATACTAAATTTGAGATGATCCTTATCTATGAAAATGTTGTTTTGATAAGATAATTAGGAGATGCATCGATGAAAGTAAGATCCCTTTTATTTTAAATTTTGCTCATTCATATATATGTGGAGGACACTTTGGTCCTAAGTGAACAGATCGTAAAATATTATAGTGTAATTTGTTTTGGCCTTTCCTATTTTGTGATTATTATATGTGCAAGTATTGTGAGAATTGTCAAAAGACTGGTACTTTGAGTCATAGAAATTAGATGCCTCTTACACCTATTTTAATTTTTAAAAGTTTTAATGTTTGGGCTATTGATTTTATGGATCCTTTTCCTTCTTCTTTTGGCAATTGTTATATTTTATTTGCTGTTGATTATGTTTTGAAATGGGTAGAAGCTAAAGCTACCCGAATTGACAATGCTAAGGTTATTGTAGATTTTGTCAGATCACACATTTTTTTTTTAGTTTGAAATTCCAAGAGTGCTTATAAGTGATAGAGGGATGCATTTTTGTAACAAGGTGATGGAAGCTCTTCTTCGGAAATACAATATTATTCATCGCACTTCAACGGCGTACCACCCACAGACCAATGGCCAAGCTGAAATTTCTAATCAAGAGATTAAGTCCATCCTTCAAAAGATAGTAAATCCTAATAGAAAGGATTGGAGCTCGCATTTAGATGATGCATTGTGAGCCTATAGAACTACTTATAAGACCCCAATCGGGATGTCTCCATATCGGTTAGTATTCAGTAAACCTTGTCATTTACCTATTGAGTTAGAACACAGAGCATACTGGGCTATCAAGCAATATAATTTGAACTTAGAAGCAACAGAAAAAAAGAGGAAGTTGCAGCTCCAGGAGTTCGAAGAAATTAGGAATGAGGCCTATGAGAATTCAAAATTTTATAAGGCTAAAACAAAGGCTTTTCATGATCAGATGATTTCTAAGAAGCAGTTTGTAGTGGGACAAAAAGTATTGCTCTATTACTCCAGGCTTAAATTATTTCTTGAAAAATTGAGGACTAGATGGATAGAACCCTTTGTCATCACCAACTTATTTCCTCATGGAGTAGTATAAATTAGAAGTGCAGACACTGGTAAAATTTTTAAAGTCAACAGACATCGCTTGAAACCATTTTATGAAGATTTTTGCTCATCTACTATAGAGGATGTGCAGTTACAATGTCCTTTGGATGGTATTTGAGTGGAGGATGAAAGTCTAGCCGAAAACTTTAAATGAAGGAGCTAATGGGAGGCAACCCATTTCTCTTTTCTCCTTCTGCATTTTATTTCTTTTTCTCTGTTTATTTCTTTTGCCTTCATTTTCATTAATTTAATTGGTTTTAGTTTTGGCTTTATGTTAATTTTTACTTTTCTTTATTTTTTAATTATTTATTTTATTAATTTTTATTTTTCTTTTCGTTCATTCATATATTTACAAAAAATAATAAAAAAAATTGCTACTGTTCATCTTCTCCTTCATTGGGATGTTGCTAACTTATGAACTTGATTTTATTTTAGGTGCTAAATGGAGATGGTGTTACGTTGGTAGTTATTTTCTTTTCAGAGGGCAGTATTTGTGTTTATAAGCTATGGTGGCAGTTAACATTTAAATATTTATATATAATAATAAAGAACAAACAATGCTTAAAAGGGGAGCATTATGGGCATTTTCAATCTTCCACGTCACTAAACCCTAGACACTTTCTATTCACTTTCTTTTTCTTTTAGCCGCTACCCTTCACCACCCATCACCATCAATGCCACTGCCATCCATCCCTCTCCCCACCATTATCACTCCACTGAATGATTCCTCATCGCCCCGCTGCTGCCAGCTTGAGCTTGCCCCTCGCACCAACGGAGATCGTGAGAGAACCAGCCTCCAGATCGCCCGCTAGAGACGCTCGACCACTACCGCCTCCACCACGTCACTCAACCAGCAGCGATTCAAAGCGAGCAACTCCGACCATATTCATCGCGCGACCCAACCATTAAGCAAATCACCAGCCTAAGCTTATCCCTCGTCAGCCCCATCGAGCGACCCACAGCTCCATCGCAGTACGCACAATCCGAAGCCAGCCCCTCCAGTCACTGCCCCTGCCATCATCACCGAACTGCATGAGCACTAAGCACAGCAATCCCCATTGTGGATGAGAGACAGTCGCAGTCACCAACCTTGCACGATTTGAAGTTTTTTTTACTGGTTTAATTTCAATTTCTATCTATTTTGTTTAAGTTTTTCAGCATTATTTTTTAAAATAATATATATATATATATAAAATAAAAAAAAGTGTAGCAAACCCATCAAATTTTGATGAGCATCAACATGAGGGTGAAGTCGTGCACAAGGCATGGTGGCCCATCTTTGAGTTCTTCACCAAAATGACCTCAACTGATTGACGAGCATTCCAATAATGAATCTAATCACCATAGCAGGGGTTCACAGGAACCATTCGACCCACCTGCTACTGAACCCAGGAGTCGTTCACGTGTCAAGAAGGGGAGATTCTCTGGAGAAACTTCAACAGCAGTCCATAATCTAAATTTAAAATTTGATAATCCAAGTGAGCAACAACGATATGAACAAGTAAGTACATTCTCCATACTTCTAGAAAAATATGTTCATTTTCCTTCTTTGGGTTCATTGAAAATTATGACTGAATGTGTTGATTTGATTAGAAGCATTAGGTGTGAATCGTTTTTTATATTGGATAACCCAATTTTTACTTAGTTGACTAGAGAATTTTATGCAATGTTTGATTTTAACAAAACTGATCAGTTTGATTTAACTACACCTAATTTGATTAAATTTAGATTAATGGGTCAATGATTTAGTTTATCTCTCACTGAGTTTAATAAGACCTTAGGCTTCAATGAAAATGCTACTGTGTGATTTTTCTGATGATTTTAAAGCTCTTGATGTTTATTCTGATTTATGTGAGAATTTTGCTGCTCCATATGACTCTAGCAAATCGAAAGATTTATATTTTAGGGAGCTCGTGCTTAAATATTTGCATAGGTTCCTCGCATACTCATTTTTGGGTAGAAAAATACATCGGGCTTGGTTTCAAAGACCGAACTATTTTGCTTATGGTGTATGGCTAAACAGAGGAAGGTAAATTTAAGCTTTTGGTTGGCAAGTCAGTTTGCTAATGTTATTGCTGCCAAAAGACCTTTGATCTTGGACACTATTATTACTCAATTTGCAATTAATTCTTAGTTGCTCAATGTTGACACTACTGACTTGCATTTATCTTGTAAGCCAGTTCCATTGAATCTTCACACTTTGAATGAAATGAGACTGTTGCGGAAAGAAAATGGTATTTTTGTTTATAATTCCTGCAGAGCCCATTTCTCCAAGAGACCAACAGGTTTTTTGAAAAGCTTCACGAGCTACAACTCCTGTCACTCCAGCTCCTGCTGCTACAATACATCCTTTTTCATCAGATCAGGCGTTGTTGCGAACCATTCTTGGGAAACTTGATTGGATATAGAGGCGTCCAGACAATTTAGAAAAAAGCGGCAATGAGATTCGAGATTAAATCATGGAAGTTGACCACAACCTTGTCAGATTATCCATGGACTTAGACTTCCGATATCCTCGACGTCACTGACTATTCTAGCAGCCTTATCTCCTTCACTGATATCAGTGGAGTCCTCTAATTTTCAGTTGTTTTTATTTCTTATCTTGTTATATTTTTATTACATTGAGAACAATGTAGTTTTTAAGTGTGGGGGAGATTTCTTGAGATTTGAATCTATTTTTGGATAAATTCTGCTACCAGAATAGTTGATTTGTTCTTTGGTTTGATTGATTTTGAAGTTGCTACACACTTTTCATTGTTTTTATGTGGATATAGATGATGCCTTATATCTTTAGGAGAAATTTTGCTAAGTCCTAGATACGTTTCTTGAACTTTATCACTATTCTTACATTTTATGATTTCTTTGCCAAATTTCCACTTCACACGTTAATTAATTTAAAGATGACATTTTGAATCTTAAACTGTATCGTCAACTTTGAGGTTGATTGTTCTAGTATGATTCTTGTTAATTCACTTGATTATGAGCTACTTTAATTAATATCTATTATTGGTATAAAACGTTTTAAGGACTCCTGCTCGATAATATTTTTGTTTAATGAACTTAATTAGTTGAAAGCATTTAGTCAGGCTCATTTAATCTGTCTTGAGTTATTGTACTTGAAATGAGAAAAATGTTGAGAACTAAAAAAAGAGCCCAAAAAAATTTCAAAAAATGAACAATTTACTCCGTTAGTCAAAAGACTATGAGTAGAGCTAGTAGTCACTTGATTTTATGACCAGTTGAGTAATTGGGTGCCGATATCACAAATATTTGCCCTCCCGTCAAAAGGTTGGTAATATGTGAGGCAAGCATAAAGGTCAGGCAAGTGTAAAGGTGTTCCAAAGTAATAATAATAAGGTTATTAACACAAATTTTTATATGACTCGACAGATTAGATATTGCCTTCTGTATGTAACTAGCTTTCAACTTGGTAATTAATGTAATTAAAGTGGGGCAAAAATCTTGATATTTTATATTGATAATTTTATTGATTAAGTTGCTCATACTTGTGAATAAATTAGAAGCTTGTTCTATGAATTTTCAATTTTTTTATTGACACTCTATTTGAGATTATTTAAATGTTGTCGTTTGAATTAAGACTTGATGAATGTGGCATAGTGCTTTGAATTATAAAGTGATTAAGGACAAGTATAGGTTAAGTGTGGAGGAATTTGATAGTGGGTAATTTTAGTTTATATTTTGTAAAGATATTTAAACTTTTGCTGGGTATTTCTATTGATCTTAACATATTTTTTTATCGGATATAACTTAAAGAGAAAATAAGAAGAAAATAAAGAAAGTTGCCAGAAGCTGTTGGAAAGAATCTCGGGTGTAATCATTGGGCAAGGCTCGTGCTCAAGGGTATCTGATACTTGAAGATTTTATGAGTCATTTGCGAATCCTGATTTGTTTGGAATATTTGAGATATAATTTTTTAGCAGAGTTCTAGGGATATTAGGACTTATTTATTTTCTTATTCAGTAGACATGAAAGAGAAATTTTATTAGGTGCTAAATTCTATTTTATTTGTAATTTTTTTTATTTTTATTTTCTTAATTAGGATAGAAAACTAAGAGGGTATAAAAGCCAACTTATTAGCAGCCCTCTGGATCTCTCTCTTCCTCTTCTCGTACACTGTTCACGATTTTACAACAGCCATTAATATAATTTCAGTTTTCTTTTCTAAAAGCATGCGTAATTAAACTTAAATTCAGTTGAAGGGATAGTCAAGGTTATCAATTTACCAAGATTTATGATATCTAATCAATTCTTCTTTTATTTTCTTTAAATTCAGTATTTATATTTCTTTTATGACTTATTACTATTATTATTTTGCTAGTTAAATAATAAGACCCATTAATTAATTAGTTGAATAATATATCGCTATTCAAAACTAAGAATCCGTAATTGTTATATAGCTTTTGATACTTATGGCAATTAGACATAGTACTAAGAAGATGCATAATCTAATTTAAATAAATTTCACGGTAGAATTTATTAATTAGAATTAGATTCTTCTAAATATTAAGGTTGTTAGTGGGTTAAATCATAAAGTGCGTTCCTATATGGTTATTCAATAACAAGGGTTAGTTATAGAATGTCTCTTAACTAATTTATCACCTAAAGAATGATTGGCTAATGCGAGCGTCTCAGTTAGCTAAAACTAATTTACTGAACAATTAAAGAGAAATATTTTTGTATTAATGATCATATCTAAGAATTAAAATCAAGATTATTCTCTTTAACTGAAATCATCACTATTATTATTTTTCAGTTTTATTTAGCTGATATTTAATTATTTTTAGTTTTAATTTCAATTCTAAATTTATTTTAAATTTTAGATATAAACTTTCCCTTATTTATTTTAGTTAAGTTTTATTTTAGATTTTCAAAGAAAATTAATTTTAAATAATCAATTTTTCTGAGGATTCGGCACCTTATTAACCTTTATTATAATTTTAATTTTGCCCAATAATAAAATTTTATTTTTGGTGAATTTGACACCCCCAAATCTCAATAGTGATTTCACTCAAAATAAGTAGAAACAAACGAGAAAACACTAGAAAATCACAAGAAATGAAAATAAAGTATAATGGAAAACTAAACCTTAACCTCTCTGCTCTTATACCATGTTAGATATCAAAATGGAGGGAAAAATCTAAAGAATTCTTATTACTCAATAAGTTATATACAGAAGATCTAAAACTAGATTGCTGTTTCACTTGAGATAAATGCCAGCTGTGATGACTGCACTAACTTTGACTATTATACAAAATATCTGCTAACTGACAAACAAAGCTGGAGAAGAAGAAAATCACACAATCTTCACGTGCATAAATTGGTAACGGTGCGTTTTGACCCATTGATTATAACCTGCCACTGCTCATCGTTTTAGTCCAAAACGCATATAACTTCTTCTAATATTTTTTTAATTTTGATAATAATTAATTATTATTTCATAATATAATTTAAAATTTTAAATAATTAATAAGATATTTATCTAAATTTTATCTAATAATTAGTAATTTATCAATTAATATAAATTAATTTTTAAAGCATTAAATTTATTATTACTTGAAAAGTTTAAATAGGATTATGATATTCATATTAATAATAATTAGTTACTATATATTATATAAAAATAAATTAAATATTAATAATAATATAAATTAAATTTTGAAGGAGCACTATATTATATTTGCATGAGCATCTTCTTTGTACGTTTCAACATATGTATACATTTTTTTTCACAAATGTCAGTAATATTACATTTTTGAATAATTTTGTTTTCATGTTGATTTACTTTGTTAAAAAAATTTAAAATATTAAAATTATAATAATTTATATATGTAATATACTAAACTTTAATAATGCTAATTCTATATATCGTATTGAAAATATAAGATAGTGATTCTATACGAGAAAGTACCATTATTATATATATATACTTTTATAAATTATATTTATTTTAATTTTTTCATATAATCTTATAATGTTTATTTTGTACAACACTTATTAATAAGTTTAAATTAATTATTAAATAAGCAAAATATTTATAATTATTATTTTTTTATAGTTTTTTACTTAAAATTATTATAGGATTTTAAAATTATTATTATTATAATATATATATTAATTAAAAACACATGCAACATCGCACTGATACCATTCTAGTATTAATATAAAAATAAATAAAGGATGAAGGTATAATTTGTATCCTATATTTTAGCTAGTGGACCTAATTAACCTTTAAAATTTTTTTGAACAAACTCATAACTTTTTTTTTTTTAAATTCGGACTAAATTGAATTTTTTTTTTTACGAAACTATTAGTTAAACTAATGATAATGTCCAATTTAAATATTAGTTAAACATTACGATTCAAATTAAATTTTTTATAATTTATTAATATTAATATATTATTTTAAAAAATTATTTATTAATAAATAAATTTTAATAAACAAATCTTTAATACTAATAATTCATAATATTAAATAAATAATTTTTACAATATCATAATTTATAATAATCTTAAAACAAAATTAATAATTTAATAATTTATAATATTAAAAAAATTTATAATAATATTAATAATTCATAATTTTATAATATTAAAAAAATTTACAATAATATTAAAAAAATTTGTAATAATATTAATAATTCATAATCTTTATTTTGTTAAAATAATTATAAATTATGATATTATAAAAATTATTTATTTAATATTATGAATTATTAGTATTAAAGATTTATTTATTAAAATTTATTTATTAATAAATAATTTTTAAAAATAATATATTAATATTAATAAATTATAAAAAAATTAATTTGGATCCAAATGTATAACTAATATCCAAATTAGACCATGTTAATTCAGTTAATTATTTTATTAAAAAGTTCTAATTTGACATGAATTAAAAAAAATTATTTTGATTAAAAAAATTTTAAAAGCTACATGCTATAATATAAAGTCTAAATTGAACATTTATTTTTAAATAAATTTAAATGAATAAAATGTTATATTATATTCTCTCAAACATACACCATCAAATCAAAGTATGAAATTCTTTTTTTAATTTTTTAAAGTATATTGAAATTAAAATTTATTACTCAAATTATATAGGCAACTCATCATCATATTATATCTAGGCGCACATAAAACATTGTTTTCACTATGAATGAATATAATATTTATTTTTATACTTTTATCTCTTTATTTTTGTACATCATAAGCAATATTTTTTCAATTTTTGTCAGAATATAACTAAAAATATGTATTGTTTAAAAAACATAATTACATGAATGAAAAATATATATTAAAAAAGAAAAGATCAAAATACAATGACTCACACAAAATTAACATCAATTAATTCACAATCCACATTTATTACCAACAATTTAACTAGCAATAAGCCAGTTACACAAAGCACAAACCTAGAGATCACACAACAATACAAGTAGATAATTATTATTTTTCATGGATATGCATAGGAACGTAACTTACATTGATTTATTGACTAAATCAATTAGCCATTATCAAAGGAACAAAAACTAGATTATCTCCTTTAAAAAAATGGCAAACAGGGATGGTTCCTGGTTTAATCCCCAGAACTCGAAAAGAAGCATGATTAGGACTCCATTGAGAAGTATCCATATGACAAACAACAACACCTTCAACTCTTCCCCCATTATCACCTCCAAGTGAAACCAAGAAAACTTTGTTCTCAGTTTGTTGGCTATGGCAATAAAATACTGTATAAGGGTAAGGCATTGTATGGCAAGCAACCATTTTTGGAACTGGAATTTCTTTAGGTACTTGCAAGATTGTGTAATTATCTAAATGGGTTTTTGATTTTACGAGATGGGCAGTTTGTAAAATCTTGAATTGAGTCTCAAATCCAAAGGTATCATGAACAAAGTCTAGCACTGACTCTAAAGAAGTTGCACAAATGTTAGTTTCTCCTTTGATGGGTTTGGTCTCACATTCTTTAAGAGTGTGTTCTATGGCTTTGGCTTGTGGAGAGTTATGAGAGAAAGAGAAGAATTCAAGAAGATATGGGAAGTGTTTGTATGAGAATGGAATTGAATTTGCTTCTTCTTTGGGTAACATTGGAGGAGTTGTCGAAGAATCTTTCATGGGAAAATAAATTTGCATTTTCTTGCCAATTTTAAGGTCATTTGGGGTGAAAAATACCATCGCTGTTGGGTCTAAATGATCCATACGAGATGATGGATTTGCAACATGATCATGATGATGAAAATTGTCTTGTTCACTAGGAAGTCTCAGAACTTGATCTCTTGCTCCTTCACTTCTATGAAAACTCTGCAAAATAATTTTCATTATGAGTTTAATGTATAAAAATATATAGATATAGACACAAAAGTATAGTATTTGGAAAGATTATTTATTACCAGAACAAGAAGAACAGGAATAAGGAAGGTCTTCAATGCAGAATGTATCCCCATTTACAGTAATCTTTGATTGATTGATCTTTTGGCTCAATATCAAAATAATTTGCTCTTCAGCGTAATATCTTATTTTTCAAGAAAAGAGAGAACTTTAGAAAATCAATTAAAAATATATTCTTGCACTAGTCCCTTTTCCATTTTTTTTTCTAAAATTGTGCATCCGTCGTTTTAATTAATTTTTAGAAATCTATCAAACCGACCGTCATCAGGTTGAAGAATGCATCATATGCAAAGCCAGCTACTCAAAAGAATAGAAGTTTACAAAACCGATCATAGTAGGTATGGTTGGGTTGATTTTGGTCGGTTTCAATTAGTTTTTACTTGTAAAATATTTAAGCTAAAATTAAATTGATAATATCGATTTATTTAAATTTTAAATCAAAATCGATTGAAATAGCTGGTTTAACCACCTAATCGGTTAAATTGGTCAAAACAATGATAAGATGGGATTGATTCAACCTATTTGATCATCCATACCTTTTTTTTCTTTAATCTAATTGTGAAATTTCCATTTTTTTAAATACTGAAATGAGGGAAAAAAAAATTGATCGTGTATTTATTAATTAGGGGATTATATAATTACAGTTAAATTGTATCGCAGAGTGCTTTAATTTTTATTTTGAGAAAGGTAATTGTAAAAATAAACATGTAACTATTTTCTTGTGTTTTTACAATTTGGATCCAACAACTAATTTGTAGAAAAGGTAAACAATTTCATCTAACATAAAATACATTAATTAAAATTTGTAATTTTAATAATTTGGTGTACATTATTTAGCTTAACGATTGCAATTAATTTTTGGCAGTTAACTGGTTACTAATAAACAATTAAATATTTATAGCCGCAGAATGGTTGTACTAATTATAAATTTAAAATTCTCACCCATTATTTAACATTTAAAACACGAATAATGAGTTTAAAGTGATTGATAATCCCATGTTTTACATGTTTTTAAAACTCATGGATTTACTATGCATAATTTAATAATAAGTTCAGATTTAAATTCGATTATTTTTCTTTTATGCTAAAAAAATGTACTATTCAAAATTAATATTACAAATGTTACTTGTTAATAATTTTTAATTTTTATTATTTGACTCTTTAAACAATATTTGCCAATAAATTACATATAAACATAAATAACTAACCAATAAATTAAGCCCATTAATTAGAAACTTTAAAGTTTAATATTAATAGTTAATTTGTCAAGTTTATTAGATAAAAAAGATATTTAAATATATTAGTTCACATAAATTATTTTGATTATAATTTTAAAATATAATGAAATAAAACAATTAATAACACTTTATATAATTAAATCTGATTTTTCAAAAAAGTTATTTGATATATAATATAAAAAGTTGATTAATCCATATATATAATATTTCTGAAAATAGGTTGGGATTTATATTTATATTTATATAATATTTCTGAAAATAGGTAGGAAAATCCAACTTCATGCTTAATTTGTTTTCTTCTCATTTATGATTGTTTTTTTTTTTTAAGGATAAGGCAGCAACCATCTCAATTATTTTAATAGCAAAATTAAAATATTAGATTTCTGTCAACTTCATGCTTAATTTGTTTTCTTCTCATTTATGATTTTTTTTTGAAGGGTAAGGAAGCGATCATCTCAATTATTTAATAGCAAAATTAAAATATTAGATTTCTGTCAACTTCATGCTTAATTTGTTTTCTTCTCATTTATGATTGTTTTTTTTTTTGAAGGGTAAGGCAGCAATCATCTCAATTATTTTAATAGCAAAATTAAATTATTAGATTTCTGTCAACTTCATGCTTAATTTGTTTTCTTCTTTTTTATGATTGTTTTTTTTTTGAAGGATAAAGTAGCCAGCAGCGATCATGCTCAATTATTTTAATAACTAAACAGTAATTTATACACATTATTTCTAAAAAAATAACTAATTCACTTTATTATTTTTAAAATTTAAATTTTACATAAATTTTTCGTAAAATTAAAAATTTTATAATAAAATCACCATCAATTTAAATTATTATTATTTTCATTAATAATGTCATATTAATTTTTAAAATAAATTTATTATAAATTTTATTCAACGTCTATAAATTTATTTTTTAATTTCACTAATCATTCTTAAATAATCTCTTAATTTTATCTGTCATCCTTAAAAAATTAATTTAAAATTATATATAATCTATATTGATGCAATAATTCTATTTTTAAACTTCTCATCTTAAAAAAAAATAACTAATCGTCCAAACAAATAAAGTATTAATTAGTTTAAGAAATCTTAAATAATTTTAAAATTTTTATTTTTTTATATTTAAATGATAATTTTAAATATTTTTTATATTTGAATAATAATAATTATTATTCTATTTTTATTTTTTGTAAAATAATATTTAATAATAAGTATTATAATTAAACTGTAAAAATTAAATTATTCAAAATTTTCTAATTTTAAAATTAATATAATTATTACTGTAATATTTTTTATTTTTTTTAAATTATTTGTAATAATAATTGTTATTAATTATAAAGTAATTTTATTTAATTATTAAATAAAATTTATTAGTCAGTTTAACAAATTTATTAGTAATTTTTTTAAAAAAAATTAAAAATTTTAAAATTATTTAATTTTAAATAATTTTAAAAAATTTAATTTTTCTACATTTGAATAATAATAATTATTATTATTAAAAATAATTTTTAAAAAATAAAAAATATTATTCAAATAATTTTTTTATATTTTAATAATAATTATTATTATTCTATTTTTATTTTTTATAAAATAATATTTAATAATAAGTATTATAATTAAACTGTAAAAATTAAATTATTCAAAATTTTTTAATTTTAAAATTAATATAATTATTACTGTAATATTTTTTATTTTTTAAAATTATTTGTAACAATAATTTTTTATTAATTATAAAGTAATTTTATTAAATAATTAAATAAAATTTATTAGTCAGTTTAACAAATCTATTAGTAAATTTTTTAAAAAAAAATTAAAATTTTCAAAATTATCCAATTTTAAATGATTTAAAAATTTTAATTTTTCTACATTTGAATAATAATAACAATTATTGTTAAAAATAAATTTTAAAAAATAAAAAAAATTACAGTAATAATTATACTATTTTTTAAAATTAAAAAATTTTGAAAAATTCAATTTCTTACAATTGAATTATAATAATAATTATTAAATATTATTTTATAAAAATAAAAATAGAATAATAATAATTATTATTTAAATGTAAAAAATATTTAAAACTGTCATTCAAATGTAAAAAATTTTTTTTTTAAAAATTACTTAAGATTTGTTAAACTAATTAATATGTGATTTGTTTAATATGTGATTTTAAATAAATTTTTTAAGGATGACGGGTAAAATTAATAGATTAATTAAGGATGAAATGTGAAATTAAAAGATTTTTTAAGTACAACAGATGAAATTAAGAAAATTTTTCATAGACGACGAATAAAATTTATAATATATTTATTTTATGAGCTGATATGACGTTGTTAATAGAGATGATGATAGTTTGGATTGAGTATGACTTTATTATAAAACTTTTAACTTCAAGGATGGTCAATTTAAAATTTAAATTTTAAAAATAATAAGGTCAGTTAGTTAATTCTTCAAAGATGATGGGTTAAATTACTCAATAGCTAAATTAAAATATTAGATTTCTATCTTTTTCATGTGATTTCTTGTACAAACGACAGAGTCTGCACCTGCATATAGCTTGCTAATTTAATCATGGGATTTGCCCTGCCTATTTTCAGAAATATATATATATATATATATATGCATGCATGTATGTGAAGTTTGTTTTTAGTCATGAATATGTATACATGACGTTGGTATAATAAGTAAGTCTTAATAAATGATTATATTGATTTTTTCTATTTATCGGTCAAGGATAGATCATCCATGTTGAGATTGGAAATTTAAAAATAAGATTTTATTTATATATACATATATATATATATATTTATATATACATATATAACTTCTCCTACCAGGTTTTTAAAACTACCTTATAATAAATAATAAATGTGGGTAATTCTGTATAGATTAAATAGAAAAATATGATTCAAATAATATAGAAATGTAACAACTAACTTTTAATATTGACATTCTTAAATTTGAATTAAAAAATTTAACCCAAGACACCTTGCATATATAATAAACATATATATTGATGATATATTAGTGCTAAATACTAATTAATATAAGTAATCCATTTATTCCAATATATTAATCTCTAGTTATAACAATTAGGTATCCAATAATTATCAAACAACTTGACAAAAAAGTTGGTGTATAAAATGATGAAAAGTGGGGTATACTTGATGTATGTATGTATAAATGTACTATACGTATCTTCCAAAATATATATGAAGTAAGCACTTGGAGTTTTCTATATGTATATTTGCAATTATAAAACAGAGGAAAAATATACCGAAAACGATAGAAACTTATAGAAAGCAAAGAGAAAAAAAATTATATAACACAACGGTGATTCTAAACTACACAATTAGATAATGATATATTTTTCATATTTTATCATCGAGAGTTTAAAGCATTTACCTAGAGAATTTTTGTTAGTGGATTTGTGTATATTGATTTTTAAAAACCATAAGTGCACGGCTCGTAACAAGTAATATAGTAAAAATAAGAGTCAATCCCACATAGAATATCAATTTGATTAACTAAAATTCAATCTAACTATTATCGAAAAATTAACAAATTGCAACAGTTTAATTTTGCCTAATTAATTTAAATCTAAGTCAATTACTCTAAACTAAGTATTCAAATAATTAATGGTAAATGAGTAGGATTATGTTTCATTAGAGTTTTTACTATGGATCTAATTAATGAAGTATTAAGTTCTAATTCTTAAATCCTAGATATCTAATATCACTCAATTTATCCACTCCTCTCTCAAGCAAGGGAAATATAATTGGACAATGATTAAATTACTATTCTCATGTCAAATAATCAAAGTCCAATTCAATTTAATCAAGATATTAATTTTGGATTCCTAAGCAAATAATTTATCTCTAAACTTAATCACTCAAGATTGATGATTTCACATCAAAAATCACATTCAACTTTCGTATTTTATATGATTATTTAAATTTAACAATTGGTGGTCAAACAATTACTACTAATAAATTAAACCAAAATCATCAAATCAAAGATAAAGAAAATTAATCTATGTATGTTAATAGATTATAATCAAACTCACAGTTCAAACATCCAAATTCACCTAATCCACAAAAGGATTAGTTGCTCATAACTAAATTAAACTTAGATAAAATAGAAATTAAAAAACAAAACACAAATTTCATCATTCTAATATTCAAAACAAGAAAATAACAAAGCATTAAATAAAATATAAAGTTAAAAATATAAACTAAATAGAGAGTTCAAACGATGTTGGTGAAGAATCTGGCAGAGACAACTAAGTCTTCCTCTAGCGTAATCTCTTTCTTTCTTTAATCTCCAATTGAGCTAAAATTAATTTACTCTAAAAAAAATATGAAGAAATGTAGTCTAACACTCTAGATAGGCTCCTTCATGTACTGTTCACATTCCCTCTTTTTTTTTTCTCCCTTTCTCTTCCAACTAGATTCCTCTTCTCTAGATTCTGTTCCAACATTTGAATTTAAAACTTCCCCCTCAATTTTCTATCTAATCTCATCATTTTCTTCAATTGACTCCTTCAGTAAAATTGTAGCCCCAAGAGATTAGATGGTTTTAGGCTTTTGAATCAACTGATTCAGACTGGAGAAGCCAAAGTTATGGCCTAATTATTATTAGTGATCCGGATAAAACTTCTACTTCTGACATTTAAACCCAATTTCAAATTTAAAGTTGAAGGCCCAAACGAATTCAGAATTTAATGAACTAGACATTTTTGGAAAGCTTGAGATGTTATATATCAACTTCATGAAGACTATATTTCCAAATTTTCACTTTATAACCACCAAAATTATATTTGAATCTTTAAAGGTTTAATTCTGCCAAAAATTTTAGCTTATTCACAGTTATAAGAAATTAATTTAAATTAAGCTTAATTCAGGAATAATAAAATAAAAATACATAAATAAGCATAGAATATATTAATTTAAGTCTATTACATGCTAAATATGATAGAAAATATATGGTTAATTTGTTCCTATCATATTCTCCCACACTTGAACTTTTGTTTGTCCTCAAGCAAATTAACATTATTAAATCAAATTTCAACAATCAATCAAACTCAATCAACCAAAGAAAAATAATAATCAATTATTCTTAACTTAAAATACTAAACTTTAAAGAATTATAATCTTGAATAACTTTACAAACTAAGCACACTTATACATTAATGAAATTTAGCAAAAACTTTCATGTCAAACCATAGTTATAAGAAAATTATCATAACTTCATTAATCCAAGAATATAGCAAGCATTACTAAGTAATAATTTTTTCACAACAACTTTGGGATCAATAAGAACTGTGTATTTATAATCATTATTATATGTATATATATATATTCAATGGGTGCATTTTATGCTCCAATCCATTATTATTATTATTGTATTCTTTCTCTTTTTATATATATATGTGGTGGATGTATTTTATACTCCATTCCACCTTAATTATAGTAAACGAGTGCGTTTTACGCTCTATCTCACTAAAAATAATATATATTAACTTTATATATATGCATAATTCTCAAATCATATCCCAGCATAATTAAGCTACTTACTACCTTAGTGATACATACTAACTCAAGAATCCATTACATTACAATAATCTAAAAAAAAACTATGATAAAAAATGATTTTAAATATTCTTTAAAATAAGTGTTATTAATTTGTAAAATTTCTCAAAATCACAACCTTCTCCATTCCATACATTAAATTAAGAATAACCAAAAATTATTTCAATCTAGCTAAAAAAATTCAATTATCAAGTTGAAATCTAAAATAACAATAATTAACGCACTTAATAACAAGCAAAGAACAAGTAGAAATCAAAAATCAAATAAATTATAAAGAAGTGGAATAAAGATCTATTATTTATTGAAACCTGAAATTTAAATCTACTACAATTAAAAATAAAAAGACAAAATTAAGTAAAAATAAACTAATAAGAATAAGAGTTAATTATAAATTTCTAAGCATCTCCCTCTTCTTTCTTAATGGTTACTTTATCAAACTGAACTTTTTTAGGGATCTTTGGAGGTCTACCCCTTTTCTTCTTCTTCAAATTAGAAGACCTACCTCTCTTCCTCTTTGTTGGTAATGTCTTAGGTTCATCATCTTCACTTGAGGTCTCATCTAAAATTACCAAATCAAGTTAGGATCCAACTTTCTCCCATGCTTTCTCTAATTTTTTCCTTTCCACTATCTCGTCGAGATCAAAAGTGCATTTATAAGGATCAGGATAATCATGTCTAAAAGCATATAAGGCAGTGAGTTGTTTAGGCATTTCGATAGGTGGATTCACAAAAAAATTTTCAGAATTCCATATGTCATCTCTATACCAACTCCAAGTAAATGATTTCTCGTTATTGTTTATATTTTTCTCTCTAAGGTTATGCTAATAATATATTAAAGTGATAAGAACTTAACCTTATATAGAGAATAAATAAAGACTAATCTTAAACCAAACAATAAAAGAAATTCTAATTAAACACTTATTATTTAAGTTTATTAATTAAAAATAAACTCTTAATCAATCTAGGATAAGAATTTAAATTCAAAATAAAAGATAATAACTTAATCTTAGATAAACTAAGATAGATAACTAAAATTTAAACAAAATCTAATAATAAATATAATAATTATATTTTTTATTATTTTTATTATTTTTACTTCTTTTTTTTCAAAAAATATGGAATTTTTTTTAAAAAAAATTTGAAAATTCTTTTTTTATTTTAAATTACAAAAACACAAACAAAGAAAACATAAACAATAATAATTCACAAAATTCAAATTAAACAAACTAATAAAATAAAATAAATAACAAAACAAATACTCCATTCCCACACTTAAAATTTTTATTGTCCCTAATAAAAAATAAATAACTACACATAAGAATACAACAAATAACATGAAAAAGAAAATATAATTAGAAATAGAGAAAGGATAAAAACTTCCCTGAATTATGGCGACGATATAGGTGAGGGAGTCGGCGACGGAACAGACAATCCTGAAAGTTCAATATATTTTATGAGCTTGTAATTGTGATATGTCTAACTCATTTCCATGTCGATAAGTCTGCGATTTATAGTCCCTATTTTATCATCATACTACTTTTGTTTCGCCTCCATAATATTTAGATGTGCGCTCATCTCCTGATTCTTTGCATCCATTGAATCAAGTGGCTTTAAAACTTGTCGCCATCCCTGCTTCTCATTTGCATTATCATCATCTTGTTCATCATCACTTTCGTCTTCCTCATTGGACTCTTCTTCATATGCAAGCTGATCACTTGGTGTTGTACTACTTGAACCTCCTTAAATTAATTTCTTGTAGCACATTCTCATTGTGGGATCCCTTAAACTACTGTCAGCATCCAAAATCTCAGCACGACATAAAGTGTCAAATGAATATGGATTCCATTGAAGTGTTGTTAGGATTAAAAATTTTAAAATAAACTGCTTGTAAAACCCTTGGTTTTTGATTATTTTTAAGTCTATGGGCAAAATAGTCATTTTGTACCCTCATATGTCGTTTGAACATAATTTAATGGTTTGAATATCTTTTTGATACTCAGGACGACGAGACGATCGTTTTGAGTATAATATTGTGTTTTTGGCTTCGGGGGGTATTTTCGTCATTTTTGAATTTTTGTCGTTTTCGGTATTTTCGGGTATTATTATGCGTAAAACATATTTATAAATTATTTTGGGTGAAAGTTTGAAGTTAAAAATAAATTTGAGTTGATTTTGTGAATTTTATGGTTTTGGGTAATTTTTATGAAAATAAATAATTTTGGGGTGTTTTTGAATTAAAATAAATTAGTTTGGGGTAAAAATATAATTTTGAAGAGTTGTTTTCCTATAAATAGGCCTAAAAATCAGATGGGGGTATGTTTTTAGTCTTCTATTTTCGGGTGTTTTGAAAAAAGAGGAGAAAAATTGGTTTTAGGAGCAAAAACCAGAGTCCCGTCGTTTCGTCAGTGCGCGCGCAGGCTGCCGGTGTCGTTTGGCGAGGGACGCGCGTCGTTCGGCGTGCGAAGCTCCTGTCGTTCGGCGTGTGGAGCTCGTCGTTCGGCGGCTGGGCGTAACGGCTCGCAGATGTCGTTTTGGCCAGCGTTCCAGCAGCTCGATTTTTCGAGTTTTTGAGTTTTTTGAGGTTTTTCTTGATTCCTTTTGCATTATTTCGACTTCCATTTGATTATTTCATGTTCATATCATATTGGGTTGGTATTTTTCTTAATTAAATTGTCTAAATTCGAATTATTATTTAATTAAATTGATTTTTACAAAAAAGTTAGGTTTTGGGTTTTTATTGTTTTGAAGGATTTTGATATTGAATTAATTGATTTGGCTAATGTGTTGGGTTCCGAAAATTGATGAAGGTATTGAGTTAGGGTTTGATTAAATTGATTTGGGTCTTAAGATTTTCGAATTAATTGTTTTCTTTGAGTTTTTGGATGAATTGATTTTCTGCTGAAGTTTGATTTTTGTGCTGTATGTTTCCCGATTTTTAATTAAATATTGGAACATGATAAAAATCTGAAATTTGGATGTGTGGCTCGAAATTGAGTCTAGTTTATGAGAAAAATAATTGTTGGGATTTTGAAGCATCGAATATTTCTGGAAAATTCAAGTTTGCTACTGTTGTCTGACAAACTGTGCTGTTGATGCTATTGCATCAACTGTAACTTTCGAAATTCATATTAAAATGTATAAAAATGTTTTTGATTTGATTTTCATATATGTTGTAGTTCTGGAAGTATAGTTTACAAGAAAAATATGTTGGGCTATATTTCTATTTGTTATACGGTTGAAATAATTTGATCTTTCTACTGCTACCAGTATGGTAACTGGTTGTATGAATCCGATTTAAGAATTAAATTGAGGGACTTAGAGGTTTCTAAAAATTATGAAATTTTGATATGTTGTTTATGATGATGTTGTGAATTCGAGAAAAATAATTTGGAGTCTGGTTCTAATTTTTAGGTTTCGAAATAAATTAAGAATTGACACTGCTGTTGGTTAAGGGTTTTCGGATGATGTCTGATTTGGAAATTAATTTGAAGGTCTTAGATGTCTTGTAAAATTATGAAATTTTTATAGGTTGTCCATCCTGATGTCTATTATATGAGAAAATTATTTGGATAATTTGGTGGTAACTTAATGTGAAGGATTTATGATGATTTTTGCAGTACTGATTTTTAGTGGTTCAAACAGAATCAGAATATTGTAAAATATTTTTGGGGTATCAAATAAATTTGGATTAATCTGAAATTTTGCACACATGTTATTTGGATATTGGAGAAGCTACTGGCATGTTTCCAGAATTTTTAGATGATGGAATTATTTTCTGGAAATTTTTGAATTATAAGGACTACTTAAGAATTTTTATCGGTTTTGGGTGTTGGTAAGAATTATGATTTTTGCATAGGGAATGATGTGATTTTATTTGATGATGAGTTATCAAAAATTGAGTTGAGGTTCTGGTTCTAATAAATTTTAGTTGAGTAGTTGATTTTGTATTTTTGAGTTGCAATCGGTTTAACCCTTGGGTTGAACCATAATTTTTTAGTTGAGTCGGGTTGGTTTTTGATTTTGGATTATCTTGGTTAATTGTTGGTTAAGTATTGGTCTTTTGCATTCATAGCATGCATTGCATCCCTCATGATAGATAAGAAGTGGGATTGATTGTTGGACTGTGTAATTATCTTTCCTTAGGCAATAATCCGGCTGAAGCTCGAGGTCAGTAGGTTGTGAGGATTGGGCTAAGCTTTCTTTGGATACCAGGTAAGTTCTATGGGTGTATGTGATTATTTGTGTTGTGATTATTTGTGTTGTGCTACTTGCTAACAACTTATATATATAAACCCTTCTTATATATATTATCCTTTCTATATATTCACTATACTATTCCTTCGAACCCAGCCTCGTATGCTTTAGGAGACAGAGAAACTTGCATGTGATTGTATTTATGTGATAATATTGAATGTGATATTACTTGTGCTGTGTGATGGTGTGTCATGAAGGGGAAGGAGGTTACTGAGGCTTAATGCCTATACTGTTCTGAGGCTTAATGCCTATACTGCTACTGAGGCTTATGCCTATACTGTTTACTGAGGCTACATGCCTAATTACTGATTACTGTACTGTACTGAGAAGTTATAAGGGCGGATGTGACTGATATGATTACTGTACTGTTTACTGATTGGTGACCCCGACACACCATCTTGTTTGCTTAATCTGTGATTGTATTATATGTACTGCTTATATAACTGTTAGACGTTTCTCTGCCTCTCATAGACTTACTGAGCGTCTATATATAACGCTCACACCCCTACAGATTGTCTTGCAGGTTCACAGTGATTGCCTTCGTCTATCTTCTTTCTCTTCTTGGCGAAGTCGATCAGGTTTTCCGTTTGTGTTATTGGTCCTTCTGCTTAGAGATTTCCGGATATTGATATTGAGCTTTTGGGCGGATTGAATCCGAATCCCTTTTTGTGTAATAAGTAGAACTTGTCTGCTTTAGATTTCCCGAATGATTTCATTGGGATTTGATTATATTGATGGTTTGCATTTGAATTAGGATTGAGGATTATATAAGTATTGAACTGTTTTGCACTTAGACGGTTATGAATGTTTTTATAGGCTTATGTGGTCGGAATTCGGTTTGGCTACATGCCGGTCATGGCCCCCGGGTTAGGTCGTGACACTGCTAATCTAGTAATAATATGTCCTAATACAATAGTACTCTTAGGATGTTAAGCAATAAACATTTAACTTTGAAAAATATTGTATGTTGTAGATACTTTTTTACCCTTATAAGCACAATACAACATAAACAATTCTTGTACTGACACTTTATTACTTTTCTTTTTACCAAAAACACAATGACACATAAACTTATGCAATAAAAGGAAACTATGATCATGAATCAGTCCATTAGGTGCATTCCTTATATTGAATGAATCAAATTCAGTAAATATTTTTTAAAATTTGTCAACATTAAATTCTTTCGAATGTGTACAAGCACATCCTTTAGGCAAGATAAAAGCTTTAAACATAACATCATGATCAATTACATAATTAATACCAAATGTTCTACACTCTAAATTTTTGTCCTTAGATTTAGACATTTTAAGGGTTGTGAAAAAATTTAAGAGTGAGTTCTTTATATGTGTCATATCTCTTTTGAACCAATTTTTTCTAACTTAATCTAACAAGCAATTGTTTCATTATATTATCTAGACCTGAATGCTCAAAAACACCATGGCTAAAATATCTACAATGAGTAATATTTCTCAAGCATAGAGAGAGATATTTCTTACCTTTTTCTTAATAAAAAATTAGAAAAGGAGCTTCAAAATAAGAAGATATATCTACCTTATCTCTTAAAGTGCTTGAAACTTTCTCTTTCCCCTTCCTTGAAGAAGCTTTCTTTGCAACACTCTTGGTTCTTGAAGCCATTTTTGAAGAAATTGATGAATGAGTAAAGTATGGAATTTAAAGGATTGGGGTGAGATTTGAGTGGATTTGAGAGAAGAAAAGTTAGGGATTTGGGAGAGCTTATGGAAGTGTGTGAGAAAAGAAGAAGATGACATGAAAGTGAGGAAAGAGAATGGGTTGCTTATGCCTTTATAATTATATATATATATATATATTTTTGAGAATCTAGCCCTGTCGCGATCGCGACGTCTATTGCGATCGCGAGAAACCCAAAACAAGCAGCAGCACAAGCTGTTGCTGCTCGGGCTGTACATCGAAGCCGCTGCTGTTGCGATTGCGACAGACACACATTTTTTTTAAAATAATCTCGTCGCGATCACGACGTCTGTCGCAATCGTAACAGACCTGAGACAAGCAGCAACATGAGCTGTAACATCCTCTGACAATTCTTATACAAAAACTATTAGAGAATGTTATTCGATATACTTTTCACGCTCCAATCAATTCAGAGAAAACTCTATTCATAATTAAAAATTTTCAAATAATAATACAATCTGCATATCACAACACTTATAGGTCCAACATTTAGACCAATTTACAATAACTCTAATAATCCGAATAGAAATTATAAATCATATAAACACCATAAGTTCATCAAATCAAATAAATAAATAATACATTTCTTTCATGATAATCATTCACTAGAATCTCAAACCTCATTCTATAAATACATGTATTTCTTTCATGTTATAAATTTATACAATCTCTCAATAGCCAAACTGAAGTATCTATATACATTTATCACTTATGAATACAATATACACAAGATCTTCATATGTTCTTAACTTGCTCTGATGTCCTGATACCTGCGTGTCAAAAAATAATTCTAACACGTTAAGCAAAGCTTAGTGGTGCTTGTATACACATATTTTATCACTTAATATTAAAGAAATATATTTATGAAAATATAGTACTAACACTTAGTTTTAAGAAGTATTTCAATATATGAACTACTTTCAGTAACAAATCAACATGCCATGCTGATTACACAAAATAATAGTTATCCCTGCATAAAAGTTATCATATAATACAATACTTTCAGTACTGCAACTTGTCTCGTTAAGAATCATTTTAATTAAGACTTGCTTTCTCATTTGATAACATTGTTCACAATACGCTTATTTTGTTTTTCAATAAGTCTTCCTTTTCAAGTTCACATATAGGATCATTTCATTCAATTTATACTTTTTAGCACTTACATCTAGTACTATACTTTAGAGCACTTTGTATCTCACATCATGTTATACACTTTCAATCATTTGATATACTTTGGAGCACTTTGTATCTCACAACATTATATACACTTTCAATCATTTGATTAATTCAATACATTGAGCATAACATTTCCATTACGTTCATTAGAACTTTCACGTGTAAGCATTAATATATATATATATATATATATATTAACAATCACTTTTACACTGGAACACAATAATTCAATTTCAAGTACTTGACTTATTTATTATTTTTCATTTCTTTCATTAGTCACACTACCATGTTCACATATACTTTCATTAATTATGCCCATACATACTAAACTTAGATCATAAGTTTGGATAACATGTTAGTGTAGCAATCTCAAGAATTTATAATGGCAATTATGCCCACTATCACTGATAACACATTATGTCCATTAAAGGCACGAGGTGCCCACTATCACTGTGGCTATCCATCCTCTGGTTAGCCATTCAATCCAAAGCTAGATATAAACTTAGTATGATTTGGGCAATTCATTAATTTTGATGAACACTACATTGTTTATTTCATTTCATTGGTACTATACTCTTATCAACATTTGGTAGGATATATATTTGTGTCACTTGTCTAAAGTTTATCACTCGTTTTCATACGTTTAACACATTAACACAAAAGTATGGACTATACACGTATTAGTCTCATGTCATTGATTAACACTCACTTGTTTATACAATCACTCACTTGTTTATATCATCACTTGTTTATATCATTTCACTTGTTTATATCATTTCATTGGTACATTACTTTTATCAACATTTATTATGATATATATTTGTCACTTATCCAAAGTTTCTCACTCTTTTTCATATATTTAACACATGCACATGAATTCTCAACACAAAAGTATGAAATATACACATATTAGTCTCATACTAGGCCCGTATATCACAAAATATAAGCCAAAAATATTATTTAGGTACCCCACGACTGTGGCATCTCAACCCCACGCCCGTGGGATCCAAAATGAAGCTGTAAAATAAGTTTGAAGACCCTACGGTCGTGGCATATAAAACTCCTCTGTTTTATCAAAATTTTTTGAAGAAACAACATCACTTTCAATCCCATGGTCGTGGCACTCATTTGCCACAACCGTGGCATTGATTTTGGGACTGTTTTCGGAGTAAAATCATGTATTCTGCACTTTTAACTTCATTAAATACAAACATATTAAAGATCTAAGATAATAATGTATCAAACTCAATATTTTGACATAAAAGAAATTCATATCAAATACCTTCACTTAGTTAAACTTTTAACCATTTCATATGGATAAAAACATGATCAAACCACTCAATTCCCATAAAGATTGAGTTAAGAATCAAAACCATCATATAAAAGTTATTTTTCACTCAACAATCCAATTAATCAATATTTTCAAGAAATATCTCATCATACATAACTCAATCATTCAATTAAATCATCAAAACTCATAAAACTTCATATTTTTGCAAAGTATAAATCAAAAGCACATATCTTGTTGATAATCACCACTTTTCCAACTTAATCTTCTCAACACTTATATTTAGATGTGATCTTATCTTAAGTTTTGATTCAAATCATGGAAAGAAAGAAGAAAGAAGAAACTTTGGTGGTGTTGGTGATGGTGGCGTGGAAGATGGAGAGGAAATCAGAAATTTCCACACACATATACCTATACACATATATATATTTATAATATTTTTAATCTAGTGAGGGAATGCTCATAATAACTATGGTGTACCCTCATTCTTAACCATTGATTCTAAATCGAGTTTTAATCTCATCAAACCGTAATAATAATCTCTTCAGTAAAGTTTTAAGATATACAATTTACTATTCTTTACGTATAGCATTTATCCACAATACTTTTGTCACTATACACTATCAATTTTTCATTATTAGTAAAAATGTCCCTGATTAAAATCTTGACCATTACATGAGCTGCTGCTGCTTGGGGGACCAGAGGTGACTGCCTCTGATACGATCACGCTACACGGCGCGATTGTGCCAGAGGTCAGTCCCTTCTTGAACATTTTGCAGATTTTTTTGTCATTACTTACCTTTTCTTGCCCCTTTCTTCTCCTATTTTGCTATTTGCTTAATGAATTAAAACATCAATCTGCAGAAACCAACAAACTAAATTAATGAATATTATGTAAATCATTTATCAAATGAACTTAAGCTACCGAATATAAAAATTAAGGGATAAAAATTTGGGTTGCCTCCTAAGAGTGCTTATTTAAAGTCATTAGCTCGACTTAATCAATGAGGATCAATCATTTAAGTAGCAAACCGATGTCTTTTCAATTGGTTCACCAATGAAGTAAGGCTTCAATCTTTGACCATTCACAGTAAATATTTCTTTTAAGTTATTTTGAACTTCAACTGCTCTGGATGAATATACTTCACAACCATGAAAGGGTCGGACCACCTTGATTTGAGTTTTCCTAGAAAGAGCTTAAATCTACAGTTGAAAAGAAGTATAAGTTGTCCTTCATGAAAAGTTATTTCCTGAATATTCTTATCATGCCATGCTTTTGTTTGTTCCTTGTATAATTTGGCATTTTCATATGAATTAAGCTGGAGTTCTTCAAGTTGGTTGAGTTTGAAGAAGCCTTTTATCTCCTACCGCTTTCATGTCCATGTTTAAGTTTCGTATTGCCCAATAAGCTCGATGTTCCAATTCAACCGAAAGGTGACAAGCTTTTTCATAAACTAACCTATATTGAGACATCCCAATAGGTGTTTTAAAAGCAGTCCGGTAAGCCCATAGTGCATCATTAAGCTTCATTGCCCAATCCTTTCTAGAATTCCCTACTGTCTTCGCCAAGATTCACTTAATCTCTCTATTGAAAATCTCCACTTGGCCACTTATTTGAGGATGATATGGAGTGGCTACCTTATAATGGGCTTCATATTTCTTAAGAAATGTTTCAAAAATCCCATTACAAAATGAGATCCATCATCACTAATGAGAGCTCGAGGTATACCAAACATTATGAAAATATTCTTTTTCACAAATCTTGTTACAACCTTTGAATCATTAATTGGACTAGCAATAGCCTCAACCCATTTAGACACATAATCCACTGCAACAAGTATGTATTGGTTTCCAAAGGAAGTTGGGAAGGGTCCCATGAAATCGATGCCCCACACATCAAACAACTCAACTTCTAAAATTGGGTGCAAAGGCATATCATCTCTTCTAGAAATATTTCCCATTCTTTGGCAATGATCACACCTTTTAACAAACTCATGTGCATCCTTATACATCATTAGCCAAAAGAATCCTGATTACCATATCTTAGCTTTTGTCTTTGAAGAACTTGAATGTCCACCACACTCCTTAGAATGGAAAAATTCTAAAATAGCTTGGAATTCTTTCTCTGGAATACAACGACAGATTATCCCATCGCTACAATTCTTTAACAATAATGGATCATCCCACATATAGTGCTTGACCTCTGAGAAAAATTTATATTTCTGATTTGAATTAAACTCAAAGGGAATGACCTTTCCTACTAAATAATTCACAATATTATCATACCATGGCAACTTGCCTTCCATTGCATATAATTTCTTATCCGGAAAGGTCTCATTAATTAGCACATCATTTTTATCTTTATTAATCATCTCTAATCGAGAAAAGTGATCTGCAACTATATTTTTCACTCCTTTCTTATCTTTTATCTCAACATCAAACTCTTGAAGTAGTAAAACCCAATGGATCAAATGTTGCTTTGCCTCCTTTTAGTTCATTAAGTAACGGATAGCCGAATGAACAGTGAACACAATCACTTTGGACCTAATGATGTAAGATCTAAACTTGTCCAAAGCATACACTACTGCTAGCATCTCTTTCTCAGTAGTAGCATAATTTATTTGTGCTTCATCTAACAATCGGTTGGCATAGTAAATGGCATAACACCTTTTGTCCTTCCTTTGACAAAGAACAGCTCCTATTAAAAACTTACTAGCATCACACATGATCTCGAAAAGGTAAAGCCCAATCAGGAGATGAAATAATTGGAGCCATAGTCAATACTTTCTTCAACCTATTAAAAGCAATTAGATAATCACTAGAAAAAAAATCGACATCTTTACTCAATAGATCACATAAAGGTTTTAAAATTTTAGAAAAATATTTAATAAAATGTCTATAAAATTCAGTATGCCTAAGAAAACTTCGAATTCCTTTGACATTTGTTGGTGGAGACAACTTCTCAATCACTTCAACTTTTTCCTTGTCCATCTCAATACCTACTTGAGAGACTTTGTGCCCAAGGATTATCCCCTCTTCAACTATAAAATGACATTTCTTCCAGTTAAGTATTAGATTTTTTTCTTCGCACCTTTGAAGCACTTTAGCTAAATTCTGTAGATAAATTTCAAAAAGAGTACCATAAATAGTAAAATCATCCATAAAAATCTCTATAAATTTTTTTTTGCAAAATCACTAAATAATGTCATCATGCAACATTGAAATGTAGCAAGTGTATTACACAAATCGAAGGGCGTGCTTCTATAAGTAAAAGTACCAAATGGACAAGTAAATGTTGTCTTATCTTGATCTTCTAGAGCTATTGGTATCTGAAAAAATTCTGAATATCCATCCAACAAACAGAAAAATGAATTACCAGCTAATCGCTCCAACATTTGATCAATAAAAGGCAATAAAAAATGATCCTTACGAGTGGCTTTATTTAATTTTTTATAATCTCTACACACTCGCCAACCCGTAATAATCCTAGATGGAATTAACTCATTTTTTTCATTTTTAACAACTGTCATCCTCCCTTTCTTTGGTACCATATGTATTGGACTGATCCAAGGGCTATCCAAAATTGGATAAATAATTCATGCATCTAATAGCTTATAATTTCAGCCTTGACCACCTCCTTCATATTAGGGTTTAACCTTCTTTGTGCATCCACAACTGATTTACAATCATTCTCCATCAAAATTTATGCATACGCAAAGATGGGCTAATAGCTTTAATATCAGAAATACTCCATCCTATAGCCTTCTTAAATTACCTAATCACACCCAATATTTATTCTAATTGGTCCTTAGATAATTAGATATTAATAATTATTGGAAGGCTTTCATTAGGTCCTAAAAATACATATTTCAAATAAGAAGGTAGTGGTTTCATCTTAATAAATAGGTGGTCTCTCAATTGAAGGGGGTGGTAAAGGTGTAGATTTTCCTATCTCTTCAAATTCCCTAAAAGCTATAGGCGGTGTCATTTGCAAGGTATAGGCACAAGCTGTAATCTCTTGATTGTCATCTTCTTGAGTTACACTGCGAGTTAAACAAGCCTCTAAAGGGTCCTCTCTAAATTCTTTTTCATAGGCTTCTTGAACTAACTCATCAATAACATCAACTCTAAAATAATCATCCATAAACCTAGGTTCTTTCATGGATTCATTAAGATTTAACTCTACTTTCTCTTTACCTACTTGCAGAGTTAACTTACCTCCCTTAACATCTATAATTACCTCTGCAGTAGCAAAAAATGGTCTCCCTAGAATTAGAGAAATTTTAATATCATCTTCCATTTCAAGAATAACAAAATCAACAGGTATAAAAAATTTATCACGTTAATCAAAATATTTTTAATAATTTCCAAAGAAAATTTTACTGAACGATCAGAATTGCAATGTCATCCTTGTTAATTTCAAGTCGGTTAATCCAAGTTTTTTGCAAATGGAGTTTGGTATTAGACTAACACTTGCATCTAAATCACATAAAGCTTTACTAAAATTAAAATCATCAATGGTACAAGGTGTAGAAAAACTCCCTTGATCTTTCAATTTTGATGGAAGTTTATTTAGGATCACTTCACTGCACTCTTTAGTTAGGGCAACTCTCACATTTTCTTCAATGGATCTCTTGTCAGAAAGAATCTCCTTCAAAAATTCAACATATGAAGGCATTTGAGCTGGAGCATCTATAAAAGGAATGTTAATTCTCAATTGTTTAAACACTTCAAGAAATTTTAATATTATTTTTTCATTTTTTGCTTTTGAAGCCTTAGAGAAAATGGTACATAAGGCTTAACTTCTTTTTTTGGTGGGAGTGTCTTACTTTCTTCATTTTCATCCTCATTCTCTTTATTTTTCTTATCTTTCTTAACTACTTCACTTTCTCCTTCTGATTCAACCTTCATTGGAACTACCTCTTATAACTCCTTCTCACTTCTAAGTGTAATTTCTTTACAATACTCCTTGGGATTTATTTCTGTTTTGCTAGAAAGAGAACCTTGACTTTTTGAATTAGAAGAACTAGCTATTTTCCCAATTTGCACTTTAAGATTCCTTGTTTGTCTTGCAACTTGATCCATCCTACCTTCCAATTGATCATATTGCTTATCTATTTTGTCAAACCTTTAACTAGAAATAGTAATAAATTTTTCTAAAGCAGCTTCATAACCTATCTTGTTATCTTGGTGATTAGCTTAACCTTGACCCCTATTAGGAAATGGAGGTTGGTATATTCCTCTTTGGTTGAATTGGTTCTTTTGATTTCCTAGATTGCCTTGATTTCCACCCCATAACAAATTAGGATAGTTTTTTCAACTGGGGTTGTACGTGTTTCCATAAGGCATTGGTTGAGCTCTATTTTAATTCCCTACAAAATTTACTTGATCTTGAGATGGGCATTCAAAATATTGGTGATTACCACCACATCCTTCACAACTTATAGTGGCATGATTCACATACTCTAACTTTTTAGCTATGACATCAACCTTTGTTGTAAGTAATGAAATCCCATCTACTTCATGTACACCCACTACCTTCTTGGGTAAAGATCTTTCACTGGACCAATGATAATTGTTTGTTGCCATAGACTTAAGCAACTCCATTGCATCAGCTGTATTTTTGTTCATAAGAGCTCCTCTAGCAGCTGCATTTATTATACTTCTCAATGGCCATGTTACTCCATTATAGAATATTTGCATAATCAGCCATTCGGAAATCCTATGGTGAGGGAACTTCCTTTGAAGATCTTTAAATCTCTCCCAAGCTTCATAAAGTTATTCACCATCATACTGCATAAAGCTAGTTATGTCATTTCTAAATTTTGCAGTCTTACCAGGAGAAAAATATTTCGTCAAAAATTCTTTAAGCAGATCATCCCACGTGGTAAAAGTTTCAGCTGCTTGTCCTTGCAACCAAGCTTTTGCCTTATCCTTCAATGAAAAAGAAAAAAGACATAGCCTCATCGCATCATCACTGAATCCATTCATTTTAATAATGTCTCAAATTTTCAGGAAATTTGTCAAGTGTGTAATAACATCTTCTTGGTTCAATCCATAGAAAAGCTGTTGTTGAGCCATGTTGATGAGAGCTGATTTCAGTTCAAAATTGTTAGCATTCATTGCAAGCCGAGTGATGCTTGACCCAATATGAGCATTAGGCATGGCGTCTTCTCTCAGAGTTAGATTTCTTGGTTGAATTTGATCTTATGGATCCACCATGTTAATTTCTTCGTCACTAGCTTCTCCTTCTTCAATCCTACTTTCTTCTTCTACAAACTCCTGTACCCAAATTTGTTCTCTTTCTTCTCTTTCAAGACAAAGTCTCTCCTTTCTTACTCTATTATTTTCTCTGTACTATTTTTTAATTTTCGGATTAAAATTCTCTAAAACTGCTTGTCGATTACTGCACATATAACTCATGCAAAAAAGCAAATTAAAATAATTAAAATAAATTTTAAATTAATAATCTCCTTGAACTTACTGTTATCAAATGAATTTTTTCTTCCCCCGACAACGGCGCCAAAAACTTGTTAGTCGATTTGTGTATATTAATTTTTAAAAACCGCAAGTGCACGGCTCGTAACAAGAAATATAGTGAAAATAAGAGTTGATCCCACAGGAAAGAATTAATTTGATTAACTATAATTCAAAATAACTATTATCTGAAAATTAACAAATTGCATTAATTTAATTTTGCCTAATTAATCTAATTCTATCCAAGTTAATTACTCTAAACTAAGTGTTCAAATAATCAATAGTAAAAGAGTAAGATTAAATTTCATTGAAGTTTTTACTATGAGTCTAATTAATGAAGCATTAAGTTCCAATTCTTAAATCTTAAATATCCAATATCATTCAATTTATCCACTTCTCTCTCAATCAAAGGAAATATAATTAGGCAATGATTAAACTACTATTCTTATATAAAATAATTAAAGTCCAATTCAATTTAATTAAGATATTAATTTTGGATCCCTAAGCAATTAATTTATCTCCAAACTTAATCACTCAAGATTGATGATTCCACATCAAAAATCACATTCAATTTTCTCATTTTATATGATTATTTAAATTTAACAATTGGTGGTTAAACAATTACTAATTAATTAAACCAAAATCATCAAATCAAGGATAAAAAAAATCAATCTATGTATATTAATAGATTATAATCAAACTCATAGTTCAAACATCCAAATCCTCCTAATCCCACAAGGGGATTAGTTGTCATAACTAAATTAAACTTAGATAAAATAAAAATTAAGAAACAAAATACAAAGTTCATCATGCTAATATTAAAAAAAATAAAATAACAAAGAATTAAATAAAATGTAAACTTGAAAATATAAACTAAATAGAGAGTTCAAACGAGGATGATGAAGAATCCGGCAGAGACGATCGAGTCTTCCTCTAGCATAATCTCCTTCTTCCTTTAATCTCAAATTGAGCTAAAATTAATTTACTCAAGACAAAATATGAAGAAATGTAGTCTAACACTCTAGAATGGCTCCTCTGTGTACTGTTAACATCCCCTCTTTTTTTTTTTCTCCCTTTCTCTTCTAACTAGATTCCTCTTCTCTAGTTTTTGTTCCAGCATTTGAATTCAAAAATTCCCCCTCAATTTCTATCTGATATCATCTTTTTCTTCAATTGACGCCTTCATAAAAATTATAGCCCCAGAAGACTAGATAGTTTAGGCTTTTGAATCACTTCATTCAGACTCCAGAAGCCCAAGTTATGGCCCAATTATTATCAGTAGCCCGGATTAGACTTCTGCTTCTGACATTTAAGCCCAATTTCAAATTTAAATTTGAAGGCCCAAACAAACTTATAATTTAACAAACTAGACCTCTTTGAAAATTTTGAGATGTCCTCTATCAACTTCATGAAGACCATATTTTCAAATTTGCACTTTATAACTACTGAAATTATACTTGAAGCTCTGAAGGTCCAATTTTGCAAAAAAATTCAGCTTATTCACAATTATAAAAAATTAATTTAAACTAAACTTAATTTAGAAATAATGAAATAAAAGCACATAAATAAGCTTAGAATATATTAGTTCAAGTCAATTACTTGCTAAATATGATAGAAATTTAGGGTTAATTTGCACCTATCAATTTTAAGGTATATTTTTAGAAAAACATTGTCACGTGTTATTATCTAATTATTTTATCATTCAAAATAATATTTCTATCTTGAATCACCATTATATCATATAATTTCTTAAGAGAGAGATATCACAAACATTGATCCTGAAAACATATGTGAAGCTAGTAAGCACATGGAGTTTTTCTATATGTATATTTCCAATTATGAGAGAGAGGAAAGAGATCCTAAAAAGGATAGAAATTTATTATCTATGAAGCATGGACACATACACAGAACACATACACGATACGAATAAGGATACGATACGAATACGTTGATATAGTAATTTTTAAAAAATTGAGACATGATATAGGTGTAATACTTTTATACATATATGTGTATATATATATATATATATATTTTTTAAATTATAAAAATCTAATGAGGGATAAATATATATTCAAAACAATTATATATATGTTTTAAATTATAAAAATATAATAATAAATAAATATATACTCAAAATAAATATATATTGGTTCATTATATAATATAATTATAATAAAAAATATTTTTTTGAACAAATAAGCTTTGTAATTAAAATTAATTATAATTATCTAATTATAATTAACTTACCAATATCATATAAATAAAATTTTATATTAAAATATATCCTAAAATATTTTAAAATATTCTAAAATATGCTCCCATTGGATCATGTGTCCCTGTTGTGTCCAAAAAATAAAAACTAATAAGACATATGAGCATGTGTCTGTGTCTCTGCCATATTCGATACTGATACTTTTCTCTTAATAAAATGTCAATGCTTCATAGCTTATTATAGACAACAAATAAAAAAAATTATATAATACAATGGTGATTCCAATTAAATAATTGAATAATGACATATTTTTTTATATTTTATCATTAGAATATTAAAGTATTTACCTAAAAAAATTTTAAAATATACTTTTAGAAAAATATCATCACATATTATTACCTAATTAATTTATCATTCCAACTAGAATATCCTTTATACCATATCATTTTTTTCTAAGAAAGAGATATCACAAACACTGATCCTGAAAATATAAATGAAGCTAGCAAAGCACATTGGAGTTTTCTATGTATATTTGCAATTATAAGAGAGAGGAAAGAGACCCTGAAAAGGATAGGAACTACCTATCTATAGACAACAAAAAATTATCACTCTGCAGCAGTCTGCATGGGTGATCACATTTTAATGTCTGGATGGTGGCTTGTCTTTTTCTTATGATAATACACACACAAAAAAAAAGATGGTTAATAATTTACTCGATGACATTATTTTCATAATTAATTAAATTAATGAATATATACAGATCTTATAAATCTTTAAATATTTTTTTAATAATCATATAAATTAAAATTTTTTATTTTTTACTCAATATTTACAATTTGTCAAGCAAATAACAATAATGAAAGAAATCAAACAAAAAAATAATAGTAAAAATTATGTGATTTATGTCCATAGGTAAGGAAAGTGAATTCTTATTTCCGTGAGAATTGAATATATAAGGATACAAATAATAGCTCTAATACAAGATAGTTATATATATATATATAACCCAAAATAATAAATTGGATCCTCCAAAATACCTCACCCTCCGTCACTACCATATATGTTTTAATGAAATGTTTCTTTTTGGATTGAGTTCCCAAAATTTTGAATCGGGTTATAAATCGGATCATTAAAAATAATAAATTATTCAACAAAATTATAATTAAATAATACAACTTAATTAGGTTTGATTAAGATATTCTAAAATTAATAGTTTTAAAATTTGTAAGTTTCTGTTTAGCAATAGAGAATGAGAATAATACAATAGAGGTATATTCGGGCAGGATTTAACCTCAATTCGAAGCCCAGCTCGAGTTAGAATCGGCTGCAAAAATAAGCCTATAGTCCGGCTCTGAACCTGGCTGGCTATTTATTTATTGTACTTTTGATAAAAATACAAAAAAAATTAAAAATAAACATGTAACTATTTTTTATTTTGAGAAAGGTAATTGTAAAAATAAACATGTAACTATTTTCTTGTGTTTTTACAATTTGGATCCAACAACTAATTTGTAGAAAAGGTAAACAATTTCAACTAACATAAAAATAAACATGTAACTAATTTGTAATTTTAATAATTTGGTGTACATTATTTAGCTTAATGATTGCAATTAATTTTTGGCAGTTAACTGGTTACTAATAAACAATTAAATATTTATAGCCGCAGAATGGTTGTACTAATTATAAATTTAAAATTCTCACCCATTATTTAACATTTAAAACACGAATACTGAGTTTAAAGTGATTGATAATCCCATGTTTTATATGTTTTCAAACCTCATGGATTTACTATGCATAATTTAATAATAAGTTCAGATTTAAATTCGATTATTTTTCTTTTATGCTAAAAAAATATACTATTCAAAATTAATATTACAAATGTTACATGTTAATAATTTTTAATTTTTATTATTTGACTCTTTAAACAATATTTGCCAATAAATTATATATAAACATAAATAACTAATCAATAAATTAAGCCCATTAATTAGAAACTTTAAAGTTTAATATTAATAGTTAATTTGTCAAGTTTATTAGATAAAAAAGATATTTAAATATATTAGTTCACATAAATTATTTTGATTATAATTTTAAAATATAATGAAATAAAACAATTAATAACACTTTATATAATTAAATCTAATTTTTCAAAAAGTTATTTGATATATACAATAAAAAGTTGATTAATATTTTTTGAAATTGATCCATATATATATAATATTTCTGAAAATAGGTGGGATTTATATTTATATTTATATAATATTTCTGAAAATAGGTAGGAAAATCCAACTTCATGCTTAATTTGTTTTCTTCTCATTTATGATTTTTTTTTGAAGGATAAGGCAGCAACCATCTCAATTATTTTAATAGCAAAATTAAAATATTAGATTTCTGTCAACTTCATGCTTAATTTGTTTTCTTCTCATTTATGATTGTTTTTTTTTTCTTTTTGAAGGATAAAGTAGCAGCAGCAATCATGCTCAATTATTTTAATAGCTAAACAATAATTTATACACGTTATCTCTAAAAAAAAAAAAAATTAACTAATTCACTTTATTATTTTAAAATTTTAAATTTTATATCAATTCATTAAAAATTTTATAATAAAATCATAATAGATCAAAACTACCGTTATCTCCATTAATAAAGTCATATCAATTTTTAAAATAAATCTATTATAAATTTTATCTATCGTCTGTAAAAAATTTTCTTAATTTCACTAATTATCTTTAAAGAATATCTTAATTTCACCTGTCATTCTTAAATAATCTCTTAATTTTATATATCTTCCTTAAAAAATTAATTTAAAACCATATATAATCTATATTGATGAAATGATTATATTTTTAGACTTTTCACTTTAAAGGTAAATATCTAACCATCCAAACAAATCACGTATTAATTAGTTTAAAATTTTTTTAATAATTTTAAAATTTTAATTTTTTTTACATTTAAATGATAATTTTAAATAATTTTTTTACATTTGAATAATAATAATAATTATTCTATTTTTATTTTTTATAAAATAATATTTAATAATAAGAATTATAATTCAACTGTAAAAATTAAATTATTCAAAATTTTCTAATTTTAAAAATAACATAATTATTACTGTAATATTTTTATTTTTTTAAAATTATTTGTAACAATAATTGTTATTAATTACAAAATAATTTTATTTAATAATTAAATAAAACTTATTAATCACTTTAACAAATCTATTAGTAAATTTTTTTTAAAAAATTAAAATTTTTAAAATTATCCAATTTTAAATAATTTTAAATAATTTAATTTGTCTACACTTGAATAAAAATAACAATTATTGTTAAAAATAATTTTTAAAAAATAAAAAATAATACAGTAATAATTATACTATTTTTAAAATTAGAAAATTTTTAAAAATTCAATTTTTTACAGTTGAATTATAATAATTATTATTAAATATTATTTTATAAAAATAAAAATAAAAATAAAATAATAATTATTATTATTTAAATATAAAAAATTATTTAAAATTATCATTCAAATGTAAAAAAATTAATTTTTTTAAAATTATTTAAGATTTGTTAAAATAATTAATATGCGATTTGCTTGAATAGTTAGGCTTTTATTTTTAAAGTGAGAAATTCAATGATAGAATCTTTGCACTAACATAAATGATATGTGATTTTAAATTAATTTTTTAAAGATAACGGGTAAAATTAATAGATTATTTAAGGATGAAAGATGAAATTAAAAGATTTCCTAAGTACGACAGGTGAAATTAAGAGAATTTTTTATGGACGACGGATAAAATTTATAATCAATTTATTTTAAGAGCTGACATGACGCCGTTAACGAAGACGATGATAGTTTGGGTAGAAGATGACTTTATTACAGTGGCGAAGCCACATTGTTGGGAAGGGGGCAACTGCCCCCCTTCATTTTGAAAAAAAAAATAATACATATATATATTCATTAAAATTTTTCAAACCTTTTATTTTTCACCCTTAAAATTTTAAATTATCTTTCTATCTAAAAAGAGAAAAAAAAATATAAATTTTAAAATTTTCAACTAAATTAATTCAATCTCATTCAATTAATTAAAAAATTAAAAATAAATTGAAAAGATAATGAAAAAATATAAAATTAAGATCTTTATTTTTTATTTTTTTTTGTGTTTAATTTTTTTTACTCTTTATTTTATTATTTATACTTCTAATATTTTTTTATGATTTTTGCATCAATTATATTTGTTAAAAAAAATATTTTTTATACTTTGTTTGATTATTTTTTTTATTAACAAATGAAGATGTCTTATTAATAGATTAATAAATTTATTAAATAATTATTATATAAAAAGAATTTAAAAAAAAATTTGCCCCCTTCTAATATAATTTTAGCTTCGCCCCTGCTTTATTATAAAACTTTTAACTTCAAGGATGGCTAATATAAAATTTAAACTTTAGAGATACTGAGGTGAATTATCAATTTTTTAAAGACGACGGGTTAAATTACTCCTAAATTAAAATATTAGATTTCTATCTTTTTCATGTGATTTCTTGTACAAACGATAGAGTCTGCACCTGCAACTAGCTAATTTAATCGTGGGATTTGCCCTGCCTATTTTCAGAAATATATATATGTATGTATGTATGTATGTATATGAAGTTTTTTTTTAGTCATGAATATGTATACATGAAGTTGGTATAATAAGTAAGTCTTAATAAATGATTATATTGAATTTTTCTATTTATCGGTCAAGAATAGATCATCCATGTTGAGATTGGAAATTTAAAAATAAGATTTTATTTATATATACATATATATATATTTATATATACATATATAACTTCTCCTACCACGTTTTTAAAACTATCTTATAATAAATAATAAATGTGGGTAATTCTGTATAGATTGAATAGAAAAATATGATTCAAATAATATAGAAATGTAACAACTAACTTTTAATATTGATATTCTTAAATTTGAATTAAAAATTTTAACCCAAGACACCTTGCATATGTAATATACATATATATTGATGATATATTAGTGCTAAATACTAATTAATATAAGCAATCAATTGATTCCAATATATTAGTCTCTATTTATAACAAATAGGTATCCAATAATTATCAAACAACTTGACAAAAAAGTTGGTGTATAAAATAATGAAAAAGTGGGGTATACTTGTTGTATGTATGTATAAATGTACTATACATATCTTCCAAAATATATATGAAGTAAGCACTCGGAGTTTTCTATATGTATATTTGCAATTATAAAACAGAGGAAAAATATCCCGAAAACGATTGAAACTTATAGATAGCAAAGAGAAAAAATATATATATAATACAACGGTGATTCTAAACAACAAAATTAGATAATGATATATTTTTTATATTTTATTATTGAGAGATTAAAGCATTTACCTAAAAAATTTTAAGATATATTTTTAGAAAAACATCTTCATATATCATTATCTAATTATTTTATCATTCAAAATAATATATTTAGCTTGAATCACCGTTATACCATATAATTTCTCAAGAAAGAGATATCACAAACATTGATCCCGAAAACATACATGAAGCTAGTAAGCACATGGAGTTTTTCTATATATATATTTCCAATTATAAGAGAGGGGAAAGAGATCCCGAAAAGGATAGAAATTTATTATCTATGAAGCATAGACACAGACACAAAAACAAGTACACGATAGGGATAAGAATATGATACGAACATGTTGGTATAGTTATTTTAAAAAAATAGAGACATGACATAGGTGTGATACTTTTATAGACATAGGTGTGATACTTTTATACATATATGTGTGTATATATATATATGTTTTAAATTATAAAAATATAATGAGGGATAAATATATATTCAAAATAATTATATATATGTTTTAAATTATAAAAATATAATGAGGGATAAATATATATATTCAAAACAATTATATATATGTTTTAAATTATAAAAATATAATAAGAAATAAATATATACTCAAAATAAATATATATTGGTTCATTATATAATATAATTATAATAACAAATAATTTTTTTGAATAAATAAGCTTTATAATTAAAATTAATTATAATTATCTAATTATAAGTAACTTACGAATATCATATAAATAAAATTTTTTATCAAAGTATATGCTAAAATATCTTAAAATGATCTAAAATATGTTCCTGTTGGATCATGTGTCCATGTCGTGTCCAAAAAATAAAAACTAATAAGACACATACGAGCATATGTCTGTGTCTCTACCATATTCGACACTGATACTTCCTTTTGAGTAAAATGCCAGTGCTTCATAGCTTATTATAGACAACAAATAAAAAAAATTATATAATACAATGATGATTTCAACTAGACAATTGGATAATGACATATTTTTTATATTTTATCATTGGGATATTAAAGTATTTACCTAAAAAAAATTTAGGATATACTTTTAAAAAAATATCATTACATATTATTAGCTAATTAGTTTGTTATTTCAACTAAAATATTCGGTATACCATATCATTTTTTTCTAAGAAAGAGATATCACAAACACTGATCTTGAAAATATACATGAAGCTAGCAAAGCACATTGGAGTTTTCTATATGTATATTTGCAATTATAAGAGAGAGGAAAGAGAGCCCGAAAAGGATAGGAACTACCTTTCTGTAGACAGCAAAGAATTATCACTCTGCAATCTGCATGGGTGATCACATTTTAATGTTTGGATGGTGGCATGTCTTTTTCATATGATAATACACACAAAAAAAAGATGGTTAATAATTTACTCGATGACATTATTTTCATAATTAATTAAATTAATGAATATATACAAATCTTACAAATCTTTAAATATTTTTTTTAATAATCATATAAATTAAAATTTTTAATTTTTTAATTAATATTTACAATTTGTCAAGCAAATAACAATAATGAAAGAAATCAAACAAAAAAATAATAGTAAAAATTATGTGATTTATGTCCATAGGTAAGGAAAGTGAATTCTTATTTTCGTGAGAATTGAATATATAAGGATACAAATAATAGCTCTAATACAAGATAGTTATATATATATATATATATTTAAAAAAAGAAAAGATAATTATTATTTATATCGAATGTAGGGCGAACCCATACAGTCAGAAGTTAGAATGCCTTTAAGAAAACTAGGCAAAGAATCAAATGTATTAAAAATTCGAGATACATGGTTTAATCTACTGTAAAGAGTAAAATAGTAGGCCGCTTGATTCCCTTCTCTGAAGATGTGCTGGATCGAAGATGAACTGCTATTAAGAAGGGACTTAAGATGAGCAATGGTAGGGTCCGAAGCTTGAGTGGAACTAGAAAGAAGAGCAACCAGAGTCTGAGAATCACTTTCAACTTGGATGTTTAGAAGATGATTATGAAGACACCAGTCTAGGCCAAAACGAAGAGCATTAAGTTCGACCGAGGCTGTGTTGATAGCACTAATGGGGAAAGAGAGACCGATTATAAACGAACCAGCTGCATTGTGAAGGACTACTCCCCCAGTGGAATGAGAGGGAGTAAAAGAGGCGTCTATGTTGAGCTTCAAGAAACCTGATGGAGGTTTGTTCCAATAAACAAGGGATGGTTTTAAGCTTTTCAAACCGAAGCCATCCGGGAGAAAATCAGAGAATGCAGGGATCGATCTAGCAAAACTGTCATTAGCATATGCTATACCCAGTTTAAAATGAAACCTGATATCTGATGATGCACCATAGGAAAGAAAACTGGTTCGTCACCCCAGGTTAGCCGACAATAGGCCGACCAAACGAAAGAAATAATAACCAAAGGCACCAACTTCCTAATTCGGCCGGCCATAGAATTAGGCAAAGAGATCAACCACCAAGTCATGAGCTCATGTTTCAAGGAAGCTTTAGTTGATATATCAAAAAGAAGATAAGATCCATAAAGTTTCCAGATTTTCTGAACCGGGTCACAAAAATAAAAAATATGGTCCATAGACGCTGCATTATAGTAGCAAAAAGGACAAGCCGAAGCAAGTTTGATACCAAGCTTCTGAAGCTGATTTGGAAGGGGAATGGCTCCTCTCAAAATTTTTCATGTGAGAACTGATAATTTCAATGGAATACAAGAATCCCAAATCATCTTACTAGAAAAAGTAGTAGACTTATGTTCCCTAACCGCATCATAAGCTAATGATAAGGAGAATAGTCCCAAAATAGTACCTTTCCAGCTGACCGAATTGTCTTAAAAATCCACAAGATCATAGAGAATGAGCATGACAAATCCTTTTCTATGTACAAGAGTCAATAGCTTGATAGGACATTTCACCTTTCCTCTTATACTTACAGTGCGTGTAATTTGACCATAGAGAGTCATTAGAAAGATAAGACCACCATATTTTAAGAGAGTAGGCCTCTTGAAGAGAATATAAAGACCTGAGTCCAAAACCTCCTTCATCCTTAGGAAAACAAAAGTCCATGTATTTGACCCAATGATATTTATGCTGAGTAACATCAGTGCTCCAGAAAAAGAAGTCAATTTAGACTCACTAGCGTTTAGAACAGATTTTGGCAAAAGCATGGAACCCATGATGTGAACAGGAATAGAATTCAAGACATGCTTAATGAGAAGAAGCCTACCTCTAGGAGAGAGAAAATGCTTAGCCCATCCCATTGGTTTAGAATCAATTTTCCTGAGTAGGTCTTTACAGTAGCTTGCCCGATTAATGCCCTGGTAGATAGGAGCTTCCAAGTATATAAAGGGAAGATGCATACGCCTGATGCCAAGCAGATGTTTATAGTGAGCAATAGAAGCCGAAGGAGCTTTTTTTGACCAATAGAATGAGCATTTATCAAAGTTAATCATTTGGCCAGATACCGATTGATAAGCCAACAGCAAATGCTTGAAGTTGCGATTGCTTTTAGTATCCCCATTAATGAAAATAAGCAAATCATCCACGAAAGATAAGTGCGAGACAATAGGACAATTCCTTCCAAGCTTATAAGGAGTGATTCTTCCCTGATGAATCAAATTATTAAGACCTCTTGAAAAACTTTCTGAAGCCAGGATGAAAAGATAAGGTAAGAAAGGATCACCTTGCTTAACACCTCTTATAGGTTGAAAGTAACCATAACTAATGCCATTAACCATAACAGAAAGATGGGTTGCAACAAGGTTTGATATGATAAGCTCCACCACTTTGACTGAAAAACCAAATTTAAGAAGTACAGCTTTGAGGTATTCCCATGAAACTCTATCAAAAGCCTTTTCCATGTCATGTTTAATTGCTAAATTGTTGCCCCTAGTTTTTCTATCTAGCTCATCGATCATCTCATTGGTCAAAAGAAAGTGGGCATGTATGGATCTTCCTTTCATAGAACTAGCTTGTTCCTTTGAAATAAGCTTGTCCAAAATGGGAGCAAATCTATTAGCAAGAATTCGAGTACATACCTTACTAACAAAGGTGGCAAGGCAAATGGGCTGAAACTTGTTGAAGCTGTCTGGGCTCTTCACTTTAGGAATGAGAATAATTTTAGCACTGCTGAAGGCCTTGGGTATTGGAAGACCCAAAAAGAATTTTTTAACCGCATTGCAGACATCCCAACCCATAATGTCCCAGCAAGATCGAAAAAAAGTACCATCAAAATCGTCTGGACCAGGAGCACTATTCGAATCTAATTGCCAAACTGCATTTTTAATTTCCTGATCATCTGGAATCTTCTCAAGAGCGACATTATGATCAGCGTAGACAATGGTAGGGATAAGATCCACCACAAAAATGGGCTCCATTGAATCCTTTCGGCTGAAAAGTTTAGAGAAGTGCCAAACTGCTTCTTGGCCAATATCTTCTTGATTAGTAATCCATGTACCAGAAGAACTTTTGACTATTGAAACCCGGTGAAGCTTTCGTGCCATTTTAACATAATTATGGAAAAACTTTGTATTTGCCTCACCTTCCTTTATCCATTTGATGTGTGATTTTTGTTTCTAGAAAGTCTCCTCCAGTTTAAGCTTATGAAGAAGATTCGCTTGTTTAAGATTCCACTGAGTTCTATTGTCAGGAGTAGGGTCGGCTAAAAAAATATTCTCAGCCAATTCTGCCTCATTCTCAGCAATAGAAATGTTATTGAAAATATTACCAAAATGATCCCTATTCCAGACACGGATGACAGATTTGAGAGACTTCAGCTTAATGAAGAGACTTTTCATACCACCCCCATGGAAGACCGAATTCCAGTATTTCTTGATCATCGGAAGAAAAGTATCATGAGACAACCACATGTGCTGAAAGCGAAAAGGCTTTGGAACATTTTGATCAATATTCTTACAACACAAAAGGATTGGTGAGTGATTAGAGGAAGTTTTACCCAAGTGACAAGTAGTGACTTCATCAAAAGAATCATAAAAAAGAACATTTGCCATAAAACGATCTAGTCACTCCCAGATGCGACCATTACTCCTAACTCCAGACCAAGTATAAGCACAACCCTGATACGGAATTTTCACCAACCCACAATCATCTGAGCAATTTATGAAGTCTTGCATGCTATGAATATTAGGAGAGCCATTGCCCTTATATTTCGACAAACTTTTAATTGCATTAAAGTCACCGCCCACCAGCCATGGGGCAGAAATCGAAGAAGCTGTGCTACAAAGATTATCCCAAAGAGCAAACCGATTTGATCGGATATGATAGCCATAAACAGCAGATAAAGTGAAAGAAAAGGACTGAGAAAGACACCTAGCCGAACAAGTAAGAAGCTGAGAAACATTATTAAAATCTGAGAGAGTAAACATATTATCCTTCCACATAACCTAAACTTTATTATCCAAAGATGCCCAGCTTAGAAGCATAAAAAATTTCTTATGTTTATTAATCATAGGCTCAATAACAAAAAGAATACTTATTTTGTGATCAATACAGAGTTTATGAAGGCGATTAAGAGATGAGGCAATACCTCTAACATTCCAGCTAAGAATATTCATTGGGCGAATTTCTTAGGAACAGTTAAAGTACGATTAGATTGCCTGACAATCGTTGGAGACTGCTGTTTCTTTTTTTTTGCACCTCGTTTCCTTGTTACCATGGTATAACCAGCTTCATGATCTGATTGGTTGATGGATAAAGTCTTCGCAGCATTAAGTTTTTTTGAAATAACATCACCCATAGCTTGCCACTCTTCTCGGCTATGCATAACAATCATGGTCGGTAAACTACTGTCCGAATGATGCTCAATTTGTTCTGCATCTGATGTAGAGTTGGAATGTTCAGAGAAAACTTTAATAGCATCCAGATTGTTGTAAGCAGGAGCCTCATTTGAATTGTCTCTTTTCTCATTGAGTGTAGATGGTTTAAAGCTTTCTCTATCATCATGCAATTCATCACTAACTATTTTATTAATCCCAACATCTGGTGAATCAATAAAATCAGCAGTATTAATCTCGGGAATAATTGAAGGTTCCTGATGCTGTAAAACTTCTGCCATAGAGTTTTTGGGGTTAGAAACTTTATCTTTTGGAATCCAGATTTTGGAGGTTGTGGGCTTGGATTGCTGCTCAACAATCGGATGTAAAACTTTCGAATTAATCTGATTTTGATTCTTTTGAGCAGTACAAGTTTGATTATCATGTCTAAGCCAACAACACGCTGAACAATATGGCGGGAGGCTCTCATAAATTATTGATTGGAAAAATCCATTGATACCATCATTAATCCAAATCTTTGAGGGTAATTCTTGTGATAGATCAAGCTCCATACAAACTCTAGCTGCAGATGGTAGAATCAGAGTGGATGTTACGGCATCAACTTTTAATGGTGTCTCAATAAGAATTGCAATAGGAAAAAGAGCAGCTTTGTTGAAAAAGTGAATAGGCAGTCCTTCCATAATAATCCATGCAGGGATTATTGGGCTATCAACGTTGGGGCGAAAACTTAGTGTCCACTTTGAAACTCTCATTGAAAACCCTAGAAAATACCAATTTTGGCGAAGCCAGCATCTATGTAATCCTCTTCAAAGTCAAAGTTAATAAGAATGTGTTTGGCATCCAAGAGTCCTAACTTAAATGAACCTTTAAATCCAATAGCGTCAAAGCTTTTCTGCAAAGACTTCAAATTTGGTTGGCCAGAATCAAAAGTTTCGATTAGAGCATATTTGAAATCTTGGGAAAGCATAGAAATCTCATATGCTGTGAATGAGATTTCTGGAACACCCTTAAATTTTGAAGGCTTTTTGCTAGAGAGTTGGGGGCAATGCAGTTTGGCAGATTCAAAAGAGCGATCAACACATACCTTAGAGTTTCCATTCCACAGCACGTCGGCAAAAGACTGGCTGCCCGGCCCAGGTGGGACCGGTGCCGACGGAGGAAGATTTTTCGTGGTGAGAAACGTTGACGATTCAAACCCTTGAGTCTTGTGAAAGTTTTACCGGCAGATATAATTTACGACTCAAAATCTGACTCCAGCTACTAGGTGAAACACATAAGTCTACCACACACTTCACTCCTTCAAATATAGTGAATTTTAACTATTTGAAGAAGCTTAAAGGCACTTTGAGCACGACAACCTTCTTCTTTTACTTTTCCTCTTGTCTTTGGATGCTTTTCCCCTGTTTTAAATCCTCACTACTAGACGAAAGCAAGTGGCTTATTTTCCCTAGTTGCTTTGTCCGAAGTCCTTTGTTTATTATAATGTAAAGGTCAAGTCAGCCCTTTCTTTGAGCACCTTATGTGCATGGCCAGAACCATCACAACTACCACATCAACTGCTCCCTTTTGTATCGATTCAAAGCTACTACATGAGCACCACGGCTGAAACAAACAAAGCTACTACTACAGCCCCGCTCACTTTCTGGCAGAAATCTTTGCCAACCATATTGTGGTTGAGTTGCCGTTGTGAGCCAAATAGACTATATCAGTAGCTGCTACAGCATAAATACAAGGCTGGCTAGGTAACAAGATTGAGAGGCACTGATGGAGATGACGAGATACTGGGTTTGCTAGAGGCTAACTCGAGAGAAGTTATTGAGAGCTTAAAAGGTGATTTGATAGTTATATATATATATATATAACTCAAAATAATAAATTGGATCCTCCAAAATACCTCACCCTCCATCGCCACCATATATGTTTTAATGAAATGTTTCTTTTTGGATTGAGTTCCCAAAATTATGAATCGGGTTCAAAAAACAATTTATAAAATTTAGGGCTCTAATGGGTCGCTATACTTACGAAAACCATACTCTTCAATAACCTTAAAAGGTAATTCATCACATATAATTAATTCAACCAATACACGTCTACAATCCTCAAAGTTATATTTATGAGTCATCAATGCCCTTTCACTAGAAACAATACCTTCTACTCCGCTACCTTTGTTCATAAATGCTAAAATTAGTTGTTTCTTTTTATTATAAGGAAATTTGGTGCATTTTGGAATATATCTCTTTAGAGTATTTGTTTCATGTTTCACCGGATCAACAATATAAGTGATCCCACAATAATTACATTTAGCTCAGTATTCCCTCTTTATTTGTTCTAATGGAAGTCTAGTAAAATGATCTCAAATATCAAATTTATGATTCAGTTTGGGTTTGAGAAGCAATGCTATTAGGAGTAGGATTTGGATTAGGAGCATCAGTATCGAAGTTAATGATATTAGAGTCATTATCAATAGTTTTATTGACACCGGGTTCGTTGACATCCATTTCCAATTCTACCAAATAGATAAAAAATAAACAATTAATTCAAATAATGCATTAACAAATTACACAAAATATAAATCATTCACAAGGTCAATTATATTTAAACTCTACAATATTTATTATTACAAAAGAACAACATTTAATAATGTAAAACATGGCATTACAAAACAATGCGGTAATGTGCACATGAGCAAAAAATAACAGCAAAAATGAAAAGTTCAAAGCAACAAATAAAAACTATGGTTTTCTCTCACCTTTCCTAGGTTCAGAAGTTTCTTAAACTAAGAACTCTCCCTGCTATTGTTTCTTTCAAATACTTAATTACTTATCATCTCTCACATTCTAAGGCATTTTCAACATTAAACCATTTAAATTAGGAATTACAAATGAAAGATAAAGAAAATAGTTATTTTGGACAATTACGGACAATTTTCTCAAGTAACACGCCCAATAAAATGGGAGTGTTAATGACTGTGTCATTAACTCACTCTTACAGAAGCTTTGACACGTCTAACAATATGGGTCTGTCACTACCTGTGTCATTAATTCTACATTATAGAAACTTTGACATGCCTAACAACATGGGCATGTTACTGGCCCTGTCAATTATTTTGCTTTACAGTAGCTATGACACGCTTAGAGATATGACTGTGTTACGGATCGTGTCATCAATATTGAAACTTAGCACCATTGATGCGCCCAACGACATGGCTGTATCAGGCAAAATTTCTGCATTTCGCACACTCATCCATTCAACACAACCACTTTCAAACTCAACTTAAATTCAATCACTTCTTAAATTCAACCTTATAACTATTATTATCTATTCACAGCAACTTCATACATACCCAAATAAGTTATTAAAATATGCTAATACATAATCAAAAAATCCACATATCATGTTCTTCCATAGAATTACAAAGAACTTACAAAATTGATAAATAAAAAAAAAATTATCAATTGATAAAGAATCCTCAAAAACTCCACTTGAATTCTTAAAATTCCTTGCAAAATTGGTATATGGTAGAAGAAAAAAGCTCCTTACTCTCTCTCTAAGCTCCTTACTCTTTCTCTCTCTCTCAACTCACGGCAAAGAAGAAAGGAAAAGAAAATATCTCACCTCTTCCTTTTCAAACCCATCCTTATCTATATATATATATATTAATTATTATTATTATTATTAAATAATTAAAATCAACTTTCCTTATAAATAATTATACATAATATATATGCGATATATATTAGGTATATGTATATGTCATATTTATTTTAAATACATTTCAAATATACATTCTACTTTATCACTTAAAATCCTTTCATTTTTTATTTAAATCATTTATTTAATTTATCCAATTTAAATTTTTTTTGATTTATTTTATTTAATTTTTAAAAATTAGGGGTGTTATAATTCTCTCACCCCTTAAGAAAATTTCGTCCCCGAACCTGCTATTAACTCTAGAACAACTAGGGATACTGACTTCGCATCAACTACTCACTCTCCCATGTCATATCTTCAGTGACATGATTCCTCCAAAGGACTTTCATAAGTGGTACTTTCTTATTCCTTAACTTTTTCACTTCTCGTGTCAAAATCGCTACTGGTTCTTCTTCATAAGTCAGATCTGGGTTCACCTCAACGGATTTCACTGACAAAATATGAGATGAGTCTGATATGTACCTTCGAAGCATAGAGATATGAAAAATATTATGTATCCGATCTAACTCAGGCAACAAAGCCAACCTGTAAGCTACTGGACTAACTCTCTCCAAAATCTCATATGGTTCTATGAAACGAGGACTCAACTTCCCTTTGTGACCGAATCTCAAAATCTTTTTCCATGAAGACACCTTCAAAAATACTATATCTCCCACACTGAACTCTATATTCTTCCTTTTCAAATTTGTATAGGATTTCTGTTGGTCTGAAGCTGCTTTCAGATGACCCAAAATCAATTTTACTTTCTCTTTTGTTTCCTTAATCAAATCAAGACCAACCAGTTTACATTCTCCAACTTTATCCCAACACAAAGGTATCCTGCACCTTCAACCATACAAGGCCTCATAAGTTGCCATCCCAATACTGGATTGATGACTATTATTATACACAAACTCAATCAATGGCAAGAATCTATCACAGCTCCCTGTAAAATTAATGATACAACTCCTCAACATATCCTTTAGAATCTGTATCACTCTCTCTGACTGCCCATCTGTCTGAGGATGGAAAACAGTACTAAAATTCAATCAAGAACCCAATGCATCCTGTAAACTCTTCTAAAATCTTGATGTAAACTGAAAATCTCGGTCCGATGCTAAAGAAGTTGGGACTCCATGTAATCTCACTATCTCATTGACATACAACTCAGCCAACCTCTTAAGTGAGTAATCCATTCGAACTGGAAGAAAATAAGCTGCCTTTGTCATCCGATCAATAATCACCCAAATTGCATCATGCTTCTACTGGGTTAAAGGTAGTTTAGTCATAAAATCCATCGTCACTCGCTCCCATTTCTACATTGGTACTGACAATTGCTGAAGCAACCCTGAAGAAACTTGGCATTCAGCTTTCACTCTCTGGAAAGTAAGACATCTGGACACAAATTCTGCTATGCCCCTCTTCATACCTGACCACCAATAATACTATTTTAAATCTTGATACGTCTTGGTACTACTAGGGTGCATAGCATAAACTGAATAATGTGCTTCCTCTAATATCATCCTCTTCAATCTTGCATCATCAGGAATGCACAATCTATCTCTATACCATAAACATCCATTATCTCTTATATGAAAGTCTCGACTCTCCTCCTTTTGGCAATCTAACACAATCTTCTGGATCTTCTCATATGCCAACTGGACATCTCTAACCTGATCCAACAATACTGGCCTCAAATGCAATTGAGCTATCAATGAACCATCATCACAAGACTCAAATATGGCATGCAATGCTCTCAACTCAACAAGCAACAAGAGTGAATAAGTAGTCAAACCTGCCAAAGACTTTCAACTCAAGGCATCAACAATAATATTTGCCTTGCCAAGATGATAATCAATCAAACAGTCATAGTCTTTAATCAACTCTAACCATCATCTCTGCCGAAGATTCAACTCTTTCGGAACACCTAGATACTTCAAACTCTTATGATCAATATAAATGAATCACTTCTTCCTATACAAGTAATGTCACTAAATCTTCAATGTAAAAACTATAGATGCTAATTCCAAATTATGAGTCAGGTAATTTAGTTCATGTGACTTTAACTATCGAGATGCATAAGCAATGACTCTACCCTCCAGCATCAAAATACAACATAAACTACTATGTGAAGCATCATTGCATATCACATAAGATTTACTTTCCACAGGCAGGGTAAGAGTAGGAACCTTAGTCAACATCTCCCTCAGCTGCTCAAAACTCACCTGACACCGATCTGTCCACATAAATCTAACTCCTTTTCGAAGTAATCTGGTGAGTGGTGTAGCTATCATAGAAAAACCCTTCACAAATCAACGATAATAGCCTGCCAAACCTAGAAAACTTTTAACCTATATCATAGCCTTATGTGGACTCCAATTTAAAATAGCCTCAAATTTACTCGGATCAACTCTAAAACCCTCTGCTGATACCACATTATCGAGAAAAGTTACCTTATCGAGCCAGAATTCACACTTAGACAACATAGCATACAACTGCTTCTCTATCAAATTCTGCAATACAATTTGCAAATTCCTGACATGATTCTCCTTATTATGCGAATAAAATAGAATATCATCAATAAAGACCACCACAAATTGATCTAAGTATGGTCTAAACACTCTGTTCATCAAATCCATAAATGATGCTGGTGCATTTGTCAATCCAAAGGACATCACCAGAAACTCATAATGCCTATACCTCGTGCGGAAAGCTGTCTTAGGTACATCTATATCTCTAACTATCAATTGATGATATCATGATCTCAGATTAACCTTAGAGAATACTGTTGCTCCCTTCAACTATTCAAAGAGATCATCTATCCGAGGTAATGGATATTTGTTCTTAATGGTTACCTTATTCGACTACCTATAATCAATACATAATCTCAAGGTGTCATCCTTCTTCTTCACAAACAAAATAGGTGCTTCCCAAAGAGATACACTAGGGCAAAAAAACCCTTTATCAAGCAACTCTTGCAACTACACCTTCAACTCCTTCAATTCTTCAGGTGTCATCCGATAAGGGGTAATAGAGATGAGAGTGGTACCAGACAAAAGATCAACACCAAACTCCACCTCTCTCTCAGGAGGCACCCTCAGAAACTCTTCCAAAAAAATATCTGGAAACTTGACAACTGTAGGTATACTGTTAAGCTGGGACCCCACTACTCTGAAATCTATAATATGAGAAAGATATGCCTCACATCCCTTTCGAATCATCTTTCTAGCTAATACAACTATAATAAACATGGATGAAAGATGTCTCTACTCATTAGATACTATCACAACTCTACCATCATGTATTCTCAGAGTAACACATTTCCGCTGGCAGTCTACCGTAGCCCCATGCTTGGATAACCAATCCATACCCAGAATTAAATTATACTCCCTAAAAAGGTATCTCAATTAGGTTTTCGAAAAACTCCTCATTCTGAACAACAACTGGACTATCTCGGTGCACCCTGCTAACCACAATACTATGCCCTAAAGGATTTGTAACTAAAACATCATATCCTAAGTACTCAGAATGCAAATAACTCACAGGCAGTATGGATGCACTAATGCTTGAATGAATAGACCTATGGTCTATCAATACAAGAATTGAAGTACCAAATAAAATAAAAGTACCGGCTATAATAGCTGAAGCATCCAACTATCTCTACATCATATAAACCCGTTGTGATGGTCCTGCATCCTCTGATCTACTTCTTGTTGTAGAATCTCCTCTACGACCAGACCCTGATTGACTACCTCTACCAAAATTTTTGCCACCACGACCCCCTCTGACACTTGGTCTAAAAACTTTTGTATCTGTATGTCTATCATCTGGTGGCTTTGGACAATCTCTGAGAAAATAGTCTGGTGATCTACATCTGTAATACACTGCTGGTGCACCTATCCTCTAGCAGATGCCTCCATGTGCCCTACCACAATGAACACAGGTAGGTGGAGCATGCCTCTGAGTCACTAGGGTCGGAGCACTAGCCCCTGAGACTGCAGGTCTCTGCCTCTGCTGTTGTACTGACCTGCCATGTAATACCCTTATACCATATAAACATATAATACACACACTTTCAGTATATAAAATATGTATATATGGTATAAAAACGTCACAATTCAGTCTAATAAAAACTTTCATATTCCCTTATTATTTAAAATATTTGTATTTATACAGATATATATATCAGAATACATGATACCTCATATTACTCCATTATTTTAAACACTCTTTATAATTTACAGTGTATATATATATACTCCCAAAATATAATATAATATAATATACATAATGCCAAAATATACTATAAAATAAAATATGTGCATGCTGGCAAAGTGGCACTGTTCTTATTGTAGCACAAACACTTCAAGCTTAATCAATAAAAGCCTAGACTCGATCTGGCCTAGTGGAACTCTTCAGCTCTACCGAATCACCCCTGTCACCTGCGCGATGAATTACAATCGCGCTAAGCCAAAGCCTACTGGTACAAACTTTAATAATAATAATATTCAAATACAATGCTAATGCAGAATGTTCATATGCTATGTCATCACATGATATTTACACAAACACATACACATGCATGGGCCCAAACAACTAATACATCATTCAATTCTCAAAGTTACCGTTTTGGTCCATAATGACACCAAGTGTCTAGCCCCGAAGGTAAAATATCAATGTATCAGTCCAACTAGGCCTGGGCTTATGACCCAGTCTTTTCACCCAGCCCAGCTTCAATGACTTATTTTCTGAGGCTTACGACTCAGTCTTTTCACCTCAAAAATATTTTTACAGTGATGCCAAGTGTCTAGCCGCATAGGCAAATATAGGCATGCCACCAAACACAGAACTTTAAAAATTGAATAACATACTAGGCACACAATTATTTCATATTTTCATTATTAATCTTTTTTTTTCTCATTTTCTCATGATCAAGCTAGGCATATTGCCTCATTTATCTTATTTATATCAACATCATCATATAATCATAATGTATCTCATTTTCATATTTTGCACATAGTTCACATTTCATCAATTTAGCCATTAACAATGGCTTTTCACAATGCATAATAATGCATACATAGCAATTCACATATCTTAGCATTATGTTCATGAATACATAATATATCAAGTAGCTTAACACATTTTTCATCCAAAATATGTTAGGCCAAATGTACTGCAATCATATTTCATTTATCAAGAGTTTGTACATACCTTAGAAAAAACTCCAAAATAAGCTTTAAAACTTCCAATAACCTTCTCTTCCAAGTTGCCTTTCAACACTAGGGTTAGGCAAACTACTCTCTCTCAATGCTTATACCAAATGTGATCATAAATAACCATTTAATATCACATTCTAAGGCATTCTCAACATCAAATCATTTAAATAGGAATTATAAATGAAAAATAAATAAAAGAGTTATTCTCAAGTAACACGCCCAACAACACGGGCGTGTTACTGACCGTGTAGCTAACCCAATCACACAAAAACTTTGACACGTCTAATGACATGAGAGTGTCACTGCCCGTGTCATTTATTCTTCCTCACAAAATGTTTGACACGCCTAACAACACGGGCATGTTAATGGCCATATTAATTATTTTGCCTTACAGAAGCTACGACACGCTCGGAAATATGGCCGTGTTAATAATCGTGTAATCAATATGGAACTCAGCACCATTGACACGTCTAATGACATGGCCGTGTCACTGGTCGTGTCAGGCAAAATCTGCATTTTGAACTCTCAATCATATAAACACAATCATTCCAAACTCAACAATACAACACCCTAAATCATCATCTTAGTTTATATCCATAATTCTCCCACAAATTTAACATTTATATAACTCCAACATATCATAACTATCATCTTATTCAATCAATCATCACTTTCTCTCATAACACATTCAAAGAAGAAGAAAGAAAAGAAATCCCTTCTCTTTCAATCCAATCTTAAAAATCATCATTAGCTACATACAACATCTTTATACAGATTCAAATAAGCCATAAAAACATACTAATACAAAATTCCCAAAATCCAAATATCATATTCTTATATTTAATTCCAAAGAAACTTGCAAAATGATAAAAGAACTTATCAATTGATGAAGAATCCTCAAAATATTCACTTGAATCCTTGAGATTACTTCAATTCTTTGATGAATGGAAGAAGAACTCTCCTTTAGACTCTCTCTGTGTCAAACTCACTCCAAAGAAGAAGGAAGAAAAGAAAAGTCTCTTCTCTTTTCTTTCATCCTTATTTATATATAATAATAATAATAATAATAATAATAATAATAATAATAATAATAATAATAATAATAATAATAATGCACTTAATTATACAATATATATGTAATGTATATTTTGAATATATGTATATATCTTATATATATATATCATATTTACATCAAATATATTTCAAATATACATTTCATTTAAATTTTTTTCATTTCATTTAAATTATTTATTTAATGTATCCAAATTTAATTTATTTTATTTAATATTTAAAAATTAGGGGTATTACAATTCTCTCTCTTTTAAGAGAATTTTGTCTGCAAAATTATCTGTTATCAACTCTGAAACAACTGAGGATACTGACTCTGCATAGTCTATTAACTTTCCCATATTGCCTCCTCAGTGGCATGATTCCTCCAAAAAAATTTTACAAGTGGCACTTTCTTATTTCTTAACTCTCTTATTTTTCTTGTTAGGATCACTACTAATTCTTCCTCATAAGTCAAATCTAAACTTACCTCAATAGATTTCACTGACAAGATATGAGATGGATTTGACCTGTACCTCCAAAGCATAGAGCCATGGAAATTATTATGTATCTGGTCCAACTCAGATAGTAAAGCTAGCCTATAAGCCACTGGACCAACTCTCTCCAGTACCTTATATGGTCCTATGAAATAAGGACTCAACTTCCCTTTGCGGCCAAATCACAAAATTTTCTTTCAAGGAGACATTTTCAAAAATACTTTATCTCCTACACTGAACTCTATGTCTCTTCTTTTTAAATCTGAATAGGATTTCTATCGGTCTGAGGCTGCTTTCAGATGACCCAGAATCACTTTTATTTTCTCTTCTATTTCTTTAATCAAATCAGGATCGGCCAATTTACCTTCTTCAACTTCATCCTAACATAAATGTGTTCTACATCTTCTGCCATACAAGGCATCATAAGGTGTCATTCCAATACTAGACTGATGACTTTTATTATATGCAAACTCAATCACTGACAAGAATCTGTCCCAACTTCCACTGAAATCAATGATACAACTCCTTAACATATCCTCTAAAATCTGTATTACTCTTTCTGACTACCCATCTATTTGAGGATGAAAAAGCAATACTAAAATGCAATTGAGAACCCAATGCATTATGCAGACTTCTCCAAAATCTCGATTTAAATCGAGAATCTTAGTCTGACACTAAAAAAATTGAAACTCCATGCAACCTCACTATCTCACTGATATATAGCTCAGCCAATCTCTCAAGAGAATAATCCATCTGAATTGAAAAAAAAATGAGTTGTCTTCATCTTCCAATCAACTATCACCCAAATCGTATCATGCTTCTTTTGGCTCAAAGGTAGTCTAGTCATAAAGTCCATCGTTACTCGTTTCCATTTTCACTCTGGTATTAACAAAGGCTGAAGCAACCCTGACCGCCAATAATGTTGCTATGTGCTCACCTTTCACTCTTTGACAAGTGAGACATTTGGAAATAAACTCTGCTATGTCTCTCTTCATACCTAACCACCAATAATGTTGCTTTAAATCTTGATACATCTTGGTACTCCTAGGGTGTATAGCATAAACTGACTGATGTGATTTCTCCAAAATCACCCTTTTTAATTCAGCATCTTCAGAAATACATAACCTATCTCTGAACCACAGACTGCCATCATCTCTCACATGAAAGTCTCGACTCTCCCCCTTAAGGAAATCTAATACAATCTTCTGAATTTTCTCATCTACCAACTGAGCCTCCTTAATCTGATCTAATAACACTGGCCTTAACTGCAACTGAGCCATCAAAGCACCATCATCATAAGACTCAAATTTAACATGCAACATTCTTAACTCAACAAGCAATAAGAGCGAAAAAGCAGTCAAATTTGCCAAAGACTTTCGACTCAAGACATTAGCAACAACATTTGCCTTGCCAGGGTAATAATCAATCAAATAATCATAATATTTAATTAACTCTAACCACCATCTCTGTCGAAAATCCATCTCTTTATGAACACCTAAATACTTTAAAGTCTTATGGTCAGTATAAATAAAACACTTCTCCCCATACAAGTAATGTTGCCAAATCTTTAATGCAAAAACTATGGCTGCTAACTCTAAATTATGAGTTGGGTAATTAAGTTCATGCGGCTTTAATTGTTGAGAAGCATAAGAAATGACTCTACCCTCCTGAACATAACCTAAACCACTATATAAAGCATCACTGTAAATTACATAAGGTTTACCTTCCACAGGCAGAGTAAGAATAGGAGCCTGAGTTAGCATCTCCCTCAGCTGCTCAAAATTCGCCTGACACTGATCTGACCACACAAATATAACTCCTTCCAAAGTAATCTGGTGAGTGGAGTAGCTATTGTAGAAAAACCTTTCATAAACCGACGTTAATAGCCTGTCAAACTCAGAAAACTTCTAACCTCTCTCACAGTCTTAAGTGGACTTCGATTCAAGATAGCCTCAACTTTACTCGGATCAACTCTAATACCCTCTGCTGATACCACATGACCGAGAAAAGTTACCTGATCAAGCCAGAACTCATATTTAGACAGCTTAGCATACATGTGTTTCTCTCTCAGAGTCTGCAATACAATCCACAAATGCATGTCATGATCCTCCTTATTACACGAATACTCTAGAATATCATTAATAAAGACCACCACAAACTGATTTAGATAGGGTTTGAATACCATGTTCATCAAATCCATAAATATTGCTGGTGCATTCATAAATCCAAAGGGCATCACCAAAAATTCATAATGCCCATACCTCGTGTGGAAAGCTATCTTATGCACATCCACATCTCTAACTCTCAACTGATGATACCCTGATCTCAGATAAATCTTAGAGAATACTATTGCTCCCTTCAACTGATCAAATAGATCATCTATCCGAGGCAAAGGATATTATTCTTAATGGTCACTTTATTCAACTGTCGGTAATCAATACACAATCTCAAGGTGTCATCCTTCTTCTTCATAAACAACACAAGCACTCCCCATGGGGACACACAAGGGCGAATGAGCCCTTTATCCAGTAACTCCTGTAACTGCACCTTCAACTCTCTCAACTCAGCAGGTGCCATATGATAAGGAGTTATAGAGATGGGAGTGGTACCAGGCGATAAATCGATACCAGACTCAACCTCTCTCTCAAGGGGTATCTCTGGCAACTCCTCAGAAAAAATATCTGAAAACTCGGTAACTGTAGGTATACTGTCAAGCTAGGACTCCACTACTCTGGTATCTACAACATGATCAAGATATGCTTCACATCCCCTCCAGATTATTTATCTAGCATTAATAACTAAAATAAATATGGATGAAAGATGTCTATGCTCACTAGATACTATCACATCTCTACCATCATGTGTTCTTAGAGTAACACGTTTTTGCTGATAGTCTACCACAGCCCCATGCCTACATAACCAATCCATGTCTAAAATCAAATCATACTCCTTAAAAGACATCTCAATTAGGTCACCGAGAAATTCCTCATCCTGAACAGTAACTCAACTATCTCGGTGCATCCTGCTAACCACAATACTATGTCTTAAAGAATTTGTCACCAAAATATCAAATCCTAGGGACTCTAAATGCAAATTACTCACAGGCAAGATAAATGCACTAATGTATGAGTGAGTCGACCCAGAGTCTATCAATGCAATAACTGAAGTACCAAATAAAGAAAAAGTACCAGCATTAACGACTGAAGCATCTGGCTGCCTCTACATCACATAGGCCCACTGCCCTGCTTCATCAGGTCTACCTCTGGCTGTATAACTTCCTCTTTGATCAGACCCAGATCTACCACCCCCTACCAAAATCTCTGCTACCATGACTCCTTCTAACACTGGGTCAGAAGCTGCAGTATCTGTCTGTCTATTATCTGATAGCTTTGGATAATTTTTAATAAAATGATCTGGTAATCTACATCTATAATATACTGATAGTCCATCTATCCTCCAGCAAATACCTCCATGTATTTTACCATAATGAACACAGGTAGGTGGAGTAGATCTTTGAGTCACTGGGGTCGGAGCTCTAGCCACTAAAACTGCAGATCTCTGTCTCTGTCTCTGCTGTTGTACTGACCTGCCAGATTACCTCTGACTTCTACTGAATCTTTAAAATATCTCCCTTGGCCTCTCTTCACTGATGAAGACCCTGCCTCACTCTGGAGTCTCTTAACTTTGGTCTCCTCAATCCTAGCAGCTATTATAAGACTCTATGCTTTCTCAACACTCCTAGCAGTTGTAACCAATTGGAAAAAATCTTGGTACCGTGAACCTGCTATAACGCACATGATAGAGGATCTCAGCCCCTCCTCAAACCTCCGACACCTATCAATCTCATCAGAAATGATCCCACTAGCATACTGATTCAGCTGAGTAAACTCTATCTCATACTTTGACACTGTCTTGATATCCTGCCTCAAACTCAGAAACTCTATCTTCTTCGTATCCTTATTCTCCCTTGGAGTATACTTCTGCTCGAATTCCCGCAGGAAATTGTCATAGGTCAAGATTGGTGGATCATCCAGAGTATGTTTCTGATCAAATTGAAGAAAAAATTATAATTTATCTAACTAATGGTTTAAGAATTTTAATATGATTACTTGAACTAATGGTTTAAAAGTTTTCTAAATCAAATTTCACTCACAAGTGCTTATAATTTGTATATTCTAAATAACTAATGGTTTTCTTAAGAAATTAAAATTTATCTAACTAATGTTTTCTAAATATCTAATGGTTTAACTAGTGCTTATAATCTATATTTTCTTTTTTTTTTTTCAGTTTTTGTAAAAACTCAAAAGAAACAAGCCATAAAAAAAATTCACAATTCATTGACACAAACATAATAAAATGTATGAATTAAATCATAGAAAAAATTAAAACAAATTTTCATGAGTAGACATATTCTAAATAAGAAAAAACAAATTGGTCTCACGAATTTGGGTGAAAAACTAAAGAAATTAGTAATAAATAAAAAAAGGAAGATATGAAAGTACCTGAAGGTTGTGCCCGTTGCCTGCTGTTGCTGGGTGAGAGCCTGAGAGGACGAGCTAATGCTGCTGGGCGAAAGGATGAGTTGCTGCTGCGGGTAGGTGAGTGGACGAGCTGCTGCTACGGTGCTGGTGAACGGACGAGCTGCTTGCTGGGTGTAGGAGCCGTTTGAGATCGAGAGAACAATAGAGAGAAGGAAAGGAAAGGCAAAGGGTGAGGTGAGGTATGTTGAAGGTATTTTTTTTAGGGTTCCAGAATGACCTTCTATATAATTGATAAAACCCTCGGGTCGAACCGGGTCTGGCCACCTCGATGATTTTAAGCTATAACCCGAGGTCTAACCCGAGAAGAGATAATATCTGACCTTTTACCTCGGAGCACAACCCTATGTATATTTCGCAACCTGGTCCGAACCACTAGGGCCGAGTCGAGTTTTTCGAGTTGGCGGATTACATAAACACCCCTATAATACAACTTATGCATTTTTCATGTGTTGTTTATAATGTTCACATATATAAACAACATATGAAACATGCTTATGACATTATGCATGTTTCATGTGAGAGACCTACTATAGCATATGTGTAGGGGTGAAGCTAGGAGTTAGACAAAGGGAGCAAAAATAAAAATTATATATATATATATTAAAAATAATATAAATGATAATTTTTTTTATAAATTTATACATAAAAATATCTTTCATTTATAAAGAAGTAAAAAAAAATTACAATTATCAAAATAAAAAATAAAAAAAAGAAATTAAAAAGTAAAACACATTTAAAAAGAATAAAAATTTTAATTTTAAATTATTTTTCAATGAGTTTTAAGGGGGGAAAATTTTTAATAAAAAAATATATAATATAATTTTTTCCCCAAAAATGAACGGGCATCTTTAGTTGTGTGTTTTTTTAATAACAAGATATATATATATATATATACATATATATATATGTATATATATATACTAAAAAGAAAAAAAAATCAAATTTGAATGTATTTTTAGGTTATATATATATATACCTATTATTAAAGTATATATAAAATTAACAAATTAATAACATTACAATATTAACATACAAAGTTATATAGTTCAGAGTAATATTAAGAGTGATTATATATATGAATTAGTGGATTTAATTACTTTCTACATTATTAATTTGATTTGGCATAGGATATTATAAATGAAAATCTTTTAGTTTTAATGTAAGTATATCCTCTATTTTTAATTGAATTCAAGAAGTAAATTTAATATGTAAAATTTAATTTTTAAATTTAAATATTCTCTATTATATAATCGATCGTTTGTGGCTTTTTTTTCCATAGGTAATAATTAAATAGTTCAAGAAAAATGAAATTTAGCAAAATAAAGTTCTATGGCCGAATTAATGTTGATTAGAGGTAATGTTCAATTTAATAAACATTTGATTATATTGAATCATAAATGAATCTCATATAGAAAAGGCAAAAAATAATATAATTTATATTTTACTAATTAGTATCTTAAACTAGCAATAAGATGAACTTAAATGATTTAAGAATACACAAAAATTCAATTCCCACAAATATTACAATCCCTCCTAAAGACTAAAAAAATAGAGTATATTTTACCCAGAAAATCATTAGCAATAAAATATCTTTTTGGGATATAAATTGATAATTAATGTTCATGAATTTTAGAGGTGGGTAAAATTTGGTTAACTGACTAAAAATTTAGTTCGGTTAACCAAATTTAGAAAAATTAATTGGTTCGGTTGAAGAATTTATATAAATTTAGTTTTTGGTTCGGTTAACGATTAACCGATTTAGTTCGGTCGGTTAATGGTTAACCGAACCTTTTTTAAATTTATTTAGCTATTATTTTTTATTTAATTATTTAATTATATTAATTTTTTTACTATAAATATAAATTTTTATTGCAAAATAAAGTTTTTTTTTAGTTTTTTTAATAAGTATTATTTAGTTATTTAATTATATTAATTTTTTAAATAAAATTTTTATTATAAAATTTAAAAAAAATTGATCGGTTCGGTTAATTAACAGAACCGACCAATTTGATTCGGTTAATTAACCGAACTGATCGAAATAAAAATTCGGTCGGTTTAGTTAAAATTTTTTATAAAATTTAGTTCGGTTAACCGATCGGTTCGATCAATTAATTAACCGAATCGACCGATGTCCATCCCTAATAAATTTTGTCATTAATTAATTGCAAATCATCAATATACTCATAAATATAGAAGCCCTATTATAAACAAAAACCTACATATTACCATAAAATTAAACCTTTGTTTAGAAAATTAAACCTTCAATAATAATTCACAAGCCTTAAATTTTCCTCCAAAACCAATTGGTTAATTAATTTCCTTCATTAATTATATAGCAAAATAAGCCTTAGATTTTTCCCTCTCTTTGCATAACACACGCATATATATAGTATAAATATTAATATATATATAGACATTAAAACCTCTAAACTTCAATTAATTTTTAAAAATCTCTCAAAAAAACCACAAAAATGGCAATGAAAATCAATAAAATGATGATGATTTTAATGGTAATAATAATGGGATATTACACAAAAAGAATTGAAGCTTATAGACAATTATGTGCAACACAATGCATACCAGCTTGTGTGAAACAAACAAGAGCACCATTTTCTTCTTGCAGAAGTGCTTGCACTGAGTATTGCAATAACACAGGCAGATATGGCAGAGGCAAACCAAACTTGGTTTTATTGATGCTATTGGCAAGGCTAAATCTGAAAACCCATTTTTAGACTTTGCTGCTTTAATTCCTCAGGCTGCTCAACAAGTCGATCTCCCTGATCCAACCATTGAAAGCCCTCAATCTTCTTCTTCTTCTGTAGCAGAAGCACCTGCAGCCACTATGCCCTAATAATCTGTTTAGTATATTAATTATAGTTTAATTTAATTTGCTATTCTTAAATTACAGTTTCTTTTTCTTCTTTTTCGTGGTATATGGGGTCGAGGAATCGATTTTAAATTTATTGACTGTTGTACAAACGAATATGCATTTACCATTAGAGTATACAAGAGTTTATTGTACACGTGAATATGTATTTACTGATAGGTTGTAAATGAGTTTATTGTACAAGTAATATGCATTTAACGTTAAGTTGTACATGAGTTTATTGTACTCGTGAATATGCATTTATAGTTTAAATGTTTATTGTTAACTTATCAGTTTTGTTGGTATTGACTAACAACACTTACCAGCCTTTTATTGACAAATATTTTGTTGGTATTACACGTATATACTTTTTCTTTTGGTATTTGCCAATGGCCAGTATTAATTTTTTGTCGGTAATTTGATTATGGACAAAGTTATTGATAAAAGATTTTTCTATTGGTAATTTCTCAGCAAGTTATTTTGTCAAAAAAAAAAAGGATTATTGATAGATATTTTTATTGGTAATTCAATATGCTTTTGCAGTGTTTTAATTTGTCAAATAATGACCGAGTTAAAGTAAATGTTCAGTTTTGATTTGATAAATTATTATTAAATTTCAGCTTTAGTTTGTTGAACATATTTCATTATTCAGTTGAGATTGATGTAATATCAGTTTTGTATAGTTATATTTCGCTAATCAAAAATTGTTTTTTTATTACTATTCTACTAAACAAGATATTGAGACTGTTTAATAATTATACATTAGCTGCGATTAATATTTGAAAATTCACATTAAAATATATGTACTATATGAAATTAAATGAAAAGATATTTATTTCCAATCAAACTTTAAGATTTTGAAGATAAAACTCAAAAAATATTATCTACTCTTCTCTGTTTCATTTCATTTTTTTTATTTCTCAAAAATAGAGGCTGATAAAATAACCATAAATAAAATCTTAATATCTTCTTTAATAATATTTCACCCCTACCAATCATACTTCTACATTCAAAATCTTTAAAAATTTATCACTAATAATTATAATTATAAAATAACCCTAAAATTTAATTATTTTTCACATAAATCTCCCATTACTATTATTTATCACTCCTCTTTTTTATAATTTTAATTTGAAAATATTAAATTTGCCTCCCTTCCTAACAACTCTAGTTGAGAAAATCAATCAAATCATATTTAATTACAAAATTTATCTAGTTATTACTTGAAAAATTTTCATTTCATATTTTATTTTATATGAAAATTTAGAAAATGAAAGAACAAGTAATATATATATATATATATATATATATATTATGTCACACATAAAAATCGAACTATCAAATAAAAAGAAATTCAAATAATATAATTCCTTTTTAGAAGTAAATAAAATCTCATGCATTAATAAAACTAAAACTTTCACAAAACAAAATATCTGAAAAAAACACTAATGCAACAAAATGCAAGATTCATCAATCAATTACAATTTGCTAATTAAAGAAGCTTCCTTGTGAGTGTATTTGACCCCTTTATCACCAGCTACCACTTGTCCGCTACCTCTAAGAATCCTACACAATATTGAAATTTAGATGCAAAGAAAAAAAACATGTACTGAGATACAATCTTGCAGCAAATATTATTCAAAATTAATTCTCCCTTTTTCCATGATATATCAAATGTCAAAAAAAAAAATTAAAAAAAAATACTTTGCAATCCTTTAATTTATTGTATTTTGTTTATTAGTCTCTAAAGCAGTTCCAGTTTCGATTTTAATTTTAGCAATTAAATTGAATAAAAATAATAAAACGCCCTTTAGGTTCAAAAGAGACAACATGTAATTTTTTTAATAATATAGGAAGAATCCTTGAATTTATTTTATTTTGTTTATTTATCCCTAAATTGTTCATCAAATTACATTGCTATAAAACTTTTTCATGCTTTGTATAATACCAAGCAATATAATTCTTTGAAATAGCTATGCAATTTTTTAGTGATTTGTAAACTATAATTCACAAATTTCTCATTAAAATGAAAAGAAAGTAAAAGTTGAAATTGAGAAGGAAAATTTATTAGAGGCCTAATAGTTATGACAACAAGTTTAAGGGATCAAAACGTAAAAAAAAAAAAAAGAAATGTTGATAAAAAAAAAAAAAAAGGAAAGGGATCAAAACGTAAAAAAAAAAAAAAGAAATGTTGATAAAAAAAAAGGACATGAAATTGTTACTTTTTTAAAAAAAATTATACAACTAAAATTATCACTTTATTAAATAAAAAAATCAAATAATTTTTTATTAATTGTACCCTTGTTATTATTATCATCATCATATAATTAGTTCATTAATTCCTCTCTTTTTTTTTTTTAACTTTATCATTTTAATACTAATGAATTACTGGATGATACTAATTCATTCAAAATTATTTTTTACAAAGTTGAGAGAATATATTGATTAACTTAATACTTGTGTATAGGCTAAAAACTATAATTTTAGCAGAGTGAAAAGAGTAAAATATTAAAGAAGATGCTTTTCAGCAAAAATTTTTGAACTCAAGAGGCAACCTTACAGTTTTCTATGCCACAAAACTTTCTATAGCACCAGTTCTATGAAATTTCTACAAATAGGCATGCATACCACACAGGCAACAACAAGTTTTGATGAATGAATACTTAAATACAATTACAATGATTTGTGATGCTCATGTCAAGTAGTGTCAGAAGACTACACAAATGAAGAATATAATATGAGCAGATGCTTACCATTTTGTTGTTAACAATCCTTCAACTCCTACTGGACCGCGTGCATGAATCCTGCTAGTACTTATTCCAATCTATTCATCCATCAATGACAAATTAGCTTAAGAGTACTTGATAATGTTATGATTCTTAATATAACTGTAAATTGATATGTCACCTCTACGCCTAATCCGAAACGAGCACCATCACAGAATCTTGTGCTTGCATTGTGAAATACAGCAGCACTACAAAATGTAAGAATTCAGTAAAGTGTTGCTGGGCTTCCAGATTGCAATACTAATTTATTCACAGAATGCTAATTTTGCACACTGAAATATAGTCTAACAGTAAGCGCATATTAACTTGGATAATATATAAAGATCAATTCCCTCTCCCAAAACATGTATTAAATGTCAGAAAAAGAACTAATTTTATAGAAAACTAAAGCCTAACCTGTCAACTCGATGTAAAAAGATTTCTGCAACATCACGGTCTTCTGCTATTATGCAATCGGTATGCGAACTGCCAATATGCAGGATAGAAGAATATGATATTTGCTAAGAAAATGAGGGGAAAAAACATTATCTTTTTTAGCAGCTAAAACATACCTTCCATATTGATTTATATGATCAATGGCAGCATACACATCATCAATGATTTCAATTGTGCAAGCCATAGAATTGTACTCGTGATGAAACGAATGAGCCTCTGGAATTTTTAGCTCCTGCATTACCCATGGTCCACCATATAAAGAAACTCCTGGAAATTAATAACAGGACAAGTTTGTTTTCATATCTTGAATGTTTAGTACATAGAAAATGAATACATTTTGGAGATAACATTAATCATGGCAATGATCATAAACTTACACATATTAAAATTCCTACCTTTAGCGCGAAGATCAGTTGCGAGCTCATTGAGCCCACCAGTGTGTACTAAATCCTTGTGCACAAGAAGTGTTTCCTGGATATAGTTAACCAATCCACGAAATGGAGCAACATTACAAATGTAATTCAACCAGGAAGGAAATCAATTGGATATAAACTTACCATTGCATTACATGCTGCAGGATAATCTATCTTTGCATCCAAGACAACTTTCTTTGCCATATCCATATTAGCAGACTTGTCAATATATACATGACAAATTCCATCTAAGAAAAGCACAAACAGCACATCTTTAAGATAAAATCCAAAATATTTCTAGAGTAGACCTCGTGCAGAATAATTTTTTAAAGATGATACGTCTTACCAGCATGACCTAGAACAGGAATTTTAGTTGATTCCTTAATTTGAGAAACAAGTTTGTTACTTCCTCTTGGGATGACAAGATCAATAACATCATCGAGCTGAAGCATAAAATATGAAGATATTTATACTTTTTTTTTCACATAGGGAAATATGAAATTTAGACTCGTGACAAGTCAAGAACTTGAAAAGTTCACTAATGAAATACTGCATCTATAAATGCTAAGTTTTAGTTTGGTTTTTGTTTGTCACTTAACAAAGAGTCACATTTAGAAGAACTGCATAGCTACCTTAAGCAAATCCGAAATTTCCTCTCTTGAAGTCACTAATCCAATAAGCTTTTCACCAACATTGTCTGGAATGGCTGCAGTGATAACCTATAAATTTAAGAAAGAAGAAAAAAGTTTAGAGATTATTCTTTTAGTAAAAGGTATTATAAAATTTGAGAAATATGCATTGTGCTTGGAGAGATCAAATTATGAACCTTGTGCAAAATTGCATTTGACCTCTTGGCCTCCTTTCCTCCTTTCAAGAGGACTCCGTTCCCACTTCGAATTGCCAATGAAGCTATCTATCGAAACCGCAACAAACAAATACGTACAAGAAGAAATAATATGAAATGCACAGTTTCAAGACTGAAATAGAAATTTCATTGATGTTCTTCACTTGTACCTGTACTAGTGCATCTGGTCGAGACTCGAAAATAACCAAGACAACACCTAAGGGTGATGATGTCTTTTCCAAGATGAGTCCATCTGCAAGCTGAATGCATTGAAATTTTTCATGAATTGATAAATCAACTATCAATTTAATAGAGAATTATGTTAGTCTATATATGATATTCATAAAACAAGTCCAATTTAATCACAAATTTTCTTCATAATATTTCTTGAATACAAAGTATATTAGTTTTTAACCATACGGCCTATCCTGTTTCACTTTCATGTTTATCCATTAAAAGATGGAACTTACAATTCAAATGAATTTTATCTATATATATATTCCTATGTTTGGCAAAATCCCATTAACCTTGATGGAGATCCTGAAGAAGAAAATAAAAAAAGAAAAAAGGGAGACAAACTTTCCTTACCTCAGTTCTCTTCCAAACATGTCTAATTGGATCTTTCATGTTTGCGAGCACACGAATCGAGTTTGAAAGACTTGTAATCTATCAATGAAATAAAGATCGTAGAAATATGTAAGAAAGACAAATACCAACAAGATCATTTAGCAGGAAAAAGAAGCAGCAGTGATTTGGAAATAAATAAAACTGTATAGAAACCAGCAAGTGGTAACAAAGAGTGAATAAATAATGAACAATAACTTTAGAACAGACATTAAGAAATCAGAAACTATCTTACCTTTCCAGGCTTTAGAGCTAGCCGAGATATTAAGGACTTCTCAAGTCCAGCCTTCTCTGCAGCAGCAACATCAGCTTCATTCTCAATGATGATAAATTTTTCATTAGCTTCTAAGGCATCGGCAACTTTCAACAAAACCCTTTTTCTATCTTCTGAAGACAACGCCTATAAAAAAGTTACCAAGTCACCAGGCTGCTCTATACAAGAACATGAATCAAAGAAAATTACAACTTATCATAGCACAAGCATATTAAATTCTTGCAGCCCTACATCAATTTGGTATTACCTGAAGCCTTCGAGAACTTTCCCTTGCTGCAACTGCCATTTCATGTACATTTTCAATACACAAGACTTTGTGATTTGCATTTGGATGAAATAGCGTGCCCACGTGCTCTCCTTGAAGCACTTTAGTTATGTTTTCAGAAGCAAATCCACTTCAAATACAAGTAAGAAGAGTCAGTCTTGCCTGGACCGAGTTCATAATGGATCACTCTAACATGTGAAGGATCCCATCCCATGTCATAATGGTTCATATAGACGTGATATAAGCAAGAAATTTTGCAAGTTAAGAAATCTGTTGGTTTTTTTTAATGGAGTTTAAGAAATGACTCATTATATTTATATGAAAATAGCTTATTTATACATAAATTTATAATAAAAAAATTAAAACGTAATTCATAAAATCTAATATAGACTATCAAATAAAAATTACTTTAATTTATTTTGAGGAATATTTTCAACACTCCTCCTTATATCGTTTGCTGCAAACTTGAAACTCTTCTTTATACTTGATTTTCTTTATCTTATTAACCTCTTCCTTGATGATAACACTTTTCTTTGAACATTAAAAATCTTTAATTTTTTTTATTTCTAGAAAAACTAACTAAATAAAAAGGCTCATAGAATTGCAACATAAAATTTTAGCAGTTTAAAGACATATTTTACCCTCTATTTTCTTTTCGTTTCATTGCAGCTTTTAGACTTACTGGTCACTTCATCATTTTTGCATTGCAATTTATAGACATGCCGATTTTCATCATTTTTATATTTTATTATAGTTTATAGACATATTGATCTTTATAATTTTTGTATTTTGTTGCAGCTTATAGACATGGCAGTCTTCATCATTTTTATATTTTATTGTGGACTTAGTTATGTATTTGTGATCATGGCTATGATTATGATTGTAGGATTTGGTTATATTTGTAATCATGATTTGTGATTATGATTATAACCATGAACAGGGATGTGATTGTGTAAGGCTATGAATATTTTTGTAGAGACATCACAGGTCCCTTGAAGATTATTGAATCTCTAATACATTTGTTGGTTTTTTTTAATGGAGTTTAAGAAATGGGTCATTATATTTCTATGAAAATAGCTTATTTATACATAAATTTGTAACAAAAAAAATCAAAACATAATTCATAAAATCTAATATAAACTATCAAATAAAAACTACTTTGGTTTATTTTTTTAAATTTAAAATTTAAAATTTCTTGATTTGATCTTGCTTAATTTTGTGCAGCAAACGAGGGATATTTTCAATAAAATCATTGAACAATCAAGGAAAAAGACTAATCTTTGGCATTTCACCAAACACATAAGGCGATTTAAACATTGGATTAACATATAACAAATACTACCAACTCCTATACCTGGTTATTACGACGGGGACACCCCAAGAAGCTGCTTTAACAGCAGCTTTAACTTTGGCTTCCATTCCTCCTCTCCCCTCCCGGGATTTGTCTCCGAAAGTAATTTTCCCTAGATGCATTTCTTCAATATATGTATGAATCAGTTCTGAATTTGGGTCTTTTGGAGGGCCACTGTAAAGACCCTCCACATCACTCAACAGAATAAGAAGATCAGCTTTTAGCTCCAAAGCTAACAAAGCTGCTAGACTGTCATTATCCCAAAATATACCAGATGAATCCTACACCAAAATATTCATCATCGGATAATCTAATTTCTTGAATTTGGCTCAATTCAACTTTGATTTATAATTAGTTAACCCCATTAATTGAAGATGATCTTTAGAGATAAATCACATACCTCATATGGAGTATTCCTAGTACTGACTGCATCATTTTCATTAAATATAGGAACTACTCTGTTAGCTAGCAAATCTTTCACAGTCTTCAAAAGTTGGCTTCTAAAATCTTTGTTCTTGAAATCATTTTCTGTTACAAGAATTTGTGATGGCATTTGACCCAACTACACTAGAAGAAAAAGTTCTGCATTAAAAATTGTTAAAATCATTGAAAAATAAATAACAAAATAGAACATATAAAAGAAAATAAATTCCAAGATATTTAAAAATTTTCAAACATGAAAAAAATTAGAGCCATTATCATCACCTGACCAAGCATCAAATCATAAGTATACATAAGCCTACTTTGTCCAACTGCTGCACATGCTTTCCCATCAACATCAACTTGCAAGTCTTGGACAAAGCTGGAACATATTGTGAACTATTACTAACTATACAAATCTTAAGAATCTTTAAATTGTTTTTGGCTCTTTTGTGAGTTGTTCACGGCTGTGTATAAACTTGGGAATTGCCCAGTTTCATACAGGCTTGCTTGTTCCGTAAATTTTCTTCACATATTAAGACTCAGCAGTCGAGCAACAAACTGATACTTATATCAAATATTACAATCCAATATGGCAGAAAACAAATATGGAATTCAAATATAAGACCTTCCAATTTAAATACAGAAGTCTCATTTGCTAAAGATTTTAAAAATTCATATTACTATGTTCCTAACATTTTTCCACAGTTGAACACCCAACGTTCTTGGCGGCTTTTCAAATGCATGGATTGCTCTGATGTCAATTATAAGGAGTCTTAAGAGAACCTTACTCCAAAAGCTAGCTTCAAGGATTAGAGAGTCCAAGGATTAGAGAGTCCAAAATTCATATAAACCCCACATCGAAATCTAATACTACTTTTAATATGGGATTTCCAAGTCCGATCCTAACATTTCCTATTAGTATATATGTGTATTTAAATAATAATTTAACATGCTATAAAAATATATTTTAGCACATAATAATCTGCCTAAAACACTAAATAAACCTTGAAAATTTGAATGGGAGAAAAGAAAGAACCAGTTGTTGATGAATCGTGGGAGTCCAAGCCTTTGGCGGCCAAGACCAACAGCACCAGATGTTACCATAATGACTTCATAACCTTGAGAATTTAATTCTTCAATCTGCAATAAAAAATTAATTAATTCCACAAATATTAATTATACTATATATTTGAAGTTTTCATAAGCTAAAAATACAAAATAATAATGGTAATGATAATAATAAATTACCTGTTCACAAAGGAATCCTAATCTCCCCAATGCTATTTTTCCATTAGGTCTAGTAATGACAGCAGTCCCAACCTGCCATACAATAATTAATTAAATTTCCAAAACCCAATTAATTAACACATAAATGATACTTGGAAAAGTATCTCATATTCAATAATGATAAAATATATAAACTTGTAAGCGACTCAACTCAACTCGAAATTAATTATGATCAGCTATATCGATTTTTTTTTTAATTTTCAACTCGAAACAATTATAGATTATAAAGAACTTGTAATGGACAAAAACTTATAAAAGACTTAATTTAGAGATTTTATGCAAATGAGTTCCAACACTTACCCACTTACTAGATTTTTTAAAAGGGTACTAAAAAAACTTAATAATTTGTAGAAAAAAAATCAAAAAGATAAATAATTGAACAATAAAATGACTAGGGTATCCATTTTTATATATAAATAAAGAAGTGTAGTTCTTGAAAACTTCATTCTTGATTCCATCATTGTCTAACTGTATATATATTTTTTAATTATGATTTTTATAAAATTAGCTGTTTGAAATTGAAATTGGAAATCTCACAAGATTTTGGGGACGATTCCAATAACATTAAACTGTTAACTCATTCATATAAAAAACTTGCTAGTTTATTAATAGCAAATTAAGAGAATCAAACTTGCTCTTGCTGTTTAAAAGAAAAAAGGACAATATAAAAAATTATTAAGACATTAACCTACAAAAGAACAACTATGCACGAACAACTATGAAAAATCTCACATTTAATAAATAAAAATAAAATATCAAATTAAATGAAAAATTGTAACAAAAACAAAATAGAAAAAGAGGTATACCTTGATGATCAAGCGTTTGATGTGTTTAACAAAAGAACGGGAACAATCCATTATATTATGGGTTTCCAATATTTTTATGTATAAATGTAAGAGCACAAGAAGTGAATGAGCCAACTTATAAAGACGGCTGCTTTTTATTTTTGTAGGGAGAATATATATATATATATATATATATAATCGATATATAATCGTAATTATTCCAAAACTAGAAGCTACTACCAGTTTAAAAGTTTCAGTAGTGTTAAAATTTCAAGTGGAACAGAATTTCAATTGTATTAGGATTCCGAGAACTAAGGAAAAAAATATAATGCCACGAATAATTTTTGTTGCTAAAAATATTATTTATTGTAATATTATAAAATTATAAAAAATTAAATATATATGTGTGTTGGAAATACTAATTAGAAAGTATATATAATAATATAAATATATACAACCTAAACGAACAGAATCTAAAAAATTTAAAAAGACAATAAACCACTACTTATTCAGATTAAATATTACTTGAAATTTATTAGAAGAAAAAAATGAATATAATATATTTTTGTAGGTGTTTACAAACTAGGATTCCAAATGTAAAATTTAGAAAGATAAAAAAGACTAATTGTCACACCCCAACTCTCCAAAGCTAAAAGGACTGGGCCTCCATCTTCGATTCTTACTTAGAAAACTCCATTTCTGATTCAAACATTAAGAACATGAATCGAATCAATAGCAGCAAACTGTTGGGCAATTCTTTTCAGTTGGATTATGAGAATACGTTTCCTTCTTATGAGCTAAAGGACAGCGCTCTTGCTCAGCCGGACTTAGTGGGATTAGATGTTGAGAAGACTTGGAAAATTGGTTCAATGCTGGGGTTATTTGAGGCAAATGATAAAGATAAGATCTGTCAGGGGTTATGCGACATCATCAGGAAAGATTCAACCGATGAGTGAAATTTTGAAGCTTAAGGACCTGGGGCTTGTAGATCAACCTGGTTTTTACGCTACTGGAGTTAAATGGGAGGGGTTGGATGGTTGCTGATTGTGGAGGTCTGGAGGTGCTAGTATTTTGAAGCTGCTGCTACTCTTTAGGTGCTCATCATGCTGGATCATGATAGAAATTGTAGGGCTCGAGAAGCCTGTGTCCTATTATCTCAGCCTGGCTCTTTTGCTGCAAACTCTGCTAGGATTTGGATAGTCTATTTCACCCTCGTTCCATCTTCTCTATTGCTGCGACTTGTCATGTGCAAATTCATCGCTCTCTTAATGTTTGCCTCTGTATTTGTTTTACTCTACTTATCTCATGATGTCTGCACCATCTGTATCGAATCAATGGGTTTCATATGAGTCATTGAGACACTAGGTGTGGGCGAATTGGGTAAGCCTAAAGACTTGGGTAGATTGTCTTACCACTCTTGTTTCTTTTTACTACAACAACAGCAGCAGCAACAACAACAACAACAATAATAATAATAATAATAATAATAATAATAAATTTACTTTTATAAAAAAAACTCTCCAAAACTAAGGTAGACTTAACTTGCTATAAATATTAAATCATAACTTATTTATTATTCCTCATAAATATATAATCATTCATAATATTTATTTCATCATCTACATCATTAAAGATAATCTATAAAAATTTAAATAATTTCTAAACTAAAATTAAATTAAAAATAATAGTTTATTGACTTAACGTCTTCTATATGCAGAAAAATTTCAAATATAAGAATCTACATTCTACTAAAATCTATTAAGTTAATCTTCAATAGTATCTAAAAATATTAATAATAAAGGAGTGAGTCTAACTACTCAGTGAATAAATAAATATGTAACAAATAAGAACAAATAAAGTTTAATAATACTTAATATATATTTAATCAGTAATCAGCTAGATAATTAATTATTATAATCTTAAACATAACTTTCAAATATTTCTCAGTCCTAAAAAAAAATAAAAAATAATTCAATTCATGTATCTTTTGTATAAATTCAAATATAATTTCTACTGATCTAACTTTAATTCAATGGCGCATAATGACTTATCTCGTAAGTCCAATGAAAAATAATTTCAATACACATGTGCAGAACAATTATCATGGCCAAGGATAAATTATAATATATTTAATTTATATAAACACCCGTCATCAATGTGCAATCTCGAAATATTATAATAAGAGTGTATACGAATTATTTATTCAACACAGTATAATTAATCAGTCATATATATAAAAATTCAAACTACCATTATTTGTTCTCAATTTATAAAAAAATAATATCATTTAAAAATAAAATTTCATTCTGAGTTTAGTAAATTCTGCTTTAAAATTCACATATAGATAATGGTTTAGAAAATACAATAGTACACATTTACCCACTTACCTTGGCCAAAAAATAAATTTGTAAATTCAACTGTATCACCTCTATAATTTATTTTAGCTGTTAAATTTACTCGTAGAGTGATAAAATAATTATTAACTAAAAAATATCCTAAAATTGTCAAACTAATATGATATAAGAGTGCGCATAAAAACTATACATAATTTTTAAAGAAGTTTAAACTATATTTTAGCGTAAGTTAGTCATTTTTCTAATTATCATAATCTATCTATTTATTTAATTATCTTATATAATTTTCATCAATTTATTATAATTTAGATATTCAAAAATGTCAAGTATTTAAAATATCTCAATATAAAATTTTAATTCATTTGCTTTTATAATATTAACGTTATTAATAAATTTATTCTATTAAGTCTTTAATAATATTTGTTTAATTTACTTATAAAATATTTACTTAATTAATATTTAAATTACATACTAAATTACTGTTGAACAATTCTAAGAGAATAATTTAATAATTATCCATTAATTACAATTAAAAATTTATTTACTTTAATTTTTAAAAAATATCAACTTATCATACTGATAGTGAAAAATATATTTAATAATATTTTTTTTATTATTGTACTAAATATATATTTTATTAAATATAAACTTTATATATTTACTTCTAGTTATAAGAATTATTTAATATACATTATAAATTTATTTGAATAGTTCTTTTAATAATTAAACCTTTTACTAGAATAATATTATTTACTTTAATTTTTCTTATTTTGCCATATTAGATTTCTATAATAATAATAACTACGACAGTAATAATGATAATAATACTAAAATTAATATTTACTAATCATAATAATTATAATAACTTTTAATGATAAATTTAATAATAATATTTAATTACTACAACTATAATAATATTAATATTTAACTACTATTTGACATTAATTATATTTTAATAATTACTATTATTCATTCTTAAATAATGATAATATTAATTCAATTTTTTTAATTTTTAGTCATCTTTAAATCTTCACTTAATATTTTAATCATGCATACTAGACACATATATGGATTTATATATAAAATTTCAGATTTTTCTACATTTATTTACTATTTTTAAAAATTAGATTTTCCAAACCTAAAATTTATGTTTCTTTAACACTTCTTCTAGTAGTACCCATTTTCTAAATTTTTATAGGTATCAAAATATCATAAAAATTTATGAAATTTTAACCAAGTAATATATACATGTATAGGATATCACATATTAAATATCATAATTTTATACATTCATTTACTTTTTTTTATTATGTTTGTTCAACATTACATGTTCTGTTCTTTCATTCAACATCCTGGCAATATCAATTTTTGGTTTTATTTTCATAACTAAAACTTTATAACAATCTATGAAATAATATGAATATTTTCTAGACATATATATTATCTTGTATGTAAAATTTTAGATTTTTTTAGATTGGTTTATTATGATTTTTAAATAGCTTTCTCAACCTTTACAGATTTTAAATTACTAGATCAATTATAATGGTCTGTCATCTTATATTTTTATTAAATAGTAAATTATTCTTAAAAATTATGAAATTTTGTAAATCAACTCTTAACATATAGATAAACTCTTAAGTAAAAGTTCATACTCATTGAGCTTCTATAGATCAGTCTAAAAATTCAGAATATATCACTTAACAAAACATAAATAGAAATTCCACCAACCATCTTGTTCATATTTTATTTTTTTATTTCATACTTTAAATCAATCCTTTAATTCAACTTAATTATCAATTAAATCATATATATATTTCAATTTACAAGAGAGTTTCCATTTAAATTATCTTTTTAAAACTTTTAAATAAAAGACTATTTAGAACTCTTACCTCTTTGAAGTTCCTTTCATTGGCTATATGGTCTTCTCAAAGAAAAACTTCAACTTAACCCAAATTTTACTTTATTTTTGCTCCAAGAGCATCTCCCAATTTTGTGCAAACTTCCCTCCAAAAACCAGCTCCTCTTTCTATCTCTTTTTGTTTTTAACTTTATGTGAAACAATGGTTCGGCAAGGGTAAAGAAATTTCAAAGCTTCCATTTGTTTTTTTTTTAACTTTCCATCACCATAAAAGTTTCTTTCAACTTATTTATACTTCCTTTCCATTCTACATGTTCAGGCTTGTTAGTTCACCAATTGTAAATAGTTCTATTTTTATTATTTTAATTTGCTAAAAATGATAACCTATGCCTAAGTTAGGTAATTATTGACAGTGCCCTTATTATATTTGTTTAATCCTCTTTCTCACACATTTCGGATCATTCATTCAGTGGAAGTAAACCCACAACTCTTGTATTTTGTTACTCTTATAATTTAGCAAGTGGATACCAATGTGTCCATTTCTTTTAATTTGTTTACTTCTCATTTGTCATCATCACATTTTAAACTTGCCATTTGGTTTGTCCATCTTCATCCCTCCATACATATTTGAGGATGATAAGGATAGCATAAAGACACTTAAGTGCTTCTTTTCTAGACATATTTTAATTCCTTGGCAATATTCTTTTATTATAGCCACCTATCCCTATAGCAATAATGGTGTTTCCTACATCCACACGTTACAAGGTGAGTAAGATAAATTATTGTTTATTTAGCATTTATAAAAATACATTATTATGGCTTATGTTTACTAGATATCATCATCATTATTATAATTAATATTCTCTTCAATCCTTAAGTCTCCTTACATGTTTCTAAAGAAAAAATTATCAATCCAACATTTGGCTTTTATTAACTCTTGTACATATTCTACAGTTAGGTTAGTGAAGTATTCATATAACAAGTATCTTTATTCTAGGGGGCGCAGCCACTCAAGTTAGAAGGGGGAGCTGCCCTCTTTCTATTTTGAAATATATATATACTATTAAAATTTTTAAAATATTTAATTATCCCCTTTAAATTTTTTAAAAAATATATAATATTTTTATTTTACCCCTGTTTATTAAAAAATCTATCTTCACCTCTGCTTTATTCCATATATTTTGTATACATATGGTGCACCGTTTTTTTTAGAAAGTTGTCTTTACATTATCTTTTAATTAAATGTTTAGTTATTTAATTCCTTAAATTTTGATTAAATTCCCAAATTAATAATTAACTCAAGTGCCAACTTATTTCATATTTTAATTAAAATTTTGACTTCTAGATTTTATAATTTTTTTAATTCAGAAATTTTACTATTAGGCGGAGTTAATCTTATAGTTGTGACCTAGGGTTGGGATATTATATTAGTTATTATTTATTTTTGTTCAATTCATCAGTAAATATTACATGCCTTCAAATTCATATTATATTCATTATATATATAAACTAAGAAAAATATAAGAAATATAAGTTCACACGTAATTTTTATAAAAATAAATAGCCATATATTCAATAAATTACTAATAAATTAATAATTAGTAATTAATCTTTTAATTAAAATTATTAATATAAGACATAAACTTTTATATTTAATAAAATTATTAATAAATTAGTAAATTAATAATTTCTTAATTAAAAGTATTAATATATAAAGATAAAAGATTATATATTTAATAAATTATTAATATATAAAACTATTAATATATAAAAAATAAAAAGGTCGTATATTTATTATATTTAATAAATTACTAATAAAAATTCAATTGAAAATATTAATAAATGGAGATCAAAGATTATATATTCGATAAATTATTAATTATTAAAAATTTTATAATTAAAATTATTAATATGTAAAGATAAAAGGTCATATATTTAATAAATTATTAATATTTGAATATAAAAAATCTTACATATAATAAATTTACAGACTAGAATGTGAAAATGAAAAAAAATATAGATACCACAAAACGTATATAAATAATACAAAAATATCATATGTAGTTATTTACTTATATTGGTTGTATTTTTCATAGTTTATTAATTAAAACTATTAATATATACAAATAGAAAATGGTGTAAGATTTCTATTTTATCTCTCATAACTATATTATTACTTATTGCTAATTAAATTAAATCCAATATTTATTAACTTAAATTATTTATATATAAATATAAAATTATGTTATATATTTAATAAATTATTAATATATGAATATAAAAGATCTTATATTTGATAGATTTGTTGTTTGAATATATTAATCAGTATAAATTATTGAAAATAAATAGTTTAAAACTTTATATTTATAGTAGAGTTATATATTTATAATGTGCAGGCCTATCTCTGCTCATTATCGTATTTATTATATGGGGAAATTTTAGTAGTTGGTCTATGTTATATATTATCGTATTTATTTATTTAAATTTCTAGTGTTATGGTACTTTGTTATTATACTAGGCTTTGCTTATAGAAAAGATAATACAGTAGATTAAAATGGTTAATAACTAATGCAACTACATTAATACTTACTACTACACCCTACTAAGATAAATAAGTAACACCCTACTAAGATAAATAAGTAATCATCTCAATCTCATCATCATTATTATATCCTATCAACTATGTTCCACCCCAATTCTCCAAAATTAGGATAAATTTTTCTTACTATAAATCTCAAATCACAATTTATATAACTCATATCTCTCACAAGTATATAATTATTTATAATATTTATTACATCGTCTATATAATTAAAGACAATCCACAAAAATTTAAATAATTTCTAAATTAAAATCAAACATGAAATATTAGTCTATTGGCCCAACCTCTTCTATATGCAGAAAAATTTTAAATATAAGAGTCTATATTCTACTGAAATCTACTAAATTGATCTTCAAAAATACCTGAAAATATTAATAATAATTGGGAAGTCAAACTACTCAGTGAATAGGTAAATATATAATAAAAAAGAACAATCAAGATTTAATAATACTATATATATATATTTAATCAATAACAGTTGAATAATTAATTTTTGAAATTTGAACTATAACTTTTAAATATTTCTGAATTCTCAGAAAAATTCGAAATAATTCAATTTATGCAATTTTTATATACACTCAAATATAATTTATATTGATCCAACTTCAATTCAAGGACGCATGATGATTTATCTCGCAAGTTCAAATAGAATTAATTTCAATACACATGTACAGAGTAATTATTCCAGCCAAGGATAATTTATAGTATCATTAAATTTATATAAATACTCGTCATCAATGTGCGATCTCGCAAGATTATAATAAGAGTATATACGAATTATTTATCCAACACAATATAATCAATCAGTCATGTATATAAAAATTTAAACTATTATTATTTGTTCACAATTTATAAGAAAATAGATATCATTCAAAAATAAATTATCATCTTAAATTTTGTAAATTCTTTTCTAAAATCATAAATATATATAATGCTTTAGAAATACAATGTTACATATTTACCCACTCGCCTGAGTTAATTACTGTACTTGCTTAGCCAATAAGGTTCTTTTGGTAATCTACAACTGTAACTGAATTTGTTCCTAAAATAATATAAAATATTATTTAATTTAAATTATACCCTAGCTATTATGGATATATATACTATGAAAATGATGCATGGTTTCGATCCTTAAATTTTAATTATTATCTCGATAAATCGATAATTCTTAGTATTTCTAAAATAATGCTCTAATAAGTAATATATAATTTCTAAGGTAATTATCTATCTAATTCTCCAATAAATATTTTTTGACAACAACTTAATAAAATTTTAACTATTAAAATATACTAAGGATTCATAATATTTCTATACTTAATTAAATTTTATTATTTTAGTTTATTTATTTTAATAATTTATTATTATTATTATTATTTATGAATTAATTTATTCAATTACGTATTGAGTTATATTAATTTAATCTATAATATATATATTCTTAGCTTTCAAAATAAATTTGTACTAATAATAATAAAAATTACAATAAATAATTTTATAATATGTTATTTTTATTTTTCTATCAATAGCTTATAATAAAGTCACTAAAATAATAACATTATTTATATAATTAAAAATAATTATTTGACTACCATTTTTTTAAAATTAATAATTTATATTAATTTTTTTAATTATATTAGTAATAATAATAATAATGTAACTATTTTATAATAATAAACATTTAGTAACCATTTAGTAAAAATAAATATTGTTTAGTAAATATTTAGTAATTATTTTATAATAACAACTATTTTAAGTAAACATTATTTATTATACTAATTTTAAAAATTATTAATATTTATAAAATTTTAATTATAATATTTTACTACTACAACAATAGTAATATTAATAATTAATTACTACTTTACATAATTTATATTTTTAACAATTATTATAATTTATTCTTAAGCAAAAATAATGATAACTCCATTATTATAATTATAGCAATATTAATTTTAATTAAGTAATTAGTTTCATAAATTTATACAAATTTTGAATTATATTTTACTTACCACCTAATTTAATTATTTAATAATTAATTAATTCAATTTAATTCATAAGTACTTTAATTAACTTAATTATATATAAATAAAACTCTAGTTTAGATAATATTTTAATAGTAGCATTTAATATAATTTATTTTAATAAACTATTAATTTATTATTTTTTAATTTACTTATTTATTTCATAAATATATTTATTTATATCCTTATATCTAAAATACATTCAATTAATTTTATAATTTATAAATAAAATTTATACTTTAAAAATTAATCTTGACATTACTGTAATTATTTTTATTTTAAAGTTAATATTTATTTACATATATTTATTAACAAATCATTGTATATTAACAAAAAATTTTAATCATAATTTGAAAATAATTTTAAATTCACTATTTGCCAACTAACTACTAATTCATAATCTCATTAGTTTAATTTATATATTAATTTATTCTACAATTTACTAATAATATTTAAAACTCAATATTTTATTATTTTATTTATATTTAATATTAATATTTTAATTTTAATTTACTGCATATTTTAGCAATATTAATTATCTTTTATTCTTATTTCTCTTTTAACAATAATAATTAATCAATTATAATTTATAATTTAATAATTTTCTAATTAACTAACTATTCATTATTTTCACTACTTTTATTTGTATTTATTCAAAATTCATCTTCCTCTAATTATTTCTTATTTATCATAATATTTATATCAAAATTTAGATCCTAAATTTTCTATTAAACTACAATTTAACTAATTAGAATTTTAATTACTGGTTGTGTGTAAAAATATATCTACATTTATATATATATATGGATTTTTTTATATTCATCTATAATTTTTAAATAATATACCAAATCGAAGTTTAAAACGAGAGAATTCTAAAATATATGTGTCACCGAAAAATATCATCGAAAAGTGGTTGAAAATAGCTTCTGAAATTGACGCCGGCGTGAGCTCCGATCAGGACTTTGGATGACTCGTGCGACATTTTACAGTGACAATTTTGATGGCCTTAAAAAGTTTATCGAGTATATTCTTACGATGGTCAGTGCATGTAATAAATCAATGATCGAAAGATGGCAAACGGAGCAGATGAAAAATACTACTTCTCACCTCTACAAATTTATCATATTTCCTTTTATCTCTCTCACTCCCGGCCTTTTCTTTTCCTTTTTCCAGCTGTCTCTTCTCTCTCGTTTTCCTCTCTTTTCCTTTGATTTCTCTCTCTCTCTCCAATTAGAAACTTCTCAAATTTTTTATTCATTCTTTCTTTATATACCTGAATTTACTCATTACAATATAATACTCTTTCCAACAATAATTCCAGCTTTAAATATTTTATTCTTTTTTTCACTTTAATTAATTATTTTTAATTTTAATTATTTAATGTTCCCCATTATAAATTATTATTCTAACTTTAATTATTTCATATTCTTCACTTTAATTAATTATTCTAACTTTAATTATTCAAATTTTTATTTGTTTCTTAAATTATTATTATCTTTACATTTTTTTATATTATAATATAATATATATATAAATTATTATCATCATCAACCATTCTAATTTCCTTAATAATTCTATAACATATTCATTCAATAATAATTTTTTGTTACTATTAATAATTTATATATTAACACAAACTCTTTTTAACAAATCACATTTTTAATAAACACATTTTTTATTCATTCTTCCCCCTTTTTATTTTTTTAATCAATAATTTACTAATAATAATTTAATTTTAATAATAACACTCACTAATAATTCTTATTTTATTTATTAATATTGTTTTTATTCAACTACTCTAATTATCAATTTTAATTAATATATATATATATATTTACATAGTTTACAAACTTACATACTCATTCCGTTTTACTTAAAGTGTTGTATAATTTTTTTTAAAAAATAATATTAATTATAAATTTACAAATTTATTCTTATAAGTATTAATAAAGGAAAAATAGTTTATGAGTAGGTTAAACCAATGAGATTGATTTTACATGATAAGAGATTAGAGCATCTGATGCATGACAAGGTGGTTAGATTTGTAAGCATAAAATATATATGAAGATTAAGATTATATATATAATAATAGAAAATGAATATTTTCATTTCAAAAATTGAAAAAGAAAATGGCAAATAACGCAATGGTCACCATTCATGTACTTTCCGAAGAATGGGCAAATACTAATATTGAATTGATTCAGCGCAATCAAAATTTTATGCAAGTAGCTTTCGACATTGCTGACACACTTACAATTGAAGAATATAGGAGGGTGACTAATATGATAATCTTAGGAAATATTCAATACGGAAGGACTGATTATATTTTGAACCCGCGAGATGATGATCCATTGCCGACATTGGTTATTGAAACCATTGCCCAGCTTCTGGCTGCATTACAAGAGAGAGGACCTAATTTCTGTGTCAGAATTTCTCCTAATGCGCCACCGAATGTAAGAGCACAGATACATTACCTTGCTATCTCGAACCATCTTGAAATAATCAATGAGTGATAAGATTTATCCCTCATCAATTTATGACTGATTATTATGTATGAATCTTGAAATAAACAATCAGTTATATCACTTATGGCTCATACTAATGTAGTATCTTGAATGATTGTCTATCTTAGGTTTGTGAGGTTGAGTGAGTATTAATGCAGTTGTATTAGTTATTAACGATTTTAATTTATGTATTACTTCTATTTTTAATATTTGAAAATATAATATATTCTAATTAACTTGTTATATTTTATCTATTGAGCTATTGAATTTTGATTCTTTATATTAAGCATTTTATAACCTTTTTATTATTATTATTTTATGAAAACAATTTTAATTACTAAAAATTAAAACTCCTTAATAATGAAATTTGAAAAAAAAACAATATTAATTCTAGGAACCACAATCAGAGATTTTCATTTTCTATGACAAAAAATTTAATCTAAAATAAATATTTTCCGCAAGTATAAATAGAATTAAATATATTCCCTCACTGATTCATGGCCTGAATTTTTTTTAAAAAAAAAGAAAATTGTTTAGGAATCTATTGTATTATCAACCTTCTTTCCGGAAGCTTGAAGAATAGCATTAAAATCCCCCACCAATAATCCAAGGGGAATTCATGGAATTAGCAATAACGTCCAAATCGCATGGCCTAGGACTAGTTCTCCTTTTTTTTTAAAAAAAAAATCTCACAGTTTTAACAAAAATAATAATAATAATAAAAGCAGCTCACTCTCTTCTTGTGTTCTTACGTTTTTATACATAAAAATATTGGAAACGAAAATGTATCCTTCCCGTTCTTTTGTTAAAAACGTTAAGCGCTTGATCCTCAATGTATCTCTTCTTCTGCTTCTTTTTATATTTTCCATTTTGTTTTATTTTTTTTTTCTTAATTCCCATTTTGAATTTTCAACTTATCTCAATTATCGAGATTGACTATATAGATTCTCTATTTCTATTTGAAGCAGTTGTGAACTGCATTTGTAGGACCAAGAATAAAATATAGAGATAGACAATGATGGAGTCAGAATTAACTTTTCAAGATTTACACTTCTTTATTTACATATAAATTAAAAATGGATTTCCTAATTATTTTATTGTTCGTGTATTTATCATTTGGAGTTTTTACTACAAATTATTTAACCTTTTTTTCACCCTTTTAAAAAATCTTGTAATTGGGTTAAGTGTTGGAATTCATTTACATGAAAGCTGATAAGTCATATATATATGTTTTGTGCCTTACAAGTTCTTTACATGTTTTATCATTATTTGGATATGAGATATGCTTTTCCAAGTATTATTTATGTGTGTTAAATAATGGGTTTTTGGAGATTTAATTAATTAATTACTATATGGAAGGTTGGGACTGCTGTTGTTACTAGACCTAATGGAAAAATAGCACTGGGGAGATTTGCATTCGTTTGCGAACAGGTAATTTATTTATTTATTTATATATTTTTTGAATTTTTTAGCTAATGAAAACTTCATATATATATATATAGTATAATATTTCTGGAATGAATGAATGAATTGATTAATTTTTTTATTGCAGATTGCAGAATTGTATTCTCAAGGTTATGAAATGATTGTTGTAACACCTGGCCCCAAAGGTTCTTTCTTTTCTCCCATTCAAAATTTCAAGGTTTATTTATAGTGTTTTAGGCAGATGATTATGTGTTAAAATAAGTTTTTATATAATAAAACATAATCCTTAATTGGGATTGGCTAAATAGAGTTTTAATGAAACTTATGTATTAAAATTGGAAGGTCCCATATTTGTATAGTTAGTAATAGTTCATAATATGTTCCAGCTTTGTCCAAGAATCGCAAGTTGATGTTGTTGGGAAAGCATGTCCAGCTGGACTAACTTGGCTTGGGCATTTATATGGTTTGACGCTTAGTCAGGTGATGAGAATGGCTCTAAATTTTTTATGTTTGAAAATTTTAAATATCTTGAAATTTATTTTCTTTTATGTTCTATTTTGTTGTTTATTTTCAATGATTTTAACATTTTTTAGTGCTGAATTTTATTTCTTGTTTAGTTGGATGTAAATCCGCTGCTTGCTCTTCTGACAGAATGGTTTCATGAAAAAAGATTTTAAAATCCAACGTTTGAAGAATTTTGAAGCTTTCTTTTCTCTTAGGATCACACCTATATTTAGTACTACGAAGCTTCCATTTGAGGTATGTAACTTATCTATAAAGATCATAAAAAAAAAAAAAAGTACAAGTTGAATTGAGCCGAATTCAATAAATTAGATTATCTGATGATGGATATTTTGGTGTAGGATTCATCTGGTATATGTTGGGATGATGACAGTTTAGCAGCTTTTTTGGCTGTGGAGCTAAAAGCTGATCTTCTTATTATTTGGAGTGATGTGGAGGGTCTTTATAGTGGCCCTCCAAAAGACCCAAAATCAGAACTGATTCGTACATATGTTGAAGAAATACATCAAGGGAAAATTACTTTCGGAGACAAATCCCAGGTGGGAAGAGGGGAAATGGAAGCCAAAATAAAAGCTGCTGTCAATGCAGCTTCTTGGGGGTGTCCCCGTCGTAATAACCAGTTATAGGAGTTGGTAGTATTTACTATATGTTAATCCAATGTTTAAGTTGCCTTATTTATGTTTGATGAAATGTCAAAGATTAGTCCTTTTCCTTGATTGTTCAATAATTTCTTGACTTGCGAAATTTCTTGCCAATATCGGGTCTATATGAACCATTCTGACATGAGATGGGATCCATCACATGTTAGAGTGATCCATTATGAACTCGGTCGAGGCAAGAACTACTCTTCTTATTTGTCTTTGAAGTGGGTTTGCTTCTGAAAGCATAACTAAAGTGCTTCAAGGAGAGCGTGTCGGTATGCTATTTCATCAGGATGCAAATCATGGAGTCGGGTGTATTGAGAATACCACTTTAGGTAAAGAAGTCAATGCACATCAAATGGCAGTTGCAGCAAGGGAAAGTTCTAGAAGGCTTCAGGTAATACCAAATTGATGTAGAGCTACAAGAATTTAATATGCTTGTGCTATGATAAGTTGTGATTTTCTTTGATGCATGTTCTTGTATCGAGCAAGTTGTCTTCAGAAGATAGAAGAGGGATTTTGTTGGAAGTTGCTGATGCTTTAGAAGCTAATGAAAAATTAATCAGCATTGAAAATGAAGCTGATGTTGCTGATGCAGTGAAGGCTGGACTGGACAAGTCCTTAATATCTCGGCTTGCTCTAAAGCCTGGAAAGGCAAGATAGTTCCGGATTCTTAATGTCTGTTCTGAAATTATTGTTCATTATCTATTCACTCTTTGTTACCACTTGCTGGTTTCTATATAGTTTTATTTATTTCCAAATCAGTGTTGCTTCTTTTGCCCCTAAATGATCTTGTTGGTATTCGTCTTCCATAAATATTTTTACCATCTTTATTTAATTTGATAGATTACTAGTCTTTCAAACTCGATCCGTGTGCTCGCAAACATGAAAGATCCAAACTGAGGTAAGGAATGTTGTACTCTCCCTTTTTTTCTTTTAATTTTCTTTTTCAGCATCTCCATCAGGCTTAATGGGCTATTTACAAAACATAGGTATATATAGATAAAATTCATTTGAATTGTAAGTTCCATCTTTTAATGGATGAAAATGAAAGTGAAAGAGGATAGGCTGTACACTTAAATACTGATATACTTTGTATTCAAGAAATATTATGGAGAAAATTTGTGATTCGATTGGACTTGTTTTATGAATATCATAAAGAATAACATAATTCCCTATTAAATTGATAGTTCATTATCAATTTTATGATAAATTTCCATGCATTCAGCTTGCAGATGGACTCCTTTTAGAAAAAACATCATCACCTTTAGGTGTTGTCTTGATTATTATCGAATCACAACCAGATGCACTTGTACAGGTAGCTAAAGAACATTAGCTAATGAAATTTCTATTTATCTTGAAATTGTGCACTTCATTTGCTTGTGTGGATTCAATAGATAACTTCATTAGCAATTCGAAGTGGGAACGGAGTCCTTTTGAAAGGAGGAAAGGAGGCCAAGAGGTCAAATGCAAGTTTGCACAAGGTTTATAATTTGATCTCTCTAGACACAATGCATATTTTTTCAAAATTTATAATACCTTTTACTGAAAATCTGAGTAATATAAAATAATAATTTCTAAACTTCTCTTCTTCCTTAAATTTATAGGTTATCACTTCAGCCATCCCAAACAATGTTGGTGAAAAGTTTATTGGATTAGTGATTTCAAGAGAGGAGATTCCCGATTTGCTTAAGGTGGCTATGCAGTTCTAAATAGGACTCTTTATACTAAGTTGCAAACAAAACCAAAGTAGAACTTAGCATTTATAGATGCAGTTTTTCGTTAGTGATCCTTTTAGGCTCTTGACTTGTCACATGTGTCTGAATTTTATATTTCCGTATGGGAAATAAGTATAGATATCTTCATCAGGGCCGTCTTAAATATTTAAGGGGCCCTGTTCTTAGAGAAAAACAGAATAAATTAGACCCTATTCCTAACTTGAACCAAATTATTTTTAAAAATTAAAAAAAAAAAAATTGGGGCCTGTGCAAGCTGGGGGCCTGTGCAATAGCCCACTTTGCACAGGGCCTTCACCGGCCCTGATCTTCATATTTTATGTTTCAGCTCGACGATGTTGGTCTTGTCATCCCAAGAGGAAGTAACATACTTGTTTCTCAAATAAAGGAATCAACTAAAATTGTTGTTCTGGGTCATGCTGGTAAGATATGGATCATATTTAAAATCTTATTCTGCATGAGGTCTACTCTAGAAATATTTTGGATTTTGTCATAAAGATGTGCCGCTTGTGGTCTTCTTAGATGGAATTTGTCTTGTATATATTGACAAATCTGCTAATATGGATATGGCAAAGCAAGTTGTCTTGGATGCAAAAACATATAATCCTGCAGAAATGGTAAGTTTATATCCAATTGATTTCTTTCTTGGTTGATTTACATTCGTAATGTTGTTCGGTTTCACGGATTGATTAGCTATATCCAGAAAACACTTCTTGTACACAAGGATTTAGTATACACTGGTGGGCTTGATGAGCTTGCAACTGATCTTCGTGCTAAAGGTAGGAATTTTGATGAGTAAGTTTATGATCATTGTTATAATTAATGTTATCGCTAAGATGTATTATATTTGAGTACAGTAATTTCTTAGCTTAATTATGAGTGGATGGATAATAATGTTCTGATGAATGGAAGGATCTGAAAACAAACTTGTCCTATTGTTATTTTCCAGGTGTATCTTTATATGGTGGACCACTGGCAATGCAGGAGCTAAACATTCCAAAGGCTCATTTCTTTCATCACGAGTATAATTTTATGGCCTGCACAATTGAAATCATTGATGATGTGTATGTTGCCATTGATCATATAAATGGACATGGAAGGTATATGTTTTAGCTGCTAAACAAAAATAATGTTTCTTTTTCCTCATTGTCTTAGCAAATATCATATTCTTAATTCCCTTCTTCTATATATCCTGCATATTGTCAGATCACGTACCGATTGCATAATAGCAGAAGACCGTGATGTTACAGAAGTCTTTTTATGGCGAGTTGATAGGTTATGCTTTAGTTTTCTAAATTAGCTTTTTTACATATAATATATTATTGGAGATGAGAAAATCAATCATGAATATATTGTCCAGAGTAATATGTATTTACTATTAGACTATGTTTCGATGAGCAAAATTAGCTCTCAATGAATAAATTAGTGCTGCAATCCAGGAAGCCTAGGAGCTCTTTGTTGACATCTTACATTTTACATTTGCAGTGTGTTGTTTTTCACAATGCAAGCACAAGATTCTATGATAGTGTTCGTTACGGATTAGGAGCAGAGGTGACATATCGGTTTACAGTTATATTGAGAATCATATAACATTATCATGTTCTCTTAAGCTAACTTTTCACTGATGGATGAATAGCTTGGAGTAAGCACTAGCAGGATTTATGCCCCCGGGTCGGAGTTGAAGGATTGTTAACAACAAAATGGTAAGCATCTACTTTGTATTATATTCTTCATTTGTGTAGTCTTTTGACGCTACTTGACCTTATCATCCCAAATCATTGTTTTATTTATGTATTGATTCATAAATACTTATTGTTGTCTGCATGGTTTTTATGCCTAATCGTAGAAGTTTCATTGAACTTGTGTTCTAGAAAGCTTTGCAGCATAGAAATTGTAAGGTCGTTTCTTAGACTATAAAAATTTTGCTAGAAAGCATATCTTTTAACATTTTACTCTGTCTCATGAAATTGTCACATATAACTCATGTACTAGTATTAAAGTAATTATTATATTCTCTTAATCTAGTAAATATTATTTTGAATGGACTAAAATATTATTTATTTAATATGTCGATTATAATAGCAAAAGTATAGTTAAAATAAAATAATTAATTTGTTTTATTTCATAAAACAACAATTTTAGAGGAATAATTTTTTCTTAAAATGTGACAATTTCTATATAATAGAGGGAATATGTTCTTACATGTCCTTTTTTTCTTTAATTAGTTTCTTGTTAATTGCATTTTTTTTAACATCTTGATCCATTGAACTTCTTGTATTATCTATTAAGCCTCTAATAATTTTTCTTTCTCAACATTAACTCCTTCAACTTTTACTTTCTTTTCATTTTAATGTAAAATTAATGTGAAATTCATGAATTATAGTTTACAAATCACTAAAAAATTGCATTGCTTTTCAAAGAATTATATTGCTTGGCATTAATACTGGGCATGAAAAATTCTAGGGCAATGTAGGGATCAATAAACAAAAATACAATAAATTCAAGGGTCGCAAAGTAATGTTTTTCCTTGATTATTAAAAAATTTACATGTTGTTGTGCTTTTGGACCAATAAAGAACTGAATTGATACTTTCAAATTTATAAGAATGTCCCATCCATAATTGGACTATATAGGGTATTTTACTATTTCTTATTCAATTCCATTGGAAAAATCAAAATCATAAGTATTTAATAAACAAAATATGATAAATTTAAGAGTTGCAAAGTAATTTTTACTTTTACATTTTTTTTGATGTTCAATAAATTATGGGGAAAAATAATCGATTTTAAATAATTAATGTTAGGCTATATTTAAGAGTGCTTAATGGTTATCCTGTTGCACATGTAGGATTATTAAAGGAAGTGGACAAGTGGCAGCTGGTGATAAAGGTGTCAAATATACTCTTAAGGTGGCATCTTTAGTTAGCAAATTGTAATTTGATTATTGAAATCTTTTAATTGAATTTCTTTTTATTTGATAGTTCGATTTTTATGTATGAAGTAATATTTTTTTAGTCTTTCTTTTATTTTACAAATTTTCATATAAATATGAAATGAAAAATTTTAATAAGTTTGTAATTAAATGTGCTTTGATTGATTTTATCGACTAGAGATGCTAAGGGAGGAAAATTTAAATTTTTTAAAATCAAAATTATATATAAAAAAGGAGTGTATTACTCTATGCTGAATTAATATTTTATAAAAATTAAAAAATACTTAATTTTATTGATATAATATATATATATATATGTGTGTATTCTTTTACATTTTTATTTTAGTATGATATACAATATGGGTGTCATTAGTAAAATAACGTGTATTTAGAAAATATATTAATTAATATGTTATAATAGTGAGATGTTTCCTATCATTTGTTCTTCTTATAGTAAATTTTAGATTTTTATTATAAATTTTTATAAAAAAAATTTCTATCGAAATTTTATAATATTTATTAAATTTTTTATATGTATTTTCATTTTAGTTATTGAATCTGTTCATTTTATTTATAATATTTTATTAAATTTTATAAAAAAAAACTATTTTAAATTAGAATATTAATTTTATTCAATTCATAATTAAATTATAAAATATTAATATTAATATAAATTTCTAATCACAAAATTTTAAATACCTACTAATTAAAAAATATATATAGTATAAAAAGTTAATAATTTATATATATATATATAATTTATATAATTATAAATATGTAATATATATATATGTGTGTGTGGATGGGTTGGGAAAGAGGGTCCATTGTCCCTTAAGTGTGTGAGAGAGCTTATATAGAGACTTTAGCCTTCACATTTTGTAATATTATTGTCACATTTTTATTATAGAATGTTTCAAGTTATTATTTTAAGTGTGTCTGTGTTTTTATATACATGTTTTTAAAATTATGACTATGATAAAAATTAATATATTTATTATTTTATTAAAATAATTAATATTTTATAATTTAAAATAACTAAAAAAATAAACAATGATTATCTAGGAAGAAATAATTTTTTTTTTCAAATTATATTTATAGCAAAGGGTGGCCATCAAGGATTGGTATCTCTTGCAAATAATATTATGCATGGCAAGTGGCGACCACCATACTATTATGCATGGCAAGTGGCGACTACCGTAATACACCCGGTGGACTTCCCTTTCCATATTTATTATTATTATTATTATGCAACCCTCTTTCTCTCAGTCTATATTTAGTTGAGGGTAATAAAAGAAAAAGTAAGAGAAAAAAAATTAAATTTATCATACTTTCTCTTATTTGGTATATACAATAGTAGAGTAAATAAGAGTAATGAGATGAAAATTCAATTTTCCAATTTACACTCTGACCTCCTAGATATTTCTCTTTAAAATAGTGAAAAATGGAAATAAATGAGAGTAAAGAGATGAATTCATTCTTTTCTTCATTAAAAATAAGAGAGAAATGTAAATTACTCTATTTTTTATTTAAATTATCAAACAATGAAAATTGACATAGAGTAATTTTTTTTTAACATTACTTTCTTTTCCATCGTTAAATTAAATTCAATTTCTCCTCTAATTTACTCTCATTCAAACAAAGGCTAAATCTTTATAGAATTTTTTTTTTTAGTCTAAGAGTTAAACTAATATCAGTTCATCCACATATAACAACTCCGCTTGTCTTTTTTATATTATTTGATTATTTAATTTTTGTACTTAAATTTTTATATGGTTTATTCTTAAAATAATTTTTAGATCAATATAAATCTAATATTTATTGTTTATATCTTGTTTTTGTGTTTTTTTTATAATAAAATTAAATGCTATTTAAATTTTTATTATGAATTTTTATTATTCTTTTTATGAAGATTATGTGTCTTTTTAAATAAAAATTATTTATTATTTTTTAATAAAAAATTATTATTCTCTAATAGAGATTATTTATCTTTCACAAATAGAGATATTTTTTCATATAAAATATAATAGATAATATATAAAATAAGTATTTTGTCAAAAATTATTATTTGTGGTACATTATAATTATTCACTGTTTATAGTAAATAAGTTTAAGAAAATTCAGTTATAATAATTTTATTAATTTTATACGTTTTATGTGTTTTAAAATTTTATAATTTTATTTGTGTATTTTAAATATACTTTTTGTCTTATTAGCGCACGTTAACAGACCATTACATTTCATTTCTATCATGCGCCGGATAAGAAATGCCATTCTAAACCTAGACAAACCCCCCAAACTCTCTCTCTCTCTCTCTCTCTCTCTCTCTTCCATTTAGTTCTTTTGAAGAAGGAAAAATAAAAATCTCATCTTTGGAGGTTTAACAGGTTCTTTTTTCTTTTTAAAATTTTCTAATTTAGAATAGCCTTTTAATTTTAGCTATTTTGTCAATTTCTTCTAATTTAGGTTAGATTAGGTTAGGTTTTTCAATCACTGCAATTGGGAAAAACCCATATTGGAGTTTCGCCCAAATTTGAAATCTTGAATCTAGGGTTTGGATATATTCTGCTTTTGTAAATTTAATTGATTGGGAAAATGCTGTTCAATTGAGGAACCTATGATGTTCTTGTTTATGTGAGAATCTTTGTTGAAATGGGTAATGTGGAAATACCCAAATGGCTTAAAGATTTGCCACTAGCACCTGAGTTTCGCCCTACTGATACTGAATTTTCTGACCCAATTGCTTATATTTCGAAAATTGAAAAGAAAGCTAGTGCCTTTGGTATATGTAAAATTATACCACCCTTGCCTAAGCCTTCTAAAAGGTATGTTTTTGGTAACTTGAATAAGTCCCTCTCTAAATGCCCGGAATTGGGTGATGGTGTGAATTTTTCAAACGTTCTAGGGGATAGTGATATTGATGGGGAAGCTAGATGTGTATTTACAACCAGGCATCAGGAGTTGGGACAGAGTATGAAGAAAACAAAAGGGGTGATTAAGGAAAATCCACAACTGGGTGTTCATAAACAAGTATGGCAAAGTGGGGAGATTTATACATTGGAACAGTTTGAGTGTAAGTCAAAGGCATTTGCAAGGAGTTTGTTGGGTTTGATTAAGGAGGTTAATCCGTTGATTGTAGAAGCATTGTTCTGGAAGGCATCTTCTGAGAAGCCTATCTACGTGGAATATGCAAATGATGTTCCTGGGTCAGGGTTTGGAGAGCCAGAGGGTCAGTTTCGATATTTTCACAGACGAAGGAGGAAGAGGGCATCGTATAAGTCATATCGCAGGAATGCAGATGGCTCTGATTGCAAGAAAAATGAAATGTATAATGTAAATAAGTCATGTAACAATGAGGTTAAAGATACTTCTTTTAAGAGTGAGCCAAGTACATCTTCAGGGATGATAACCGAATCATCTATTACTTCAACTTCAATTTTGGAGGAAACATTGAGATCTAAGCGAAAAAGTGCAAGTACTAGTAATGATATGGAAGGTACTGCAGGTTGGAAGCTTTCAAACAGCCCTTGGAATCTGAAAGTAATTGCACGCTCACCTGGCTCAATTACACGATTCATGCCAGATGATATCCCAGGTGTTACATCTCCTATGGTTTATATTGGTATGCTGTTCAGTTGGTTTGCTTGGCATGTTGAGGATCATGAGCTTCACAGCATGAATTTTCTTCATACTGGCTCTCCAAAGACTTGGTATTCTGTACCTGGAGAGTATGCATTTACTTTTGAGGAAGTTATCCGCAACGAGGCTTATGGTGGCAGCATTGATCGCTTAGGTATGCCACCTTTTGAGCTTGCATATTTAAATATCGTTTTGCTTGTTTGTTGCCATATATTCTCCATGTTATAGCCCACTTAGATGAAGAATTTAAACCTTTTGATCTTGGCCTTACTTTTGCTGAACCCATCACCAGGAATTGTTACTCTTACTTTTGCACTTTGAGAACAGATGCCTCATTCCAAATGTGTGTTCAACAATTCCATCTTGCTAATTTATTCTGTTTATTTATTTATAATTTATTTATATATTTATGCACAGAATTTTTCATATCTAGAAGTTTCTTAATTCATTCTGTCAAGTTTCTGTCTATTGTTGCTTTATTTGGGCTATTGGATGCTGCACTGCGAGCTTATCTTTGTGATGATTATACCCAGATTGTGAGCCTAAGTCCATGGCTCTGAACCAGTTAATTTTGGAGTAAATTTCAGTTTATGAAGTACCTGAATGAAGCTAAATTTGTTTATACATGAGAACTAAATTTATTGGAGAATATTGTTGTACATAAAACGTGTTTTGCTTACACTGGAAAATGCTTTAAGAATTGAATGGTCTAACTTGGTTTATATTTACTGCATGAAGTTTCCCAATTTCTGGGCTTGTGATATGTGGGAGCTGGTCTGACTATTCTTCATAATTTCCTTTTTAATTTAGCAGTTCATTGGAATGTGAAATTTGGACATTTTTTAATTGAATGCCATTTTTATATCAACAATTAGTTTTGTTTCAGCTGCTTTAACATTGTTGGGTGAGAAGACAACCCTTTTGTCGCCTGAGGTGGTAGTTTCATCTGGTATTCCTTGTTGTAGGTAGGCTTTGGTTCTTTTCCTTTCCTCTTGTTCATTTATTTCGAAAGAAGGGTCAATTTTTGGAATTTAATTCTTAAACTTGAAATTTTAGATTCTATATATGGCACTAAGGCTTGGACTTGGTGTGCTCTTCTGATCAAGTATATTGAAAATATAGTCTTGTTTTTTCTGATTTTCCTTTAGGTTGATACAGAATCCTGGTGAATTTGTTGTGACTTTTCCAAGGGCTTACCATGTAGGATTCAGCCACGGTAATTGCTTCACTATTGCTAAAAGATTTACACATTTTATTACACTTGATTACAATGCACCTGAGATGGGCTCAGTCCTCTTATTATGTCGCACACATATCATTTGGCATTTGGGATGAGGAGAAAAAACATGTCCTTTAAGGCCTAACTTATGATAAAGAAATATCACTAGCATTCAAAGGGGTAAGTTGGTAAAACTTTTGCATGGAGGAAATGCTATGTTAAAACATTTTTAAAACATATTATATTATTAGGAACAATCAGGGGTAACTTCAGTAAAAAAAAAAAAACTGGAGATATTTTTTTTATTGGATGAGGCTAGAAGGCAGAAAAGCATTAGCTGATTGGTAAAGGAAATGTGACAAATATTACAAGAATAATTCTCTTTCACATTTATCACCAAAGTAAATAAACAAGCACTAGGCTAATATGTGTACTTTTACTGTGATATTCCTTTATAAAGTTTATTGTCTCTTCTCCAAATGATATATGTGAGTCTTATTGTTATAATGTTTATTATGCTTTGGGAATTTTGTCCTTGGTGTATCTATCTCCTGTGTTCTTAAGGCAATCTGCTATTATGCAACTTTTTTGAACCCATCTTCTGCCTCTCTTCATCATGTTCCTTTTTTCCCCAATAATTACCATAGGTTTTAACTGTGGGGAAGCTGCTAATTTTGGAACTCCACAATGGCTTAAAGTAGCAAAGGAAGCTGCAGTACGCAGAGCTGCCATGAATTATCTTCCTATGCTTTCCCATCAACAACTGCTATACCTGCTGACTATGTCTTTCTTTTCAAGGTTTGCATTTTATTTATTGCTATCATCCTCTATCGTGGCTTATGAAACTTCTGCTATTAGGATTCTGATAGTTCTTATAAAATATTTGTGTATTTTCATGAAATGCAATATTTCCTGTGAAGCATAGATGAGATGCTTATTATCTCAAAATCAGGCAGGGTTCTGTTGTGTGGATTATTTGCTTTTCTAATGGATTACAAAATAGACGTTTATCAGGATTACAAAATATGATAAGCATATTGCATGTCCCATCATATATATCATTTATTGAAAAATTGAGCATGATTGTCAATCTGCTGTCATACTTTTTGTCTCATATCCTATTGGTGTTGTCACTGGAGAACTTTGGTGTCCATGATATATCATTTAAGCTGTCTTCTCTTTGATTGAAGCTGAATTTGAATTTATTGCTTCTATAGTTATTTTAAGTTTAATGCTTTCAAAAGCTTATTTCATTTATGCTATCACTTGACTTGACATCTGATATTGATAGTTAGGTCTAAGTTGTTGGAGTTATACATGAATATCTGAGCTACTAGCTGTCTTTGGAAGTTGAATCAATTTTTTTATCCATTTTCTGATTCCCATTTGATATTAAACCAGTTGTTCAATCATCAGACCATTGGGATTAATCAATTAAGGCAATTGATTTGACATGGTTATGGAATTCATGAATCATTGTAAAATTGATTTGACATGTTTATGAACTGTTATTAAATGATAATAAATTTTTGTTGCAGCTTGTTGGAAGTGGTCACTACATATGCATATGCTTTTATGCATGTTAAAAATTTATTAGATCATGTTTGTTTGCTTATTGCATCTGCAAATTTATTAAGTGGTACATATCCGCCCTTATTCCTTAGTTACTGGACTTGTTTTAATGTCAGGGTACCAAGATCACTGCTACCAGGTGCTCGGAGTTCTCGTCTTAGAGACCGTCTGAAAGAAGAAAGGGAGTTGTCAGTGAAGAATGCTTTTATAGAGGATATTTTAAAAGAAAACGGCATTTTATCTGTTCTTCTCACGAAAGATTCCAGTTACAATGTGGTAATATGGAACCCTGATTTATTGCCATGTGCAAGTAAAGAGTCTCAGTTGCCAAATACTGTTTCTAGCACGTGTGAAGAAAATATTCTCCATACTAATTCTGAAGATAATTGTAACAAAGCTGAGAATGATATGTATAAGGAAATGAGCTTGTATATGGAAACTCTTAATGATTTATATGTGGACGATGATGATTTGTGCTGTGATTTTCAAGTTGATTCAGGGACATTGGCATGCGTGGCTTGTGGGATCCTAGGTTTTCCATTTATGTCTGTGGTGCAACCATCAGAGAGGGCATCAATTGAACTTCTCTCTGTGAATCATCCGTTGGTTCAAGAAGGATCAGGAATTGAAAAATCTGAAAATTTTCAATCCTCTGCAGCTTGTGATGTCTCTATTAAGAGCTCTGTTCCAGGTATTAGGCTAACATTATTGTTTGTTACTTCTATGTTTTCTTCATTTAGGTCCTCTCTTTTTGTTATTATGTGTCACGCTTTGCCATGCAATTAATCCATGTTCTCCTAGTTCTTATTCTCTTCCTATATGAAAGACTGTTGTTGTGGTAGGTAAAAAATAATTTGTAATTTCTTCCTTCGATAACATATTTATCATTCAGTGCCCAGGACTCTGAAAATTTTACATCTTTAATTTGGTACACTTATTATGGAGAAAATAATTGCTAGGGTTTGAAAATGTAACCCTGAAAGAGTTTTGAGTGATGTTCCAAATAAAGTTTTAAGAAAAATATGGAGGTACTTTTCACTTATTGTTACCGCTGCAAATCATTTTTGCTGTCTTTTTTTATATTTCATATAGCAGTTCACCACAAATTTTAATTGGTACGGAATTTGTAGTTGTGCATGTGAACAGTTATTCTCAATATTATAGAAATTAAAAGATTGTTTTTTTTAATGTTGGAATTTATGGTCTGCATTGGATGATCTTGATTAGATTTAAAAATTATGCAATATCTACAGTGGGCAATGGCCATAAATTTTAAATGGTGGGCATATTTGACTTTCATAAACTATAGGATGTAAGCTAAGACTAAGATACTTACAGTTCATAAAGGAAGGAAATTAAATGATCTATTGCTGCAAATCTACCCTTTGCTTAATTCAGCCTCTTTAGGTGCTGAAGTAAGTCTCTGAGTTTTATGCTTCTGCTGATGGTGTCCTCCTTTGCCTAATCTTTCTCTGCCTCTGACAGATCTGCCATTGCCCAGAGGGTGGAACAGTTCTAGAAAATTTTTGAGACCCCGGATTTTCTGCCTGGAGCATGGTGTCCAAATTGAGGAGCTTTTACAGTCTAAAGGTGGAACAAACATGCTTGTAATTTGCCATTCAGGTGAGATAGGTTTTAATAGGTTTTAAATTTGTCTTCATTGTTTTTCAGTAAAATGAGATTTCAGTTGTGTGTGCATGTTTGTCTACACACTGATAAAATCTTCATTGTGAATCATTTTGCAACTTGTTAAGTAATTACCTAATATAAGTTTTTCTTAAAATTCTTATAGACTTTCAGAAAATAAAGGCAAATGCCATTGCCATTGCAGAGGATATTGATATTCCTTTCAATTATAATGAGTTTCCACTAGAAAGTGCATCCCAGGAAGAACTGAACTTGATATATCGTGCAATTGATGATGAAGACCACAAGGAATGTGGAGAAGATTGGACCTCAAAAATGGGGATCAACTTACAGTACTGTGTAAAAGTTAGAAAGAACTCTCCATCTAATAAAGTTCAGCATGCATTGGCATTGGGAGGACTATTTTCTGATGAAAGTTCTAGTTCAGAATTCTTAAAGATCAAATGGCAGTCCAGAAGATTGAGGTCCAGAGCTAAGTCAAATCGGTCTCAGTCTGCTTATTGTAAGACTTATGATGGTGTTGAAAAAATTAACAAAGATGACATAACGGGGAAGAAGTCGAATGGTATTGCTGTTGACAAAGAAGAAAAACTGATTCAATATACAAGAAGGAAGTATAAGGTGAAAATAGATTGTTCCACAAGTTGGGGTCAAGGCAGCCCTACAAAGCTTGTGGATCAAGAAGTTTCAGTTCCTAGCTGTGAAGATCTTGTTAAGCATGATGAAAAAACATCTAAGTTTAATCCTTTTAATGTTGATACTGGTGGAGGCGGTTCTGCAGGATTTGGTTTCTCTCCTGTGCTGCATGAAGTCCAAGTGCTTGAAGCAACAAGGGATATGAGGTTGAATTCTGCTTCTTCACATGTTGCAAGTTCACTTGCTGCTAATATAGTTGTTGAACATGTTGTGATGGATGTTGAGAATCAGGAATTCCAAACTACTGGTAAAACTGATTGCAGCCAATGCATTTCATGTAATGGCACAATAAATCAGCTTGCTGCCTCATTAGAAGAAAGGGATGAATTTCCTCAAGCGACCTGTGCTACTGAAGATAAACTACAGTATGAAACTGAACTTACGGGTGGAAGTCATGGGGAGGTACTCACTCTGAGTAATATTAGAGCAGCGAGTCACTCAAACATCTCTGTGGATGAAAATTCTGAAATTCTCAAGGAACCCCGTTCAGCAGTCCACTCATGCCATGGTGTGGCTATGGAGAATGTGATGCAGCAGGCTGTGACAGGTGAAAAGGAGGAGGAACATGTCTTGTGTTCTGTTACCCATATGGAAATAGATCGGCCTACTACTGTAGAAGGGTCACTGGAAGTTATTGGGAGAATATCAGCTGAAGAAGACTTGTGCACTGGCTCAACTTCAGATTCTGAGATGCTGTTAAAAGTTCCAAATACTGATAGAAGCAATTTAGAGGAACTGGTCCCTGATTCCACAACTCAAATGCAAGAGTCTGTTCCTGTGGAAGAATATTCTGAAGTTTCTAGAGGGAAATGTGATGCTGGAGACTTGTCAGATGGGGATAACTTAGATGCTGAAGTGCAACAGGAAATTCTCTCAGATGATGGGATGACTACAAATGTGGTGCATGAAATATGTCAGACCAGTACAACTAACGAGGAACCTCTTTCTTGCCTTATTACACAAACAAGTCAGCCTAATTCAGCTCAGATTAAAAAATGCTCTGGAACTGAAGAATCCTGCACTACTGAAAATATGCTCAAGGGCCAAGAAGTTTGTTCATTGCACGAACTGGAACCACAAAACATCAAATCCACTGTGGTGGACCCTATATCAACCTCTGGGAAGAGCAGAAAAAGAAAGACTGAGCTGGAGCAGATAACAGACAATAAATTAAATTGCAATGGCTTTATTAAAAGTCCATGTGAAGGATTGAGGCCAAGGGCTGCAAAAGATGCAACCAGCAGAAATGAGGCTGGTGTTAGAAAATCAACCGGGGAGAATCCAGTAAAGAAGGCAAGAAAATCTTCTGATGTTTCAGTTCCTTGTGCAAAAAAGAAAGAGGCCATGAAGAGAACTCACAAATGTGACCTAGAAGGTTGCTCCATGAGTTTTGAGACAAAGGCAGAGCTGTTGTTGCACAAACGCAACCGGTGTCCATATGAAGGGTGTAGGAAGAGATTTAGTTCCCACAAATATGCTATAATTCATCAACGTGTTCATGAAGATGATAGACCTCTCAAGTGTCCCTGGAAGGATTGTTCCATGTCTTTCAAGTGGGCATGGGCTAGAACCGAGCATATACGAGTGCATACAGGAGAGAAGCCATATAAGTGCAAGGTTAATGGCTGTGGCCTTTCTTTCAGGTTTGTGTCCGACTTTAGCCGGCATAGGAGAAAAACAGGACATTATTTGAATACTCTTGCCTGAAAATTGTTGTATTGGGGCTGGTTTTGTATAATATGGAAATGGGAAATGGATTTTGGTGGCCAAAGAGGCCTACAAAATCATGTACAAACTTGAGCATTCCACCTTAGTTGTAGGCTACGGTTAGGCTGATCCTTTTGTAGGTAGGCATTCTCAAATTATTTGAATGCAGTTATCATTGAAAACCTTTTTTGTTTTTGGCCTTTATTTTGATCATTCCATATTATATTTCCTTTTGAATGACAGTAGAGGCTGCTATAGAATAAAAAGCATTATCAATGGCGGCAAAGGAAGTTCTTGTCATCTAGACAAGTTTCCATATTCAAATTGTACACTGTATTTGTTACGTTGGCATCTTCTTAGTTATTTCTTTAAAATACTATTGAGAAAATTTTAATTTAGTTATATAAAGAACTTGCTATACTGAACACGTTAAAACATAGTTTAGCATTAAGTGTATACTGTGTCAGTATAGTTTAACGTAAGTTCATTTATTGTCGGTATAGTTTAGCTGTAAATTTGTGTATATATATCGCTGGTATAATTTAATGATTAAGTGTGCATATATTGCTAGATAAAAAATCCATATCGATTTTCCCTCGTCAAATAATAATAATAATAATAATAATAATAATAATAATGACTACACTAATTTTGTGAAAATTTCAAGGCATTTGGCCTTGATTTTGATTTTGCAGAGGAAGTTCTAGTCATTTAGACAACTAGACAAGTTTCCATATTCAAATTGCATGCAATCTTTGTTCGCATCTTCTACTTAAGTTATTTCTTTAGAACACTAGAGATAAAATTTTTAGTCAAGTTATATACAAAATTAATTATACTTCAAGTAGTATTAAGGTATAATCTAACGATATATATATATATATATATATATCACCGGATATGAGAATTAAATTAATTTCTCTTTCCCATATATGTATTAAAAAAATTTATACTAATTTTAAAAAAATTTCAGTACGGCCTTTTTTACATTGGCATCTTCTACTTTGTTTATTTCTTTAAAAAACTATTGATAAAATTTTATTTTGTATAAAAAATTAACCATGTTGCACACTCTAAAACTCACACATGTGATAAAAATTAATTATAATTTTATAAAAATTTAACAATTTTAAAACATTTTAATCCATTTAATTATTTTTTTTTGCCTTAGTATGTATACATAATATTTAATTAATTAATCAAAATATTTTTCCTCTTGAGAAATTATTTTATAGATGAGTCTAGAGATCATGTTTAATCCTTTTTTTTCTTTTAAAAGATTAGATTGAAATTTAAATTTAAATTTAAAGGCTTATTATTCACTATATAAAATTAAATTTTCTTATACATTTTACTATACTTGCAATTTGAGTTTGCTTTTGCTTGGAGATGTTTCTTAAATTTTTTCCCTAAATTAATCACTATTTTGAATATTTGTTTCTTTCTTTCCTAAAAAAACATAATAATAATAATAATAATAATATATCTCAAAATAATAATAATAATTCATGTGTACCAAACTACCCTTGTTCTCTTTGAACTGGCCAAACCCAGCCCTATATATATATATATAAACTAAATAACTTGGCAAAACCCACAGCTCAGAGCATCTCCAACGGCAGCTTCATATCGCCATTATAGAGCAATTTAGGTTAAAAATTCATTCCAATCGTTCGCTATTTGTTGCGTCAAAATGAATGGATGCTACAGTGTTGCGCCAAACATAGCGCAGCACTGTAGCTGCGCTATGTTAAAAGAAGAAAGAATAGAAGGGAAAACGAAGATGGAAAATGAAGAAAGAAAGGAAAAGACACAGAGAATACAAAGAAAGGAAAAGGAAACGAAGAAAGGAAGAGACACAGAGAAAGGAAGAAAGGAAAAGGAAATGTTGAATGATTTTTTTAATTATTATTAATTAAATATTATAAATTTTTTTAATTAATATAATAAATATAATTTGTTATGTATTTATTAATTATTATTAATTTATAAATATTATTTTTTATTTATTTCATTAATTTATTTAATTTTTTATTTTAAGTAATAAAAAAATATAAAATTTTAAAATAAATTTTAATAATTTTTTGATAATATTAAAATTATAAAAATATAAATTATAAATTAAACAATACAACACACACTTAATTAAAATTTAAACAACTTAAAAATACAACACACACTTAATTAAAATTTAAACAACTTAAAAATACAACACACACTTAATTAAATTTTAAAAAAAATTAAAAATACAACATAAAATGAACGAAAAATAAAAATAAACATAAACATAAAATAAATTTAAGTAAAATTAAAAATACATATCAACAACTCTAATATTCTGGTAAATTATCTTGTAACCCAGTTAATAAATTAAAATATTGACCATATCCACCTCCAGATCCTTCACCTCCAGATTCTTCAACTCCAAATCCATGTTCTTGACCTTGAGTTCCTTGACCTTGTTGAGATCTTTTTTGTAAAATCATTTCTTTTTCAGTACGAATATATTCACGTAAATTTGGATCAGTTATAGAATTCAGATTTGTGAACATAATTTTACGTTCCTCTTTACGTTCAGCTAAAGCCAACTTCCGTTTTTCGATTTCATGATACTCTCCCCTATCTTGGTTCCCTTTTTTTAAAGCTTCAAAGAGTCGATCAGCATTTGAATTCATGGTTTTGATAAGGGCGGAAAATTGATCATCATTTTTTCTTTTCAATTTTGATTTTTTTACCCCTGTAGGACGTTGTGATGAACTTCCACTAACATTGTCCTCATTTATATCAAGGGAGAATGAAGATAGACCTGGAGTGTTAGGAGACTCCAAAGCAGGAGAGTCTGATTCAGATGATGCAAAATTATGATTAGGGCTTGAAAATATTGATGCAACATTATTAACACTAATAAATTTTTCAATGTCTTTTAGAATTAGCCAGACATGCTCAAACTTAAATCTCTTGCCCGTATCTTGTGAATATAATATTCTTGCACGGTTAACCTGTAAAAATATTAATATTAGGATCACTTCTTTAAAAAATAATTATAAAATAAATGTAGAATACTCACAATATCTTGTTGTGAAGCACCACTGAGATTGAGATTTTCAACTTGTTCCATACATCCTCTAAACTTACCAACCTCTTTCAATATCACTTGCATGCGACATTGTAGAGATCTTTTCAATCTGGGTTGCGTGATGCAAAACTCCGTTTGTGCCTTATTATATTCCTCTTCAATTCTGGACCAAAATTGGTCTCTCGATTGATTGATTCCTATAATTGGATTTTGAGAAATGTCAAGGTAAACACTACATAAGTGTTTATCTTCATCATATGTGTATGATAAAGTGCGATGTTTAGAAGACATATTAATGATTTGGCAGTTACAAACAAATTAAAATTTAGAAGATTGATGGATAGTGATAAATGTTTACAAGTACGATAATAAAAGTGAGGATGTAGTGGGGTATTTATATAAAAAAGTGAAGATAAGATCAGATTCTATGATAGATATCCAACGGTTCATACGAAGATAAATTGAATCTGACGGTTGAGATTAGATTTGCTAGATATCTTATCTTCTGGCATGGAAAATAGTGAAGATAAGATTAGATTCTATGACAGATATCCAACGGTTCATACAAAGATAAATTGATCCGACGGTTGAGATTAGATTTGCTAGATATCTTATCTTCTGGCATGGAAAATAGTGAAGATAAGATCAGATTCTATGACAGATATCCAATGGTTCATACGAAGATAAATTGAATCCGACGGTTGAGATTAAATTTTTTACATATCTTATCTTCTGACACGTTGAAAAATAAGATAAAAATTTCAATATAAATATATTGATGATAATTATCTTGAATACAAATTGACTCTATTTTACTCTTTTTAAAAATGAATTTCAACTTCGGATCTTCATCTCATTATCAATATTATACTTCATCTTCAAATTCAAAATCAGAAAATGATGAAGAATCACAAATACTGAATAATGAAAGATGGGATGCAGAGCGAATGGCACTTATATTGGCTCACACCAATAATAATGTAGCCATTGCCCATTATTATAAAGACCAACTAAACAGTGATGTGCATCATGGAGGATCGGTTGCTGGCCACGTAGTGATCAATCATGATCGTGAAAATGCTGATCGTAATCTCTTTAACGATTATTTTGCTGATAATTCTCTATATAATGATGTTATGTTCCGTCCAAGGTTTCGAATGGGCAGAGGTCTCTTCCAACGTATTTTTAATGCCGTAGTGGAACACGAAAACTACTTTGTACAACGAAGAGATGCAACTGGTAAAGTCGGATTATCGGTTTTGCAAAAAGTAACAACTGTATTTCGGATGTTAGCGTATGGAATGCTGGCAGATGCAACAGATGAATACATTAAAATTGGAGAATCTACAGCAATAGAAAGTATGAAGAGATTTTGTCGTGCGGTTGTAGAAGTATTCGCGGAAGAATATTTAAGGTCACCTAATGCAAATGACGTGATGAGATTGCTTCATATTGGAAAATCTAGTGGTTTGCCGGGGATGTTGAGTAGCCTAGATTGTATGCATTGGAAGTGAAAAAATTGTCCTGCTGCTTGGGCAGGACAATATGCTGGTCGGAGTGGATCTCCAACTATTATTCTCGAAGCCGTAGCTGATTATGACCTTTGGATATGGCATGCATATTTTGGTATGCCAGGTTCTAACAACGATATTAATGTGTTGGAAGCATCTCATCTTTTTGCCAATCTTGCTAAAGGTATTGCTGCTCCAGCTCACTATGTTATTCGAGGAAAAGAATATAACATGGATTATTATTTGGCTGATGGCATATATCCAAAGTGGTCCACACTTGTACAAAGTATTCATGAGCCACGTGGTCCTAAAAGAAAATTATTTGCAATGAAACAAGAATCATGTAGGAAAGATGTAGAACGTACATTTGGAGTTTTGCAATCACGATTTGCAATTATAGCCGGACCTGTAAGATTTTGGCAGAAGAATATTTTGCATGATATAATGAGTGCATGCATTATTATGCATAACATGATAATTGAAAATGAACGTGATGTTCATGCAAATATTTCGGACTGTATGGAAGTGCCGACTCCAGATGTTGAGCTTGTAACCAATGAAAATGACCGATTTGAAGCATTTTTATCACGACATAGAAAAATTAAGGATAAAGATGCTCATTATGCACTTCGAAATGCATTAATCGAACATATATGGGATGATTATGGTAATTCAGAAATGTAATATAAATTTTTGTACTTGTACTTGTATTCCTCTTTTTATTAAATGTAGTATTTATTATGTATGAATAAAAAAATTCTAGTTGATATTAATTTTTATTTTTTTATTTTTAATTATTTTATTTTATTTATGCTACATTAATAATTATTATTTATATAAATGATTAAAATTTATGATTATTTATTATTTTATAAATAAATAAAAATGATATAAAGAATATTCTATTTTTAGAGATAATATACTTTTTAAAGATAAAAATAGTGTAAATGGTTGAAGATAATAATATATTGTTTGCTTTATTTTAAAGTTGAAGATGCTTTATTTTAGTGCGATGGTTGGAGATGGCCTTAGAACATCTCCAACGGCAGCTTCATATCGCCATTATAGAGCAATTTAAGTTAAAAATTCATTCTAATCGTTCGCTATTTGTTGCGTCAAAATGAATGGATGCTACAGTGCTGCGCCAAACATAGCGCAGCACTGTAGTTGCGCTATGTTAAAAGAAGAAAGAAAAAGAAGAAAAAACGAAGATGGAAAAGGAAGAAAGAAAGGAAAAGACACAGAGAATACAAAGAAAGGAAAAGGAAACGAAGAAAGGAAGAGACACAGAGAAAGGAAGAAAGGAAAAAGAAATGTTGAATGATTTTTTTAATTATTATTAATTAAATATTATAAATTTTTTTAATTAATATAATAAATATAATTTGTTATGTATTTATTAATTATTATTAATTTATAAATATTAATTTTTATTTATTTCATTAATTAATTTAATTTTTTATTTTAAGTAATAAAAAAATATAAAATTTTAAAATAAATTTTAATAATTTTTTGATAATATTAAAATTATAAAAATATAAATTATAAATTAAACAATACAACACACACTTAATTAAAATTTAAACAACTTAAAAATACAACACACACTTAATTAAAATTTAAACAACTTAAAAATACAACACACACTTAATTAAAATTTAAACAACTTAAAAATACAACACACACTTAATTAAATTTTAAAAAAATTAAAAATATAACATAAAATGAACGAAAAATAAAAATAAACATAAACATAAAATAAATTTAAGTAAAATTAAAAATATATATCAACAACTCTAATATTCTGGTAAATCATCTTGTGACCCAGTTAATAAATTAAAATATTGACCATATCCACCTCCAGATCCTTCACCTCCAGATCCTTCACCTCCAGATTCTTCAACTCCAAATCCATGTTCTTGACCTTGAGTTCCTTGACCTTGTTGAGATCTTTTTTGTAAAATCATTTCTTTTTCAGTACGAATATATTCACGTAAATTTGGATCAGTTATAGAATTCAGATTTGTGAACATAATTTTATGTTCCTCTTTACGTTCAGCTAAAGCCAACTTCCGTTTTTCGATTTCGTGATACTCTCCCCTATCTTGGTTCTCTTTTTTTAAAGCTTCAAAAAGTCGATCAGCATTTGAATTCATGGTTTTGATAAGGGCGGAAAATTGATCATCATTTTTTCTTTTCAATTTTGATTTTTTTACCCCTGTAGGACGTTGTGATGAACTTCCACTAACATTGTCCTCATTTATATCAAGGGAGAATGAAGATAGACCTGGAGTGTTAGGAGACTCCGAAGCAGGAGAGTCTGATTCAGATGATGCAAAATTACGATTAGGGCTTGAAAATGTTGATGCAACATTGTTAACACTAATAAATTTTTCAATATCTTTTAGAATTAGCCAGACATGCTCAAACTTAAATCTCTTGCCCGTATCTTGTGAATATAATATTCTTGCACGGTTAACCTGTAAAAATATTAATATTAGGATCACTTCTTTAAAAAATAATTAGAAAATAAATGTAGAATACTCACAATATCTTGTTGTGAAGCACCACTGAGATTGAGATTTTCAACTTGTTCCATACATCCTCTAAACTTACCAACCTCTTTCAATATCACTTGCATGCGACATTGTAGAGATCTTTTCAATCTGGGTTGCGTGATGCAAAACTCCGTTTGTGCCTTATTATATTCCTCTTCAATTCTGGACCAAAATTGGTCTCTCGATTGATTGATTCCTATAATTGGATTTTGAGAAATGTCAAGGTAAACACTACATAAGTGTTTATCTTCATCATTTGTGTATGATAAAGTGCGATGTTTAGAAGACATATTAATGATTTGGCAGTTACAAACAAATTAAAATTTAGAAGATTGATGGATAGTGATAAATGTTTACAAGTACGATAATAAAAGTGAGGATGTAGTGGGGTATTTATATAAAAAAGTGAAGATAAGATCAGATTCTATGACAGATATCCAACGGTTCATACGAAGATAAATTGAATCCGACGGTTGAGATTAGATTTGCTAGATATCTTATCTTCTGGCATGGAAAATAGTGAAGATAAGATTAGATTCTATGACAGATATCCAACGGTTCATACGAAGATAAATTGATCCGACGGTTGAGATTAGATTTGCTAGATATCTTATCTTCTGGCATGGAAAATAGTGAAGATAAGATCAGATTCTATGACAGATATCCAATGGTTCATACGAAGATAAATTGAATCCGACGGTTGAGATTAAATTTTTTACATATCTTATCTTCTGACACGTTGAAAAATAAGATAAAAATTTCAATATAAATATATTGATGATAATTATCTTGAATACAAACTGACTCTGTTTTACTCTTTTAAAAATGAATTTCAACTTCGGATCTTCATCTCATTATCAATATTATACTTCATCTTCAAATTCAAAATCAGAAAATGATGAAGAATCACAAATACTGAATAATGAAAGATGGGATGCAGAGCGAATGGCACTTATATTGGCTCACACCAATAATAATGTAGCCATTGCCCATTATTATAAATACCAACTAAACAGTGATGTGCATCATGGAGGATCGGTTGCTGGCCACGTAGTGATAAATCGTGATCGTGAAAATGCTGATCGTAATCTCTTTAACGATTATTTTGCTGATAATTCTCTATATAATGATGTTATGTTCTGTCGAAGGTTTCGAATGGGCAGAGGTCTCTTCCAACGTATTTTTAATGCCGTAGTGGAACACGATAACTACTTTGTACAACGAAGAGATGCAAACTGGTAAAGTCGGATTATCGGGTTTGCAAAAAGTAACAGCTGTATTTCTGATGTTAGCATATGGAATGCCGGCAGATGCAATAGATGAATACATTAAAATTGGAGAATCTACAGCAATAGAAAGTATGAAGAGATTTTGTCGTGCGGTTGTAGAAGTATTCGCGGAAGAATATTTAAGGTCACCTAATGCAAATGACGTGACGAGATTGCTTCATATTGGAAAATCTCATGGTTTGCCGGGGATGTTGGGTAGCCTAGATTGTATGCATTGGAAGTGAAAAAATTGTCCTGCTGCTTGGGCAGGACAATATGCTGGTCGGAGTGGATCTCCAACTATTATTCTCGAAGCCGTAGCTGATTATGACCTTTGGATATGGCATGCATATTTTGATATGCCAGGTTCTAACAACGATATTAATGTGTTGGAAGCATCTCATCTTTTTGCCAATCTTGCTAAAGGTATTGCTGCTCCAGCTCACTATATTATTCGAGGAAAAGAATATAACATGGGTTATTATTTAGCTGATGACATATATCCAAAGTGGTCCACACTTGTACAAAGTATTCATGAGCCACGTGGTCCTAAAAAAAATTATTTGCAATGAAACAAGAATCATGTAGGAAAGATGTAGAACGTGCATTTGGAGTTTTGCAATCACGATTTGCAATTATAGCCGGACCTGTAAGATTTTGGCAGAAGAATATTTTGCATGATATAATGAGTGCATGCATTATTATGCATAACATGATAATTGAAAATGAACCTGATGTTCATACAAATATTTCGGACTGTATGGAAGTGCCGACTTCAGATGTTGAGCTTGTAACTAATGAAAATGACCGATTTGAAGCATTTTTATCGTGACATAGAAAAATTAAGAATAAAGATGCTTATTATGCACTTCAAAATCCATTAATCGAACATATATGAGATGATTATGGTAATTCAGAAATGTAATATAAATATTTGTACTTGTACTTGTATTCCTCTTTTTATTAAATGTAGTATTTATTATGTATGAATAAAAAAATTCTAGTTGATATTAATTTTTATTTTTTTTATTTTTAATTATTTTATTTTATTTATGCTACATTAATAATTATTATTTATATAAATAATTAAAATTTATGATTATTTATTATTTTATAAATAAATAAAAATGATATAAAGAATATTTTATTTTTAAAAAGAATATATTTTTTAAAGTTAAAATAGTATAAATAGTTAGAGATAATAATATACTATTTACTTTATTTTAAAGTTAAAATTGCTTTATTTTAGTGCGATGGTTGGAGATGGCCTCACCCCACTTTCCTTCTCCAGAATACCCCCATTTCCCAAACCTATCAAACTCCCACACCAAGAATGGCAGCCGCTGCTCCACCTCCTCCGCCATCCCCAGTGCCGTCCGCCCCTACCGGCCTTTCGGACTCCGACTCCACACCAGTCGGAAACCCACTTTTCTCCAGGATCCGCCTTGCAACACCGTCCGTCCGACGTCCCTCACATTCTCAAACTCATCCACCGAATGGCCGTCTTCGAGCGGCTCGCACATCTCTTCTCTGCAACTGAATCTTCCCTTTTATCCACTCTTTTCAACTCCCCACCTTTCACTTCCTTCACCATTTTCCTTCTAGAAGTTTCCACTAACCCTCTTCCTCAATTCTCCTCCCCAAATTTCACACCCATTGATCGAATCATCCAACTCGATCATCCTCTCGACGACTCAGAAATTGAAACCTTCAAAAATGGTAATGGCGATGTTGTGGTTGCTGGGTTTGTTTTGTTTTTCCCTAACTACTCGACTTTTCTTGCAAAACCTGGGTTTTATGTGGAGGATCTGTTTGTTCGAGAGTGTTATCGAAGAAAAGGACTTGGCCGGATGTTGCTGTCGGCGGTGGCGGCGCAGGCGGTTAAAATGGGGTATGGAAGAGTTGAATGGGTGGTTCTTGGTTGGAATGAAAATGCTATTAAGTTTTATGAAGAGATGGGTGCTAAAGTGTTAACAGAATGGAGGGTTTGTAGGTTGACTGGTAAGAATCTTGAAGCTTACCGTGATGCTATTTAAAAGTTGCGCCGCCACGTCCACCGTCGCCACCGCCTCTGCTTTTTAGGGTTTGGGTTTGGTGGGTATTAAAAAAAATAATAGTATTATATAATTATTGGGTTAATATTAGAAAAGAAAAGGGTGAGTTTTTTAATTAGTTATGGCTTTTGGTGTTGTTTAGTAATTTTCAAGTGTTTAATTAGTTATTAATATTAATATTAATTACGCTTTTTAAATTTTTATGTTAATATTTTTAATTTTAATGAGTTTAATTAACTTTTGTTAAAAAAAATAATTAGCTTTTTTATATGGTTTTAATTTTAATGTTGTTTTATTTATTTTTTTAATTTATGTGTTGTTTTGCTTTAGGATAAATTAAAAATAAGAAAATTACAATAGTGTAGTATTATAATATTTTGCCTTTTTTTTCTTTACACTTTTTCTTTACATTCAAACAATGGCTAGAAAATTCAGGAGATTTTTGTGGGTGATGATTATGAGAAGGAAAATAAAAATTAAAAACCTTTAAACTTTTTTAATATTTTATTTTAATTAGTTTTAAATAAAACGTATATCTAGAAAGAATGCTTAATATCACTTTATATTATCACGATTTGTCACATAACCTTCTTTATTTAAACTTTGATTATTTTATTATTTTAATTTAGCATTTTTTATCTATTTAATTTTTCTTTTAATATTTGCAGACAAAATTAGTGCGTGAGATGTAAATATTTCAATATAAAATATGATCCAATAAAAATAAAATATTTGAACATCACATGTCAAAACAAATGATACATTTTATTAAAAAATTTCAACACCATTAGATATCTATAATAAATTTTATATACCATTAAAATACCTATATTAAATTTTATAAAAGGAAAATTTTATGGTTTTTAATCTCTCATAATACCATCATAGAGAGAATAAAGAGAATACTTATGTACTCTATTAAAACCATCTTTGTTACTGATAAAACCATATTTTCCACTACTAACAATTTCTTTGTTCATTATTAAATATTTCTAGAAGATGCCTTAGCGCTCTTTTTTTATCATCTTTTTCATCTTACTTCAAGAAATTAGAAGGAGAAGCTAGAGGAGGAAGTTGAATAATTTTCTATGGAGGTTATTATAGTGGTCATATTTTTAATTTTTTGGTCAGTTGAAGTGGTGACCAGAGAAGAAAGAGCACTAAAATATTCAGAAATGAGTTTTTGTCGAAGAGTAGTCATTAGAGATGATACATTTTGGTTTGGCTCTTCTTCTTTTTGTTTAAGAAGAGGGAGTAAGTGGGTAAATAATTTCTTCCATTTGATATTTTCTTCAATTTTAATTTTTTCTTCTCTTTGGCGCTTCAATGGTGTCTCTACCACTAGAGAGAGAAAACGATAGAGAGAGAGTTGCTGGCTGAGAGAAATTAAACCGAAGAGAAAAGATAATTAATTAAACTATTGATAAGAAAATTTATTTCTTCATTGATCAGAGTTAGATTTTCAAAATTAATATGTAGATGTGATATTTAAAAATACGTGAATGTATACGTAACCATTGATCTAAACTTTTTTTTTTTTTTACATATGCAAATAAACTTTGATTTTATTCCAATAAAATGAAAAAATCTATTATTAAAATAATTTGTTAAAAAATTCAAATATTTATTGATATTTGTTGTGCACTATGATTTCTACAAATTCGATGTGATTTTGTTGAAGAAGAGGAAGAAGCATTTATTAAAGGGCATTATCGTCACTTTTTGGTCAATTTAAGTAATATTAATGCTTCACTTTAATGCTTCGTGAGTGATGTAGGAGCTGAGCTCACGCGCTTTGACATCTCAGCATTAAAGGGGGCAATTGGCTATTGAAATTATCGAGTTGAAGGGGGTTAAGTGACTCCTTCAAAATTATAGGGAGCTAAGTGATAAATTGTGTTAAGTTAGAGAGACTATATATGTATTAAGCCTAAAAAGAATGATCAAATAAGTCATTCTATGGTCATGAAAATATTATTATTTATAATTTAGTAAAAATAGTATATCAATTTGGAAGGGATGAGTGCTTATTTTCAATTAATATAATTCACAAACCATTTCTATTTCCATATTAAATTTCTTTTTATAATTATAAATAAGCAATAAAAAAATTAGAAATTGTGTTGTGTCTACCACCATCCAAATATCTTATGATTTTCCATAATTTACTCAAATATCTTATGGTTTTCCTGTAACTATACTTAATAAACCATATGGAAATACAAACAAACACATTTATTTCCCTAAAAATAGGGCAAAACTTCATCATATGTAAATTAACTACATAAGCTATATAGCTTTCTTAAAAAATCTCCATATATAAACACACACACACACACACACACACACACACATATATATACATTTATATATACAAATAACAAAAAATAAATCTAAAATTTTTGAAATATATCAAAGGGCTAGTAATTATAAAATTAAGGGTATGAATAATAAGATTACAACCTTTACCACCTTTCTAATAATGGTGGTAATGATTATAATATCATCATCATCATGTATGAATATGAATATTGAGGCAGAAGGAGAGAAGGAGATTCATGATGTGATGAAAAAACATTTTTTCATGTGTGCATCAAGGATCACCTCAATTTCCTTGTGAAAGAGCTTGTTTAAACGTTTGTCCTGCAAAGTATAGTGGTTTTATGAATGGTGGTTCTAACAATATGAGACAATCTCCACCTTCATTCCAAACCCCAATTCAAGGTTAATTAGTTATGGCTTTTGGTGTTGTTTAGTAATTTCCAATTGTTTAATTAGTTATTAATATTAATTACTCTTTTTGAATATTTATGCTAATATTTTTACTCTTTTTATATAGTTTTAATTTTAATATTTTTTTTTATTTATCGTGTTTATTTTTTAATTTATGTGTTATTTTGCTTTAAGATAAATCTAAAATAAGAAAATTGCAATTGTGTGGCAATATAACATTTTGCCTTTGTTTTCTTTACGCCTTTTCTTTTCATCCAAACAATGCATATAAAATTCAGGAAATTTTGTTGGTGATGATCATGAGAAGGAAAATAAAAATAAAAATAAAAACCTTTTTATTATAAATATAAAAAAAAGTAGAAAAAGAGAAATATAAGAAATTTTTTTTATTGTAAATTGTCTCTCATACACCACCTATAATTGGTATATAGTGTTATAAATAGACTTTATATAAGAATAGAAGATTACATTTATCACGAAGTTAATCGTAATTTGAATATGATAAATTAATCATAATTTTAATAAGATAAGGTTAATCCAATTGAGTAATCATCTATATATTTTCTAACACTTTTTCTTGGATGACTACTCAATGAATATACTTTGTTAAAATCATGATAAGAAAAATTTAGTGGGATAAAAACTTAACGAAGGAAAAAGAGTACAGTATTCTTAGGTAACTTTTCCTTAAAAATATATCAAACTAAGATATTTTAAGTGAACACATCCCAACATTATATACATGTTTTTTGAATACTGATGTCGCCAGTGTCTTCGTGAACAAATTTGTTGGATTGTCACTTGAGCGAACTTTGCAAATATTGACTTTTCTTTCTTTCATAAGTTTAGTAATATCTTGGTAATATATGTTTAGTCATACCATCTTTTATGTAGCTTTTCTTGATTTATGCAATATAAGTTGCATTATCTTTATGCAGTATTATTGATTTATCACTTTTCATAGGTAATTCATAATCTCTTCTAATATGTTTGATTATGGTTCTCAACCATACACATTCATGACTAGCTTCATGAATGACCAATATCTCTGAATAATTTGGTGAAATAGCAGTAATTGTCTGCTTCATATATCGCTATGAAATAGTAATATTATTACATATGAAGACAATCCATATCAGATGTGTTACGTAGATTGCGTAGAATATGTTTCACTCCATTCCAATGCATTCCAGTTGGTATAGAACTAAACCTTGAAAATAAATAAACCTTACAAATAAGTTAACTATAAAAATAATATCTGATTTTGTATTATTAGGAAGATAAAAATTTATTCTTATTACACTGAAATATGATACTTTAAGACCAAGAATCTCTTCATTATCTTTTCGTGGGTAAAAAAATCTCCTTTTATATTAGGAGAATGAATAACCATTATAGTGTTTAATTGATAAGATTTATCCATATAAAATTATTTCAAGATGTTTTGATATATGATACTTGATGAACAAGAATTCTATTTGACAGATACTTAACTTGAAATTCAAGATAAAATTTTATTCTTCTAAGATCCTTCTTTCAAATTTTTTCTTTAAACAGTCTAGAGTAATTGAGATCTATTCTAGAATTCTCAATATATTTAAATTATCAACATAAATTATAATTATAAAAAATTCTAAATTTATCTTCTAGATGAAAACATATGGGTAAATGAAATTATTTTCATATCTATTTTCTTTAAGTATTCAAATATGCAATTATAACATATTCTCCTAGATTGCTTTAGCTTATATCAGGATCTTTGGAGCTCAATATAATATATTTGTCAAGATATTATATACTTTAGACATCTTGATACTTCATGAATCTTAAATCATTTAGAAATTTATATATATATATATATATGTTATTATCTAATGAATCATATAAGTAAATTGTCACAACATTCATTAAATATATGTTGAGCATTTGAGAAACTGTCAAACAGATAAAAAAATCTAAAGATAATAACATCTATGGTAAGGGAATATGTCTCATCGTAATCTATACTAGGACTTTGTGAGAGTTCTTGTACCACAAGTTGTGCTTTATATTTCACAATTTTTTTAACTCATTTCTCGTATGAGCCATATGAGTAAGTTGTCCTAATATAATATTGAGCCATTCAGGGGCTGCAAAAATAATTTTAAAAGTAATTGCATTCATAATAGAAGAAATGTACTCTTTTCATAATCTCATTTAATTCAATTTTTTATATATAATATTTCATGGGTTTGGCATCTATAGTGTCTGAATATCTGATCCAAATATTATAATTTTAACAAATGAATTCAGCTCAGTCTAAATTACTTCTTTCCATTTTTACCAATCATTTTGGCGTAAAAAAATTAAATATTTCTAGGCTCAAGCATATTTCAATAATTTAAGCAACAACATATGCGAATATATTATCAACAATAATTTTACTAATTTTTCACATACTTCTAGATTTTAATGAGATCTAAAAAATCTTTGGTACCGGAATCACTTTCAAGATTACTTCTCTGAAGATATGTGGCTGTTGATTTATGTTGTTTTTGACCTTTTTGAGAGTGTCATTTTTAAATTATTTATTTTCTCTTCTTTCAAAGAATAATATTTTAAATTAAGTGGTCCATCACACTTCAGGCATATATTAGATTCATTAGCTGCCATACAATAAGATGTTCTACTGGGATAATCAATCGAGTAAGAGTATTAGCAGCCAGAATATGTGATTTAGACACCTTCTGAGTATCTGTAAAGATATCTAGTAATTGATTTATAATACTCTACAAACGAATTAATTTTTGAGCTTTCAGTTCATATTAGTTTAAGTGTATATCAAGATTGAACAAAGTTAGCATATTTAACTAATTTCTTGTGCTTTTGAATCTTTACTTTTATCTTTCCCTAATGGTGGGAAAACCAACTCACTAAAAATCTTACTCTAGAAAATTTATCATTAAAGATCCACAATATCTAATGTAAATAATCAAAACCTATATAGATATCAAGATAATATTGATAATTCATTTTATTTTTTTGAGAGAATGCAATAAGAACATATACACTTCAACACGAAATTTTAATATCATAAATTCTTAATAAGATTTATTATGTCAGATAAATACAGGTTATAAAATAAAAAACTTATGATGTACATATAGCTAAATACAAATTAAAAGTGTAATATAAATAATAATATATATATCCAAACGGATATAAAAAATTTTAATTTTATAAGCATAAGAATAATAATTAATTGTAAAAGCTTAATAAATAATTATTCAACTAAGCCATATTGAGTATGAACGTATGTAATGAAATGTTCAACTATAATTTCTATTGACATATAATAATCGTAAAATGCTTTAGAAGTGAACTCATATACATTATCTAGACAACTCTCTTAAGAGGATGATAAAAAAATATTGACATCAACTTTATAATTTGAGCAAGAAATTTAGCAAAAATAATATTACAAGTTAACAACAGACAAACATGTGACAATCGAGTTGAAGCATCAATTAAAACTATAAAGTATCTAAATGGTCCACAAGATTAATAGATAGGGCCATAAATATTTTTATGTATTTTTGTAGAAATTCATGAGACTCCAAATATAATTTAGATGGTGAAAATATCATAATTAATTTACCTTAAGTTCAAGAAGCACAAAAGTAATTATTAGACAAAAGAATTTTTAATTTTTCAGTGGATATCTATTTATATTCTCAACAATACATCTCATATTTGAATCTGGATGACCAAAATAATCATGTCAAAATATAAAATTTTTTAATCTATGCATTTTTTATGTGTATAGTATATTTCAACTATCTTTATTTTTGTCCGGCATAATCCAATTGATAAACTTGAAAAATTTTCTAATATAAACTTCTGGTTCAAATTTATAGAGCTGATAAATAAAAAATTCAATACCTCTCTTATTTTATTTTAATAAGATATTCATTGTGACATATTGTTTAAAATTTAGTAGATTTTTTGGTGATCTACTAGAATACAATGCATTATCAATATATAACTTTGTTCAAATTCATAATATAAGGTGAGCTCTTCTATAGCCTTCAACTATATTTGTAGAATCAAATATCATATTAACATTAATTTATGCTAATATTAACTATAATAAATATTTTATAATCATGAAAAATTATAGGAGTTGTGTCCATACATATCCTTTTGGTGCTTTTGATTTCAAAATTAGTAAGAAAAAAAATTTTACCACAATCCTTTTTTTTTATCAAGATCTCATCCATGATCTTAAAAAAATTACATTTACTTCAGAGAATGGGGTTATGTCAATTAGACGAGTTTGATGATTTGTCATCAAAAGCTAAAAATTTTGTTTAGCTACAGATAAATAAGAAATTAATTCATAATATTTTATAAATTTATACTTTCAATATTGCAACTGTATAAGCATATTTGAGACATAAAAATTTTAATATTCATGAAAAATATTGTAATAAATCATTAATAATGAGATAATTAGATTTTAATTTCTCGTATAAATAATTAAAAAGAAAACAATTACTTTTAAGCTATCCTATAGGGATGCTTAATTTCTTTTTCATAATAAATCTAAGATTCACAGTGTCGAGATGAACATCATTTTTAATTACCTTTAACAGATAATTTTTTTTAAAAAATATCAAAAGTAATAAGTCAAATTATAAATTTCTAGTTTACTGTAAAATTTATTTCAATTGTATTAATTTGTATGTAATATAAATAAGAAGAAAGTATATAATTTTTCTAATACATATTTTTCACTTAAAATTATATTTGTAATATGAAGATATTCTTGATTCTCTTATTTATAGTCTCAATATAATATTCAATACTTATGAATGTCTTTAAAACTTAATAAATTTTTATAAGACTTAGAAAAAAAAATAATGTATTTTTTGTAATAATTTTTATTCATCTTAATAATAATATATTTGCTCTTCTAGAACTTTTAATTATTTTTATGTTATTAGATATGATTAATTAATTATGCATAACAAAATAATAAAACTAACTAAAGAAATATATAATAGAAAAAATACATATAACATACAACAAATAAATTCAAGATATATATATATATATTAAATTTATTAAAAGATGCCAAAGTATATGTATGTGGGCTACATCATATGAAACAAAACATATACATATATATGTTCTAGGCATTTAAAGATATAAACATCACATCACGGCCTAAACATGTAAACATATACATATGTGTATAGAGAAAATGGCATCTTCTACTATATTTTTAAAAAATTTTACTTTTTTACTAGAGATATTTTAGTTATTTTATTATAAACTCATAATAAATTCATTATAAATTGTGTGAAATTTATAAACTCATTATAAACTAATTATAAACTCATTGTAAATTCTCTATAAACTAATAAAAATATGGTATTTTGATAAATATTTTATAAATATGGTATTTTGATAAATATTTTATAAATATGGTATATTTGAAGTTATTTTTAATATTTTTTATATTTTTGTCAAAAGCCCTATATAAAAAGTTAGGAAAATGACATCCCGCCATATTTTTAAAAAAATTTTACTTTTTTACTAAGGATATTTTAGTTATTTTATTATAAACACATTATAAACTATGTGAATTTATAAAGTCATTGTAAACTAATTAAAAACTCATTGTAAACTCTCTATAAACTAATAAAAATATGATATTTTGGTAAATATTTTATAAATTCTGATATTTTAATAAATATTTTATAAATATAGTATATTTGAAATTATTTTTAATTATTTTTATATTTTTATCAAAAGCCCAAAGTGTGTATATTGTCCTTATAACATGCATGATAGGTATTTATGTAAAGATTTAATTCATGCAATGTGGCCAGAGACTTGCTAAGAAATCGGCCAAAAATTTATATGACCACCACTGTACTTTTTTTTTTTTAATTCTTAGTCTTTAACCAATAAACTAAGTCCATGGCAAATAAAATCAATAACTCAATTAATCCAGACCCTTAGAATTCTAATTTCAACCATAAATTTTAAAAAATCTATAATGAAATAACTCTGATATCACTTGTTGGGATATGATTAAACCAAAATATATGCAATTAATCATATAAACTATAGGCACATATATAACATAATTTTCATCAAACTCAAGAACACAAAAAAAAAATCTCTATATATAAAACAATGAGAATATAAGAGAAGTGATTAGTAGAAGCGTACCTTGATTTGAGAGATAGATTTCTTCACTATAATATCTTATAGAAAACTATCATACTGATAACGTGTTATAAATATAAAAAAAATAAGTAAAGAAAGAGAAAAATGAGAAAATTTTTTATTGTGAATTATTCCGTACACTATCTATAATGAGTATAGTGTTATAAGTAGACTTTAGATAAGAACAGAAGATTACAATTATCATAAAGTTAATTTTAATCTAAATAGTATAAAATTAATCATAATCTTGATAAGATAAGTTTAATCTAATTAGTTGTCGTAACACTTTTTACTTTTTTAATATTTTATTTTAATTATTTTTAAATAAAAAGTATATTTAGAAAAAACAAGAATGCAATTTACTTGTGCTATGCTATGGTTTATGTATTTTACATTATATTTAAATGAACAAATAATCTATATATTAATATATAATTAAGACATAAAAGATAATATTATATATAAATACATATAATATTACAAATTTTTACATATATTTATAAATTATAAAAATATTTATATAAGGTATGTCTAATGTATCAAGATATTTTTTGAATTGATTTGAGATTTGATAAAAAAATAATTAAAATATTAATTTTTAATTTTATTGCTTTAGTTAAAAAACTAAAAAAATAATATTTTGAATATAAAAGAATAAATAAAAATTTATTACTTATTTATTTTTTTGGACAAAAATAAAAAAAATTATAAAATTTAATTGAAAATCATATGATTAAAGAGAAATATAAGAATAATAAAAGAATAAATAATTATAATAAAATTTATATTAAATTTTTATAATAAAAATATTTTTAAATGAGCAAAAATCTATTCAAAATAAAGTTAAATAATAAACAATTATAAATCTAATTATAATAATAGTATGTTCATTTTAAATTATTTTTAAAATAATTAAATTTATATTGTTCATTAAAAGTTAAAATAATAATAATAATAATAATAATAAGGTTTAAAAATTTAATAATTATTGTTCTAGGAATTAATTTATAAAATATATTAAAAGTTAAAATAAAAAATAACATTTGAAAAGTTACTTTTATTTAAAAAATAACTTTTAAAGTACTAATAATACTAATAATACTAATATCAATACTAATATTAATACTAATAATAATAATATTGTTGCTGTTGTTGCTGCTGCTGCTACTAATAACAATAAATGCAAGATAAAAAAAATAAAAAATAAATAAAAATATAAAATGATAGGAAGTGAGAAAAAGGGGAAAAAAAAGAAATAAGAGTAAAATTGAAATTTTACTATTTATTGGGTGTTGGAATGGGTCATTCTTTGGTCCTGAAAATACTATTATTCATAAATTCATATGTTAGTAAAAATAGTATATCAATTAATATAATTAGCAAACCACTTTTATTTTCATATTAAGTTTTATTTCAATATTATAAATAAGCATTAAAAAATTAGAAAATGTGTCTACCACCATCCAAAAATATTATGATTTTCCATATTTTGCTCTAACTATAACTAATAAATCATATAGAAACACAAACAAAGACAATTTATTTCTCTAAAAATAGGCCAAAACTTCATCATATATACTATACATACACAACAGAAGCTATGCCCTCTCTTAAAAAATCTCCATAAACACACACACACACACACACACACACACACGTTTACTTAAAAAAAAAAGAATAATAATAATAATTTAAATTCTCATAATTCAAAGGGCTAATAATTATATAATTATGGGCATGAACGAAATTAAGAACATTACCACCTTTCTAATAATGGTATTAATGATAATAATATCATCATCATCATCATGTATATGATCTGTGACGAATCTTAAAAAAAATATTAATTGTGGTTATAACACCCTTATATTCTATATATGTATAATACATGCAATTCATATATATATATATATATAATACATACAAAGAATAAAATAGTCACTATTTCAGCCTTTAGAAAATTTCAAGAAAATTCCAATGAAATAATTTATTTCATGAAATATAATTTTATTAGATAAACAAATATATTTATATATAATTAAATAAAAAAGTAGCATTTTTATAAGATCTCTGGAAATTTTTTTTTAAAGTTTTATCTATATTTTAGATGTTTTTCAAAAACACAACTCAACCTGCAAAAGATTTTACACTCTCAATAAATATATAAATATCCATTTCTCCAACATTCTTCCAAAATATATTCATTTATATATATATATATATATATTTTAAAAGCTCGACCCCCGAAATACTGTTTTTATAGGAATCGAACCTCTGCCCTCTCAATTGAGAGTAACAACAGGTGGCCAGCTGAGCTACCCCAGCTGGTTATATATTCATATATATATATGTGTGTGTGTGTGTGTACACATAAAAGTAATCTAAATTTGTAACATTTAGACCAAAACTTCATAGTTTACAACATAAATCATAGCCAATATAATTACGTACGCATACGTATATTACACAAAATTTTTCCCAAAACTTATTTAATATATAAAATCAATGTTCATAATGTCGTTATATAAATATATGTATGCATCACCCTCCAAGTTAGTCTCGTGGCACGCTTAATCTCCAAACTCCAACTTCAATTCTGATAATATCGGACTGCACTTCTAATCACCTACGCGATATACACTACTGTGCTAAGCCTGAGAGCTTAGTAATACATTTATATTTCTTTATATAATAATAATAATAATACAAATTACACACATTTATTATTCTTTTTCTCAAATTCTAGCTTTTTAATCTTTTTATAAAACCTTAACTTTTAATCCATATTTCATACATAAATTATATTATCAATTTCTCAAATACACACATTCACAGGCTCACTAGCTTAATTCCCTTATTCAATTACCAAGTTTAGTGTACACAATATTAATTTCATGATCCAACTCTGCTCGGATTATCTCAGCTTTTAGACCCAACTCTACTCGGGTTATCTCAGTATATATATATATATATATTATTCTCATAATTTAATCATAACCCATTACCATATATTATTCATCAATTTATCTCACATACTTTATCTTATCACAATCAAATTATCCTATATCATTATTCACAGCACAACACATATATATACGTATAAACACATCACAAATACACACATTGAACCCAAACAACCTTCTACAGTATTCTGATTTCAGAGATATTGTTATGGTCTATCACAACACCGAAAATCTAAGCATCACATCCGTCCCCTGATGATACCTCTGTATCTAGCCCCGAAGGTAAATAATAGTGATGCCTAAGGTCTAGCTCGAAGGCAAATAATAATGACGTCCAGCGTCTAGCCCGAAGATAAATAATAGTGATATCCAGCATTTGGCTCGAAGGTAAATAATAGTGACGTCCAGCGTCTGGCCCGTAGGCAAATAATATAGCACCAAAAATAATTCTCTGAAACAAGATACTATAAAAAACAAATACACATTTCATATCTTTTTCCAATTTACCACTCATAATCAATACCTTTATCACATATATTATAAATGTAGCTCACTTCCATATTTTAGTACATAATTAGCACTTTTTATAACTTGCACATATCATTGCATTACTTATCAGAATGTGACTTTTTTTCACATTTTTATCACAATTCACTTCCGTACACATAATTTACATCACATTATATATTACTTAAATACCATTGCAATGTGAATATTTATCACATTAGCAATAGTTATCTTATATTCCCACAATTTATGCATAACATTAATACTAGCCATAATTTCATGACTTATCTCAAATTCATAAAATATTACACATATCATGAACACTAATACACACATAGTCTCATTTTATCAATTTTTCATATTTTCGCTTTTTTTATATTTTTAATATTTTTCAATCCCATTACATTTTATATTCATCACATTTTCTCATTTCTCATAATTTTCATATATTTAGCTATTTTCATTTTTCCCCTCATTACTTAACATATTTTTCATTATCACCTTTTCAAATCATTTCTAATTATTGCTTGACCATTTCTCATATTCTTGATCACATTTCATATTTTTCATCTTATTATTATATTTTATTAAATTTTCAAATTCCTCACATTTTCTACATATTTTCATTGATCAATTTCTTAATAAAATATATATTACATAACTATGCAACATTGCATAAATTATGTGTTTAGCATTATTTTAAATTACATTTTATCTTACATATTATTTCTACATTCGGTCTTAATATTATCAATGTACAATACTACTACTTTAAAGGAATAAGAATATCTTTTGAAGTATACCAAAATAAGTAATGTCATTCATATAAATTTAATTTAAGAGTTACCAAGTAATGTACTAACCTTAATTTATCAATTTCCAAGCCACTTCCATCTTCCAACTTAAACTTCACTAATGCCCTTCTTCACTTTGATTTTACAATTTCACCTTAATCAATCTTAAACCACATTATAAGTTCCTATATGGCATTAGCAACTTATTTTAACACATTTTAGTCATTCAAACGCCAATTATATCATTTCTACATAAAATTTTACCAAAACCCTATTTTCACCATTACTACCTTTTTTAAATTTCAACCAAGCCCACTCATTTCTAATATTTATCCATAAAATCATTATTTGTACATTAAATTCATTCATTTTAACAATGATAACCATCCACACTAAATCCCTAATTTAAACATAACCTTTCCCATAACCCTAAATTCTTCATCTTTATTCATCTTAATAAATTAATTAATAACTCACTACATATACACCATAATAACTCAAATACCATCAAATTCAACCATTTATATCAACTTTCTGTTATTACCCATCTCAAACATAATCTTAAAATCAATTGAAAATAAGCTTAAAGTTGTGTACTTACTTGATTTCTTTGATAATTCCTTCAAAACTACCTAAAAACTTCTTGGAATCCTTATGGAATTTGATGTATGAAGGAAACCAAGCTCTCCTTACCGCTCTCCTAAGGTTCACGTTCAAAAGAAGAAGAAGAAGAAAGAATCTACTTTAATTCCCATATTTATCTCCTTATATATTAATTAAATAATTAAATATTAATCCACCATCATATACTTTTCTTCTTTGACTTTTCCATCTTCTCTTATTATTATTATTATTATTATTAACTTTTCCAATACCACTTTATACCTCATGTATATATTAATTATATCTCATGTATATGCATATGTCATATATATATTACTTATATTATATATATATATATTATTTACATATATATGTAATGTATATTTAATATATATATACCCATATATATATTATGTGCACTATATGTACATACCAAGTATACTATATATTTATATTATATATATCAAGTATATAATATATATTATACATGTAACCAACATATATTATATATATAATATGTATATACTATACATACATTAGGTATATATTAGATATATATAACTCTTATACCTCCAAATATTTATTTAATTTCTCCAAAATCATGAATATTGCAGGAGTCCATATAATGAACTTAAATATAAAAAACAAAATGGCAATATATTTATATATAAATAGAGTAAAAACTAAAAATATTAATGATCGTTTATTATTATCTTGTAAAACATTATATCAAAAGATGAGAAGTGACAATTTTTTGCTTTCTTGAATGATAAAAGAGTATTAATTAGTTAGGTGTAATTTAAGATTATATAAAATGTATTTTTAATAAGTATAAAATTAATTAGGTTCAATTTTTCTTGAGTTAGAGTTTAATTTTTCTTGCATTAGTGTTTGCCTTTTCTTTAATTAGAGTCCAACTTTTTATTTAATTGAGGTTCAATAATTAAAAATCTATACCTTTATTTTATTTGTATTAAAAATAGTTGAGATCTATAGACTTCACTAGACAAACTCTTTCACTACCAAATGGAGTATTTAATTGCAAATAATAATAATAATAATAATAATAATAATAATAATAATAATAATATCTTTTGTGTAAACTATCTTTTAATAATATTATTATTATTAGTTTTTTGGTATAAACTTTCTTTTACCAGCTAATCTACATGCTCAATAATATAATTATAATAATAATAATTTAACAACAACAACAATAATAATGTTAATTATGTGGACAAAACTATCCTTATTTTCTTTGGGCTAGTCCAACATAATATATATATACATATATATATATATAAAGTCTAGTAAGACTAGCTCTACTGGATCATCCAATAAAATTCATTCTAAAAAATTTAAAGCTCAGTCCAGAAGAAGAAAATCACATTCCTCTTTTGACTCTCCTTCTTCATCATCTATGACACCATCTTCCACTAAGATCTCATCCGACTCAGACTATTGTCCCAGTAATGAGGATGATTGTTATGGTGTCTTCTCTCTAATAAAGATAAAAAGTAAAAAAAATAAAGAAAAAAGATAAAGATAAAGAAAAAGAAAAAGGAAAGAAAAATAAAAGAAAGAGAAAGAGAAAGTAAAGAAAAAAGAAAAATAAAAGAAAAATAAAAAAATATGACTCTAACACAAGCTCGTCAAAAAATTAAAGGCAGAAGAAATTTTATTCCTTCAGTATAAAAAAAAGAGAGTAAAAGTCAATAAAATCGGTGTCCACTGATAAAATATTGTTCATCTATTAACAGTGTTTAAGAATATAAAGAAATTAAATAAACATAAAATAAGAATGTACATAAAAAATATATCATATTATTTATTTATAATAATTATTTTATAGAAAATAATAACCATTCAACAAAGGCTACTGGGTTTTATAAATTATTATACAAAAATTTATATAAAGCTACTGATACGTGAAATTGTTACACCTAGGTGCAGACAAGACTATTGTCCATTCAGATTCAGCTCTTGAATTTATATCTAAATTTTCATTTGATATACCAATAGTATATATATATAAATTTATATAATAAGGGTTTAAAGAAAATATAAAAATTTAGAATACAGATTTCTAATGCACCAAATCAAACTAAGTTTCAAATGCAGAGCATACTTATACAAAATAAATTTTAAAATACAACAAATAAATTCCACATGCCAGTAGCTTTTTGAGAATCCTCTCACCTCAGAAGCTCTGAAGAACTCCAAGCTCTAGTTTATGTCTTTCTTTCCCTTTTTCTTCACTAAAAATCTTCTTCCATTTTTGTATCTCCTTCCATTGAAAAACTCTCCTGTAAGTTATTTATTTATTGTATTTTAAAGTTTATTTTGTATAAGTATACTCTGCACCTGCAACTTAGTTTGATATGGTGCATCAGAAACCTGTATTCTAAATTTCTATATTTTCTTTAAAGCCTTATTATATAAATTTTTATATCTATACTATTGGTATATCGAATGGAAATCCAGATATAAATTCAGGAGTTGAATCCGAATGAAGAGTAGTCCTGCCTACACCTGGGTGTAACAATTCCACATACCAGTAGATTTATATAAATTTTTGTATAATAATTTGTAAAATCCAGTAGCATTTGTTAAATGGTTATTGTTTTATGTAAAACAATTATTATAAATAAATAATATGATGTGTTTTTTATATATATTCTTATTTTATGTTTCTTTAATTTCTGTATATTCTTAAATATTGTTAATAGATGAACAATATTTTATCAGTGGATACTGATTTTATTAACTTTTACTCTCTTTTTTTTACACTGGAAGAATAATGTTCCTTCTGCCGTTAATTTTCTGACGAGCTTGTGTCAGAGTCATATTTTTTATTTTTATTTTTCTTCTCTTTTTTATTTTTCTTTATTTTTCTTTATTCTTTATTTTCTCTTTATTTTTCTTTTTCTTTTTCTTTTTTCTTTTTTTTTTACTTTTTATCTTTATTGGAGATAAGACACCATAACAATCGTCCGCATTACTAGAGCAATAGTCTGAGTCATATGTGATCGCAGTAGAAGATGATGTCATAGATGATGAAGAACATGAGTCAAAAGAGGAATGTTATTTTCTTCTTCTGGACTGGGCTTTAGATTTTTTAGAATGAACTTTATTGGATGATTCAACTAAGTTAGTCTTACTGGGCTTTATGGACTCAGAGGTTAAAGGAAGAGATTCAACCATCTATTGTATGAAGGCTTTATAATTTTTTACAGCCTTTGTAGCTACAAGAAGGGCTATATTTTAGGCTCTTTGAGCTTCAAAGAAAACAGATAACTTTGGGTTAAAGCCACCATGATTTCTCTTTAAAAGCCACTGCTTTACTGTGTAAGGCATTCCACCATTTGATTTTAATTTTTCTTAATACTATGGGTATATTGGTACCTAATTATATTGCAGTATCAAAATATCACTGGTATACCCAAGATATATAGAAGATCATACAAAAAAGAAAAAGATGAGAAAATTTCATCTCATATGGGCTTGGGTTGAAATGTGCTTTAAAGTACTGAAAAGCTAGTTATATGTCTTGTGATATACTCTATCCTCATTACCATAATAATACCATCAGTCAACAAATAATATGGGTATGTTGTCAGTTTTAATATTAGTATCTAAATATATGAGCCAAAATGTGTTTGGTTAGGGTTTTAAAAAAATAAAGCTTTGATTCAGGCTTCCATATAATCTTAATAATTATAAGAAGGGCAGATAAAATTTTGAGAAAGGATTTTAAATTATACAGTAATATGCAAAGATTTTCCCCATTCAGAAGGATGGAGAATATTTTTATTTTAAAAGAGGAATAACAGTCTTATCCTTCAGGTTATAATTGTGCTTTAAATAAATAGAATCAGAATCCTCTAGAATATTTAAATAATATTCTTGAGATTTTGATAAATCATTTATTTAAAAAATTAATTTTTAGAATGTACATATTCAATAATTTTTCATGGATTTTGCTGAGCAAATCCATTTTCTATTATTAATTCTTTACTAAAAAATATTTTAGTAACCATTCAGATTTAGGATGCTTTAATGAAAATTTTGAATAAACTATTTGAATTGAAGGGTTTGAAACTTCCAATTCAGTTTTAGAAATATTTTGAGATAAGATTTTAGATTTTAAATATTCTCATATCTCTTGTTTTAAATAAGGGATAAGAGCATCACTACCTAGAATCCCTAGAAGGGGTTCATGACCTATCTTTAAAATGGCTTTAACAACTTATGGAGAATGAGCCAATTAAGAGACTCATTTTTTCATCTGAGCTTTACTTTCTTCTTCGACCACTTCGGCCCAAGGTTTTATGGCTTTAGGAAAAGTTTAAAGAATATTATCTGAGTGATCAGATAATGATTTAGGAGAATCAGACTTTAGGGTTTCCTTCTCTTTATTTTTTTTATTTTTCTTCCCTATTTTATCTGTAAAGAAATTCACGGATTAGAAAGTCTTGCATACTATTATTTTCTCCTTCTATAAATTCAATATCAAAATAAAAAATACTTAAAATAGCTTGCCATCTAACAAATATTTATTTTGAGGCAAAATTTTTAACATTCTTTTGTAAAACTTCTTGAGCACTTTTACAATTAATACGAAGTAAAAACTTTTGATTTAATAAATTAGATTAAAATTTTGAAATACATAACACAATACTCAAAATTTCTTTTTTAATAGCAGAATAATTTAATTGGGTTGGACTCTAATGTCCTGATTAAAATTAGACTATAGTTTCTCTACCCTTTTTTATCTGCTTTAGTATTCCACCGTATTCTATATCTGAAGCATCAGTCTCAACTATCTTTGGAGCTAATGGATCAGCTATATATAGGTAAGAAATAGTTTTAACTAGGATTTTAATATGTTTTACTATACTAATATGAACTTTAGTCCATGGGCCAGAATTTTTTTTAAGCCTATCATGTAGTGATTTTATAATTCTATTCAGGTTTGGATAGAATTCTATAACATAATTTAAACATCCTAAAAATCTCTGTAGTTGGATTTTATTAAGAATTTGATCAGAAAACTTATCTCCAAAAGCTAAGCTTCTCTCTATAGTCTCTAAAATTTTCTATTCTATATAATGTCCTAAGAATCTAATCTTAGTCTAAAACAGAAACATTTTAGTTTTATTTAATACTAATCCATTCTTTTTTACCATCATAAAAAAAGTTTTTAGGTGTTTAAAATGTTCATTTAAAGTTATAGAATATATTAATATATCATCTATGTATACAATATAGAATTTAGTGTATGGGTTAAATATATCATTCATTACTCTTTGAAATCTAGATGGTGCATTTTTTAAATCAAAAGGCATAACATTCCATTCATTGTCCAAATGAAATAGTGAATGCAATTTTATACTTATCTTTAAGATTAATCTAGATTTGCTAAAAATCAGATTTCATATCAAATTTACTAAAAATGTTTGCTTGATATAATATACTTAATAATTTTTTTTATTCGAAATATGATACCTAATTCATTTTAAAGTTTTATTTAATGGTTTATAATTTATTACTAATCTAGAAACTCCTCTTTTCATTTCAGATGTTTTATTCATATAAAATGTTGCACAAGACCATGGTCTTCTAGATGTAGTAATTAATTTTTTTTATTTTCTAAATTAGTTATTTTTCTACAGAATTCGATCATATCAGATGCCATTTAAATGGATCGGACTTTAATTATAATAAACTTTTCATCAAAGCATATCTCATAAGGTAAATCAACCATGTGCTGCTTTCTATTCTAAAATACATTTGAAATATTAGCCCATAATTCTAATTTAATTTGAAGCTTTAATTTATTAATTTTATTTTGTATAACTTCAGTTTTTAATTGTTCATTTATTTTTTATAAATAAAAATTATTTTTTAAATTATAAAGTTGTTCAGACTTTACTTTTAATAGTGCATTTATTTGTAGTTTATAGATTGAATGAGCTTTAAGCAAATTTAGATTTTTTCTTTTAGGTTTTTCTATAAATAATTTTTTTTAATTTTTTATTTTAAAACTTATACTATCATCTTTTACAGAATATGGTGTAATTAGATTCATAAATAGAGTTTCTAAGATTACCATATGATATATTTCATTAGTCAGAATAAATATATTTTTTAATTCTAAATTTTTATCAATTATTGAAGCTTCTGTTTTACCAATAATATTTAATTTAGATTTATTTGCAGTTGACAATTTTTCATTTGTTTCTTACCAAAATCTTTTAGAAACTAAACTAGATTTAATGTAGTTCAAATCTACTCCAGTATAAAATAAAACTATAGTTTTTATATTATAATTATCTTAAATTTTTAATTTTAATTTTATTAAATATTTTTTCAATGTAATTTTCTATAACATAAAAATTATATTATCATGAATTTTATCTCTACTTAATATACTATACTAATTTTATTCTTATTATTAATTTATTCTTTATTTATTTGTTCAGTATTTTCTTCACATTCTTCTTCTTCTTCAGAAGAAATATAATTTACTAAAGATTTTATTAATTTAGAGTCATTTTGCTGTTTAATTTTTAGTTCTTTTAGTTATATTTTTATTTCTTTAATTTTTTTGCAAATTATTTATTGTTAGTTTATTTTTTAATATTTTTTATTTAAAATTGAAGTTATGTCATATGTTTATTTACTTTGTACTAGGTAATACTGAATGTTTAAGTTTTTCATTAAAATCTTCTAATAATTTATTTAATATTTTTTTTTAATTTTTGGATCATTTTTAAATTTTTTACTTTCAAAAAAGACTCTTGTTCTTTAGTTAAAATATTTATTGATTTACTACTAGTTTCAGATCTAGTTTCCAAACCTATATCATCTATCTGATTTATTATTTTAAAATCTGAATAATCTTCAAAATCTGAGTATTCTAAATATAATTTATGAATTTTATTTAATACAAATTCTTCTAGATTTAATTCTTGTAATATTTTATTAAACTTACAAAATCTAAAAGTATGCCTTTTTTTTTACCACAGTTATAATATTATAAATTTTTATATGATTTAAATTGTTTATCTTTCTTTTTAAAGAATTTTCTATTACTAGGTTTCCTAGATTTATAAGATTTCTGTTTATTATAGTAATCTTCTTTATTATATTTTCTTTTATAATTCTTTTGATATGATTTTTTATACCTTGTAGAACACTGTCCATTATAGTCTTTATAATTTTGAGTTATACTATAATCAAACTGTTTACAAAATGAATCTAATTCTTGTTTAGTTTTTCTTATTTCAAATTTTAATGACTTTTCAATTTTAATATCAAGACAAAGTTTTAATTCCTCTTTCTGAACTATACTAGCCAATTGATCCTAAGTCAAATTGTTATAAGGAATAAGATTTTTATATTCCTATTTTATATGATTTCTAACATTTTTTTTCTAGGAAGAAGGGTAATTCTACTAATAATTTTTTTTTCAGAAAGTCTGGTTGGAATATTCTTTAAACATAATTCTAATTAGAAAGGTTATTTTATAAAACTGAAAATCACTAAGCTTTTTACACCTAAAGTTACTTAGTAATTTAGCATTTTTATCTTTTAAATAAGTAGGATATCCTAAAAAATGAAGAGATATAGTCAGTATTAGTATTGTCACTGCATCCTGAATAGTATCACCATATTTATTTAATATAAGAGTTTCATCCTCATAAATTTTTATTGCATTTAATATTTCTAAATATTGTTCGTTAGTGAGATAATTATCCCATCAACTTTTTAATTGGCTTGTTAAGTCACCTATAATTAGTTTTGTTATAGTTATATCTGATGTATCAGTTTGAGTTCTATAAGCATTAGCAGCCATTGTCATCTGTTGTAGAAGACTCAGAATATTATATTTTGACAGGCTATCAATGTTTCATTCATATACTGAAGAAGCATTATATTTATACTGTGACAAGGTGTTAGGTCTGTCTATAATTTATAAGTCTGGGGTTGACATTTTGGATACTATAGATTGATGATATGTTATACGATTTATTTAAGAATTTATGTCTTTACTAAAAGATTCAAGGTCTTCAGTTTCAGATTAAGAATCCTCAACTGAATCTGTTTATTGACCTTGGGTTACTATACTAATAGTTTTTTATGTTTTAGATTGAGGTATTTTTTGAACAACCTTTTTTTACTCAGAAGTTGAATCATCTTTACTTAATTGATCTTTAATAGTGTTTACAAAGTCAGAATTTTTAGATTTGACTTCTTGTTAACCTGTTTTAAAAACCTCAAAAGGCTTAAAAATATGAGTTTTAATTTTTTTTTTATCTGAAACAGATTTTATTATTTCTTTATCTCTAATAACATTTTCTATCCTATTTAATTGTTGTCCTATACTATGCAGATGTGCATTATAAAAATTATTTTATTCTAATATTTTTCTATTCGGATCATCATCTGCTACTGTTTTAAATGGTATAATTTTTATTTTATTTTCTCCATACATAAATACACTAGTAGTTTTAGGTGGATGTTCACTTTGTATAACTTTATCTTTTACTTTTCATTTTGTTTCTTTATTTCTAATAGTTATAGGGTTTATAAGTTTATGGGATATATTTATGGGTGTATTCTTAATGGATTTTTTTTCTTTAATTTTGTCTTTATAAATTTTTTTAAACCAATTAAAAATTTTTATATTAACTTCATATTGTTTTACAAAATTAATATAATAATTTTTTACAAAGTTAAAATCATTTACTTTACTAATTACTTCTTTTAACTTATCTATATTTTTAATTAAAGTTAATTCTTTATCTAATTTATCTTTATTGATTATAAATTTTTTATTAATTACATTTAATTCGTTATCTATATTTGCTACATTTTCTATTATAAAAAGAAGCTGTAGGTGACACAGGCGGAGAAGGTGACTGTTCTCTGTATTGTTCTTGGTTATAATTAGGGTTTGATTCTATAGGGTTCATATTTTCTGTAGAGTTATAAAAAAGATGTGGTACAGTTGTGCTATAATCTACACCTTTTAATTTACTACTGATCTCATATATATCTGATGTAGAATACCTAGGCTTTACAACTGTTTGTAAAACATGTTTAGGTTCCTTTTCTTTAAATGAAGCATGTATTACAAAAGGTAATTGTGAAACTCTTCCTATATCTACTATTGAAGTAGAGGAAGAAGAATCAGAATACATATTGCTTATACCATGTCTACTAACTTTTAGTTTAACTTTACCAGCCTCATATTGCTCAATTTTACTAAGTTCTATATTGAGTTTTACTATTTTTTCAAGTTCTAAAAGAGGAACAATATTTTTCAAAATTTATTCATTAGTAAGACTGATGTCTTTCTATTGAATAGTTTTAAAAATTACTGTATTGGCTTTACTAAGGCTTGTTTGAAGAAATCTAGTTTTTTCTGTTTTAAGTTTCATTATGTATTTTGTTGCAAATATTGAAACCATGACTTTATAATATATTTTATACATCAATGCTACAAGAATAGATTCTTCTAACATTTTATAATTATGAGTTTTAATTTCTAATATAACACTTTTTAATATATTATGGTCATTTAGAGATATTGTAATATTAGAAAAATAATCAAAGAAAATAGGACCACTACGTAAACTAGTCTCTATAGTTCCTAAGAGTGAATCATTAAAATTTACGAATCTAACATCTCTAACTACTGCTAGAATACTAGTATTTAAATCTTATCTAGTTAAAGATTTTATATCAATTTGTACAAGTCCTATATGTATATATTTATACTTTATACTTTTATGATGTTTTATAGATTCTGGAGATAATATTGTAATTTTTTTTCAAAAGGTTTACTTAACTGTACATCTCTTTCTTCTGCTTTAATTATATAATCATTTTAAATATATTTAATTTAAAAATTTTAAAAATTTATTTTTTATTTACTTTAGGTATTACCTAATTATCTATTGCTTTATTAAAATTCTCTAAAATTATTTTATTTCTGTTTATGATTCTTTTAATTTCTGATAATTCAGAACTATCAGATTTAGGTGTACTACCTGATTTACATAAAAATGGCTCCATTTCTAAATATTTTGAAAAATAGATTTTTAAAATTTTTTTTGTTAATTTTAGACGCGATCACTGACTTACTGTCCTAAAAGCCTAACCATTGGCTGAAATGAGACTTACTGCATATCCAAATTCTAGTCAACAATATTTACTTTTAGATCTATAAGTCAAATATTTAATTATGAAAATAATTTTATATCTATCTACTACTAGCCCTGAAAAAATAAAGGCTATGATACCATCATATATATATATATATATATATATCACAACTCATCCATACTTTTCATCTCTAGAATACCCCATTTTCTAAATCTATCAAACTCCCCACATGATTTTAAATTATAGAATAAAAAATGATCACGGTAAAATAAAAATGTGCAGAATTATCATAAAATAACTTAAATCAGTTACAGTTATCATGAATATATATTAAATCGCAAAATAAGAGAAATCGTGTAACATAATTAATGTAATGAAATGAAACATACCTTAATAAAACAAAAAAAATAATTAATTTTTATAATATGCTAAAACTGATTCATATTAATACATCACTTAATGATAATAAATAAAAGTTAAAAGTATATTATTTACCTTTATTAAAAGATTAAAATTTTAAAACAACCAATTTATTATTTTTGCACATTTTCATCTTTACTAAATACTATTTTTCGGTTTCAAAAAAAAAAAAAAGATTACTAATTTTCAATTTTGAACAAAATCATGATATTATTTTAAATAAATTTGAAAAAATCTTGTATATGGGACCCACTAAACAATACATCCGCCACACAATTTGTCCTGAAAACCAAAATAACCATCACCTGGACCCCATTTTCATCTCTTCCTTCTGTAATCTTCTTTATCCTTTACGATTTGTTCTTCTTTCTTAAGTCATTCTTTCTTCATTTCTTCCCCTTCCTTGCTTCTGCCCAAGAAACTCTCTCCTCTCTTGTATCTCCAGATTTTGAATCAAGAACACTTTCTTTATGCATTTACTTACAAACATTTCTTCTTTTTTTTTTTTCTAAATTTCTAAATTTTTTTACAAATTATTTAATTATAAATGGTTGGTGTTTGGGGGAAAGAATTTTCTAGTTTTCTATTTGTTGTTAATGGAGGAGGAGCCATTGAATTCTTAATTGTTGAATTTTTTTTCAGCTCCACATTTCCTCTGCATCCCACTTTCCTTCTCTAGAATACCTCATTTTCCAAATCTGTCAAACTCCCACACTAAAAATGGCAGCCGCTGCTCCACCTCCTCAGGCCAGCCCCAGCTCCGTCGGCCCCCACCGGTCTTCCCGACTCCGATTCAACACCGGTCGGCAACCCACTTTTCTCCAGGATTCGCCTTGCAAACACCGTCCGACGTCTCTTGCATTCTTAAGCTCATCCACCAAATGGTCGTCTTCGAGCAGCTCACTCATCTCTTCTCTGCAACTGAATCTTCCCTTTTATCCACTCTTTTCAACTCACCACCTTTCACTTCCTTCACCATTTTCCTTCAGAAGTTTTTATTGTTAATTCCATGTAAATTAAGTGGATGATTCACTAACCTAGTATTTTATTTTATATAAACTTATCCACTTATAAAAGTTGTAGCCAACTAACTACCTATTAAGATAGATATAACTATTATTAAGATAGGATAGCCTTGATGGAGTAAGAAATCCCTTTTTAATTTAAAGACTAATAAATAATGGTTATCACGTTCAATTTTTGTTGAAAAAATTCTAGCCCTCTTCTCTCATATATAAAAGGAGCACAAAAAACCCTTTGTGACTATGATTAAAAATTTCATCAATTACAGTTCTTAAAATTTTTGTGCATAATAGTTAGATAGAGAGAAAAAGAGTATTTAGAATTAAAAGTTTCAATCAAAGGGGCTCTTCAATTCTTCAATGGCTGTTTCATCAATAAACGGTATGTCAATTAATTTATTATTTCTTAAGATATTTTGAGTTTAATTAAATAGGGTATTAGATTTACTTCCGCATTAAAATTCTTACAGTTGGTATCAGAGCCTAATTGAATTCAAATATCTTAGAATTATAGTTTTTCACAATATTTATTATTGTGTTAAATTTAATTATTTGATTTGATTACTATTTATGCGTAATTGATCTTATGCAATTGTTTTAGAATTCTTGAACATTTTATAATTTTAATTTTCCGACTCTGGTGATTAATGTGTTGCAAACCAATTTTATCGATATTGAATTTGATATGCTTCATTGAATTTAAGGACTTTTGGATTCTGTAACAATAATAAAGCATAAAACAAAATTGATGTAATGATTAAAAAAATAATAAATAATTATATCAATTTTGCAACATCAATTTGCGTGCTTGCTTTGTTAATTTATTGCTTATATTTTTATTGATGTTGGATACATTAATATATGCATATATTATTTTTGGTTCTGTTATTTTGCAAATTGGTAATTATGAGAATGGAAAGGCAAAATGAAGGTCATATTTTGTATGTTTTATATATATTGAAGTATCTAATTATCAATCTACTGGTCATATATGCCATATTTTTATTATACGTACAATACACTTATTTTATATTTATATAATTGTATGTTATTATATATATTATAATACATTTATATGTGCCATCATTTTATTCTGGATACATAAAAGAATATAAATATATGTATTAGTATATTATATGTTTTTAAAGGCATTATAGATATGAGATTAATGTTTGCATAATTTATATGTGAATTTTTAATGCAAATTATGTTAAAGTAGTTTTATTACTTAAGATTTATTAACTTAGATAGTTACCAAAATAACCTAAGTTGATAAGTCTTATAATAGTTGAGCTACATAAAAGAATAAAATATTTTTAGACAATTTATAGATATATAGTTCACTAGTTTAGATAGTTGCCAAAGTGACCTAAATTAGTGAGTCATATGTCTATTAAATTGCATAAAAGAATTAAGGAAGACTTATAAAGAAATAACATTTTTAATAATATTTATAATTAGGGGATTATGGCTAGCCTAAAGGAGAGTCACATTCTACTAATTATAAACTAAGAGTTTTATTTTGTGTTATTTAGAAAGATAATATGAATACTCAAAGGTAATACATGAATAACATAAAATATTAATATAATATTAAAGCTCCCTTCGAATAAACACTAGATATGCTACAGTTTTACCCAAAGAAAAACTATAGTGATATCAATAGTTCATCGTTATATATTTTAAGTTTGTATTTGAGGCCTTATTGCGAGCACTATTCTATTTTTTGTACAGTTACCACTTCCTTATACTCCCTTGCATCTGAAATAATAACATTTGACCGGTCAAATTTTTCTGAGTGGTATGAAAGGGTTCAATTCTCACTGGGTATATTGGATCTTGACCTGGCTTTAATAACTGAAATGCCATCTGAAGCTACCGATGATAGTACTTCGGAGCAGGTGGAACAATTAAAGGCTTGAAAAAGGTCAAATAAACTCAGTCTTATGTTTATGAGAATGACTATTGCCAATAATATCAAGACCTCCCTTCCTCAAACCGAGATCATCTCGAAATTTTTGAAGTATGTTAAGAAGCACTTTAAACGTGTTGATAAGTCCCTCGCAGGCACACTGATAGCTAAAATAACTACCATGAAGTATGATGGTCAAAAAGGTATTCAGCAACATATTTTGAACATGACTGAAAAGGCTGCGAAACTGAAAGAACTGGGCATGAATATGGATGAGTCCTTCTTAGTACAGTTTGTACTTAACTCACTTCCATCACAGTTTGCTCCATTCAAGATCTACTATAATACTAATAATGAGTAGTGGAACTTGAATGCGCTTACCAGTAATTGTATTCAAGAGGAAGTGAGATTAAGACAAGATGGATAAAATTTTGCCATTGCTGTAACTCATGGAGCCATGAAGAATAAAGGCAAATTCATAAAAGGAAAGCACAACCCACTAAAGAAAAATATACCTGGAGAAAGTAGCTAGAGTCATGAAGGTAAATTCATTGTGAAATGCCATTTTTGTGGTAAGAAGGGACACATGAAGAATGAATGCAATAAACGTAAGAATTGGTTCGAAAAGAGAGGTATAAATCTTTCTTTTGTATATTATGAATCAAATCTTACTGAAGTTCCTTCTAATACTTGGTGGATTAATTCTGGAGCCATAACTCATGTTACTAATTTAATGTAGGGATTTCTTACAACCCGAAATTCAAAGAAAAGTGAAAAGTTCCTCTATATGAGAAACCGTCTTAAAGTAGAAGTGGTAGCTGTTGGTACCTATCACTTGCTTTTAGAGACTGGTCATCAGATGGATCTTTTAAACACTTTTTATGTATCTTCATTTTTTAGAAATTTAATTTCTTTATCCAAATTAGATGCTATTGAATATTTAGGTTATTTTGATTGTGAAAAACTAAGTTTGATATTTAATTCAATAACAGTTGGTTCTGGCATTTTATATGATGGTTTATATAAAATTTGTCTGAATTATGAATTTACACAAGCTTTAGTTACCTTACATTCAATGTTAGTTCAAAAAGTGGCTTAATTAATGAAAATTCTTCATTCTTATGGCACAAAAGACTAGGGCATATCTCTAGGAAAAGAATCGAGAGATTAGTGAATGATAGAATTTCACAAAATCTTGACTTCACTGATTTCCAAGTATGTATGGATTGTATAAAAGGAAAACAAACCAAACATACAAAGAAAGGTGCCAAGAGAAGTAATGGGCTTCTTGAGATAATTCATACAAATATTTGCGGACCACTCTCCATTCTTTGTTTTACAGGAGAGAGATATTTTATCACCTTTATAGATGATCTGTCTCGATATGGATATGTATATCTAATGCGTGAAAAGTCTCAAGCCATTGACATCTTTGAGATGTACATCACAGAGGTTGAGAGACAATTAGATAAAAGATTAAAATTGTGAGATCAGATCGAGATGGTGAATACTATGGTAGATATGATGAATCAGGATAAAATTCTGGTCCTTTTGCCAAATTTCTAGAAAAGCGTGACATTTGTGCTTAATACACAATGTTAGGTACGCCGCAGCAGAATGGTGTTGCTGAAAGATGTAATCGCACATTAATGGAAATGGTTAGGAGTATGATGAGTTACTCTGCTGTACCTATTTCCTTGTGGAGTGAAGCTGTAAAAACCGCAATGTATATTCTAAATAGAGTTCCTAGTAAAACAGTTCCAAAAACTCCTTTTGAGTTATGGACTGGTAGGAAACCTAGTTTGAGACATATACATATATGGGGTTGCCTAGCAGAGGCAAGAATCTTCAATCCACATGAGAAAAAGTTAGATTCAAGAACTATTTCTGGATATTTTATTGGTTATCAAGATAAATCAAAAGGGTACAGATTTTACTGTCCTAACCATAGTGTGAGAATAATTAAAACCGGTAATGCCAGATTCTTAGAGAATGACAAAATTAGTGGGTGTAATGAATCGAGAAAGATGAACATTGAGAAAATAAGAGTGGATATCCCACCACCCTTTTCCTCTCAAGAAAATATACTCCTTAACCTATTCTTCAAGTTGAGGAAAATGAGCAAAATAATAGAGATGGTTCATTACCTCAAGAAATTTTGCCATTGAAAATATTGTAGAGCCACCACAACTGGCTTTTTTTAGAAGATCTCAAAAGGAAAGAAAATCTGTCATTTTAGATGATTATGTGGTGTATTTACAAGAATCTGATTGTGATATTGGGATAAGGAAAGATTCGGTCTCATTTTCACAGGCCATGGAAAGTGATGATTCTAATAAATGGATAGAAGCCATGAATGAAGAGTTGAAATCTATGGACCATAATGATGTTTGGGATTTTATTGATTTGCCTGGGATCTTTAAGACCAAGCACGATGCCAAAAGCAATATCGAACGATTTAAAGCTAGACTAGTGGCCAAATATTTTACTCAGAAGGAGGGAATAGATTATAGAGATACTTTCTCTCCAGTTTCTAAAAAGGATTCTCTTAGAATCATTATGGCCCTTGTAACTCATTTTGATTTAGAGTTACATCAAATGGATGTGAAAACTATTTTTTTGAATGGAAATTTGGATGAAGATATCTATATGGATCAACCTGAAGGGTTCGCAAAGAAAGAAAAGGAACACCTAGTATGCAAATTAAAGAAATCCATTTATGATCTTAAACAAGCTTTCAGGCAATGATATATTAAGTTTAATGATATCATCACATCTTTTGGATTTAAAGAAAATATTGTGAATCAGTGTATATATCTGAAAGTTAGTGGGAGCAAGTTTATATTTCTGATACTGTATGTGGATGATATTTTGCTAGCTAGTAGTGATTTTGGTTTATTACGTGAAACCAAAGAATATCTCTCTAAAAACTTTCAGATGGTTGATATGGGTGAGGCAAACTATGTTATCGGCATAGAGATCTTCAAGGATCAATCTCGAGGACTGCTAGGTTTGACTCAGAAAGGTTATATTAATCGAGTTTTAGAGAGGTTTAATATGCAATCATGTTCAGCAGGTGTTGCACCTATTTCAAAAGGTGACAAATTAAATAAACGACAGTGTCCAAAGAATAACTTTGAGATGGAGCAAATGAAAAAAATTCCTTATGCATCAGCTATAGGGAGTTTGATGTATGCTCAAACGTGTACCAGACCAGATATCAACTATGCTATTGGTATGTTGGGAAGGTACCAAAGTGATCCAGGATTCAAATACTGGAAGGCTGCAAAGAAGGTTATGAGATACTTACAAGGGACAAAGGATTATATACTCACATATAAAATATCAGAATAATTAGAAGTGATTGGATACTCAATTATGGCGGTTGCCTTGATAGCTTAAAGTCAACTTCAGATTTTATCTTTATGCTAGCTAATGGGGCAATCTCGTGGAAGAGTGTAAAACAGTCAATTACTGTCTCATCTAAGATGAAAGTTGAATTTGTTGCTTGTTTTGAAGCCTCAAATCATGCTTTATGGTTGCGAAATTTTATCTCAAGGCTTAGTGTTGTCGACTCTATTGCTAGGCCGTTGAGAATTTATTGTGATAACACTACAACTGTTTTCTTTTCTAAAAATGGCAAATACTCCAGTGGATCAAAATATATGGACTTAAAGTACCTTGTTGTTAAAGAAAGAGTCCAGAAATAACAAGTGTCAATTGAAAATATTAGTACCATACTTATGATTGCAGATCCATTGACTAAGAGATTACCTCCAAAGACATATATGGAATATGTTATAAAGATGGGTCTTTTGAGTAATCCATAATATGTACAATGGATATTTTAGTGGTTATGTAATTGACATTTTTGTGCATTTAAAATATGTTTTTGTTCTTTCCTATTTTTCAATTATGGATGCACATTTTATTATTTAATCAATAGAAAATATCTTGACAAGACAAATTATAGGGGTTGTTTTGGCTTGATGAACTGAATTTGCAAGGGTTATTGATGTGTAGTACATAGAAGGAAATACGATATTGGAATCATATAACCGCTATGACTTGCATTTATAATCTAAGTTTATTTCAGTATTATAGTATAGCACTTTGAGTTTGTTAGCTACCTTATTAAAATTCGTGATCACATGTCAAATTTTTTTATGAAATTAAATAAATGTATTTTGATGTAAAATAAATATATATATTACATAGTTTTCATAATCGGTTTAGTGGACCAAGTGGGAGAATGTTAATTCCACATAAATTAAGTGAACGGCCCACTAACCTAGTATTTTATTTTATGTAAACTTATCCACTAGCCAACTAAACTACCCATTAAGATAGAGATAACTATTATTAAGATAGGATAATGCCTTGATGGATTGGAAAATTCTTTTTTAATTTAAAGACTAATAGATAATGTTTATCACGTTCAGTTTTTACTGAACAAATTCTAGCTCTCTTCTCTCATCTATAAAAGGAGCACAGAAAACCCTTTGTGACTATGATTAAAAATTTTATCAATTACAGTTCTTAAAATTTTTGTGCATAATAGTTAGATAAAGAGAAGAAGAGTGTTTAGAATTAAAGGTTTCAATCAAAGGGGCTCTTTAATTCTTCAATGGCTGCTTCATCAATAAACGGTATGTCAATTAATTTATTATTTCTTAAGATATTTTGAGTTCAATTAAATAGGGCATTAAATTTATTTCCGCATTAAAATTCTTACATCCACGACTACTTTTCCCCAAATCTCCTACCCAAGTTTGACACCCATTGATCATATTATCCAACTTGATCATCCTCTCGACGACCCAGAAATTGAAACCTTCAAAAATGGTAATGGCGATGTTGTGGTTGCTGGGTTTGTTTTGTTTTTCACTAACTACTCGACTTTTCTTGCAAAACCCGGGTTTTATGTGGAGAATCTGTTTGTTCGAGAGTGTTATCGGAGAAAAGGACTTGGTCGGATGTTGCTATCGGCAGTGGCTGCGCAGGCGATGAAAATGGGGTATGGAAGAGTTGAATGGGTGGTTCTCGATTGGCATGAAAATGCTATTAAGTTTTATGAAGAAGTAGGTGCTAAAGTGTTAACAGAATATAGTTTTTGATGATTGACCGGTAAGAATCTTGAAGCTTATGTTAAATTATTTTAATAATCTATAATGTGGCCTATGTAATTATGTGACGGATTTAATTAAAGACGACCGATTCTAATTAAAGTTGACCCGAGATGATGGTTATTGGGTTTAAAGGTTAAGAATCGGTTTGAGTTTAAATACCCTTCCCTCTAATTATTAAATAAATAGAGAAATAAAATGAAAGGATAACTGTTTTAAAAGATATGTACAGTTATTTTTATTTCTCAGATAACTTTCTCTGACTATTGTGAGAAAACCTAAGGAAACTCATTAGAGGGAAAGAAACAATTGAACGAAGAAAAAGAACGCAGTTTTTTCTACGGAACAGGATAAAGCGATGGATCAAGGTACGCTTCCGATTATTTTCTTTATCAAACACTGACTAGAACTAAAGATCCATTACACTTTTCTAAAATAAGAAAAGGCTTTCAATTGGTATCAGAGCCTGTTTTTTGTTCTAGTTTTGTTTGATTAATGAATTTATTAAAGTAAATTATTTCAAAAGCAAATTGGCGAATGGTTTCAAAATTAATTTAATTGTTTTAAAACAGAAAGTAAATCATTCGTCAAATTATAGGGTTACGAAAATCAATTTATTGCTTTGAATGATTTTCATCAATTTATTGCTTTGAATGATTTAAAAGATTATTTACAGTTTTCGAAAATCAATTTATTGCCTTGAATGATTTTCATCAATTTATTGCTTTGAATGTTTTAAAAGATTATTTACAGTTATCGAAAATCATTTATTGCTTTGAATGAATTATTGAAAATCTATTCTCAATATATTCGTCAAATGATTTAAAAGATTATTTTACAGTTATTGAAAAATCATTTATTGCTTTGAATATGAATTATGGATTATGATGAACCCACGTGATGTATTCTATTATTCAATAATGTGATTGGATATTTAGTTTTTGATGGCTATTAAAGTATAATAAATGAAGTCATTATTAAAGTGTATAGTTTTTGTCTTATATGTGATGTGGTTTTTTATTGAAGACCACGTATTGGCTGTGATCAATTGGTATCAATTGGTTTCACAATTCAAAGGCAAAAGCAATGATACAATATTGTATTGTGTATATTGGCTGTGATTATAATTGCTTTTATATTGTATTGTATCACGTGTTTGGTTTTTTGCTTTTGCTTTTGCCTTTAATGATTATCCTTTTTTTTATTCAAAATATACACTGGGTTCAATTGGCATTAAAGTGGAGTAACAATTAATGGTGATAAATTGTTTGTTTTATATGGTGATACGTAAGGTGTTTTGCCTTTCTTGGTAAAATTGAAGTCATAGTTTTATCTCATATGGCTATTAAAGTTCAGTGCAAGTGAAGCAAAACAGTGAAGTAATGTTATCATTATATTGTTCATGTATAATAGTTAATTATAGTTATGGTTCAGTAATGTAACCATTATAGAAAATTGAATATGCAATTGATAAACATCAAATTTTAATTGTCTAATTGCATTATTAAAGATTGCACAATTTAAATGTTTATTGTATGGAAAGCTTGTTAGTCACCAAAGTGGCCTTGCTTGGAATTTGTTTAAACATTTAAGTGTGTACTTCAATTGTTCATATTTTTTTTTGATGCCGTTAAATGAAGTGAAAGGTAAAATTGAACAATTGAGATCATTAATTATAATGTTGTGAGGTTACCCAAAGGTAGACCATTACTTATCGTTAATGACATCAAAGAGACTTGAGATTATGCTTGGTAAATATGAGTGTATATCCAAAGATAACATGCATATTGTCTATAGTATAATTGAAAGTCCATTACAGTATTCTTATTATTGGCATCATTATATGTTTGAATATTTGTATTTAAGTATCACCCAAAGGTAAACTTAAATACATAATTAAAGTTGTTATGTCTAAATCTATTATGTTATCTCAAAGCATTAATGTGTGAGTATGTATTGCAGCTTATTCTAAGATGTTTGCTATGGGTACTGGGTTGATTAAGTTCAACGGTTTGAACTATGATGACTGGTCTGAACAAATCCATTACCAGTTGGGAGTTTTGGACCTAGATCTGGCGTTAGTTTCTGAAAAGCCAGCAGCCATTACAGAGACCAGTACTGAAGAGGACAAGTCTCACTATGAGGCTTGGGAGCGGTCTAACAGGCTGAGCTTGAACTTAATGAGGATGACGATGGCTGAAAATGTCAAGCCATCAATGCCTAAGACGGATGACGCCAGAGAGTACATGTTGAAAATTAAGGAGTACTCCCAGTCAGACATTGCTGACAAGTCCATAGTAGGCTCCTTGATGAGTGAGCTCACGACCAAGAAGTTTAATTGGTCACAATCCATTCATGATCATGTGACTGGCATGCAGAATTTGGCAGCAAAATTGAAATCGATGGGAATGGATGTGAGTGAAACTTTCCTTGTTCAGTTTATTATTAACTCACTTCCTGTTGAGTTTGGTCAGTTCCAGGTGAATTACAACACCCTTAAGGAAAAGTGGAACATTCAGGAAATCAAGGCCATGTTAATTCAAGAGGAAGGGAGATTAAAGAAGGTAAAGGAACACTCTGCCAATCTCACTTTTCATGATGGAGCTGGAAGCAGCAAAAACAGATCAGGGAAGAAAGGCAAGAAAAAGGACAAAGGCCCAATGAAAGTCAATGAGGGCCAAATCCATAAGGAATTGAAGTGTTATTTCTGTAAGAAGACTGGTCACTTTAAGAAGGATTGTCCTAAAAGAAAGATATGGTTCGAAAAGAAAGGTATTTTTTATGTTTCAGTATGTTTCGAATCAAATCTTATTGAGGTGCCTTATAATACCTGGTGGATAGATTCTGGTGCAACTACTCATGTGTCTCACATTTTACAGGGATTCCTTTCGATCCAAACCATAAAAGAAACTGAACAGTTTCTATATATGGGAAACAGAATGAAGGCACGAATAGAAGGAATTGGGACTTACAGATTGATCTTGGACACTGGTTGTCATTTAGATCTTGAAAGGTGTCTTTATGTTCCTGATTGTGCCAGGAATTTAGTTTCTGTTGGAATGTTGGATAATAATGGTTTTAGTATTAAGTTTGGTAATGGTACATTTTCTTTGTATAAACATAAGTACTTTTATGGTTCTGGTACTTTAATTGATAGTTTATATCGCTTTAATCTTGATACTAAATTTGTGGAATCTCTGTTTAATGTTGAGCATAATATAGGTAATAAACGTAGTGCACATGATGAATGTTCTGCTTTCTTATGGCATCAAAGATTAGGACACATTTCCAAAGAAAGGATTTTGAGGTTAGTGAAAGGTGGAATCTTACCTCAATTGGATTTTACTGATTGGGATGTGTGTATAGATTGCATTAAAGGTAAGCAAACTAAACACACATTAAAGAACCCAGCCATAAGAAGCAGTGAACTTCTTGATCTTATACACACTGATATTTGTGGTCCTTTTGACATTCCCTCTTGGGGCGGTGAAAAGTATTTTATCACTTTTATTGATGATTTCTCACGGTATGGTTATGTATATTTACTGCATGAAAAGTCTCAATCAGTGGATATTCTAGAGATATTCATTAATGAGGTGGAAAGGCAGTTAAATAGAAAAGTTAAAATTGTGAGGTCTGATAGAGGTGGTGAATATTATGGTAAATTTAATGAAAATGGACAATGTCCAGGTCCATTTGCAAAATTCCTTGAAAAAGCGAGGCATTTGTGCACAGTATACAATGCCTGGTACGCCTCAGCAGAATGGTGTAGCTGAGAGGCGAAATCGTACTCTGATTGAAATGGTTAGGAGTATGTTAAATAATTGTTCTGTACCTTTATCATTATGGGTGCATGCATTAAAGAGTGCTGCATATTTGCTTAATAGGGTTCCTAGTAAAGCAGTTCCTAAGACCCCTTATGAACTGTGGACAGGAAGGAAACCTAGTCTGAGGCATCTTCATATTTGGGGTTGCCCAACTGAAATTAGGATATATAATCCACATGAAAAGAAGCTTGATGCTAGAACAGTTAGTGAATTTTTTATTGGATATCCTGAAAAGTCAAAAGGGTACATATTTTATTGTCCTAACCATAGTACAAGAATCATTGAGTCTGGAAATGCTCGTTTTATTGAGAATGGTCAATCTAGTGGGAGTAGTGAACAACGTAAAGTTGATTTGCAAGAGATTCAGGTTGAGGATCCAATTCAGACGGATTCTCCTAATATCTCTTCTTCTATTGTTGTTCCTTTTGTTGTATCACGGGCTAATAAAGCAATTGAACAACAAAATAACATTCCAATCCCACAAAATGATCATATAAATGATGAGCCTGAAAATAATGAACAAGTCACAAATGAGCAAGTGGTTTCACAAGAAATAGCATTACGGAGGTCAGAAAGACAGAAAAGGCCAGCTATTTCAAGTGATTATGTGGTATACTCTCTTGAACATGAATGTGATTTGAGCATTGATAAGGATCCAGTCTCTTTTAAGGAAGCCATGGAATGTAATAATTCTGAAAAGTGGTTTAATGCCATGGAAGAAGAGTTAAAGTCAATGAGTGATAACAAAGTTTGGGACTTAGTAGTGTTGCCTAAAGGTTCTAAACGAGTCGGTTGTAAATGGGTCTTTAAGACTAAACGAGACTCAAAAGGCAACATTGAAAGGTTTAAGGCCAGACTTGTTGCTAAAGGTTATACTCAGAAAGATGGTATTGACTATAAAGAGACCTTTTCTCCAGTTTCTAAAAAGGACTCTTTAAGAATTATTTTGGCTTTGGTAACTCATTATGATTTAGAGCTTCACCAAATGGATGTAAAAACCGCTTTTCTTAATGGTGAATTAGAGGAGGAAGTATATATGGACCAACCGGAAGGTTTTGTGACCACGGGAAAGGAAAATTTAGTGTGTAAATTAAAGAAGTCAATATATGGACTAAAACAAGCTTCTCGTCAATGGTACCTTAAGTTTAACAGTACAATTACTTCATATGGTTTTATAGAAAACACTGTTGATCGGTGTATCTATATGAAGATTAGTGGGAGCAAGTTCATTGTTTTAGTCTTATATGTTGATGATATTCTTCTTGCTGCAAATGATATTGGCATGTTACATGATGTAAAGGAATTTCTCTCTAAGAACTTTGAAATGAAAGATATGGGTGAGGCATCTTATGTGATAGGAATAGAAATATTCCGTAACAGATCACAAGGATTGTTAGGATTGTCTCAAAGAGCTTACATTAACAAAGTATTAGAGAGATTTAGGATGGAAAAGTGCTCTGCATGGATAGTTCCAATTCAGAAAGGAGACAAATTTAGCGAAATGCAATGTCCTAAAAATGATTTGGAACGAAAAGAAATGGAGTCTATTCCTTATGCCTCAGTAGTTGGGAGCTTAATGTATGTTCAGACATGTACTCGACCGGATATCAGTTTTGCGGTCGGAATGTTGGGTCGATATCAAAGTAATCCCGGAATGGATCATTGGAGAGCTGCAAAGAAAGCACTTAGATATCTACAAGGCACTAAGGATCATATACTCACATATCGAAAATCCAACCATCTAGAAGTGGTAGGATACTCGGATTCAGACTATGTCGGTTGTGTAGATTCGAGAAAATCTACATTTGGCTATATGTTTCTCTTGGCTGGAGGAGCAATTTCATGGAAAAGTGGAAAGCAGTCTGTCATTGCTACTTCCACTATGGAAGCTGAATTTGTGGCATGTTTTGAGGCCACTGTTCAAGCATTGTGGTTGCGGAACTTTGTCTCAGGTCTAAGTATTGTCGACAGTATAGCTAGACCGTTGAGAATTTATTGTGATAATTCTGCAGCTGTCTTCTTCTCTAAGAATGATAGGTATTCTAAAGGTGCTAAACATATGGATTTAAAATACCTATCTGTGAAAGAAGAAGTGCAAAATCTCAAAGTGTCGATTGAGCATATTGGTACTGACTTGATGATAGCGGATCCGTTAACTAAAGGCTTACCGCCCAAAACCTTTATTGGCCATGTAAAGAGGATGGGCATTATAGATAAGTCCTTGTTAGCATGATGTTCATATGTACATATGGTTATTTTGCTCATTATGTTGTGACATTTAAGAATTCAATTAAAGATGGATTTTGCTTTATTTAATTGTTGTCCACATTATAGTTGTATACATTTATTGGTTGAGTGAGATGAAAATAATGTTGAAAACAACGATGTATTGTTTGTTGTATTTTCTCAATTAAAGTATTTTTGTGAATTGAGGTGGTTTGTGATATATGGAAGGGATCATGTTGACTTAATGACTTGTGACCGCCATAATCCAATCATTTTAATTCCAAATAAAAGTTAATGGATATTAAAGTATGCGCATGGGCCAAGTGGGAGATTGTTAAATTATTTTAATAATCTATAATGTGGCCCATGTAATTATGTGACGGATTTAATTAAAGACGACCGATTCTAATTAAAGTTGACCCGAGATGATGGTTATTGGGTTTAAAGGTTAAGAATCGGTTTGGGTTTAAATACCCTTCCCTCTAATTATTAAATAAATAGAGAAATAAAATGAAAGGATAACTGTTTTAAAAGATATGTACAGTTATTTTTATTTCTCAGATAACTTTCTCTGACTATCGTGAGAAAACCTAAGGAAACTCATTAGAGGGAAAGAAACAATTGAACGAAGAAAAAGAATGCAGTTTTTTCTACGGAACAGGATAAAGCGATGGATCAAGGTACGCTTCCGATTATTTTCTTTATCAAACACTGACTAGAACTAAAGATCCATTACACTTTTCTGAAATAAGAAAAGGCTTTCAGCTTACCGTTATGCTATTTAAAAGTTGTGCCGCTGCCACCGTCGTTGTAGCCGCAGTTTCGGGTTTGGGTTTGGTGGGTATTAAAAAAATGATAGTTTGATTAGTTATGGCTTTTGATGTATTTTAGTAATTTCTGATAAAAAAAAGTGTTTATTTAGTAATTAACATTAATTACACTTTTTAAATATTTATGCTAATATTTTTAATTTTAATAAGTTTAATTAACTTCTGTTAAAAAAATAATTAGCCTTTTTATATGGCTTTAATTTTAGTGTTGTTTTTATTTATTGTGTTCAATTTTTAATTTATGTGCTGTTTTGCTTTAGGATACATCAAAAATAAGAAAATTACAATAGTGTAGTAGTATAATATTTTGCCCCTTTTTTTTTCTTTACACTTTTTCTTTTCATTCAAATAATGTCTAGAAAATTCACGAGATTTTTGTGGGTGATGATCATGAGAAGGAAAATAAAAAAAATAAAAACCTTTTAACTTTTTAATATTTTATTTTAATTAGTTTTAAATAAAAAGTATATGCAGAAAGAATGATCAAATGGGTCATTCTTTGGTCCTGAATATTATTCATAAATTCATATGTTAGTAAAAATAGTATATCAATTTGGGAGGGATGAGTGCTTATTTTCAATTAATATAATTAGCAAACTACTTCTATTTCATATTAGATTTCTTTTAATAATTATAAATAACCAATAAAAAAATTAGAAAATGTGTCTACCACCATCCAAATATCTTATGATTTTTCATATTTTGCTGTAACTATACTTAATAAACCATATGAAACACAAACACATTCATTTCTCTAAAATATAGGGCAAAACTTTATCATATATACATATACCACATAAGCTATATGGCTCTCTTAAAAAATCTCCATATATAAACACAAACACACACACACACATATATATATATATATATATACATTTATATATACAATTAACAAAAAAATAAATCTAAAATTTTGATAATATATCGAAGGGCTAAATATTATATAACTATGGGTATGGATAATAAGATTACAACCATTACCACCTTTCTAATAATGGTGGTAATGATTATAATATCATCATCATCATGTATGAATATGAACATTGAGGCAAAGGAGATTCATCATGCGATGAATGTGTTTTTTCATGCGTGCATCAAGGATCACCTCAATTTGCTTGTGAAAGAGCTTGTTTAAACCTTTGTCCTGCAAAGTATAGTGGTTTTATGAATGGTGGTTCTAACAACATGGGTGCAATCTCCACCTTCATTCCAAACCCCAATTCAAGGTTAATTAATTATGGCCATATTGGCCAACCCCTTTTTTTTTAGCCTTGTACCTGTATATGTGCGTATGTATGTATGTTTGTATGTATGTATGTATGTATGTATGTGCATATGCATATATATGTATGTATATGTGTATATATATATGTATGTATGTGAACATAGGCTATGGAGAAAGGAAAGTATGTGGCCGGCATGTTGGTTGAGGAGAGTTGAGCAGATAGGCCAAGGAGATATGAGGTATTGAGGCTATGTTTTGGATCTAATGATATTTGCATAGATAGGCTGCGGAGTCATCTGATCTGAAGCACTTGTCAAAGGCTAGTTCCATCTGATATGTAAATCAACATTTACTGTTCTATTATGGCTGTAACTGGTGTAAGTATAATGTGAAGAGATGTAACTGTTGCCCATCATTTAGTAAGGGAGGTGGCTATTGTTATGGTAACTGACCTGGTTTGCATAACATATGGTAATTTTTGTCAAAGTTTGTTGTTATTTTCTATTTGATAAATGTCGAGTAATGCACTCCTTTATAAGTGAAGCAAGGCTGGATATTGGACTATTCTGATCCTCTGATTGTATTGCTTGGGGCATTCGCAAGTGTTTCCTCAAAAACATGTATCACTCTTATCTTTTAGTTTCTTTTGGTTATCCTTATGTAATTGTATTTGATCATTTTCTCTCTGATTTGTATTCTGTTTATGATACCAATTTAGGTAATAAGGTTTGTTTTTACATGGATTTGTGGAGTTATATCTTTGGGTGTATAGGGAAACCTATTGGCTTAAGTAGTTTTGCTCCATTAATCCATGTTTTTTCCTTTTCAATTAATAATAATAATAACGTATAAAAAAAAGTGCATGCATGTGTGTGTGTATATATATATATATATATGTATACATGGCCAATCCTTTTTTTGTTTTAGCCTTGATTGTATGTATGTATGTATGTAAATTATAAATTTGAATTTATAATTTTATATTTTATTGCATACAGTACTTAATCTTATATTATGCTTATTTTGTTATCATGTGGTTACAAAATGGTTTTTCTAATTTATCTTTCCATTGGATTAATCGTCTTACTATTTTAGTTGCTCAAACTTGTTAGAAAAATTATTTTGCAGATTAGAAAATAATAATGACTTTGATAGTGTAATCATTATCCTTAAGGAATTAATGCCTCCACTATTTTGTTGTTAGATTAATAACAGTATTCCTTTGGGATTTTACAAAGTCTAACAAGAAATTCCAAGTATTCCTTCAGGATTTTACGAAGTCTAATAAAAAATTTCAGACAGCAAAATTTAAATTTCTCACAATAGAACATGTTTTGAATTGTAGGAGATAAGAAAAGTAAAAATTGATTAGATTAGTTGGAGGAACAGAAATTTATAATGTCTTAACGGACAATTCTTTTTGTTAGGAACAGATGTATATTTATAACAAAAGACAGGTCCTGTTTTGAGCATAAATTAACAATTTATTCGGCTGTTACAATAGTTAATTAAAATAATAAATAATTAAAAATAAAATAATTTACTTAATTATTTATTAATCTGGATTCAATTTAAGCATTGCCCAAGTGCCAAAATGCCCATCTTTCACTATAAATAATTGAGATATTCCCGTAACCATCTAAAAAAAATAAATTTATTATAAAAATATTATAAAAATTAAAAATATTTACATTTTTATAAAAATTAGTATAAAGTTTTAAAATATAACATTTCTCACTAAAATAATTTTTTTTTTCAAAAAATACCTCTTTTCTCACTATAATTAATATTTTACTTTAAATTTTTATTTTTTTAAATTTTCCTATTAAATAAAATATTTTAATAAAATAATAAAAATTGATATTTTAAATTATTTTTCATCATATAAAAATCATAATTTTTTTAAAGAAAAAAATTTTAATTTTAATTATAAAAGTAAATAACACTCAAAAAATATAAAAAAATAAATTAGTAAAAATCATTAAATTTATTTTTAAACAAATTTTATATATTATATGGATAAAATAAATAAATAAAATATAATTTTATTATGTAAATGTATAATAGATGTGCTATAGATACATTGTAGATATTATAGATGTATTATAAAAGTAAGCCAAAATTAAAGTTCATACATTTACTACATAAACAAGAGATCAAACCTAAGCTATAGCTGTCTTCAAAAATCTCCATAAACACACAAACACACATAAAATTAATTTAAATTCTTGTAAATTAAAGGGCTAATTAAACAGTTATGGGTATGAATAAGATTATGAGTATGATATTGATGATAATAATATCATCATCATATATGAATATTATGATTGAGGTAGCAGGAGATTCATGCGATGAATGTATTTCTTCATGTATGTATCAAGTATCATCAGGATCTCAATATGTTTGTAATATAGCTTGTATAAACATTTGTCCCAAGTTCTCTAAAGTATAGAGGTTATATGAAAAACAGTTTTAACTACATGAGATAATTTTCACCTTCTGCGTTCCGAACCCTAATTCAAGGTTAATTAGCATTATGCTCAATAGAAGTCTTAAATTCAAAATCTGAATATGAACTACCATTTATCTTTTATGTTTCTATCTAAGGTTAATCAGGGTTATGCCCAACAGAAGTCTCAAGTTCAAATTCAAATTTTAAATATGAAACATTTTCAAAACTCAAGAAATTTATCTTTTACGTTTCTATCTAAGGTTAATCAGGGTCATGCCCAACAGAAGTTTCAAGTTCAAATTCAAATTTTAAATATGAAACATTTTCAAAACTCGAGAAAAAGCCCTTAGCCTATATACATAATTATGTATGCTTGTACGTACATGAATTATTGTAACCTCACTTAGGCTATTATCGTTTTCTTTTTGATATATGTATTGTAAGTGTTTTATTCTTTTTTTTAAATAAATTTAATTCTAATTAAAATTAAAATTTGTTTATTATCATAATAATAATTAATAAAAACTAAAAAGTTAAAGTGCATAATGGAATTAAAAGAATTTTTTTTTTTTTTAAAAGGTTCTACATAGATTCGAACCCCCGGAATTAAAAGAATTTAATTATTGAGTAGAAGTGAATAAAATATTAATTAAAATAAAAGAAAAAAGTAAAAAAAATAATCATGGAATGTGTTCGGTCACTGTTCCCAATGTATGTGTATTCTTATGTGTTATTCCTTCAAAATAAAATAAAAAATAAACTAAAATAAATAATATTCTCACATTAATAATTTTTTTAATAAGTAATATCACAACCTTATATTGATTAAAATCTTCTTAAAATCAATATTTTAAATAGAATATATACTTATCACTAAATTATATATATATATATATATATATTGTTGAGATATTTTATGCACTTATTACTAAATTATACTTACATTTGCGCCTTATATAGTTGAATGACAAAAAAAACATGGATAATTTTATGGAACAACTCTCCCAAATATCAAAGGCGTAATTAATTATTGCATAATAATATATATTTTTAGCATTTAGAGAATGGAGAGTCAAGTTTAAATAATTGTCAATAAAATATATATATATATGCTAATATTAGGTATATTATTCAAAAATACAAATTGCATCATAATAATAATTAGGTAAAAAAAATTCTCTAAATTGGTATCAATTTTCCATATTAATTTTTTTTCATAATTATAAATAACCTTTCAATGAAAAAAAATAGAAATGTATCCATCCCCATCCAAATATCTTACAATTTCCCATATTTTTTTTCTAACTATAAAAACATATAACACAAACAAAAACACATCTATTTTTCTAAAAAAAGCCCAAAACTTTAGTCATTAAAAACTCTATAAACATGAACAAATGCCTATAATTTTCTTCAATAATCTCCACAAATACATATAAACACACATAAACACATATATATACATAAGGAAAACTAAAATTTTCACAATTTGAAAGGCTAATGGCTATGAAGATTAAGATTATTACCACCTTCTTAATCTTGATGTTAATGATGATTACAGTGTCATGCACCAATACAATAATGGCAGAAGAGTATAATTGTGTTACTTGTATTTCTTCATGTAAGAAACAAACACATAGAAGTCCAAATATTTGTGACAAAGCTTGTAACAATCTTTGTGAAAAAAGAAATGGTGGTTATATTGGTGGCAGATCAGGAATAGTTTTTGCAAGTTCTCCACCTAAACCCTAATTGCTATAAATCATTTAGGCGAGGTTATTAACCTCTTTTTTTTTCATTTTTAATTTTTTTGTGTTAACCCATTTACATGTTTTGTTTTTTCTATAAAAAAAGAGTATATAAAAAAATTCAAATTGAAATGCTACGAGAAAAAGAGAAAGAGAGAGAAATTTTCATGCAGTTCTGAAAAAAGATATTCAAGTCGAGTGAAAGATTATATGAATATGGAGGCTTAAAGAAATAATCATGCATAATAGAATTCATTAGTTTACTACTTTTCTTGTATTATATAGTTATGCATTTTGAAAATATATGTATATGTTAAATGTGTTTAAAGTGGAGATTTAAAGGATTGCCTTCAAATTTGTAATGATTATGTATTAGTTTTTTTTTTGAATGAGTATTTAAATTTTATATGAATTATGTTATTATCACCAATAATTGATAGAATTAGAGCAATTAAAATTTATTTGTAAATAATAAATTTATCTTTTGAATTAATTGAGTAAGATTATTATTATTTATCTAAAAAAAATTTATATTTCACCCTTCTAATTAAGTCTATTATCAAATATATATTTTTTCATGAAAACAATATCAATTTAAATTTAAAGAAATATAATTTATAACCATGAGTACGAATGTATTACTTATTCAATTAAAACAATATGATATTTACTTTCCATTCTATAGATAGCTACAGGGACAGGCATAAAGGAAGTCATGGGGGGACAAACGACCCTCCCTCGCCGGCGGTCAGAAATACATATAGAGGGGTGTGCTTCTGGCCACTGGTAATAGCAGCAGGGACGGCTGGGGACGAGCGCCCTCCTCTCTGAGTTGCAGAGTCGGCATGCGTGAGGGGTTGAAGACGACTCCTCACGTGTTTTTTTTTTTTTTTATAAAAATGCTCATGGCTGAAACAGCGTCGTTTCAGCCAATGGTTATATATATATTTTTTAATACTTATGAATGAAAATACGATGTTTCATTCTGAGTGAAACGGCCACGTTTGTGAAACGTCACCGTTTCACTCATAAGGTATTAAAAAAAATAAAAGAGAGGAGTTGCGTGCAGCTGAGAGGCAGAGAGCCAGAGACTAAAGGACAGAGAGGGAGAGCCGGAGGGGGACGAGCGGGAGCGGTGCCGGCTGGCACTGGCACCGGAGAACGGACGACGGGAGCGGCTGACACCGGAGACTTCAATAGGTATTTATTTCTTTTTTTTAATTGATTTTAGGGGTTGTTTTGTTTGAGATTAGATTTAGAATTTTAGGTAAAAATTAGAGATTTTTAAAATAAAAAATGTAGTTTGTTTGAAGTTCAAATAATTATTTTGATTATTTTAAATGATTTTTAATGTAATTATGTTGATTTTTTTTTTGTTATTTGTGGTTAGGGTTTTAGGTGAATTTTAGGATTTTATTTTTTGTTATAAAATTTGATTTATTTTGATGATTAACCAATTATAATAATTTATTTAAAATATTTTGTATTGTAATTGGTTGAATAATGAATTGATTTAGTATTTTGAATTGTAGGTTAAATTAATTATAATTATAAATTAAAATATTGAATATAAAAAAATTAATATAAAGTGTGACTAGGTTAATAAAATTTAAAAATAAAATTTGATTAGGTTAATAACATTAGAACTATAAATTTATAAATTAAGTACTTAACAAACTAAACCAATTATAAATTAAACCTAAACAAATTACTTTATATTGTGAATATAAAATAATTAATAGTTAAATATAAATTGAATATAAACTAAGTATAATTTAATATAAAATACTTATAAAATGAAAAATATGAACTGAACTCTAAAATTAACTAAAAGTAAACTAATTATATTTAGAATAAAAACTGAAATAGATATGGATAAATTTGTGATAAAGACTAAGAGATTGCGGAATAAACGTGGTGAATCTTCAAATATTTTGACTCCGATATCAATCCAGACATTAAGTAGTCATGCAAGTGTTAGGAGAACTAGTGATACAATGGGACACCCGGGTGATATTGTGGGTGATCCAGCATTGCGTAAACTAATTGACGAATTTGATATTGAAATTATGGATGATGTTAAAAGACAATATGTGGCTAAATGACCTTGCCAACTATATGGCCAGAATTTTTCTCAAACGGAATTTAAAAAAATTATGAGGAGTTTTAGAGATGTTTGGTTCTCTAAATTTGAGTGGTTGGAATATAGTGTTTTCAAAGATGCAACATTTTATTTATGATGTTATCTTTTTAGTTCGAATAGAGGATCCAAGTGGAGGGATAATGTCTTCACAGAAGTCAGATTTTGTAATTGGAAAAAAGCTATGGAGAAGTTTAATGAACATGTTGGCGGTCCAAGTAGTCCACACAATAATACTAGAATGTTATATGTTAGTTTTAAAAATCAAAGATAAAGTGTATCTCATGTCCTATATTGTCACAGCCAAGAGTAAGAAGCTTATTACCGGACATGTTTGACTGCTATTTTTGACTATATTCATTTTCGTTTAGCAAATGGATTGACTTTTTGGAAAATTGATGAGTAAAAAAACTTACTTAGCCAGGGTCATTTTCTTAAACTTCTCAATTGGTACAGTCAATGCAGTATTAAAATTTAAAATGTAGTTAATTCAAATGCTCCTAAAAATAATTAACTCATTTCTCCACGTATCCAAAAGCAAATAGTTAGTGCTTGTACTTTAGAGATGACACTAGCTATTATTAAGGATATTGGAGATGATTTTTACTCTCAATTAATTGATAAGGCTCGAGACAATTTAATAAAGGAGCAAATAGCTGTGGTATTGAGATATGTTAACAAGTTAGGATAAGTGGTTGAGCGATTAATTGGAGCGATACATGTGAGTGACACATCTGCTTTATCTTTAAAAAGTGCACTTGATGATTTCTTAGCCAAATATGGATTGTTTCTAAGTAGAGTTAGAGGTGGGCTTCTAATATGCGAGGTGAATTCAATGGGTTAAAGACCCTCATTTTAAATAAAATCGCTTGGCTAGGTACATTCATTGTTTCGCTCATCAACTCCAATTAGTGCTTGTTGTAACAGTAGGGAGCAATAGATTTGTGAGTATTTTTTTTTATTATCTTGCAATGATTGTGAATATTATTAGAGCTTCTTGTAAAAGAAGGGATGCTCTCTGTAAAAAATAATATGATGATGTATTTCAACGCCTAGAGAGAGGTGATATTCAAAGTAAAAGAGGCTTGTATCAATAAATAAATTTAACTCGACCTGGAGACATGCAATGAAGTTCTCATTATAAAATAATTGTGCGTTTTCTTTCTGTGTGGTCACCAGTGAAAGAGATTCTTGTGAACATTTATGAGGATTGTTCTAAACAAAGAAATAGAGGGATAATTGTGAGCTTGATTGATAAAATGAAAAGTTATGAATTTATTTTTATTGCTTTCATAAAAAGAAAACGTTTAGAAATGACAAATAATCTATCTCAAGTTTTGCAAAAAAATGATCAAAATATTGATAATGAGATTCATTTGATTGCAACTGTTAAATAAGAATTGCAAAGTTTCATGGAGAATGGATGAGATAGAATGTCTGAAGTTGTTAATGACTTTTGTATAGATTATGATGTTACAGTGCCTAATATGAAAGATAATGTAGGTTATTTGCATTCCAAGCGTGTTGATTTTTCTATCACTTATTACCACCACTTTCGAGTAAAAATATTTTGTCAGGAACTCTTTTGTCTTTGTATTATCATACTTAACTATTTATTATGCTACAACCTAATTTTTGTTCATTCAATTCTAGGTTATTGATTTCATTATTCAAGAAATAAAAAATTACTTTACAGAATCAAGTACTGAATTGTTTTCATATATTGCTTATCTTTCTCCTAAAAACTCATTCTCCAATTTTGAACTATCCAAATTACTTCGTCTTGCTAAACTATATCCATATGATTTCTCCATCACCGATTGGATGATACTTGAAGACCAACTTAATACCTACATTGCTGATATAAAAAAGAATATAGCTTTCTCTAACCTCGATGACATTGAAGCTATTACTCAGAAAATGGTTGAGACAAATTATGATACTGTATTTTGTTTGGTATATCTTCTAATCAAGTTGGCTTTAGTCTTACATGTTACAAGTGCAACTGTTGAGAGAACTTTTTCAACAATGAACATTATCAAGACGGATTTGCGTAATAGGATGAGAGATGATTTTTTGACAGGCTTCTTGGTGTGTTGCGTGAAAAAAGACATTTTCTTAAAAATTGTAAACGAAGTTATTATGCAACGTTTTCAAAATATGCAAACTCGTAAAATACAATTACCATCTCTTAGGTATAGTCAATCTAATAATATAAATTAATTATTGAATTATTGTAATACTAAATGTTTAATTTTATGGTAAATTTTTTTGAAATTTTTTTCTGTGAAATTTTTGCCCCCCTTCAGTGGATTTCTAGTTCCGTCACTGGATACCTACATAAGTTGTAGTATATTTATGCATTTGATCATAGGCTCTAATCCCTCTCATTATCATCTATAATCTAATCTAATCTAATCTAATATTTTTAATTAAAAGAAAAGATAACGGTCTTAAAGGCCAAACTGAGGCCATTTTTAAGAAAGAAATCCCAACTAGATCATTTTATGATCATCATATATCTTAAATCACACCAAAGGGAACATATATATGCACAATATGGCCCTCTCCAAGACCACACTAACTCCCAAATGGACTCATTGTTAGCTCATTAATCTTCCATAATAAGGTTGTATGCAGATTTCACTGAAAACTTCCTACTTAATGAGAAAGCCCAGAAAAATGAGTCCTGTCCCATATATTTTGAAAGGTAAATTTAACAAATATCAATTTTTAAAAAATAAAAATCAATTAAAATTTTTTAATTTTTATAACTACAATTAATTAAATCACTTTTAATAAATAAATAAATAAATAAGAATGTTTCAACTATACCATTCACACACAAGGAAATATTACCATGTATCGGGTGCAACCAATAAAAACTAAATAAAATTAGTGGTTTATCTTTTTATCACTATGTCAGTAATTTATTATTGGTTGGGTGTATACATCGGTCCGTGATAGAATTTCCCTTCACACATCACATCTTACTATATTTTTCTCTAACCAATTTAAAAATAGATATATATGGAAGCAAACACATCCATATTTTCCTTTAACCAATTCACAAAATATATTGAAATAAATAAGAAAAAAACATAATTATCTTAAAATAGACTAAAATTATAAATTATCTTAATAAATAGAGAAGAAATCTTCATTTCAAAACATATCCACTTCCATATACATATAATAATTTCTAAATCTTTCATAAAATTGGACAAAAAATGGCTTCCAAGTGTACCATTGCTTTCTCCCTAATGCTGATGTTGATGATTGCAATGGCCTCCATGAATGCAAGTGAAGCTGCAGGTCCTTGCGGTAATAGCTGCATAAATACGGTTGTCTAAAAAGAACAAGTGCATCTAGGGCGATTTGTACACAAGCGTGCAAAAGAGCTTGTGAAAAGGTTAGCAGGAGGCTAAAAAATGGAAAGCCTATTATTAACCCATGAAAATATTAATGCAAACTTGACCATCATCAAGTTTGCTTATTGTGTAAGGAATGTGTGGTATATTATTTTATTACTATTAATAAAATATTATTTATTATTAGTTGTTACTTTTTTAATTACAACATTATTTAAGTATTTTGATATTTATTACATGGCTTGAGAATTATATAGGAAAACGTGATTACAATGGATTAGAAAGATAAACTAATTAAATTATAATACATAATGATATTTTTTAAAAAATATAATATAAATTTTTTTAGTAAATTTTTTAATAATAAAATATAAAAATTTATCATTATCCAATTAATTTGCCATTCTAACTAAAATAATGAATCACTATTATATTATATATATATATATATTACTATTACAAGTGGAGGGGAATTCATCTTTGAATCTATCATTCAACTAATTAGTATATGCACCTGCGGCTAGATTTAGACTTTGCACTCTCCAAAAGTTAATTAATTGATTGGTAAATTTATTTTATTTTATTGACAAGGTTTGAGTATCGAAGTCAAACAAAAAATGAATTTTTTTTAATGATTTCTAAGTTTTAATATAAATTTCATAGATGATAATCACAAATTTTAATAGAAAATTTAAAAATTATTAATAAAATAATTCGGTAATTATTAGTAATTTTCCATCCCGCAGTGATCCTAGACCACGGGACAACGGCCTCGGATGGCCAATCCAGGAACAATGTCGTCAATCCAGGAACGCGACCAATGTGATCAATCTCCAAAGCATATAAATCATGTTCTAGTAGCTTTTGGTAGTTACTGCAGTCAAGAATACATTTGGTATAGAGTTCGAGTTTCTCATGAAGAAAATTTCATCAGAAATTCAGATTGGAGTACTGTTAAAAAACTTAAGCCCTTCTTCAAACATAAGTGCATTATGAACATGGGAACTGCTTTAATCGGCTCTTCAATTTATTTTATTGGAGGTAGCAATCTAGACTTTCCTCCATACCCTTCAGATCCTAATCCAGGACCTCTATTAGATACCGATGCCGATATGTACACTAGAATGAATGCTTTAGACTCATGGTTTGAGTAATTTCAGATGGCCAGTGACAATTTTTTTAGGCAAATAAAAGAAATTTATGCTGGCATTAAAACTATGAAGAAAATGGAATGTTTTTGTATCAAGCCTAGCTTAGACGTTATGGCACCAATGAATAGGTGAAGACTAGCCCCTGTCCAAGTTGTTTTTAAGTGGAAAGTATATGTTTTGGTGGCATACGCAGCTCTAATGAAGTTCCTGAGGATCAATGAAGAGTCGATCTCAAAAACTAGGATGAAGTTTATGATCCTTTGTTAAACAAATGGAATTCTCTTGCCATACCTGATCCAAAAATTGTGGATATCGAATTTGGATTTTTAGCTGCTCCCCTTGAGGGAATGAATTGCATTTTGTTGATTAGGAAGAATAAGAAAGTTGGTTTCTTTTATTATCCTGATAATGGTGGCCAATAGGAAGAAATTCTTATGCCAGCTGAATCTGAATCTGTTGAATGTGAAGAAGCTGTAATGATGTCTAATTGTGTTGTTTATGAAGATATTGTGTATTGGTGCAATCACAACCTTCGTCTTCTTTTTGCCTTTGATCCCAAGGCCAAGAAGCTTCTGTCAACATGTATTGAAGGCTTAGGAAGGAAGGAGAAGAGAAAGAGAAACCACCATAGATGTAATGAATTTGTATGGACAAATCCACCAATTTTGCTCCATTTTGGCAATAGATTTTTCAGTTTGGTTTACGGGGAAGAGTACTGTCTACATTTTACTAAATTTCACATCAAAAAACATGATGAGGTTCTCCAAGCTACTTTTGCTTCATTCCAAACTTTCCGCATAAAAGAACCAAGTCAGCTTTGGACTGCATTTGCATTTGGGATGTAAGTAATTCTCTTCTTTATGTCACTCATCTAGATTATCCTATTTCTTGAATATTACATTCAGGGAGGGGGAATGGAACCTGGTAGGTCTACTTACTGTTAGGCTATGCTTCAATGTGCATCTGGATTATCCTATTTGTTCTTAAGTTGTTCTTTTGGTGATGTTTTTACTTGCATTTTGATGTCTTATTTATTTGCACAACTTAAGCATTGACATTAAATCATGTTGAACTGATTGTTGGTATGCGTTTGTTCTTTTTGAAATTTTCTTTTTACTTATGAACTTGCCATGGGCGTATATATTTTTAAATCCTTTTCTGTGTTCATCTCAGAGCATCTATTTAATTCATTTCCCCCTTTCCTTCTTCTAAAAAACATTAACACATTATAGAGTTTGGCATTTTCAATAGATAGTTCACATGCACAGACAAATTATGCAGAAGTGGACAAATATAACCCAATAAATAAAATAGCATTACAATCCAAATGAGATATACAGTCATTACAAGATTTTTAATTATTTAAACAATAATTGTAAACAAACAAAGACAAAAACAAGATATCTACTGACGAGAAATGTGATTTGGCATATAAGACACAAAAGCAGTAAGAGGCAATGAAGCAACTGTTAAGCCACGCCAATCTTGTAATATAGATAAAAAATGGGTCATGCGTGGCTTATAAAAGGCAATTTTAAGAATGTTTCAGGCACTAAAAACTAAGTATTAGCATTTTCAGAAGTATTGGTATCAAGTTCAAGAATCAGTATTTATAATCTTCGTATCAGTATTTATAACTCTTTTTGTGGGTTCCATAGCTGGTGGAATAGCAATCTATTGGGGTCAGAATGGAAATGAAAGCACCTTAGCAGAGACTTGTGCAACAGGAAACTATGATTTTGTCAATATAGCTTTCTTAGCTACTTTTGGCAATGCTCAAACTCCTATGATCAATCTTGCAGGACATTGTGATATATACAGCAATGGCTGCACAAGCTTAAGCATTGACATTAAATCATGTCAAGAAAAATGGAATTAAAGTAATGCTATCAATCGGCGGAGGAGCCGGGAGTTACTATCTTACATCAACTCAAGATGCTAAGCAAGTTGCAACTTATCTTTGGAATAACTTCTTGGGTGGACACTCTTCAACTCGCCCACTCGACCTGCTATTTTAGATGACATTGATTTTTACATTGAAGGAGGAACTAACCAATATTGGGATGATCTCGCAAGGTTCCCTTCAGCATATAGCAAGAAAGGTAAAAAAGTACACTTAACTGCAGCTCCTCAATGTCCATTTCCTTATGCTTGGGTAGGAAATGCACTTAAGACAGGCCTTTTTCGATTATGTTTGGGTTCAATTTTATAACAATCCTTCATGTCAATACTCTTCTGGAAGTATTACTAATCTTGAAGATGCTTGGAAGCAATGGATTTCAAGTATTCCTGCAAATAAAATTATCTTGGGATTGCCTGCTGCTCCTAATGCAGCTGGAAGTGGGTTTATTCCTGTATCTGAACTGACTTCCCAAGTTCTTCCTGCAATTAAAGGTTCTGCCAAGTATGGTGGAGTCATGTTTTGATCCAAATATTATGATGATGAAAGTGGTTATATCAAAGCCATTAAGAGCTCTGTCTAATTTACTCTTTTTCACATGTTTATATTAGCAGATTCCAGTGATATCTATACATGTACTAATGATTTATGTAAATAAATTCAGAATTACGCATTCTTGATTTAAGTGAATGCATCTAGACAAGGTCATATTAACAACAAATTTTCATGGTTCCATTACATTCACATCAGAATTGTGCAGAAAATCTTCCAATTCCAAACTATAATAATCAAATCTTGATTTGTCTTAATATGTGACTTTTCAATTTAATCATAACTTTTAATTTGATCCAATTAGCGTTAAACCTTTTATTTTTTTCATCAAACCAATCCATGACTAGGTTTGGGAAAATTCCAACCCTACATGGCATCCTATATGGCAGCTTTGGTCCCATTAAGCCCACTCATCCAAAACTCACTGTTTTGGAAGCCTTTTTTCCTTGGCTTCAAGATAAAACGATATTGTTTTATCTCAACTAAAAAATATTTCAATCAGCCAAAGTACGACCGTTTTCAAGCTGCTTGCCGGCGAAGATCAACCTCTGTTGATCCGGTGGAATTCCTTGTCTTAGATCTTGGCCTTTACATTATCCATAGTATCAAAACTCTCAACCTCAAGAGTTATGGTCTCGTTGGTGAGTATTTTTATGGAAATCTGCATATTTGAAGAACCAGAGAAAATAAATTCTTTGAGAAAATTACAGAGGAACATATGATTTCTTGTTGCTTGCTATCTCAAAATTGAATTTTCCCTTCCCTGTGACCTAAATCTCGGTGCTATCTCTTATCACTCATATTCTCCCTCCTCTCTGTGCCATCCAATACCCCAAATTTAATCAAACCCTTGATCCTTTCTGCTTCAAATCTGACCCATTTCGATTCTCATATTTTGGGCAATAAACACTCGAGTTACCAATTAATGGCTGTGTATTGGCGTTATGCCTAGCTTTTTCTTTCTCCACTGGAATAGAATAAATGGTTATGGAGGAATGAGGCAAGGGTTGCTTATATGTGTATTTTAAATAACGGTGGGTACAGTTGAGTATGGCCAACCTGGAGTAGGTTGATGATAGATATACTCTACGTAGCAAATGAACCCTTGAGACATGAATGGTGCTGGCTGCACCAGCAGTGGCGGTGGATGGAGGGGCTGAAGAGTGAAAACTTTGTGAGGAAAAAAAGGTTTCAGAGGCAAGATCCATTCTGCTTTGGGAGCAGAAGAATTTGAAAGTGAATTTTTCTGTGTTTTGAGGAAGGGAGAAGCATGTGGATTGAAAGGCTTAGGGTTTGACGATGCGAAGTAGGGGTGGACAAAAAACCGAGAAAACTGAACCGACCGAGAAACCGACCGAAAATCGACCGAAAAATTGGTTAATCGACTGGTTGGTTCAGTTTTCGGTTTTAAATTACATCAAACCGAAAATATTCGGTCGGCCAGCAGTTTCATGGCTCAGAAAACCGAACCGATTGAAAACCGACCGAATTTTTTTGGTTTGATGTAAAACCTCTGGTTTATAATGAAACCGACCCAATTTTTTTTGGTCTAAACCAATTTTTTTGTCTAAACCGAACCAGACCGAATTTTTTTGGTCTAAATCAATTTTTTCGGTATGAACCGAAACCGACCGAAAACCGTCCGAAAATTTTCGGTTCGATTTTTTTTCGATTAATCGACTGGTCGGTTCGGTTTCGGTTACTAATATATTTGATCGGTTTTTGTTCGGTTTTTACAGTTCGGTTCGGTTCGGTTGGCCGAACCGAAAATGGCCACCCCTAATGCGAAGCCATTGATGGAGAAGGATTGTGGCACATGGTGAATAGACGACGTCGTGTTATTTGCAAGCTAAGGGAAAAAATCCAAAACGATGAGTTTTGGATGAGTGGGCTTTATGGGACCAAAGCGGCCATGCAGTGAGGATTGAGCATGGATTTTATAGATATTTGAACTGATTTGAATATTCAGATTAAAATATTTAAAATTAAAAAAATTCATTGATTTTTTTACTATCTCCGAACTATACTGAACCGATTTTTTTTTAATATGGAACGATTTTGGATATTAGTTTATAACCGTACCGAGAATCGTACCAAACAGAACCGTATTGAATCGAACCGAATTAACAAAATAATAATCGATTTATTATTAATAATATAAAATTATATTATATTTTATTGATTTATTACTTAATATTTGATATTTTAAAATATATTAGAATTATTTTATTAATTAATATTATGTCATGTAATATTATTTCTAATTTTATATACTACAATTTATATATATATCTTAATTTTCTTTTATTATATACTATGCATTTTATTTTAAATTTATAATTATTTGTTGATGATATTTTAATTTTATTTTGTATGGTATGTAATGTGGATGTTAGAGTTTAGACTATAAAGTTTAACTTTATATATTTTTATATTGCTAAAACAATTAAATATTATTTTTATTTCTTAAATGTAAAAAAATAATCTCCAAATCTCCAGAACTGTTTTGGACCAAAATCGCTTCGTTGGAATTGAATATCCGGACTGTATTATTTTAAAAAATTCGAAATAATACAATACGAATATTATATGTATACGGTTCGATTCCAGATCCAATGATTTTAAAATATCCCATTTTTTATTCAATTTTAGAGATTCTCAAATTTTCGGACCAGACCGGACCGGACCGTACTCAGCCCTACATGTAGGGTTGGAATTTTTCCAAACCTAGTCATTGATTGATTTGATAAAAAATTAAAAGATTCAATGCTAACACCAATTGGATCAAATTAAAAGTAACTATTAAATTGAAGAAAGGTCGTATTTTTATAGATTTTTTTGGATGTTAAGCCTTATAATGTTATCAATTGTATAGTAAATTAGGAAAAAAGGAATTTAGGAAACAAATTTAATAAAATAAAAGGTTATTTAGTATTAAAAAAAATTACTTGAAGAAAGAAATATGAACATTTATGAAAAAAAAAAGGGAAAATTTAACTCAATTTATTAGAAAAGTAAATATGTATAAGGTTGGCAGTGGGGGCGGGGAAATCTTATTCCTTGTAGGGATTTGCTTAAACAAAATAGGAATTTTTTTGAATTTTTTCTCTATAGGGACAAGGACAGGGAGAGATTTCTCTTCATTAACCAAGGTGGAGCATGGACGGGGAGTATACTCTCCGTTTTGTAGGAACTCTGTCTCCATTCCCATGGGGACTTATAAAGTAGTTTACCTTAAATATTTTTTAATAATTTATTACACTTCTATAATTAGGTTATTGGTTATATTGTTTTTATATATTATTACATGCAATACCTAAATTTTGCATTAGGTTATAACTTCAGGGGCAGTAGCTATTTAAGTTATTAGGTCATTTGATATAACTAACAGAGAAAAAATCTGTTAGTGAACTCCCTTAACAAAGGGACAAATGTATTAATTTTTTTAAGAACCTTTGTATGTTTGGCTCCAAATTATGTTTAAAAGTTAATCCGTAGCTTCGCTATAACTTCAGGAGCAATAGCTATTAGGTTATTATGAATGTTATGCTTTAGTTATTTGCATATATAGAATAATTTCAATTAAATGAATTTTATGTTGTTATATTTTTTAGTTCTATTGTATATAATTATTAAATAATTTTGTGATGTTAAATATTTTTTTATGTGAAAAATTTTCAGCTTTTTATATTATTGAGCTTTAATTCAAAAAGTCAAAGGGAGACAATCTTTGTAGGAATCTCTGTGGGGCAAAAGCATGACTAAATTTATCTTCGTTTGTGGGGGTGGAGATTGTTAAAGATCACAGCAGTTATAAGGTGTTATTGTGTGATCAAGATTCAAATCCAGCATCTGTTGTGAATAAAACATTGTCTGCTCATTTTCTTAAAAATGGAATAATTCATCATATCTCATGTCCCTATACTCCAGAACAAAGTGGTACAGTTGAGCGATGGCATCGTATAATCAGAGAATTAGGAATGTCAATGTTATTTCATTGTAGAGCTCCTTTACATTTTTGGCTTGATGCATTTGCTACAGCTGTTTTTTTAATAAATAGATTACCATCTTCATCCATTTTGTTTGATTCTCCTTTTTATAGGCTGCATAAAAAGCATCCTGATTATTCTGTGTTATGAGTGTTCGGGTGTAAGTGTTTTCTCTACACTTGGGATACTAAACGTACTAAATTTGACCCAAAATCTGTTCTGTGTATTTTTGCAGGTTACAGTGACAAGCATAAGGGGTATAGGTGCTATGATGTTCAAAATCGCAAGTACATAATATCCAGACATGTAGTTTTTGACGAAGAATTTTTTCCCTACAAGTCAGATATAACAAAGGGATTTTCTGATTGTGCAGTACGAGTAATTGAAGCTTGGTTAAATTCACCAAATATTGAGCCTTCGACTACAGAGCAGTCTTCCACAATTCCTTTGACGCAAATTCCAGTTTCTAATCCAATTAATGAGCTGACCTCACCTCTGGGACCCACTTTACAGCCAATACAACCTCCAGCGGCACAATTGATATCTCCTCAAATCCCAATTTCACCCGTCCTTGGTGATAACTTAGAATTGTGTTCGACGACTGAAAATTCCAACGACTCACCGAATACAACTATCGCGCCGGTTAATACCTTGCCCTCACAGTTAGTTTCACCCCGTCGCAGCTTAATCCAACATCACCCAGTGGAACAAACTGCTTCCTCAAGTCCTGATGTCTCTTCACCGACTCAGATTTCCAGTTCATCTCCGCAAATCGTGAAACCTCCATCGATCGCACCACAATCTCGATGTCAGTCACTTGAATTGGATTCGAATTCCCAAATTTATTTGCCTACAGAAGAAACTTCGCAGTCTGCTTTGCCAACAGCAGGTGTTGCGCCATCTGCCTTGCCCACTCCAGTTGTTGCCGATATACCAGAGGCAGGTTCTACTGTTCAAATTGCTCCAAGGCATTCAATGACAACTCGGTCTAGGTCTGGGATTGTAAGAACAAATCCTCGTTATGCTCTAGTCACTTCACTGGATCCTTCGCTTCCGAAAGAACCATGAACAGTTCGCCAAGCTTTAACCCATCCGGGTTGGAAACAAGCAATGGAAGAGGAGTTGGCTGCTCTACACAGCAATGGCACTTGGACCTTAGTTCCTAGGAGTCCAGGGATGAATGTAATAGGTTCAAAATGGGTTTTTAAAACTAAACTGAAATCTGATGGTTCTCTTGACAGGTTAAAAGCACGTTTGGTCGCGAAGGGATATCATCAGATTGATGGGCAGGATTTCACAGAAACGTTCTCACCAGTTGTTAAGCCAGATACTATTCGACTAGTACTTTCTATTGCATTGGTTCGCCGGTGGCAGGTACGCCAACTTGATGTAAAAAATGCATTTTTACATGGCCATATAACTGAAGACTTATTTATGGATCAGCCCCCTGGTCTGTTTAATGCTGAATTTCCAACTCATGTGTGCAAACTTAAAAGAGCGTTGTATGGCTTGAAGCAAGCCCCTAGAGCTTGGTTTGATAGGTTGAGTAGTTTTTTAGTAAAGTTTGGGTTTGTTTGTAGTTTAGCTGATCCGTCACTGTTTATTTTTAATTCCTTACAGGGCACACTAGCACTTCTTGTTTATGTGGATGATATGGTTTTGACTGGTTCTTCTTCTACTTTGATTGATGAATTTGTTCAAATACTGTGTCGGGAATTTGCTATGAAAGATTTGGGGCCTTTACATCATTTTTTGGGTATTGAAGTGACACATACACACAATGGACTGCATCTTAATCAAGTGCATTATGCTTTGACATTACTTGAAAATTTTGGCATGCTTGAAAGTAAACCAATGGCCACTCCATTGGAACTTAAACCTTCTGTTGATAAGGCTGCTGCATCGGTTGACTCTTATTTGTATCGCAGTGCTGTTGGTGCTCTCCAGTACCTGACGATAACTCGTCCAGATATCGCATTTAGTGTTAACTTTATTTTCCAATTTTTACAGGCTCCAACAGTGTTGCACATGAAATATGTTAATCGGATTTTAAGGTATGTAAAAGGGACAATATCTCTTGGCATACATTTAACTTCCAACTCTACTTTGGATTTGCAGGGATACGCAGATGCGGATTGGGCGGGCTGCCTAATCACGAGACGGTCAACCACTGGGTACTGCACCTTTCTTGGTACCAATCTGATATCATGGTGTGCTAAAAAGCAGCATACAATCTCGCGTTCCAGTACCGAAGCTGAATACAGAGCCATGGCACACACGGCTGCCGAGCTCACCTGGCTGACTTATATATTACAAGATTTTTCAATACCAATGACAACACCACCGACTTTATTTTGTGATAACATCAGTGCTCTTTACCTCACCATCAATCCTATGTTTCATGCACGAAGCAAGCATATCGAATTAGACTACCACTATGTTAGAGAGCGAGTTGCACAAGGCCTTCTGGTAACCAAATATATTCCCTCAACTCAACAGATTGCTGATCTTTTTACAAAACCCATTCATAAGTCTACTTTAGCCATATTTCGCAGTAAACTTTGCCTCCAACCCCGGCCAAGTTTGAGGGGGGATGTTAAAGATCACAGCAGTTATAAGGTGTTATTGTGTGATCAAGATTCAAATCCAGCATCTGTTGTGGAAAATATGGAGGAATAAGGTGTTATTGGAGCAATACGGTCGGTCAATATTTTCCTAATTTACTGCTATGTATATTTGGTTGTTGGGATGTCTTGCTTAGCTTAATCTTTGACTTAGTAGGTAGAATTTGTAGCCAATGTATCTGGCTTAGGTATGCTTCATTATTTTATAGGGATTTGGTGGATTCATTTTACTCTATTTAAAGAGAGCTTTGTACAGTTCGATTTTTATTAGATTAAAATAAAATCTTCTAGTTATAACAATTTCTTCATTTATTCTCAAATTCTACTTCTTTTATCTGAGATTTCCCGTCAAAATGGGGTGAGGATTGGAATTGTTTGCTCGTCCTACCTCGCCCTGCCCTCATTGTCATCCTTAAATATGTTTTAAAAGATAAATTTTAACATATCAATTTTTGATAATGAAAAAAATAACTTAAAATTTGTTATTTTATACTATAATTATTTAAATTACATTCAATAAATAAGTTTCAACTGCCACATCTTATCCATATTCTTCTTTAACATGTTTAAAAAAAATATATGGAAGCAAACACATCCATATTTTCCTTTAACCAATTCACAAAATATATGGAAATAAATAAGGAAGAAAATCTAATTATCTTAAAATAGACTAATATTATCTCAATTAATAGAGAGGAAAACTTCATTTCAAAACATACCCACTTCCATATACATACCATAATTTCTAAATATTTCATAAATTTTAGACAAAAAATGGCTCCCAAGACAACCATTGCTTTCTCCCTAATGCTGATGTTGATGATTGCAATGGCCTCCATGAATGCAAGTGAAGCTGCAGGTCCTTGTGGTAATAGCTGCATAAATGGTTGTCTGAAAAGAACAAGTGCATCTAAGGCTATTTGTACACAAGCATGCAAAAGAGCTTGTGAAAAAGTTAGCAGGAGGCTTAAAAATGGAAAGCCTATTATTAATTAAGCCATGAAATTAATGCAAACTTGACCATCATCAAGTTTGCTTACTGTATATGGAATGTGTGGTATATTATTTCATTATTATTAATAAAATTATTTATTATTTATTATTATCTGTTATCGTTTTTAGTCATTGCAACATTAATCAAATATTTTTATTGGTACATAATATTTGTGAGATTAAATTAAATATTTTAAGATTTTTATTGGATTCCAATATTATGGTCCATTGACAATTTTTTTTCTTGATATTTAATACATTCTGTAAAAGAAGAATCAATTCCGGGCAATATGAACTTATTGTTATATTATGCCTTGATATGCTTGCTATTGCTTTCTATCATTTGTCAAGAACCTTATAAAGAATTACAGGCTTCTGAATGAATAAGAACATGAGACCTCGATCATAAGTAAAATAGCCAGTTCATGTTCTGTCATATTCTTATGACATCAAGCATTGCTAATTATCAAACAGAAAATTCATATTTTTGCTTCCTTTCTGGCAAGTTTACTATCAGTTGCAAATGGCAAATACAAATGTTAATGGATTAGACATTCGGTAGCTATATCATATACAATTGTTCTATTGGCTACTTTTGAAATTGTAATGAATGCTTGAAATTAAAATGATAATCAAAACATGTACCAACTTCATTTTCACATCAACTGACAAGGGAAGTGGAAAATTATCAGGATCAGGCCTCTGCAGTTGAAAATCCTGACTTAGGCACTGAGATCTGTCAGCTGCCAATAAGTTGATCCTCCATTCACAATAGAACCATAAAAGTGAAATGTAAATCAAGATTTGATAACTGTAGTTTGGAATTGGGGGTTTTTCTGCACAATTCTGCAGTGAACGTAATGGAACCATGAAAATTTTGTTGTTAAAATCAGCTGTTATATGACCTTGTCTAGATGCATTGAGTAGAATATGGAGAGAAAGTAAAGTAGAAATCATAAATCAAGAACGTATAATTCTGAATTTATTTACATAAGTCATCAGTACATGTATATATATAACTGAGAATCTGCTCACATAAACATGTGAAGAAGAGTAAATTAGACAGAGCTCTTAATGGCTTTGCTATAACCAGTTTCATCATCATAATATTTAGACCAAAGCATGACTCCACCATACTTGACAGAACCTTTAATTGCAGGAAGAACTTGGGAAGTCAGATCAGATACAGGAATAAACCCACTTCCAGCTGCATCAGGAGCAGCAGGCAATCCCAAGAAAATCTTATTTGCAGGAATACTTGAAATCCATTGCTTCCAAGCATCTTCAAGATTAGTAATACTTCCAGAAGAGTATTGACATGGAGGATTGTTATAAAACTGAACCCAAACATGATCGAAAAGGCCTGTCTTAAGTGCATCGCCTACCCAAGCATCGGGAAAAGGACATTGAGGAGCTGCAGTTAAGTACACTTTTTTACCTTTCTTGCCATATGCTGAAAGGAACCTGGCGAGATCGTCCCAATGTTGGTTAGTTCCTCCTTCAATGTCAAAATCAATGCCATCTAAAACAGCTGGTCCGAGTGGGCGAGACGACGAGTGTCCACCCAAGAAGTTATTCCAAAGGTAAGTTGCAACTTGCTTAGCATCTTGAGTTGATGCAAGATAGTAACTCCCAGCTCCTCCACCAATTGATAGAATTACTTTAACTCCTGTTGCTTGACATGATTTAATGTCAGAGCTTAAGTTTGTGCAGCCATTGCTGTATGGATCACAATGTCCTGCAAGATTGATCATAGGAGTTTGACCATTGCCAAAAGTAGCTAAGAAAGCTATATTGACAAAATCATAATTTCCCGTTGCACAAGTCTCTGCTAAGGTGCCTTCATTTCCATTCTGACCCCAGTAGATTGCTATGCCACCTGCCTCAGAACGCACAAAAAATATTACAGATGCTGATAAAAAGAAGATTGCTAGTGAGGTTGCTGAACTTGATTCCATTCTGAACAGGATTTTTCTTTGTTTTTGTGATTGCAAATCATCTCAGGAGCATACCTTTTATAGAGGAAACTGAGCAGTTTCTAATTGCCATTATTTTGTTTGTTTGCTATAGGACTTGTTGCTCCTAATATGGATTAATGGACTTGACTGAACGTAGACGGCCAACTTGAAAATTTAAAAATCTTGAAATATCCATTCCTAATGACCTCTAGTTTCTACAGAGATTTTTTACTGCTAATATGATATTTAATATTTGTCTGCTTTACATGATTTGTTTGCGCACAGTGATCTTCCATTGAAAATAACAAACACGTCATATAAATCTTGTCATTGCGTTAAAAAAGAAGTATATGGTTGAGGCATTCTATCAAACAAGTGGTGGGCATTGGTAAAACAAGTACTCTGTAGCAATGAAACTCAAAGCATTGTGTAATATTATTAGGTGTTATAATTTTGTATTGTTTTATTTTATCAATCAATGAAATTTCATCTCAAAGAATATTAACTATTATTTTGTGAATTATACCCGTCGTTCCTCATAGTTAAAGCTAACATGGCACGATAAAAATAAAAATATATTAATAAAAATATATATTAATAGAATATATATATAGGATTATTAGAATATATTTAAAAATATATATAATATTATATCAATAAAATTAAAGTGGTTAGAATTATTCAAATATAAAAAATAAAAAAATTAAATTATTTGTAAATATAAGCTATTTAGAATGAAAGAATTATAAAAAAATAATTTTAAAATTTTTATTTGAAATTAGATAATTTTGAAAAGTTATTAATTACAAACTAATTTCATTATTTAGTAATTAAATAAAATTAATTAATTACTTAATTTCCAAAGATAAATTATTAAAAGGTTTTTAACTTTCCATAAAATTATAGTTAAGTAAAAAAAAAGTAACTCTTTTTTACATAATATGATATGTAGCATAAATAGTTAAAAGCTTGCTTTTTGTATGAGAACGGAGTAATTTATATTTCACGTTTTTTAAGAGTACACTTACTTATTTTATCGTTTTTCAAGTTTAATTTTTATATTCATCTCTTTTAATTTTTATATTCATCTCTTTTCACGGTTCATCTCTTTTTTTTAATCGTGTTCAACATAGATTGACGGTATATGTGGTGGTCTCTCTTTAGTGGGGAGTCTTGTCTTTCTCTGTGAAAGTTTTGTTTTATTTTGTCGTTGTTTTGTGTGTGTCAGTATGGCTTCGGATGGTATTTCTCAACCGGTTATTGTGGCTCCTATGCGGAATCTGACGCTGGAGGATGAAGAAAATAGTGGTGGAATTATTTATGAGGAGGATAGCGGTCTGGATTCCAGTCAGTCTGTATCGGAATCTTTTTGTCTTGTGGGTCGGTTTTTATCTGATAAGCCTGTGAATTTTCCAGCTATGAAACAACTTATGGCTGCTTTATGGAGGCCAGCAATGGGGGTTAACATTACAGAGGTAGAAGCAGGCTTGTATTTATTCCAGTTTTTTTGCTCTTATGATTTGCAGAGGGTTATGGACATGTGTCCCTGGACTTTCAATCAGTGTCTTTTGTTGGTCGCTCGTCTAACAGGGGAGGATCAACCTCAGCAGGTTCCCCTGTTTCATACTTTTGTTTGGGTGAAAGCTCTGGGACTTCCGAATGGTTTTATGTCTGTCATTGTTGCAAAAGATATTGGTAATTTCATCGGAGAATATGTTGAATCGGACCCTCAAAATTTCTCAGGTTTGTGGAAATCTGCTATGCGTGTTCGTGTTTGGTTGGATGTTCGTAATCCTCTGAAGAGGCGTATGAAGATGAAACGACGTGGTGGTGAATGGTTTTGGATTTCGTTTGAGTACGAGCGTCTTCCTTCTCATTGTGAATTCTGTGGCATGATTGATCATATTGATCGTTTTTGTTATTTGCCGGCTGCCAATCCAGGGGTGCAGCTGCCTCGACCGTTTGGGCCTGAACTCCGTTCACAGGTGGCTCGTGGTGGTTCCAAAATTGGTGAACGATGGTTGAGGACAGAGGATTCTGTTGGCAGGTGGGCTGTTAGTGGGGTTAGTACTGGGGATCGTGGTAGCTCCTCTGAACAGGCATTGGTTAGCGGCAAATCTAATCCACTTTCTTCAAATCCTATTGCTGTTGGTGGTATACATAATGGGGTGGTTAATGAGGATTCTCAGGAAGGAGTGGTTTTGACTGAGGTCAAACGCAGAAGACTTTATGTTGGGCCATAAGTTACTATGCCCAACAATTCTATTGGGCTTCCAGCTGTTATTGATAATGTTGCTCCTGGTCAGTCTGATCTTCCTTTTAATATGGATGGCGAAGAGGTGGGCGAGGCCCACCGAGCCCAATGACGTGCCTCAGTTGGAATTGTCGGGGTCTTGGCAACCCCGGCACATCTCGGGTCCTTCGGGATCTCGTTTGTACATATCAACCGTTGTTTGTTTTTTTAATTGAAACTAGATGCAATCGAAATAAAGTGGAGTCCCTTAAATTGGCTCTTGGGTTTGATGGTTGTTTTTGTGTGAGCCCAATTGGGTTGAGTGGGGGTTTGGCTTTGCTTTGGAAATATCGTGACTCAGCGAGATTGATTAGCTTTTCCAGTTTTCATATTGATATGGAAGTTTCTGTGGTGGGCCAACCGGAATGGAGGTTAACAGGGTTTTATGGACAGCCAGTTCGGCATTTACGCTCTCAATCCTGGGATCTACTTCGTTCTCTGAAACCTAAATCCTCTCTTCCTTGGGCGTTAATTGGGGATTTTAACGACCTTTTGTGCCAATCTGAAAAACAAGGGCGTGTTCCTCATCCTCAGCGTTTAATTGATCAGTTTCGGGAGGTCTTGGTGGATTGTGGGCTTTCGGATTTTGGGATGGAGGGTTTTCAATTTACATGGAATAATGGACGCTCTGGAGCTGATTGGACTGAGGAAAGGCTAGATCGTCTGATTACTGATCCTCAGTGGGTGGAATTATTCCCTCAAGCTCGTTTGTCTAGTGTATCAACTTCGGTTTCAGATCATACATCTTTGGTGATGCATTTTGATTCGGGTATTTCTTCCCAATCCTCTAAAAGGTTTAGATTTGAGAATATATGGTTGCAGAATCCTGAATGCTGATCAGTTATCTCTAATTTTTGGTTTCACTCTTCTCTTCCTCTTGTTAACAAATTGCAAGCTTGTGGGGTTGAGTTGATGAAATGGGGTGGTGGTATCTTGAAATCTTTACGTCGGCAGCTAAATAGATGTAAACATGAAGTTGAATCGCTTCGTGCTAAAAGGGATACTGTCTCTATTTGTCGTCTGGCTGAGGTTCACCGACAGTATGATTCTATTCTTAAGAGAATGGAAGTTTATTGGAAACAACGAGCTAAGCAGTTCTGGCTTAAAGAAGGTGATAAAAACTCTCGCTTTTTCCATGCCCAAGCCTCTTCACGTAGTAAAAAGAATCAATTCTTGAGTTTGAAGAGTGATTTGGGAGTTATCTGTGGAATGGGTTCTGGTTTAGAGGGTCTAATGTATGATTATTTCTCTACCTTGTTTCGTTCTACAGGGGTTGATTCTGAACAGATTTTGCAATATATTCAGCCGTTTGTCTCAGAGGCCCAGAATGCGAATTTGATGCGCCTGTTTACGCCAGAAGAAGTAAAGAATGGTTTATTTGCGATGAGTCCAGAGAAAAGTCCGGGTTTGGATGGTATGAATCCTGGGTTTTATCAGCATTTTTGGTCCATAGTGGGGACAGATGTTACTTCTTTTTGCCTGAATATTTTGAATAGCAGGTTTATGCCACCAGAGCTTAATCAGACGCAGATAGTACTCATTCCAAAAAAGAAGAATCCTCAGTCTATGGTTGATTTACGGCCTATCTCATTATGCAATGTTCTCTATAAGGTTATTGCAAAGGTTTTGGCTAACCGGTTGAAGGAGGTTTTGCCTGGTCTCATCTCTCTTTCCCAGAGTGCTTTCGTTCCAAATCATCTTATCTCTGATAATATAATGGTTGCATATGAGGTGGTTCATTGGCTGAAACGAAGGCGACAGGGTTGGTCTGGATATGCTGCTTTAAAACTCGATATGAGTAAAGCGTATGACCGAGTGGAATGGCAATTTATTCATGATATGATGGCTCGGTTGGGTTTTTCACCTTCGTGGATTGCTCTGATTATGATGTGTGTCAAATCCGTCCAATTCTCTATTATACAACAGGGTAAAGTTATTGGACCGATTATTCCACAGTGAGGTTTGAGGCAAGGTTGTCCACTTTCTCCCTATTTATTTATCTTATGTGCTGAGGGTTTGTCGGCATTGCTTACGGCCAGAGTGTCGGCTGGTTTAATTCATGGGGTATCTGTTGCGAGGAGTGCTCCAGCGGTTTCGCACTTGTTTTTTGCCGATGACAGTTTCCTTTTCTTTAAAGCTGATGGTCCTGAATCACAACAGGTGCGGGATTGTTTATTGATTTATGAGAGAGCATCTGGTCAGGTGATCAATTTTTCCAAATCCTCTATTGCTTTTAGCTCCAACACTGCTAGTGATTCTAGAGTTTCAGTTTGTAATAACTTAGGGGTACATGAGGTGACAGAGTTGGTTTTTATTTGGGCCTTCCTATTTCAGTAGGGCGTAATAAGAAAGAGGTTCTTTCATTTTTAACGGAGAAGATTTGGCGTAGGGTGCAAGGCTGGAAGCGGAAACTTCTTTCGCGATCTGGCAAGGAAGTCTTGTTGAAAGCAGTCTTACAGTCGATTCCTACTTACACTATGTCTGTATTTCTTCTGCCTTTAGATTTGTGTGATAGACTTGAAAAAATGATGAATGCTTATTGGTGGTGTGGAGGGGACTCTTCTGTTTCAGGGATTCGTTGGAAAAGCTGGAGAGGTATGTGTAAACCCAAGGCTGTTGGAGGTCTGAATTTTCGCCGTATTCACGAATTTAATCTTGCTATGTTGGGCAAACAGGTTTGGCGGCTATTAACCTGCCCAGAATCTCTGGTTAGTCGTATATATAAGCAGCGGTACTATCCCAATTGTTCTTTATTTCAAGCTGAGATTGGTTCTTGTCCAAGTTTTATATGGCGCAGTATCCGAGCGGCAATACTTTTGGTTCAGGAAGGAGTTTATAAACGGGTTGGTACTGGTCAGACCATTGCTACTTGGGATGATCCTTGGGTGCCCAGTTCTCCTGGGTTTCGTATACAGTCTTCTTCAGTTGATATGGGGGATTTTTCATCTGTAAATTCTTTGATCTCGGTTTCGGGTCATTGTTGGCGAAGAGATATATTAGAGTTGCTTTTTTCACAGGCTGATGTTGATCGTATTCTTCAGATTCCTCTTTCTAATTCTGTGGCAGACTCGTGGGTATGGGCAGCTGAACGGAGTGGTTCCTATTCTGTCCGTAGTGCTTACAAGAGACTTGTTACTCCTCCTAATCAGTATCCTTTGTCTGCTATGACTCCTGCGTGGGGTCGGTTTTGGTCTACTCCTACTCCTCCGAAGGTTCAAGATGTGGTTTGGAGGTTAGTCAATTCTTGTTTACCTTTAAGAGTTGCTTTATGTGCTAGGAATGTGGATGTGAATCCTGTGTGTCCTTTTTGTGGCATTTTAGTTGAGTCTGCTGTTCATCTGTTTATTGATTGTATGGTTGTGAGGACTAGTTGGGCTGCTGTTATGCCTTAAGTAATTGAGGTCTTTGATTTACTCCCGACTATTTCAATTGATGAATGGGTGGCTAATGTGTTGCTATTGAATGATTTGAGTGACAGACAGAAATTTTGTATGCATGTTTGGGGTATTTGGCAGCATCGTAATGATGTGGTTTGGCGTAATATTACCCCTGATTCTCAGCAGATTGGATGTCGTGCTGCAACCTTCTTGCAGGAATGGAAATATGCTCAGTCGGTTCTTGTTGATACCTCTGGGCAGCGGGTTGTTGGTTGTTGGAAGTGTCCTCCTGCTGGGTTTTTTAAGTGTAATATTGATGCTGCTTGGTCGGAGGATCAGCGTGGAGTGGGTGTTGGGTGGGTTGTGCGGGATCCTGCTGGTCTGGTGTTGAGTTGCTGTCAAATGGGATTAGATGGAGCTTTGGATGCTCTAGTCGCAGAGGCACTGTCCTGTAGGGAGGCACTATCTTGGATTAAGTGTAAAGGCTTTGGTCAAGGCATTGTGGAATCCGATTGTCTTAATTTGATCCAGGCTATTTATTCTAGACAGTTGGGTTTGTCATATTTTTCTTCTATTGTTACGGAGTGTGTGTTGTTGTTAAGTACACTTCCAAATGTTTTGATTAAATTTGTTCCTAGATCAGCGAATAGAGCAGCCCATTTGTTAGCGGCGTCTGCTCGTTCTGTGACTGGTCTCAAGGAGTGGAGTTCTACTCCTTCTTTTTTATCTTCTGTAATTGCTTCTGATGTTATTAATGATGATTCAGGGCTAGGTGATTCGGCCAATTGTGATTCCAGACGCTCAGCTTAGCTGGTGCTATCGCTGGGTCCAGTTGTTTGGATTATTTAGTTACTGCTTTTACCTTCAAAAAAAAAGTATTTTATAATAAATTTATCCTGAATTTAAACTTTTGTCAAAAAAAGTTAACGGCAATTTTACATGGACACATAATAGTGCCACATCATTCTAATTTAAAGAAATGATAAGGTCAGACTGCTCATTTTCAATTCTCTCTTTCTCACTTTGGTTCCATTTCTCTGTTCATCATCTTCTTTTAACGAAACTCAGCAAAAATTTGGCCACTTTTATTTGCATTTCAAAAATCAAACTTACTAAATACACACACCCTTTTTCCCTACTCTCCTTTTTTATCATTAGCTCTCTTCTTCTTAGAGAAAGAAGCTCTCTTCTTCTTTGAGAAACAACCAAGCCTAGTTTCTATCTAAATATTTGGATTTAGAGAAACAATCAACCCAGCTTACTAAATATCTTTAGGTTATTTGATTTTTCCGGTTCATTCTCTGTAGATTATTTATCTAGTTCATCAAAATCAAACCATATCTATAGATTATTTTTTCGATTCATCAAAAGCTTATTGAATATCTATTTTGTTTCGAACTGAATATTTGGAATTAGATTTAGATTTGTTTTCTGATTTATTAAAAAGTTTAATTATAGATTCATCAAGTTTGTAATTTTGATTTTACTGCCTGGTATGGTTTTTTGATATGTAGATCCGTATTGATTTGATTTGATATGCTTCTCCATTTTATTAGAAATTATATAATCATTTGATTTTGTAATTTTTTGATGGTTTCGTGAAGCATTTTCAGTGTTTTGGTGAAATAGAAAGTTGGGTGTTGAGCTATGATTTCCAAAGGTGTAAGCTTTTCATGTGATTGGGGATTATCTAATAAAAGACAAAACGAGAATAATGATACTGGTGCTTCACAATCAAATATTAAAGAATTATAAAAGTTGAAGATTTACAGATGAACCCATTTTTATTTTGAGGGCTTTTGGCTTCTACAAGGTTCGTAAAAATATGACCAAATAAAAACTGCATATCATCATTTTTTCAATGCTTTTCTTAAGTTCATGAAGATGTTAAAATCTGTGACTATGGAACGCTACTTGGGCTAGTTTTAATTTCTTAGCTCTCTTTTGATATTATGAATTTGGGTTAAATATCAATGGCAGTCTTAAATTTCAGAGATGCAACAAGAGAAAAAGGAGAATGAACAGTGAATACAAAATTATAAGAGAATGACGAAGATGAATAGTGAATAAAAAATTATTACTTTGAAAGGATATGATGTAGTAATCTTGTGTGCCCGTCTATATGGATTCACGTAGAATTATCGTTTATACTTTTAAGGGATGTTTGAGTTGATGATAAATTTATTACAAAACACTTAATTTTAAGAATGATAAATATAAAAATTAAATTTTAAAAATGATAAAATAAATAAGTATATTTTTTAAAAACGATAAATATAAATTACTCTATAAAAATATCATGATTCCATTTTAATTAAATATTATAAAAGCTAACGTGGCATAGGATATAATACTATCATGTCATATTATGTGTTATATCTAATAAAAATAAATATATAATTTAATTAACTTAAAAATAGATTTTTTAATCTTAATAGGATAAATTCTAGGATTGAAACTCCTAAATTTATATTAAAAATTTAATAAAGTTTATAAATATCAATAATTTTAAATAATTTTGACACCAACATATTAATAAAAAATGATATATTAAATAATAAACTTAAACTATGTGGTTCAATATAATATATTTTTCCCAACTCCAAAATTAATAAATTATCAATCTAAGTTAGAAATAATCTTTATTATTCAATGCCATAGAAAATTGTTCATAACCAGAAATTATCATTACATGTATATTTTTCTCTAACCCATCATAAACTATGTGGAAATAAATCTAATTTTCTTAAAATAGGCTAAATATTTTCACATTAAATAGACAAGAACTCATGTTTTTTAAAACTACCCACTTTCATATACATAAAATAACTTAAAATTTGAAAAAAAAAAAAAGGCTTTGAAGGTCTCCTCCATTTTTCAACTTTCAACCACATGTATGCACATTTTTCTCAACATATATATATATATATATGTATGCAAAACAAATCTAATTTTCTTAAAATAGGCTAAAATTTTCTCATTAAATAGACAAGAGAACTCAGGTTTTTAAAAACTGCCTACTTTCATATACATGAAAATAACTCGAAATTTTTCAAAAATTTGAAAAAAAAAATAGAAAAACTCCATTTTTCAACTTTCAACCACATGTATACACATTTTTCTCTAACATATATTATAAACTATATATATGCAAAAACAAATGTAATTTTCTTAAAATAGGCCAAAAATTCTCATTAAATAGACAAGAACTCATGTTTTTTAAAACTACCCACTTTCATATACATAAAATAACTTAAAATTTGAAAAAATTTGAAAAAAAAAAAGGGCTTTGAAGGTCTCCTCCAATTTTGAACTTTCGACCACATGTATGCACATTTTTCTCCAACATATATATATATATATATATATATATATGCAAAAACAAATCTAATTTTCTTAAAATAGGCTAAAATTTTCTCATTAAATAGACAAAAGAACTCATGTTTTAAAAATTGCCTACTTTCATATACATGAAAATAACTTGAAATTTTTCAAAAATTTGAAAAAAAAAATAGAAAAACTCCATTTTTCAACTTTCAACCTCATGTATACACATTTTCTCTAACATATATTATAAACTATATATATGCAAAAACAAATGTAATTTTCTTAAAATAGGCCAAAAATTCTCATTAAATAGACAAGAACTCATGTTTTTTAAAACTACCCACTTTCATATACATAAAATAACTTAAAATTTTTCAAAAATTTGAAAAATAAAAAAGGCTTTGAAGGTCTCCTCCATTTTCAACTTTCAACCACATGTATGCACATTTTTCTCTAACATATATATATATGCAAAAACAAATATAATTTTCTTAAAATAGGCTAAAATTTTCTCATTAAATAGACAAGAGAACTCATGTTTTTAAAAACTGCCTACTTTCATATACATGAAAATAACTTGAAATTTTTCAAAAATTTGAAAAAAAAATAGAAAAACTCCATTTTTCAACTTTCAACCACATGTATACACATTTTTCTCTAACATATATTATAAACTATATATATGCAAAAAAAAAAATGTAATTTTCTTAAAATAGGCCAAAAATTCTCATTAAATAGACAAGAACTCATGTTTTTGAAAACTGCCCACTTTCGTATACATAAAAATAATTTCAAAATTTTCAAAATTTTGAAAAGTTATATTTTAAAAAATGGCTTTTAAGGTCTCCTCCTCCTCCATTAACACTTGCTTAGTTATGGTGTTGATTATTACAATGACATGCATGAATACAAGCAAAGCAATACTAATTAGTTGTAGTCCTTGTAACAATATTGCATGCATTCCTCTATGTATCAAACAAACTAAGGCACCTCTTAATAATTGATATTGCAAACTTTAATTCCTATTATTGAATTGATTAATTAAGTTTGCTAATTATATATGAAAGAGTGGACTAGTAATTATATTATTTAATTTTATAAAATTAATGGAAATTATTATTATTATTATTATTATTTGTTATATTTTTATTATATTATCGATTCAATATTTTGTTTGTACGGATGCTAATGATATTCCCTCATACGTGTCCTTAAAAACTTAAATATATATATTGATACCTTCTTCTGCTTTAAAACCTACCGTAATACTTCTTTAAAAACTCTATCCAAGACTAACCAGCTTAGTGTAAGCCAACAAGCATGATGTCAAGAGGCAACCCACCCTGAGGGACAATCAGAGAAAGAAAAAAAAATATTAATATATACATAATAATATATATATGCAATAAGAAAAAAAAATATTGTGAACTGTGATAAGGGGTTGTGGGGATAGTGCTAACTAAAAAAATGAAATAAGAAGTAATTTATTTCAAATCAAATGTTGTTAATTATAAAATAGTGAGCTAATTATTTTTCCATATAATTTAAGTTAAAAACACAATATAATTTTGATTTTGCATTAAAAAATTATATTTTATTATCATATGTCTTCTCCAAATCAATGAAAATCATATGTAATCTTTCTTCATCTATTTTTTTATATAAAAATAAGTTTTTTATTAATATAATTTTTACAGGAAAAAATATATTTATGGGATGAAAACTATCTAAAATAAACCCAGTAATCCAAAAGCATACCCAATCTAAAAAAATATGTAAAAAAAAACTCAAAAACCTCATATTACAGAAATCAGAAAGAACAACCCCAAAATTAGTGTTATGTAATAGCCTATCAATAGCAAGATAAATCACACAACAACATCAGAAGTGAAAAAGAGACACAACATAAAGTCCTCAAATTACATCTTCCGAAGTTGCCTTTAAGCCCTATCCGCAGAAAAGAACGCATGTAAATTAGAGAAGTACCTTAGAGACCAATGTAACAACCATGAAGAAGCTGACCATCTACACATTTTCTTCATCTCTCTTATACTTTTTCGTTAAATCTTTAATAAGAAAGATTTGTCAAATGTCACATATTGTAGTAAATCATGTAGTATTAACTTCAGTAAAGGTAGATTGCAATTCTGATAAAGATATGGTACATTTGGCTTATAATAAGTTGGGTTTTACAATACAAAATAATCTTAAGTTATTTTTTATTGGGTTACTTTTCTTATTATAAGTCTATTATATTTCTTGTAATCTTCTGAGGTATGATGGGTTTAACACTCTTGCTTCAAGTGTCAACTTGAATTTGACAAGTATTTTAGTAGTCACTGCCCAGGTCGCTTAAAAATACAATTCTATATTTTAATGACCATGATCTGGACCATCAGATAAAGGTCTCAACTTTGATACCATGTCAAATTTCATAGGTTATCAGTTAGTAATTCTAGTAAAGGTATGGTACATTGGGTTTATAATAAATTGTACTTTACAACACAAAATAACATAGGTTATTTGGATGGAAAAATGACACCATGTACAATTTTTTTAAAATTTTTACTTTTTGACCATGCACAATGTTTTTTAAAATTTTTACTTTTTTATTAGGTGTATTTTAGTCATTTTAATATAAATTCATAAAAAAACTCATAATAAATTCATTATAAATTATGTAAAATTTATAAACTCATAATAAAATTATTGTAAACTAATGAAAATCTGGTATTTAGGGAATTAATTTATAAATGTTGGTATTTTGGTAGATAATTTATAGGCATAATACATTCATAGCCCCCTGTACTTGTCTGTACTTGTCACTTTGTCCCCATAAGTCTTCGGATAACCACTTTGCCCCATGAACTCATTTTTTCCCTTATACAACCGCCCCTTCATTGTTGATATGGCAGGCAGCGTGAATTCGTGCGGATAATATCGCGTGAATTATTTTATTTTCATTCTGCATCTCTTAAAACAAGTTTCAAACGGCTGGTTTATTTTCTTAACTCCTCTTTTTTACTCGTCATTTCAAAATCTGTCAAACTAAATTCATAATCCCTATTTTCTCAAATCTCCTTTTGTTTGAAAGAATGGCTTCAAATGGTCGGAATATATCTATATCAATCTCGCATGCTAACTCTGCTCAATCTCCTTTGGTCATTTCTGATTGCTTTTGTGGACAAGCAGCGGCTTTGAAGATGTGGATGACTGAATCGAACCTTGGTAGAAGATTCCATGGGTGCAAGAGATATAGGGTAGGTGTGCTTTGTTAAATTTACAATTAAGTAAGGGTTTTGTTTGTGTCTAATTTGAATTCTGAAACTGAAATTGCAAGTCGATGGTGAAGAATCATGTCGATATTTAGTGTGGTACGAACCCCCAGTCCCAGATAATGTCACCAAGTGCATGATGAAGCTAATGAAGCAGATTAAAGAAGCTGAAAGCCAAATGGATGCAGCAATTGTTACTGCAAAATGTCTAAAGTCTGTTGTTTTGTGTTTGTTGTTGGTGATTATTGTTGGGAAGTTGATTTAGGTTTTTAGTTGGGAAGTTTTTTTATGTTTATTAGTTTCGGATTATAGTTTGTTTATAGATAGGGATGTTGTGTTTGAATTGCAGTGACCAGTTTTTGGTTTAGGGGAATTGCATATGTGTAGTTGCATATAGTCACTGTAATTTGTTAGTTTTGTTGGGCTTAAATTTAGAGTTGAAACTGTCGAAATGATGCAACTTAATTATGTATACACAATAGTTCCCTATTATTTAATCAATGAAATTTCCCTTTTGCTGAATGTGTTGTAACAAATTGTTAAATTGTTTGTTCAGTACTAAATATAATATGAGTTATCAAATGGTATTCTGCAATAGTAATAGTGGAATATAATAGCAATAGGAATGGACACAAACATAACAACATGAAAATGAACAATAAAGTTCAAAAATTATGAAACCACCATGACACAACTGATTGTTTCAATAATAAAATAATATATGTAATACAATTAAATTGAATCATTTAGCTTATCAACATATCTAATAACCTGTGAACACAATCTGTATAAACACAAAAATAATGTCACTATTGATAAATTTAAGTTATTTTTGACAGCCAAACAGCAATTCAAAATACCAGTTAAAAATGTTTATATCAACATAGCAGTTATCAAGTTTAGAAAAAATGAACATCCTTACAAAGTACAATAATATTAATATTCTGATTACATTAAAATAATTGATATTCTAAGGAATGACTCCTTTCCCCTTGTCTTTTACTTTTTCTGTAGCTTTTCTCACTGTCTCCTTTTATTAACCCCTTGTTTTTGTAACTATCTTGTAGTCACTGCATTTCTTCCTTTGAACTTCAGGCCATGAGGGGTGAATCCTATGTCACCAGTCACTTCAACAGACCTCTTAGCAGCTCTTTTGTTAATCAGTCTACTGGTAGGCATGCCAATCTAAAAAATTAAGGAAATTCTTAACAATCCCATATCCAAAGACATATCAACCAACACAAACTAAATAACTTACATTTTATATAGTTACTTATTATTTTTTTATTCATGTACACTCCATAACCACTAAATCTTATTTTTTTTTGTTGAACTTGTTGAGGTACATCTTGTTTTGACCTTTTATGTCCTCTTCCATTACCTTGATTAGTTGTAGGATTTGTCACATTTGATATAGAGTTAAATGCGGTGTTGGCACTTGATGGAGAGTCACAGTTTGGTACAACATTTGATTGATATCTAATTGATGCATGAGTTGACTGTGAGACTTGAGGAGATACAATGTATAAACCCAAGATTGTATTTGATGATTGTGAAGCTTGTTAATTAATAATAGATTGTGAGGCCTGCAATGAATCATTATTTATAACACAAGTCAGTCATACCATTATCAAATAAAGACATGAAAAAGATAGTACTTTGAATCAAAATCAACCTTATTAAGATATCCTTTCTTATTGTGATTTTGTTGCCCACAAAGTGAATAACTCATTTTAGCCCCACTTCTTAGGAACTTTCCAATCTTCTTAGGCTCATCCCTTGACTTTACTATTTTTTTTAGGTCTACCAAGAAGACTCTTAATCTTTGGTGGCATTATCTCAGGGTACTCCTCTTTCCATAGCTTCATCCAGGCACAGGTTGAATGTATTGATAAGCCTTCAAATAAGTTTCCTTTCTGTACCAAAGACATATGTAGTCCTCAATGTTCAATTACATAAAGTGCATCACACATACAACATGTGCATATGGAATCCCTTTTACCTGCCAAGCTCTACAACTGCATACTTTTTTCCTTAAGTCAACTGTATGGCCATACTCTCCTTCACTCACCTCAAATCCAGCATCTCCATTCCACAATATGCTAAATTTATTGATCTTTCTTTGGCAGCTTCTAGTCTAGCCATTACCATAGAGGCAATTTCAGTAATTTATGTCCCACAAAAATCCCTCATTGTTCTTATTCTGGTCATCACCTTGGCCCTAATATCTTTTAGCATAGAGATTATAAATTTATGCCTAAAGCTTAATATTCACACATATTATTATCACATATTATTATGTGTGAGACAAGCATTGAATGTCTCACACATATTATTATCACATGAGTCATTCTTAGTCTTAGTCCCAAAATATATACTAACCCATGTTTCTTTATCGTAGCATAGCAAATCTTCAATAACCCCCTTTCCTAGCTTACTCAAAGCCTTCAAGTTCTCCTTAAACTCAACTTCAAATGTTGACTTTGCACAAGCCTAAAATCTCTTCCTTCTCTCTCTACCTCTTGCATTCTCAAAGAATTTTTTGGCATTCTCAAACACCATGCCAACTTCCCACAATGGAACTTTATAGTTTGGGTCATAGTGAACACTCTTGCTAGCAACTCTTATGTATGGTTGTTCTTCTTCATCATCATTTTCATCATAGCTTTCTAAACTCCCTTCATCAGAGCTGTCAATAAAATTTTCATCCCCACCAATTTTTTCTTTAAATCTTGCTGCCTTAGATCCGCCATCATGGAAGCCCACATCATTCTCAGATTCCCCTAAATCAATTGCATCTTTTTGTTCTTCAGCTTGTTGTTCCTTATAATTTCTTTTTCTTATTTTATAACCCCTAGCTTGTGCCCTTACAAATTTTAGCTCCTCATTGTCTTCACTGATTTCATCACTCTCATTAGGTATCTCAAATTTAGGATCTATATCACTCTCATCCCCACTTGAACATTCTGCATCTAACTCATCCTCATCACCTTCTGCCCCACCTTCATCCTCTGTATCTGACTTATATAACTCAGCATCATCTACACACCCTTCTGGCAAAGAATCTACAGGTCGAACCTCATCTGAAATTTCAGCCTCTACAGGATTAGATCCTATAACAAATTCATCCTTAATAAACTCAGCTTGTTTTACAGCCTCACACCCACTATTTTCTATCTCATTTACTTTATCTAGGTTAACTATATTATCATCCTCAAATGACCCTAGATTTACACCCTCATACCCCTCCACAACACATGGTGGGACCATTTTTTCACCATTAAATTTTTTCTCATTAGAATTAAGATTCCTATATTCTAGGTATAACCCATCTGTCTCCATAACCTCAGCTCTACTAACACCATTAAACACATATAAGTCAATAACTTCACCATTTTTGACACCCAAGGCAAAGTTATATAACTCTGAATCAGTAGTAACATGATCAAATTCAAAACTACAAGAGGGTTTATAATAAACCATCTTAGTTGAAGCAAAATCCAGCTGCTTAATGTCATCCATCAACTCAGGGATCGACATTAGATCAGGGTCATAATAAGCAAATTTAAACTTACCCCAACATATTTCTTTCTACCCCTTATATCTACACAAAATTCCCCACCATAGTTTCACTTAATAGTAACAATAGTATCAACCATCTTAGATGAACTCTAAAATCGAATAAAAAAAATGGACAAATCACCTGGTATTATCACTATTACCACCTCCTTCTTTAACGCATGAAACTGTCGACTGTGGAAAACATGAAATCGAAGAAGAAATTGAAGACTATATGAGAGAAATCGATGGATTAGTTTAAAATCTACAATTGGTATCAAGAACGAGTTAAACGATTGAGAGAAATCGAACACTGTATGAATGACTTTGGGAAAGAGATTTTGTTATTTCTGATGTGTTTTAGCTTTATTACATGGCATCTATGTGTCTGCCCTGTCAACGCGTCTGATAAACACGCGTTATATCATTTCTGATTTTATTAGATGAAGGGGCAATTGTATAAGGGAAAAAATGAGTTCAGGGGGCAAAGTGGCTACCCGAAGACTTCAGGGGGCGAAGTGACAAATACGGATAAGTACAGGGGGTTATGAATGTATTAAGCCTAATTTATACATATGATAAATTTAGATTTTTTTTTAATTTTTCTTGTATTTTTTTGTCAAAAGCCCTATTTGGATTGAGTTATCTTTCTAGTTATAAGCCCTTTATATTTCTGGTAATCTTTAATTGTTGGATAAGTTTAATAAGGGAACATTTATAGAACTGTCTAAAAAAATAAATTTTATTTTAAAAATACTACAAAAAATAAAAATATTTACACTTTTAGAAAAAGTTAAAGCAAAATTTAAAAAATACCTCACTCCTCACTAAAACAAGAGTTTTTTTTTTCCAAAAAAAATCTCTTCTCTCACTACAATCAATATTTTACTTCAATTTTCATCCTTTTTTTCAATCTTCACTATTAAAAATATATTCTAATAAAATAATAAAAATTAATATTTTAAATTATTTTTCAGCATATAAAATTTATTAATTTTTATAAACAAAAATTTTTAATTTTAAATATAGAAAAATAACACTCTCAAAATAAAAAAAAATATAAAATATAAAAATATATTAATAAAAATTATTAAATTTATTTTTAAATAAATTTTACATATTATACACATAAAAAAATTTTAAAAAATTAATTTTATAATATAGATGATGTATAGATATTTAGTAGTTATTCTGTATATTTAGTAGATATTTAGTGTATTATATGTATGCTTGTGTATGTTATATGTATTTTATGTACGTAGGTATTGTGTATATATTGAATGAATATAAAATTAAAAAAATAAAATTAAAAAATATTAAAAATATTTTTTAGATATTTAGTAGATATTTATTAAATGTCTGATAGATATTTGGTAAATGTGGTAGAAGTTCAGTAAAAGTTTGGAATATATCATGTATATGTTATATTTTTTGTTGTGTGGGTATTTTTATAAATATTATGTATGTATATATTGAGAATATGATTTAAAAAAATTATTTATGAATAAATAATCATAAATAAAATAAAAAATAAAAAATTAACTATTTAAAAAAGTAAAATTAAAAAAAATACAGGCGTTTTGGCAAAAAGCTGGTGCACCGTGTTCTTGGAAAAGAAAAAGGAAAAAGAAGTAGAGCATTTGACAAAATTACAAAGAAAAATTAAAAATAATTTTAAATTTATCATATTTATTAAAATATCAGAATTTATAAAATATTTATCAAAATACCATATTTTTATTAGTTTACAATGAGTTTATCATGAGTTTATAAATTTTACATAGTTATTATGAGTTTATAATAAAATGACTAAAATACTTCTGGTAAAAAAATAAAAATTTTTAAAAATATGATAAAAGTTGTCATTTTTTCAAAGAAGTAACCACTCTAATTTCCTCTTTAATAAAATTAATTCCCTATGGTCGATACCCAATTATAATTTGGAGAGACACAAGTTTCTAAACATGCATACATGAATGATGTTACGCAACTCTCTCCCTCCACAACTTGCTTAAGTGATTCAAAAAATTTATATCTAATTCCAACAATTTTAAATATCTCTTTTATTCTTAAAAATTACAACCATAATCATCCTAACAATCTTCCTAATTAATCCCAAAACAATCAAAAACAAAAACAGAGGCATACAAGGCCAAGCTATTCTACTCGTGCTAATAGGAATTTTTTCATTCAATTTTAAACAATAAACTGATTAAACTATGTGGTTGAATATTTTTGTTTTTCCCAAATCCAAATTAATTAAGTTAGAAAAAATCTTTATTACTCAATATCATATATTGAAAATTGTTCATAACCACAAACTATATATACGTTCCAACAGAAAAAAGAAAAAAAAAAGAATATTTCAACTTTCAAACACATATGTAAGCATATTTTTCTCTCATTGATCATAAACAAAATCTAATTTTCTTAAAATAGACTGAAATTATTTTTTCCATTAAATAGACAAGAACCCATGTTTTTGAAAAGTACCCTCTTTCATATACGTAAAATAATTTCAAAAAAAAATTGGAACAAATAAAAATTAAAAATTAATGGCTTTGAAGGTCTCCTCCTCCTCCTCCTCCTCCTCCATTACCATTAGACGTTGCTTAGTTCTGGTGTTGATAATTACAGTGTCGACATGCATGAACACAAGCAAAGCAGAAATTTATGTTAATGCTTGTACAAGAGCTTGCATTCCTGATTGTCAGGCTCAAACTGCATCTTTTTCTCAATGACCTAAAGCTTGCTCATTGGCTTGTGGTAGAAGAGGATATCTTACTGGAGCAACTGATAAAGCTATGGAAATAGTTCCTGCACCTTCAACAAATTGATTATATATATATATATATATATATGTACATAATTGATGCAAAACTTTACTTTTATTATAATAAGTTAAGTTTTGCCAGCTAATTGTATATGAAAGTGTGGCTCACTTATAATGTAATTAAATCTTTTATAAAATTCATAGGAATTATAATTTGTTTATTTTTTTATTTATATTTGATTTTTTTATTAAATTATCCATCTTTCAATATTTTATATTTTGGCTTTTTATAAAATTGCCTGAAAAAATCTAAAAGTTATTGATTTTACACAAAATTTTAACTAATTAATAAATTCATCAGATTCGTAGAGTATATATAAATTTTATTATATATGAGTTTATTATATATATATATATATATGATAAGTACTTCTATCAATTTAGTATGAGTTTATTATATAATTTTATAAAATGTCTAAAGAATCCTAATAAAAAAACATAAAAATTTTAAAATTATTGGTGAGGAACGTGATTTTCTTTTTATATTTTAATATTATTCAATTAAAATTTTATTTTTAAATTTTAATATTATTCATTTAATATAATAATATACATTAACAATAGTTTTAAAAGTAATATTCATATAATAAATATGAAAATTAATCAACACTACTTCAATTTTCATTTGCTACAAAGTAAGTTAAATATTTAGTCTTACTTCATTTTTAATTCATTTATTTCAGACAAACCGTTTAGGAATGTTAGATAAATTGATTTTTATTAAAAGAAATTGAGATTCTTATCATAGAATTACTATTACACAATATGTACGATTTTGTATTAGCATTATTGTTCTATTGATTCCCAATTAAAAATCATTGAATATTTGAGTGTTGCCCGTAATCATATATATATATAATAAATACATAATGTAAAATATGTTCATTCTTATTAATATATCAAACATTTTTCTTTCTATGTTATCTTAATATTCAATATTTTCAGTATGGTTATTATTAATTAAAAAGACGTTCAAATAATTTCTCTATCTTTTTTGGATATTCTCCTCTTGAGCTAGAATTTTATTTTCTTTATTTCTGATACATTTAACTCAGTTTATAAGATCTTGATATTTTATTTATCTTATTTTAGCCAATTTATATATTATCTTTTCCTTTTAGTCTTAAGTTTCTCACATATCTTTTACAAAAATTATGTTCTTAATTTTAGATAATACCAACCATGTTGTATTTTTTTTTACTAATTAAAAAAAATTTAGTTGAAAATAGTTGTTGGCCTAATTAAGTTATGCCAACAACCACATGGGAAGGCCTATATATGTGGTCTTCTCCTTCCTCTTCAAAAATATAACTAGAGAGAAAAAATATGAGAGAAAATATTTAGAGAGACGGAAATATATTATTTATGAAATAATATTTTGTGAGTGACAAAATAGTGAGGTTTTATTTTTTGGATGTTTGAGAAACACTAATCACTATTTTGGGTTTTATCTTAATTGTGAGTGTTGTACTTCTAGAATATTTTTTTATAATCCTACTATTTATTAGTAAAAGAAACTATTCGGAGTTTGGCCCGTGGACGTAGCCCAAATTAAAAAGGTGAACTACGTTAAATTCGGTGTGCTATTTTTATCTTAGTTTTATAGCTATTATCAAGGGCAGTTATTTTATTATATTGTGCTATTAATTATCCGAGTAAAATTCTATCTAAGGAGATTGAGTTTTAAGCGGGACCATCTGTGACTTCTCCAGCCTTTTCTAAAATTTTCTTAGCATTTATTTTTAGTACAATATTTCATACACTATTTACTTATATAATAATAAGTAATTTGCATGTTATTAACACCCGTTGTACAATAAGTGGTATCAGAGCCTGGTTCATGCACATGGTGTTGGAGTTAATCTCTTTGTATTAAAGAGATGAGACAAAGATAAACAAGATGATTAGTCTAAATGACTCGAATTACCACATATGGAGAAACAAGATGAATGACCTCTTATTTGTGACAAAAATGCATTTGCCTGTATTTACTACATCAAAACCTGACGAGCAATCAGATGAAGGCTAGAAGTTCGAGCGTGAGCAAGTGTGTGGTTTCATCCAATAGTTTGTCGAAGACAATGTGTATAATCACATTTGTAAAGAAACTCGTGCTGGATCCCTATGGGAGAAGCTTGAACAGTTATATGCTTCTAAAATAGGGAATAACAAATTACTCTATTTGACTAAACTTGTCAAAATTAGTTACCGAGAAGTTACATCTATGGCAGGCCACTTGAATTAATTTTAAGATTTTGTGGACCAGTTATTAGGAGTGAGCATACTATTTGATGATGAGGTGCTCGGTCTTTTAATACTTTTCTCTTTGTCAGAGTCATGGGAGACTTTGAAGATTTCCATCACCAATTCAGCAGTTGATGGTGTTGTCAGTTTGAAATCTGTCGAGAGTTCGATTCTAAATGAAGAGATGAGGAGGAGATCTCAAAATTTAGTATCTACATCTTAGCCAGATGTTCTAGTTACTGATTCCAGAGGGAGGAGCAAGTTCAGGGGGATCAAATTTAAGAGATAAAAGCCGAGGAAAGTAAAACAAATGTGCAAATATTGAATTCCATCACTGTAAAAAGAAGGGACAAATCAAGAAATTCTGCCGAAAGTTCAAACTGGAGAAGATCAAAGGAAAAGAAATTAAGCGAGATGATAACAGTGATGATGAATGAGAAACCACGAATATTACCATTGAAGAATTTCATGTCATTTCTTATGATAATGATGTAAATATTGCATCCATTGAATTGGACTGGGTAGGTGACAATGGTGCCACCATTCATGCCACCTCATATAAAGAACTTTTCTTAACATATAAACTAGGAGATTTTGGTGTTGTCAAATTGGGAGACAAAGGTGTAGCCAAGATCATTGGCAAAGGAGATATTTGTTTGAAGACAGAAAATGGGATAAGGGTACTCTTAAAAGATGTCAGACATGTTCCCAATCTTCGGCTAAACTTGATTTCCATTGGCATACTTGATGATGAAAGTTTTAACAGTACTTTCAAGGATGGTCAATGGAAAATTACTAAAGGCACCTTGGTATATGGAAAAGGTAAAAAGTGCTCCAAGCTATATGTGATGTAAGCGAAGCTCTATAGTGATTCTATGAATGCAGTGGAGAAAGAAAATATGACTGAGTTGTGGCATAGAAGACTCGTTCATATGGGCGAGAAAGGGATGTCACAATTAGTAAAGAAGAATGCATTATCCGAAGTTGATAAAGTGAATTTCAAGAAATGTGCTGACTGTCTAGCTGGAAAAAAAACAGAGTTACTTTCAAAGGTTCCACTCCTTCCATAATGAAGAATGTATTAGATCTGATTCACTCAAATCTGTGTGGACCAATGTCAAAGTCACTTGGTGGTGCTCAATACTTTGTGACTTTCATTGATGATCACTTAAGGAAGATGTGGGTATATACTTTGAAGTTAAAAGACCAAGTGTTAGACATTTTTAAGCAATTCCATGCCTTAGTTGAAAAAGAAACTGGGAAGAAGTTGAAATGCATTCGGACAAACAATGGTGGAGAATACATTGGATCATTTGATGCTTACTGCAAGGAGCATGGTATTCGACATTAAACAACACCTCCAAAAATACCGCAATTGAATGGCTGAGCGGAGAGAATGAACAGGACTTTAATGGAGAGAGTTAGATATTTGTTCTCACATTCAAATTTTCCTAAGACATTTTGGGGCGAAGCTCTGTATGCTATGGTACATGTACTTAAATCTTCACCCTGTGTTCCTCTTCAATATAATATTCTAGAGAAGGAGTGGTCAGGAAAGAATATTTCCTATAATCATCTACGGGTGTTTGGCTGCAAAGCTTTTATGCACATTCCCAAAGATGAGACATCAAAGCTAAATGTCAAGACACATGAATGTGTATTTATTGGCTATAGTCAAGATCATGATCAACTTGGCTATAGATTTTATGATCCAGTTCAGAAAAAGCTTCTCAGAAGTTGTGATACCATATTTGTTGAAGATCAAACCACTGAAGACAATGGTGACTCGACAAAGTAAAAAAGGATGTTCCATAATCCAATGGTGACTCGACAAACTTAAAGCTAATTCCTCTAAAGACGGTGCCAAGACAAGTTGAAAATGAAATACAAAATCATCAACCCTAAAATGCTGACATCAATGCTCCCATCGAGGTCTAATTGGATGATGATGAGGACCATATTGAAAATCAATCACCACCAGCAGAAGTTCCTCAGGTTCCATCAAGGAGATCTACTAGAACTTGACAACCTTCTACTAGATACTCTAATGATCAGTACGTGTTACTCACTGATGGGGAGAATCTAAGGATTACTAAGAAGCTATGGCAGATGAGAAGAGGAAGAAATGAATTGAAGTCATACAAGATTAGTTGAAATTCTTGCATGAGAACAAGACTTTTTGAGCTGGTGAAGTTGCTAATTGATAAAAGAGTTTTGAAGAATAAATGGGTGCTCAGGATAAAACTTGAAGAACACAGTTTCTAGCCACGATTCAAAGCTAGATTAGTTATTAAGGGATTCAACCAAAGGAAAGGGATTGACTTTGATGAGATCTTTTCACCAGTAGTGAAGATGACATCCATTCGTACAGTGCTAGGATTAGCTGCAGTTCTCGATTTGGAGATCGAGCAGATGAATGTGAAGACTATCTTCCTTCATGGTGACTTGGAGGAAGAGATATACATAGAATAGCTATAGGATTTTAAAGAAAAAGGAAAAGAGGGTTATGTTTGAAAGTTAAAGAAGAGCTTATATAGCTTGAAGCAAGCACCGAAACAAATGGTACAATAAGTTTGAGTCAGTTATGGGGGAGCAAAGCTACAAGAAGACCACTTCAGATTACTGTGTATTTGTAAAGAAATTCTCTGATGATAATTTTATTATTTTGTTACTCTATGTGGATGACATGTTAATCGTTGGCCAGAATATTTTCAGAATCAGCAATATGAAGAAGCAATTGAGTAAGTCTTTTGCTATGAAAGACTTAGGGCCAGCATCACAAATTCTTGGCATGAAGATTAGAGAGAGATGCCAAGAAATTGTGGTTGTCACAGAAGAAGCACATTGAGAAAGTACTTTAGAGATTCAATATGGACAAGGCTAAAGCTGTTAGTTATCCTCTTTCTAACCACTTTAAAATTAACCTTGAAACAATGTCCTTCCACAAAAAAAGAGAATGAAGAAATGGTTGGAGTTTCATATGCTTCAGCAGTTGGAAGTTTGATGTATGTCATGGTGTGCACACAGTCAGATATTGCTCACTCAGTAGGAGTAGTAAGTTCGTTCCTTTCTAATCTTGGTAAAAAACATTGGGCTGCGGTGAAATGGATTCTGAAATATCTTTGTGGAACCTCCAAAATATGTTTATGCTTTGGAGGTGGTAAACATGTGTTAGTTGGATACACAGATACAGATATGGCAAGCGATGTTGACTCGAGAAAATCTGCATCAGGTTATTTGATTTTATTTGCAGGGGGAGCTATGTCATGATAGTCAAGGTTATAAAAGTGTGTTGCTTTCTCAACAACTAAAGCAGAATTTATTACTGCAACAGAAGCATGCAAAGAACTCATGTGGATGAAGAAGTTCTTAGAAGAACTTGAATTTCAGCATGATAAATATTCACTTTATTGTGATAGTTAGAGCGTTATTCACCTTGGAAAGAATTTCTCCTTCCACTCAAGATCAAAGCATATTGATTTGAGATATCACTGGATCAGAGATGTGTTGGAGAAGAAGCTTTTACAGCTTGAAAAGATTCATACTGAAGAGAATGGTGCAGACACGTTGACAAAAATTCTTGCAAGAGAAAAGTTTAAATTTTATCGATTATCTACAGGAATGACAGTTAATTTATATGGTTGGTAGGTAGAGAATTATTGAATAATACCAACCATGTTGTATTTTTTTGACTAATTAAAAAAAAACCTAGTTAAAAATGGTTGTTGGCCTAATTAAGTTAGGCCAACAACCACATGGGAAGGTCTATATATATATATATATCATTTTCCTTCCTCATCAAAAATATAATTAGAGAGAAAAAATATGAGAGAAAATATTTAGAGAGAAGAAAAAATATTATTTGTGAAATAATATTTTGTAAGTGATAAAATAGTGAGATTTTATTTTTTAAGTATTTGGAAAACACTAATCACTATTTTGGATTTATCTCAATTGTGAGTGTTGTATTTCTAGAATATTTTCTAGAAAAGTATTTCTCTTATAATTCTACTATTTATTAGTAAAAGAAATCATTTGGAGTTTGGCCCGTGGATGTAGCCCAAATTAAAAGGGTGAACCACGTTAAATTTGGTGTGCTATTTTGTCTAAATTTTACAGCTATTATTAAGGGTAATTATTTTGTTATATTGTACTATTAATTATTCGAATAAAATTCTGTCTAAGGAGATTGAATTTTAAGCGAGACCGTCTATGACCCCTCCAACCTTTTTTGAGAATTTTTTAACATTTATTTTTAGAACAATATTTCATATACTATTTTCTTATATAATAACAAATAATTTGCATGTTATTAACACCCAGTGCATAACACTTAATTGGCTATTAGTCTTTTTTTCTTCTTTTTTCGCTTACTTGTATTATTTAAAAATTTCGTTATCATTACACTTGGACGATCTCTTTTGAGTAATACAAGTAAACGAAAAGAGAAGTAAAAATTATAAGGTTCAATATGATATTTTTGTTTTTCCTAACTCCAAAATTAATAAACTATAAATCTAGTTTAGAAAAAATCTTTATCATTCAATAATCAATATCATAGAAAATTATTCATAACCACAAACTATACCTTCCAACAAAAAAAAAAGAATATTTCAACTTTCAACCTCATTTAAGCATATTTACCACAAACTATACCTTCCAACAAAAAAAAAAGAATATTTCAACTTTCAACCTCATTTAAGCATATTTTTCTCTAACCAATCATAAACAAAATCTAAACTTTTCTAAAATAGGCTAAAATTTTCTCATTAAATAGACAATAACTCAAGTTTTTGAAAAGTACCCACTTTCACATACATAAAAACAACTCAAAATTTTTCAAAAATAATTATTAATGGCTTTGAAGGTCTTCAGCTCCTCCATTAATACAACTTCCATAGTTGTTCTGGTTTTGATAATTACAATGACATGCATGAACACAAGCAAATCAATAATTATTAATAATACTTGTTTAAAATCTTGCATTTCTCAATGTATTGCTCAAACAGGATCATCTAATCAATGTCCTCGTGCTATTGAGAAACTGAAGTTTTGTTCAACTTCAGTTGACTTGCAAGAGTAACAAAATTGGAAAGACTTGCAGCACAGATCGAATTGTGAAGACAGATTGAAATCAGTCTTCAAGTGGGAGATTATTAAGAAAATTACATCATTTGAAGAGTTAAAAATGGAGGTTTATTTTTTTGTCAAAAATAGAGGTGCCTAATTTTATCAAAAATTGAGGTGTCTAACTATTATTAAAATTTCACCAACCTAATTTTTTGAAGCATATATAAACCCATTATATCTCATTTGAAAAATCATCCCAAAAATTATAGAGTTTGAGAGTTTTAGAAAGTTTGCGAGAAAAACTTAAAAAAATAAGCTTGTAAAAGAATTTTATGAAGAAAATTCTTAGGTAAAATTGTGGGTGTGAGTTGTGAGTTATGAGTGTTGTAAATACTTTGAGTATTTTCTCCCTTCAATAAAATAATCTGCAGCAGGTCAGGAGACGCAGGTACAATTGGCCGAACTCTGTTATCAATTTTGTGTGTATTATTTTTCGTTGTTATTTTAATTCTCACTCATCTGATTTATAGAAAAATCTACGTAATTTTTCTAACAACTGATATCAGAGCTACTGGTTGAGAATTCTGTTAATTTTTTAATTACCAAAAAAGATCCAGAGAAAGTCAAATTCGAGTGGGAGTGATGACTACAGACGAAAGAAAGGTAAAAATTAAAAAAATCAATGGTCCATATTTCAGCTTTTGGAAGATGCAGATTGAAGATTATCTGTATCAGAAAAATTTTTATCAACCTCTCTCTGAAAAGAAGCCAGATGATATGAAGGAAGAAGATTAGAAACTTCTAGATAGACAAGCTCTCAGAGTTATCCGATTAACGTTATCCCTCAATATTGCTTTCAACATAGCAAAAGAAAATACTACGGCGGGTCTTATGAAGGATCTCTCCAATATGTATGAGAAGTCATCGGCCTCTAATAAAGTTCACTTGATGAGGCGGTTATTCAATTTGCAGATGACAGAAGGAGCATCGGTAGCTCAACATCTAAATGAACTCAATACAATCACAACCTAGTTGAGTTCAGTTGGGATTGAATTTGATGAAAAAATACAAGCATTAATACTTTTGTCTTCTTTACCAGAAAGTTGAAATGATACTGTCACAACTATGAGTAGCTTATCGGGAAGCAAAAAGTTAAAATTTGATGATGTTCGTGATCTGGTTCTCAGTGAAGAGATCTGACGGAGAGAGTCTGGTGAATCGTCAACTTCTTCAGTTTTGCATACAGAGTCAAGAGGAAGAAATTAAACCAGAGAAAATAGGTATGACAAATCTAATCACCCAGGAAGATCAAAGGACAGGAGGTCCAAATCAAAGAATTTCAATAATTTTCATAACTCGAAGACCATCGAGTGATGGAACTGTGGAAAGACCAGGCACTATAAAAATCAGTGCAAGAGTGCATCGAAGGACCAAGAGGTGAAGGCGGAAGCAAATATTACTGTCACATTGGGAAAAGATGATGCGTTGATATACTCTTTAAATATCAAAGAGGACTCTTGGGTGTTAGACTCCGGAGCATCGTTCCATGCTACTTCGCAAAAAGAATTCTTCGAGAGGTATGTCCTTGGAAATCTTGAAAAGGTATATCTTGGTGATGATCAACCTTGTGATATTATTAGTAAATGTATAGTGAAGATTAAGTTAAACGGGTCAATTTGGGAGCTGAAGGATGTTAGGCATATTTCCGCCCTAAGAAAGAATTTAATCTCAGTAGGGCAGTTGGCTAGTGAAGGCTTCACTACAATCTTTCATGGTGATGACTGAAAGATTTCAAAGGGAGCAATGGCTGTTGCTCGGGGCAAAAAGAGTGGTACTCTTTACATGACAGTGGGAGCATGTTGTTCAATTGCAGTTGTAGTAAAAAACGAAAATTTCAATTTATGACACCAGAGACTTGGCCACATGAGTAAGAAATGAATGAAAATTATGCACTCAAATGGAAAACTTCCAAGTCTACAGTCAGTTGAGATAGACATCTGTAAAGATTGCATACTTGAAAAGCAGAAGAGGGTAAGCTTTCAGATAAGTGGTAGAACTCCAAAGAAGGAAAAGCTAGAGCTCGTTCGCTTGGATGTTTGAGGACTAACGGCAACTTCATCCATTGGTGAAAAATACTACTTCATGACTTTCATCGATGACCACTCTAGAAAAATATGGGTTTACTTTCTAAAGTATAAGTCTGAAGTGTTTGAGACTTTTAGGAGATGAAAAGCTATGATGGAAATGAGACAGGTCTGAAGATTAAAAGACTCAGAACCGATAATGGAGGTGAATTTGAAGACATCATATTCAAGAAGTTCTGCTATGAGCACAGGATCAGAATGAAGAGAATTATACCAGGTACACCTCAACACAATGGTGTAGCAGAGAGTATGAATTGAACGTTGACAGAAAGAGCCAGAAGCATTCGTATACAGTCAGGTCTACCGAAGCAGTTCTGGGCAGAAGCAGTCAACACATCAGCTTACTTGATCAACCGAGGCCCGTCGATTCTATTGGAATATAGAATACCAGAAGAGGTATGGAGCGATAAAGAAATAAAACTATTACATCTAAAAGTTTTTTGTTGTATAGCATATGTACATATTAGTGATCAAAGTAGAAATAAGCTTGATTCCAAATCTAAAAAATGCATCTTCATGGTGAGGATGAGTTTGGCTATCGCATTTGGGATGATAAAAATAAGAAGGTGATTCGCAGCAGAGATGTAATTTTCAATGAAAAAGTGATGTACAAGGATATGAATAAAATTGATGTCAATGATACAGAGTAGAGTGAGCCAGTATTTGCAGATATAGATGATGTCTCAGATAGTCCGACGATGAAACTGATTGTAGCAAGTCCTCAGCTAGAGGAACTTATTGAGCAAAGCAGAGTGCAGTAGTCCGACACACCACAACCTCCTACTCCAACTCTTGTATTGAGAAGGTCAGGCTCTCCTTGATCAGTGAGCAACAAATAGTTCAATTCTAACCAGACATGGGAACTAGTTGAGCTACCTGTTGAGAAGAAGGCACTTCACAACAAATGGGTGTACCGGGTACAAGAGGAGCATGATGGTTTCAAGAGATACAAAGTCCGACTAGTTGTCAAAGGATTTTAGTAGAAGAAAGGAATTGATTACACCGATATTTTTGCTCCTGTTGTGAAACTCAATACTATCATATTAGTGTTGAGCATTGTTGTCATTGAAGATCTTTGCTAACGGAGATTCAGATATGGAGGATATCAAAAGGTTGAAGCAGCAATTGTCAAAGAAATTTGACATAAAAGACTTAGGTCTAGCAAAGAAGATTCTTGGAATGCAAATCATAAGAGATAAGCAGAAAAGACTTTTACAGTTATCTCAGACAGAGTACATCAATCGTGTTTTGCAAAGATTCAACATGGGTGACGCCAAGCCAGTCAGCACACCCTTAGCTAGTCACTTTCGTCTATCTAAGGATCAATCCCCTCAGACGGAGGAAGAAAGAGAACTCATGGCTAAGGTTCCTTACGCCATTGGAAGCTTGATGTATGTAATGGTTTGTACAAGACCAGACATTGGCTATGCAGTGGGAGTTGTGAGCAGGTTTATGTCAAATCCAGGAAAAACTCATTGAAAAGCTATAAAATGGATTTTGAGATATCTACGGGACACCACAGAAAAATATTTGTACTTTGGTAAAAGAGAATTAAAAGTACAAGGCTATGTAGATGCAGATTTTAAAAGTGAAGTTGATCGCCGAAAAAATACCACCGGTTATATATTTAATGTTGAAAATACAGCGGTTAGTTGGATGTCGAAGTTACAGAAAATTGTCACTATATCTACTATAGAGGCTGAGTATGTGACAGTGACTGAAGCCAATAAAGAGATGATATGGCTTCAAAGTTTGTTAACTGAGCTGGGATTCAAATAGGAGAATAATATCTTATACGGTGATAGTCAGAGTGCGATACACTTGGCAAAGAATTCAGCATTTCATTCTAGAACCAAACATATTGGACTACGTTATCACTTCATCAGAACTCTGCTGGAGGATGAGGTGCTAATATTGGAGAAGATCCAAGGAAGCAAGAATCCAGCAGATATGTTGACAAAGACGGTGGCTATTGAGAAATTGAAGTTGTTTTCAACTTCAGTTGGCTTACAAGAGTAACAAAATTGGAAAGACCTGCCACACAGATCGAGGTGTGAAGACAAATTGAAATCAGTCTTCAAGTGGGAGATTATTAAGAAAATTACAAAATTTGAAGAGTAAAAAATGGAAGCATATTTTTTGTAAAAAATGGAGTTTTATTTTTTTATTAAAAATGAAGGTGTCTAATTTTGTAAAAAATAAAGATGTCTAACCATTATTAAAATTTTACCAACTCAATTTTTTGAAGCCTATATAAACTCCTTATATCTCATTTGGAAAATCATCCTAAAAATTAGAGAGTTTTAGAAAGTTTAAGAGAAAAGCTTTAAAAAATATATGCTTGTAAAAGAATTTTATGAAGAAAATTCTTAAGTAAAATTTTGGGTGTGAGTTGTGAGTTATGAGTGTTATAAATACTTTGAATATTTTCTCCCTTCAATAAAATAATCTGTAGCAGGTCCGGAGACGTAGACACAATTGGTCGAACTCCGTTATCAATTTTGTATATGTATTATTTTTCGTTGTTTATTTCAATTCTCACTTATCTGATTTATAGAAAAATCTGTATAATTTTTCCAACAACATCATGTTACATTGATTTTTATATATTAAAATTTTTTTTTGAGATAATTCATAATACAATTACTATTATACAATATATACGATTTTGTGTTATAATAAAAGTCTTATTTGATTTATTAAGACTTAGTCTATAGTCAAATTATATAAATATATATCCTAATCTTTTAAAATTTTTAATATTATCAATTATTAAATAAATAAAAATAATTAAGAAAACAAAATAAATATAAAATAACAAATTCTAAGTTTATAAAAAAATATTTGCTTCAGAAAAAAGTTTATAAAAAATATTTTTATACAAAAAGTAATCTCATAAAAAATATAAAAAAAAACTCTTAAAAAGACTAAATATATCGAATAGTGATAAATTTATGTAATAAAATAACAATACGCAATTGACTGAAATTTCTATTCAATTTATTTTTTTTCCACATAAGAATGATCGTATAAAACTTGTCTGGATGAAATCTGGTTTTACAATTTATTTTTCCATTAAATATATCAGAAATTCTGTTGAATATTCTTTTGTTGTCACCGATTTTTTGTCTTAATATCAAGCATTATTTCTTAATTTTCATTTTGTTTTAATAATAAGCGTTATATCAAATTCCATTTTCAAGTCCAATAATTTCTATTTATCATTTTGAAGACCAATATTATTCTCACATTAATCTTAAAATTTGACTCATTTTGAAATGAATCATTTCTAATTTTATAAACCATAGTTTAATTGTCAAAATATTATTGTTCTATTGATTCCCAATTCAAAATCATTGCATTTTGAGAGCGTTTCCCATAATCATATAAAATAAATAAAGAATATAAAATATCTTAATTTTTATTAATATATATATATATATAATAAATAAAGAATATAAAATATCTTAATTTTTATTAATATAACCAAAGTAAATCATTTTTGCCAATAACATATAATTTGGGTAGTCTCTTTATTGTCCAGTTCACTAATATTATGAAAATTTTTCTAATTTATGTGAGCATTGAAAAAAAATCATTCATATGATTCAATTCAAAATGTTATTTTTATTTTTTAGAATTATAAAGAAAAATACATTAATCTTTTTATTTATTTATTTTAGGACAAGTGAAGTTTTCAGGGATGAGTGCAGCAATTTATTTGGGGATCCTCTATCAAATTAGACAATGTTGTATTTATAAAGCAGAATTCTAAAAGATTTTTATTGAATTAAAAAAAATGTTGGAATAGAGGATGAGGGAATATTATTTTCCAAGTAGACAACCTCATTATCATATGAGTGGCCATGTGCTCACAAAGGATATAAATTTGATGCATTAGTACGTTTATATACTTCTTAAAATTCAAAGTCTCTCTCTCAAGATTGCAATGTGCAATTGGTCTATATGTATACAATGACATACAAGTTGGCTAATAATAAACTTGATTATGGACGAGCTTCAGATCTCAATTAGTAAAAAATATTATGGCCAGATGGACTGAACCTTTGAAAATGTTTGCATTTTTCAAGTTCGAACCCAATCTATTACCAGATTAGCTAACATGGCTTTTGCATAATATGAATGATTCTTGTGGTATATTTTAGAGTCGTGCAAGTGCTCAAAAAAAAAATTGAATGTACCAAAATGAAATGCGTAACTGGTGTATATGTAGTGTATACCGAAAGGCAAATGTTAGACAAGTTGATTAACATAACTTTTGAGCAGTGGGAATAATTATTGTGATATACTTTAATCCCTTCTCGTATTCAATATGTAATTTTCTTCACCAATTGATATCAAAATTCGGCCATGGCCGGGGTGGCTAGCTTAGTTATTTTTGTTTATAGATATATATATATATATATATTTTTTCCTACCTAAAATACAAAATTTATGACAAAATAAATGTCACACGAGCCAATAAGAAAAATAAGAAAAAACTAAACATGTAGTATGTCTTTGCCGTGACCAAAGCAGGTGAGGCGGTCGCTTTACGTGCCACGTCTTCCCTCCAACAAAACGAAAGTCTTTCATTTCGTCCAGAATTTGCCATCGCTAACCATCGCCATATTCGATTTTTCTTAGATTCTTTTGTTTTCTAGGCTCGGTTCTTTCTATGTCACCGCCACCTCCGACGCCGTAACCACCATCACCCCTACAACCAAGACTTCAAGATTTTTTCTGTTTATTCTAATTATTCTAATGTGCAAATCAAAAAAGAGTACTGAAATAGCCCAATCTCTAACCCCAAAAGCCCACTCCTCCTCTTCAAAATCATCTACCAATCGTCTTGATTACCCATCTTCTTCATTAAGATCCTCTGTTAATTTATCTTCTTCAAGCTATTATAACCCTTTTAAGCACAATTCAACTTCTTTTTCTTCTTCTATTTCAAGCGAAAGGTCTCTCAAAAGCCTTAAAGATGCGTCTTTACCAGAAAATCCCAACATTTATGATTTTCTTGAAATTCGCAGAGCTACCAACAACTTTCTTTCAAAACCCTTTTCTTCTTCTTCTTCCTCCACCTCATGGCGGTGCCAGATTCGCCGGAAAGAGGTGATTGTAATTCAAAGGAAGTTCCACCGCCGCGACCCAATTCAATTACCAGAGCTTCAGCAGAAGTTATCCACTATCTGTAGGAGTCATCACAGTAGCTTGATTAAGCTTCTGGGTGTGGCTACTTCAGGGAATTATATATATCTTGTTTATGAATTCGTTGATGGCGCTAATTTAGCTACTTGTCTTAGAAATCCAAAGAACCCCAATTACACAGTTCTATCAAATTGGCTTTCCCGGATGCAAATTGCTACAGATATTGCTCATGGTCTTGATTATATTCACCATTGTACAGGTTCAAATTCAGGGTTTGTGCATAATCATATAAAGTGTTCGAGTATTGTTGTGGCTGAAGATACATTAAATGCCAAGATATGTCATTTTGGGACTGCAGAGTTATGTGGGGAAATGGATAGGACTGAGAAATCGGAAATCAAAAGTCTTGATCGGAGTAACAGTAGAGGCCTGAAAATTGAAGGGACAAGAGGGTACATGGCGCCGGAGTTTCAAGAAACTGGATTAGTGACACAGAAATGCGATGTGTATGCTTTTGGAGTGGTTGTTTTGGAATTGGTGTCGGGAGAGGAGGCATTGAAATATATATTTGATGAAGGGAGTGGAGGGTATAGGAGAGTTAGTGTGATTGAGAAAGCAAGGGTGGCGGTGGCCGGCGGAAGAGGAAGTGGGGTTAGGACATGGGTGGACAGGAGATTGAAAGATTCATACCCAGTGGATGTGGCGGAGAAAATGGTGGTTCTTGGGTTGGAATGTGTGGCGGAGGAGCCGTTTAAACGGCCGGATATGGAGCAAGTTGCTACTAGAGTGTCTAAATTGTATTTGGAATCCAAGAATTGGGCTGAAAAAATTGGTTTGCCGACTGATTTCTCTGTTTCTATGGCTCCTAGATGAAGAACTCAAAGAAATCTGTACATAGATCAGTAGACTGACCCATCAAATATTTAGAACTCGAATTGGAGATAAAAAGAGTAATAATCATTCCCTGCTAGAATGATTTCTTTTGATTCATGATGTTTCTTTGAAATTTTTTTTTATATACATGTATAAAAATTTTAGAGAGCCATTCTTTTAAAGAAATGAGTTAAATGTTGAGAGCATTTTTAGTTGCTTCTCTTTTATGGTATTTTGTTGCAATTAAATGATTGATGAGAAATGATATTGGTGGTTGAACTCATTGCCCCCTATAAAAATTATTAAAAATTTGTTTAAATATGCTATGTTCCATCCCAAATGCTATTTATTTGCGTTATTCTGATAATGTTATTGTGTTTATATACATATATATATATATATATGTATGTATGTTTCTGAAGAAATGTCAGTGGAGCTTAAGTCTTTTTGTTATCTAAAAATTTTTAAAAAATAAATTTATTTAAAAAATTGTATATGATCATATAATATTTTATTTTTATTCGAACTTATCGTACAAATATATTTATTCTTATTACATTTATACAATTAAATATTTAAGGGTGAAATAATTATTGTAAGTACATTATTGAAAAAAAAATTCATAAATAGATGATGAGAACAATGACTTAAGTTGGGGATATTTAACATGATTTTGTCTATCTCTTACGCTAAACCTACTGCAGGGATCCTGTAAACTGGCGTGTCCAATTACTAATTAAAATGATAAATTAATTAAAAAATATTATATAATAATTTTTTTAGAAAATAAAAAATAATTAGGAGTCGATAATATAATACAAACATAAATAAGTGAAATTACAAAATAAAATAATAATTTATTATATTTTTATTCATTCTATAGCCGTATAATAACATAGCAATATGATACAAATGAAAGTTCTATTTATTAATTATGAAAAGTTTAAATTGGAAAATTATATTTTCTACTAGATCAGCTTAATTATAGTAATATAAAATTTATATAATGTTTGTATCTAAAGTGATGCATATATTCATATTTGATTTTTTTTTATTTTCAACAAATAAAGAAAAAATTATTTTTTATTAATTTTTTAAAAAATATTTTTTATTAATTTTTAAAAAAATTATTTGAGTTTAATTTTCTAGTTAAAAATATATTATTATTATTATTATTTTAATCTCACTCAATTATAAATTCAATCAATCTTGTTCAACATTTAATATTTATGTCAATACAACAACAACAACAACTAAGTTTTAGTCCCAAACAAATTGGGGTCGGCTGTATGGATCCTCAACAAAATAAGCTCAAAAGACACCAAAAAAGATACTCCAGCCTTAAGCTCCTTCCAAGACACGGATTTTACGTTTCCATTAAAGTCTGTCATTAATCAAATTCGCATCAAGATCTAAGACACGTAAATCTCTTACTATCACTTCATTCCACACAGTTCTAAGTCTTCCACAACCTCTAGCCCCCTCAATCAACAAATTCTCATACTTACGAACCGCAGCATTAGGAGGTCTTCTTAAAACATGTCCATACCATCTAAGTCTTCCTTCCCTCACCTTATCTCCGACATCCGCTACTTGGACTTTTTGTCGAATATGAACATTCTTAATTTTGTCCAGTCTGGTATGTTCACACATCCATCTTAGCATCCTCATTTCTGTCACACTCATCTTATGCAAATGTTATCCCGTTGGTGCCCAACACCCACTACCATAGAGCATTGCAGGTCTAACAACCGTCCCATAGAATTTACCTTTCACTTTCAGAGGTATTTTCTTATCACATAAAATTTCAGTTGCACCCTTCCACTTCAACCACCCTACCTGTATTTTGTGAGTCACATCTTCATCTATACAGCCATTATTCTGGAACACCGAACCCAAATATTTGAACTGCTTGATTTTAGGAACCAAAACTCCATCCAACTTAACCTCATGTTCTTGCTTCTTCCTTAGACTGAACTCACAGTGCATATATTCTGTTTTACTTCTACTTAACTTAAAACCCTTGTTCTCAAGGATTTTTCTTCACACTTCCAACTTACGGTTTACACCAGCACTAGGAGAATATAATTAACATATTAAAATATATAAATAAAATGAAAAATTAGAAAAGTGATATAATTTAATTTTCTCTAAATAATAAATATTAAATTTTGTATAATAAATATTAAATTTTGTAATAATTTCTCCAATTTTGGTTCAGTTCTATAATTGCAGTATTTTTTTTTACAAAATTAAAAAAAAAAGCTAAAAAAATAAAAAAAATTATATAATATATAGACGCCCAAATCCAAAAACAATTTAGCTTCTGTTCATTGCCCGTTGCCAGAAGAAGCTGAGGAAGAATTAGAAAAAAAAAATATATGGCAACTTTAACCGCTTCCTGTTGTGCAGTTCCTTCTTCTTCTTCTTTTTCTTTTAATAAGCTATTCAATTCAAGAAACTCCATAGCAGAACCACTGGGTTTGTTTTCTTTTACACCAAAACCCCACACCCCAATCTCTCTTTCAACAAGCGTTATGGCTATTTCCATCAGGCAAAAGCCTCTCAGGAATTTTCTTAGAGGTGATTTCTTCAATACCCATTTGTTATTAATTGCTAATTTTTATTGGGTCTTATCTCTTCTCAACTAATTTTTTTGTTTGAGTTGAATATTTTGGTTGGAATTTTTTAGTCCAATTATGGTGTTTTGGTGGGTTGAGTTCTAGATTATGTCACTGAGATGTGAATTTCGATAGTACTGCTTACTTGGGTGGTTTGGAAATAGAAATATTAGTGAATTGATCAGTATAGGTGGTTAAGTTTGGGAAAGAAGGATGGATTTGGGAGCATTCGGGGAATTGAAGTGAAATATAATTTCTAATAGCGCTTAGTTAGGTGTAATATGTCATTTTGAAGATAAAAAGAATAGGGACTAGAATAGAGTAATTACAGTGCTTTCTTATCTTTGAATTGCTAATGAAAGGCAAGAAAAAGAAAACTTAAGCTGCATTGGGTTCAAATGTATGTGAACTTTTATGCATTTTGAAAATAAAACTTTAGGTCTAAATGGGTTTTGATATTTTGTAGGTTCTGGTTATTAATCAATCCAAGCCATCAAAAGCAACGATAGAAAGTTCATTAAAGTTATGATTTTTTATTTTGTGAATATGAAAATTAGTAGATTGAAATAAATTTATCTTTTTTTTTCCCCTTTTCCTTTGAGTTCATTTATATTAGACAATACTAGTATAGCAAGATGAATGTAAAAAATTAGTAAATTCAGTTGTTCTTGGTATGGTTGTATGAAAGATACCTCAAACTTTTTTTAATTCTGCAAAACAATTTCTGGTATGCCAAAAGGATTGTGCTATGAATCCAATTGGTTATTTAAAAAATATATGAAAAGAAAAATAGCAAAAATTGGACTTTATATGACTCGATATTTCCATTTTTGAATCCAAATAGCACTTGGGCCTTGGCTCAGCTGATATACTAGACTTAGGATGGATCCTAGCTGAGGCTAAGCAGCCCAGTATAGGAAAGAGATGAATACGACTCTATGAGACTTGCAATTACTAAAACACATAAAAGAGCAGTGAAGAGAGTGTGTTTTTTGGTATCCTCACCTGTTATGAATAATTAGGACTTATCTTATGGAAAATGATTGACTGAATGAATGCTCAGACTTTCCTAGTTCAATGTTAGAAGTGAATTCAAGTTTATTTTGTAGTGTGCTGCTTGATTGTTTAGAAAAGTAATTTAAACAAGAGTATCCCTTGCTTATCAATTTTAAGGACAACCTTGATGTGAGGAAATCAATATCTTATATATTTTCTTTTTGCAGTGAGAGCAGTGGCTGCTCCAGCAGAAGATGTTGCTGGATTTGATGATATGGTTTCTGGGACACAACGGAAGTATTACATGCTTGGTGGAAAGGGAGGAGTAGGAAAGACCAGTTGCGCTGCTTCACTTGCTGTGAAATTTGCAAACAATGGGCACCCCACCTTAGTGGTTTCAACTGATCCAGCACATTCTTTGAGTGATTCTTTTGCTCAGGTTTGAGACTGGAAAGTACATTATTATTCTGTTTCCTGAGATTTGCTTTGCGCTTAAAAGTGCAACTTGACATAGGAGATATTATACTTATGTGTATGTTTATCATTTAGAATTTAACTGGTGGGACTCTAGTACCTGTTGAAGGGCCTGATTACCCGCTGTATGCACTTGAGGTGTGTGAAAAAAAACTTGTAAATTTTTTTATGTAACAGTAATTCGTGTTCCTTTTACTCCAAAGCAGTTGATAAAATAATAGAAAGAACTATTTTATTATGAGTGTATGGAGGTTTTATTGTTTATGCGCTGTGTAAGATTTGTAGTTTTACAACAGATAAACCCTGAAAAGGCTAGGGAAGAATTTCGTACTGCATCTCAGAAAAATGGAGGAACTGGGGTCAAAGATTTCATGGAGGGCATGGGCCTTGGAATGCTTGTTGAACAGGTAGTGTAGTTGTTCATCTGTTGTTGTTCTATTACTTTATCAATTTACCATTTTTTTTGAAGTCCTCAATCATAGTGCTCATATTCACCACCATGTAAGTGCACTCGATGCTAATTAAGATTGGATTTTAAGGCCATGACATGTTAGAAAAGTAGCTATCGTGCTATTTGCACCTCCATTTTGTGCTTTGAATATCTCCTTTCCCATCTTAATAGAAATACTAATGGAGAATATATTTATATAATTGAGGTTTTCCTTGTTGTGGTAGCTGCTTCTGTTGTTGTGTTCCCTGACCTATTTGTCATGCTTTCTTTGACAAAGTTAGGAGAGTTGAAATTGGGAGAGCTGCTGGATACACCTCCTCCTGGTTTGGATGAAGCTATAGCAATTTCAAAAGTAGGTTTTTCCACTTTGTTCATTTTGCTTTTGTACTGCATATGGCCTGTCTTTTTCTTTTCTTGCTTCCTTGGTCTTGTTGATTATACTGCATCTTGGCAGGTGATGCAATTTCTAGAATCTCAAGAATATAGCATGTTTACTCGAATAGTTTTTGATACTGCACCTACGGTGAGCAAAAGCACCATACTTTAATGTGATAATTTCCAAAATGAATCAGTTGAGGTTCATGATTGCTTATCTCAGGGCCATACATTGCGACTCTTGTCCTTGCCAGACTTCCTGGATGCATCCATAGGCAAGATATTGAAGGTGGAAAAGCCAACCTCAAAACCTACTTGTCATTTTTGTTAAATCAATTCATAAAAAATCTATAAAACCATCAGGAAGGTTAATTTTAGTTTCTTGTCTAGTAAATATATTATTGAGGAGCATAGCTCATTGGAAGTTTCTTATATTCTGACCACAAAGAAGATCACAATTTCTACTCTTTATATGGCTCTAATATCTTTTAAATATTATTCTCAACTATTTTGCATATCTAATGATGACAAAGCCTTGGATTGTGATGAATACCTTAATGTATCCCCATCATTAATGAAGTGTTATTTCCTTTATTTTTCTGCTGAGCTTTTATGAGTTAAACTTGACTATTTTTCATTTAAAGTTCATGATTATACTGTTACATTTTATGTACCATGCATCTGTAGTTCTACATGTGAGAGGATTTCCCATGGGAGGATAGATGTTTCTAGATTTTGTAAAAAACAACAAATGTTGCACTTCATAAACTATATAAATTAGAGGACCTCATCATGCATGTGTCTGGATGGAATTCATAATAGATTGAATTTAGCAACTGTGTTGCTTTCTTTACCCTATTTCTCGCTACTTTTGCCTCTTTTCATAGTGAGTTCACTTCTCCATGCAAAAAGATGTTTCATGTTATCTTCACACTGAAGTATTTGCTGAAGGTACTGATGTTTCTGTTTGCTATAACATGAATGTTATATATCTGAATCTTTTCCTTTTGAGATAGCTCTCTTTTTGTTTTCGCCTGTATTGTTTCATGAAGAATGTGATTAAGTACTGGAAACCACAATTCTTTATTCTATTTATGCATCTATTATTAATTTTTCATTTGAGTGGACTTACCCCTTGCCTCTTGAAACAAATTCTTATTTTGTTGCTATAAATTGTATTTTATTGCAGCTTAAACAAAAAATATCTTCTGCCACATCTGCCATCAAATCTGTTTTTGGACAAGAAGAAACCCGACAGGATGCTGTAAGCCTGAAGTCACTAGGAGATGATCTTGTGCTCAGTTCATTTAGTTATCTTACTTTTGTTTTATTATATATGTATGTTTGCAGGCTGACAAATTGGAACGACTGAGGGAAAGGATGATAAAAGTGCGTGAGCTTTTTCGTGACACAGACGCAACAGAGTTTGTCATAGTTACAATTCCCACGGTAATAGAATTCTAGAATTTTATTCATACAGTCTCTCTATGTCTTGCTGAATGCTGATTGAAGGGTGATAACTGTGATAGCCTTGTAGGCTTGGCAATGAACCCATTTCTTTTTTATATTAATGGAAAAGCACATATTTTCCTATTTATCGTTTTATTGTGTTCTTCTGAATGCTGCTTTGCTTATGAACTGGGGACAGGTAATTTAGTATGGATCTTTAGCAATTTAGATGCATCATTGAATGTCCAAATAATAAATGGATGATTCCTGTGTTACGTGTCAGAAAGATAGTTAAGGGTATATGCCGGTAGCTCGATGTTTACCCATTTGATTTTTTTATTCTCAGGTAATGGCAGTCAGTGAGTCCTCCAGGTTGCGCGTCTCCTTAAAGAATGAAAATGTTCCTGTTAAGAGACTTATCGTTAATCAAATTCTTCCTCCATCTGCATCTGACTGCAAATTTTGTGCAATGAAAAGAAGGGTATAATTCCATCTGCGTCTTGTAGGCTTTAAATTGTTTGAGCCAAATTATGATATTATATTACAAGTACTGTAAGTTTTGATATCATTAATTTTCTATTAAAAACCTTTCAGGATCAAGCACGTGCGCTTGATATGATAAGAAGTGATCCAGAACTCTCCAGTTTGACGTTGATACAAGCACCCCTAGTTGATGTAGAGATCAGAGGTGTTCCGGCTCTTAAATTTTTGGGGGATATTATATGGAAATGAGCATCTGCAGAATGACATCTGAAAGTACAAGACATTTGAATCTTGTCACTAGGCTAGCCAAGTTAATTATGTTTTACTGAGCAGAAGTTCCATTACACTAGCAAATTAGAAACCATTTTGCCTGTAGCAATTGAAAGATACAGGAGAAGATGAAGCCTTCTCTGATACTGTTGAATATCAAGCAAGAAGCCATGCAAGGCAACACTTTTGACCCAGATACCAAATTTGGATTATGAAAGCTCCTGTTTTTGAGGATCTAGAGAGTGAAATACCATTACATCTTAAACTTTTACTCTTGTGCATATTGAGACATAACTAAAGGGTAAATACATAATTCTTTTGGAAAGTAATTACTCGTCTTTTATCATTGCTTCTTTTAGCGTGTACATATCAGCTATCTGAGCAAAACTCCTTATGTCTTTGCAAGTTACTGAAGACAATTTCTTCTGTATTAAATTTGTGCTGTACTTGCAATCAAATTTAACTCATAAGCAATCATTATTCCATCTTATATGTGGATCATCTGTTCATTATTAGTTGGCGAGTTATATAATGATCATTTATCAGAGAATGACTTTGTTTATCAAATGATTGAAGAGCGAGAACCATTTTATTACTGATATAATGACTATCAAATCTAAAAATACAATAAAATTTAAGTTACGCAATTATAATATTTTCAATCAAATAACTATAAATAAAAATTTAATACTATAACACAATTTCATTAAATCGATTTCATACCACAAAATTCTATGCTTAAATGTAATACAATATATATAATTAGAATTTAATAAAAATACAACTAATATAAATCTTTCAAATAGAGGATGCTTAAGATCATGTATCCATACTCTACAAACTCGTTACAGGTTTCATCCAAACCCGCTATAAAACTACACATATATCTATCAAGAATTGAGTTATTTATAACGATGATAAATGAGAAAATCTAAGAAAAACAAGCTGTTAATAGAAGGTTGCAGTAGATATGTAGATATACCCGAGACAATACTACAAAACTTGGCCAAATCTCATTCATATATATATTTCAATTACTCTCTCTTTATGAATCAATGTACTGAATGTTAAGGGTGACATTGCCTCCAGATGCTGCAGATTTCATATACATACTGGCAGCGTACAATTGCCAAAAGAATGGTGTTTGGAGTGTCAAACTCATTTCTTTTTTAATGTTATCATACCAAAGAAAGCCATGAAACGAGTGATTATGCCGATGAGGATGAGAATGAATATACAAAGACCCCAATGATTAAGATTATACCCACTTTTCAGAAGCGAACCGCAGCGAGTAATCAACCACACTCCATAATACCTGAATGGAGAAGAAAAAGAAAAAAGAATTCTCAGTTCATGCCTCATCAAATATCAGGAAATATTTTTTAAGATTTAAATTACAGTCATTAACACATCTTAAATTTGGCATTTTCCTTGGATAAATATGAGCCTCATCTTGGTCTCAACTCTCAAGGCATGAAGTGAAACAAAGAACGCTCGAATTGTTGCATTCATGTAATGAACTTTGTTTGCTTGTTTATTTATTTAAATTTAAATTTAAATTTATTACACTTTGTTAAATCTATATTATTATGTTCTATGAAAATTAAGGACCAACTTAACAATGCCCCAGAAGCAGCTCACTAGATAGAGCGTGTAAGAGCTCACTAATTTAGTATAATAAAATGCAGAATTGCATGTGGCTGCAACTATTCGTTAGGTAATTTGTAACTGAGGCCATGAAGTCATGAACTTCCTTATGTAATCAATGCTGTTGGCTATGAAAGCAAATTCTTTGCACCTTTAGTACATTTTGTAACTCAGGTTTCCAGATTTACCTAGTCTAGACCGTTTTACAACAATGCATGTGCGTACCAAAGAGCACATAACATATATTTGTAAATTACTTTATGCACAAAGAAGATGATTGGCATACCTCTCAGCATTTGCAATGACAAATGCTTCCAAAGCCCATTTAGGGTAGCATATATTAGCTATGCTCTTTAAGGCTTCGCTGTCTTTTGGCCGAGTTGCAATGAGAGTCAAAACAACTGGAAGAAGCACAGACCACTGCAAAAAATGAAACTTGTCAGCATGAGTCAACTGACCTGCATGAAAATCCCAATCAATAAGCAGATGATCTTTTCAGTGTGAACAACCACTACTCACCAGCTGGGCTGGACCTGGTTCAAAAAAAATGGCCAATGCATAGGCTATTCCAGTTACACAGTAAATAAGGCAGAGCAGGACAACATAATTAGCAGTGAAGGAAGATCTTGGGTTGGTGAAAGAATAGAACATGGAGAGATACACCACAGGCTTAATCACTGTATTAAAGTGGTCAATAGTATCCTTGGCCAGAAAGTAAGCCAAGCTGCTCATGCCAGAGGCACTCTCTCTCCAGTACTGTAACTTGTCAAGGGAAAATGATCTCAGAGCCGCTATTTTTCCCAGGAGAGCTGAAATAAAAGTTATGGCAAGGAAGACAAGTTTTTTGTAAATAAAGAAATGTTAATATCAACCGATCTGCAATTAAAATCTGATAGATACAACAGTTCCAGAGCGTCACAAATGGTTATTGTGTCTTATGCCTTATTTGCAACTTTACATTCCATGGACAAATGACAAACAACCATGTGTTAGCTAGAAACTCAATCATGTCCAAGTTCTTTAAATAATGAGTATATACAAATCAGGAAAGCAAATTACTTCAAAGAAAAACTCACAGCTTGAGAGAATGAGTTAGTCCAACTTACAAACTGCAATAATGGTGTATGTGTAACCAGCACCTCCAAAAGTTTGATCATTCACTTTTGCAAGTGATCCTAAGCAGGCTCCAGCAAGCAATAAGATCAAATAATCTATTGCTTGTATTTTAGCTTCCCTTAGTCGCTGTTTACCTACCCTGCAAGATTGCAAACATGAAAGAATTATGATAATAGAGTAGAAATCAGAAACAGTTACCATGACGATGTTCCGTAGAGATTCAAGATGCTTAATGGCATTTCCCCTTTCCTAGAGGCATACTCCTGCAACTAATTATTTATTATGTTAATGCTAATATAATCTAACTAGCACTATGACAGATAAGGAAATTAATTAGTTTTTGTGTTTTTTAATGATTATATATATAATAATATTCTTTTATGAAGTTTCCAAGTAAAATTCAAATTTGTCTAGTTACAGTATATAGGGTAGAGATTAGCAACAAAATTTAACCATAATGTGGCCAAAGTCCTCATCATCAGGGTTTTACATAACCAATTACCCCTTCAATGTTAACAATTTACAACCATAAAAACACTTTCCTGTAACAGAAGACCAACTAAAAGAACCCAGGACACATGCTTAACATGTATTGCACTCAGTGGCACCTTAAACTGTCATAATTAACAAGAGTCTACCTGCCAAGGAAGTATTTGTATTGCTGGAATACACCTGGAGTTCTTCGGTTTGATAAGTCCCTGGACTTCAAAAAATTATGTCGTATCTTATCCCGGCGCAACTCCACATGGCTCTTCATATCTTGCCATAATTCCCCTGCAAAAGATTGCTCCTCCATTCCAACACTACCAAGATTTGATTCATTTGCTGGATTTACATCCACTGGGGACGCAAGTCTAGCAGCGTACCGCTGCATATCTGGTGGTATTGTGTACCCATTGTGAAGCATCCATCTGACAGGAAGCTCCTTATAATTCCCACAAGAGCTTGCACTTGGCATCACTATACCCTCCAAAATGTCAATATAGTAATCAGGGGGATTAACACGCTCTGGCACATTAATCCCAAGCCCTGCAAAGTATTCTTCAACTTTCTTTGCTGAACCATTGTAGACAATAAGGCCACCTTTTGCCAGAAGTACCAAGTCATCAAACATTTTGAACAAGGTGTAGCTGAAAAAGAAGTTCTAGATATTAAGGGAAAAGTAGTTGCAGAAGTAACCACATTTGAACTATACCAAGAATACAAACTGCGTTCTGAATAGTCTTTCTTTACAAAGTTATGGCTTGTTCGGAAGAAATAATTCAGTGGTAACATGTAATAATTTTACCAGTACAATCATCAGCAAGTTCATATTTGTTGATGACATAAAACTAATGTTAGGTGTTAACTCAAAGAAATTTTAGACCAGTTCTTATTTAACTTTCTGACGTATATATGGATGAAATGAGGGTCAATATTGAAAAACTTTACCTTGGTTGATGAACAACCATGCATATGTTCACCCCTTCAAGGGTATCACGCCGAAGTGCTTTAAGAAGAAGCTGAGAGGACGCACTGTCCAGACCAGATGTGGGTTCATCCAAGATCAAAAGTGAAGGTTCCATTACCATTTCCAATCCAACATTTACTCGCTTCCTCTGGCCTCCTGAAATTCCTCGCTTTTCTACTGTTCCAACCAAGGAATCTCGTACCGTCTGTAAGCCCAAAGACTCGATAACTCTTTCAACAATCAGAACCTTATCCCGTTTTGACAAGTCAGCAGATAATCTTCAATTAGCCAAAAGTCCATCATGAAAAAGAAGCAGCAGAAGAAACAGAAGGATTATTGAGAGGTCACCATGAAAATTGTAGACAGAAATAGATAAGCCTAATACACAACAAAAATAGTAATACAATCAAAGAACATTAACTTAGCATTGACATCTTAGAACAAGTATTCATAAATCTCATAAAAAGAACCATCATTTACATGGAGGAAATTGATGCATCACCTAAAGGACCAGAGACAGCCGGACAGGAGTAGTAATTGGAGAAGGTGGGCTGAAGGTTCATTCTTGGGTGTTAAGTCAGCCAAATGCCACTGTTAATACATTTTAAAGACTTCCTGCTTTTTTGAGTTCAGAGTGTGAAATGAAAGAAATAGGTGTGGCACTCTAGTCAAGAGCTGCAAAACACTTCCATTTATATTCATTACTCTAGTCAAGGCTTAAAAATAAGCAATTCAAAACCTAGCATATGGTGTTTAGATGCATGAAGTTGACAACGTAGAAAGCAAAGAAGTTAACCACCTCACATTTAGGTACATAAAGCATAATAAGACTACAGCTGAGTCATTAAAGTAGTACACTATTATATTGTAGCAGATGAAATTAGAGGGCAGAAGCCACTTGAAGGTGTCTTTTTCTTTACCAATTTTCCTGAATAAACTAAAAATGACATTGCTCGAATTTACCTAATCCCCTCAAGTTAGAGTAATTTCCCATTAAAAAGTAGTTATTTGATTACTATCTCCTGATCACTTGCATTGCTGTAACCCTGTATATAATGCAGGCTATTGCTAACCGGGCAAGAACTAGTAGCTATTGCTTGAAAATAATATGATTTATTATGTGCAGGGAATTGATAATAATACATGAAATTGCTGTATGTGGAATACATACCTGCAATTTGCACTGAACCAGAGATTCTCTTCTACTGTTAAGTTTCCATGCACAATATCATCTTGTGGAACAAAACCAATGATTTTCTTATATGAGTGGATTGATTCATCTTTCCCATTTATGAGAATCAAACCAGTCATCCAGCATCCAATTGGTTTTCCCGCAAGAGCAGAAAGAAAGGTGGTCTTTCCAGCTCCGGATGGACCCATGACAGCTGTAATACGGCCAGACTTGATTTTTCCTGTCACACACCTCAAAAGATGCTTGTTTTTGGCTTTCAAAGTAAGTGTTAGGTCTTTGAATGAAATCTCAATTGAGGGCCTTCTCTTGATTTCAGTATTAGTAGCCATCTTAACTACTCCTGAGAAGGTAAGATTTTGGTTCTCGTGCTCCATGGCTTTCTCTTTCTCAAGTTGAGCATAAGCATACTTAAAAATCTGGCTATGGGTAGTTATTTCTTTTTCCTTTGGCATGTGTCTTGTAGCATTTGGATCTATAGTTTCAAGCTTGATACCCTCATAAGCCTCTCGGTCATTCTCAATTTCATGGATCATCTGCATGAGGTCAATAGGTTCCTTTTTCTTTCCTTCTGATGGTTCATTTTTCTTTCTAGGTTCCTTTTTCTTTTCTTTTGATGGTGCAGAAGATGGCAGAGAAGCAGACAAATTATTTGAGTGTGAAGGTGGATATAAATCTTCATCTATTTCTGACTTATCTTGGTTTAAAATCTTGAGTTGTTCAGGATCTTTGCTAAATTTCTTACGAGAAAATGTCCGAGAGAGATGAGCTTGCAATCCACTTGCATGTTTCTTAGCAGCATCTTTTGCACTTTTCCACTTTTGACGTGCTTTTGCTGTTTCCCTAGCACTTCTTGCTGCTGCTTCCCTGGATTTGGCCAGTCTCCGCTCTCTAGTAGTGAGAACTTGGTCAGAGCAGTTGTAAATAATGAGTAGCACAGTAGCCAAAGCAGCCTGCATAAGAAAATGAATGGCATCTATGCCCATTAGCCAGCTCTTTTTTTGTGGTGTTTTAGAGAAGAATGTAAAGCTTATTATATAATGAACTATGAGAATGCAAAAACTGAATGAAACAAATGCTTTAAGAGGTTTCTAGGAAGCACAAATAAAACAGGTCATGTCACCATTAATATTAATCTCTTGTCTTATGTGAATGATTAACACTGTGGATGCCAAATAAACCAAGATTAGTCATCATATATCCTACTGAGAATGTTAAAATGACCAGCTTACAATGAGCATAACTCCATATGCATGAATGTTTTGACTTGTAGAGTTGGCTTTGCATGAAGTCAATTTGAAGCAACCTGCAAGTTGATTCAGCAAAGGTGAAAGTCAATAACATAAATGCAAAAATTCTGGATATGCAAAACAATATGCTTAATAATAGCATGTTTATGAATCTGTTGTCAAACCCAAAACACAGCACATGCTCATACACACAGAGGTAAGCAAATTTGATTATGACAATGACAGTAATAAACAAATACTTACGGTTTTCAGATGTAGAACCCATCCGACAATAATGTCTGAAATTGCAAGAATATAGAATACAGTATCAGTGAATGAATATGAAAGATGAAAACTAGACATGAGTATGACACAATTACAATTTTAAAAATATTACAACCCAATTGTAGCACATTATATGAAATAGTTGTAACCAGGAAAATGATAAGAGGGTATGGGGAAAAAATAATACCCACTACTGCAAGAAACTTTCTGGACTGTTGTTGGACAGTACGATCCTGCCGAACAAAAAATTTCACTACTACTACCAACATCAGCCCATAAATTTGCTCCTCCACAAGTATGGTTTGGCTGTCCTGGGGGTAGTTGATAATGATACCTGCAAAGCAATTACATATTTTGCACATTATAGGCCACTGAGAAGCATAGAGTGATGATTAGAGAACTAGAATTTAAACTTACGGTTCACATACACCGATTGTCTTATTGAGTTTTGCAAGTGGGCAATAAGAACCTAGTGGGCAAGCTTCAAGAGCATAATACCAAGGGAAAAATATGGAAAATATCAGAGATTAGCCAACAACATTTAAACTTGATTCTTGAGAGATACAAAATGTAAAATGGTAAATAAAATGTAAATGCTAGGGTTTAAAGTAAGAAATTGCATTTTATAACATTTCTACATATATTTGTTTATATAAATGATTATCTGTTAATATATAAGTATAAAAGATGAGTAATAATTCATGTTTCTGATTTCAGGAACAAGCAAATTTAAATGTATATAGCACCCCCAATTATTCATACCTAATAGTATAGTTAGCCTCTGAATGATTCTTAGCTCGCATATGAAAGAAGCAACTATGGAATTCTCGAATACTTACGCATCATGCAAGTAATACCATGAGGGCAGAAGAAACCCTCACAACAAGTCTGACAATTGTGAGTTCTTGCAGGAATGTGCTGTGAATTTTGAAGGTCAACTGGCTGATCTTGAGCAATACTGCAAGCCCATCCTGGCTCGCAACCAGAAACCCATGAGGTTAAATTACAGTTCTTGTTTGGCTTCAAATAATTGTCATGTGCTGATGGCTCAAAGAAAGTATTAAAGTAGAATTTTATTTCTGCTGCTGTACACAGCCGCCGTGTGACATCTCCTATTTAACATATTAAATCAAATTCATAGAAAACTTAAGAACATGTAGACATAATAAAAACAGACTAGAGCATAATGTTTTAATTCAGAAAGAAATAAAAGATCAACAAGTAACAAGCAGGGCAGTTCATACATGTTATTTATCTTCTTCAAAACAAGCCCTGATGGTACTTCTGGGAACTTGCAAAAAACAATGCAATGGTGATGCACACAACAAATTACCATCACTTAATTAATGACCTAAATGGCCCATGTGATATACCAAGATTTCATAAAACAAAGCAACATGAAACGTGCAGCAAAACCAGCTTTTACAAAGCATAGCCAGGATAAGATCCTAGAAATTTATTTGGTTTTTTCCTTATTAATCTCATCCTTCAATTAATATTCATTCATATTGCAGGTGCAAATTGTCAATGAGTGAGCAGCTCTCCACTTTAAAGTCCAAGAAAAAAAAGGCAAACAAAAGAAAAAAGAAAATCCAAAGCTTATTCTCCAACTAGTTGCAAAATCCAAAGCTTATTCTCCAATTAGTTCTTCAGATTCTTTGTTAATCTTCCATTTTCTCAGCAAACAAAAAGTCTGCTATTTGTTTCATTGCGACTCAAGTATTTTCATACCTTCAGTTTTTTTAATGCAAGCAGCCAAGAAATCCAAATTTGAAGAAAAATTGAATGCTTGATTCCAGTCAGCTTCCCTGAAACAAAATAAGCCTTTTAGCTAAACCATTGTACATTAGGAAAAATATTAAAACAAACCAATCCTGAGAATAAATGTCCAACACCTTAAAATCTGATTTTGAAACTAATAAAAAAAACAAATTCAGGTAGACAGAGAAAGAGAGAAAGGTCCTATCCAATGCTAAAGATTTCCATCATAGGCAACCCAACAGAGCAAAAGCATCTAAATTCATTAATAACCCAGATTCCAGAACAACATCAAACATAAAATTCGAGGGTAACTTTCTGTTTTTTCTTCCCTTGAATTTCCCACAAACCAAACAGAAGTAGAAAATTATAAAGGGAAAAAAACAACTCACGGGTCCGTCACACAGAAACTGGACCGGTTGCTGATCTCTCTACTAAGAATTGCAGTCAGATTTGATAGCCTACTATAGACAAGCTGGGTGAGGAGAGGACGAACAGCAGGGTTGTTAACTTCATTGTAGTCACCCACATCTTGACACTGGGCAAAATGTAGGAAACTGACAACAAGAACAACCCATGATAGCATTGACAAAGAATTGCAAAATTGGAGCTTCATTAAGTTCATTTCAGCCACTGAAGACAAGCTAAGAACTAAAAAGGTAAGATTTTTACTCAAAAAGTAAAAGTCAATGAAACTCAAAATTCATCAATATAGTCAAAAAAGAAGCTCATTTTGGAAAATTAGAGTATGGGAAATGGAAAAATTAGAAAAAGAATGATTCTTGATTGAGCTCAGAATTGAGAAAACAATACAGACAAAGGAATTTGAAGTAGTGAAACAAAACACAAATGGGTTTTGATGGGACCTAATAAGAGGGTTAAGGGAGCATGGGGGCAAGTCAATGGTGGTTTGAGGAAGGTAACGTCGCAGAGAAAAAGAAAAAGAACATGTCTTTGAAGAGAACATGTCCTGTCGTGGGGGTTTTGTTTTATTAATTTGGATAGAAAGATGAGTTGAAGAAAGGAAGCTTCTTTATTTCATGTTTGTTTGGTCAATGGGCATTTGGCACAAATGCCTTTGATTTCTTGAATTTTTTTTAATAATAAAATTTTTGAATTTTTTTTAATAATAAAATTTTTGAAATTTTTTTATATTTAATATATTTTGATTTGTTAAACAATATCTCGGTTTATTTTTAAAAATCTTTTTATTTTTAAATTTATATAATTTTTATTCTCTCTATCACAAAAGAACCTCATTTTTATTTCACACATTTCAAGAAAAAATAATTATATTATTTTATTATAATTTTTTTTCTAATGTTTTCTATATATACTCTTAACTAAATATGTTAGTTAGGTATTCCACTATCTAATAAATACTATAAAAAAAATATTAATTATAAAGTAAATATTCATAGAAAATTATTATAATAAAGTTAAAAGAAAATTATTCTTAAAAATAAAAATGAGATTATTATTTTGAGACATCCACCAAGGAAATGTGAATTATTATTTTGCAAGAGAGAGGGTTTTTTTTTTTTGAGAAAATATTTACTTCCCCTTAAAGAAATGAATTTTTTTAAGTCACATTATAAAAAAAATTTCTTCCTTTATCTTCTATGGCCATCTCTAATCAAGCACTATTTTAATGTAAAATGCTAAAATAATGTTTAATTTTCTCTCCAATCTAATATTAAAATAGCATTAAAAATAGAGAAAATAAATAGTGCAATGTCAAATTTAGTGTTGCACTGTTAACACACTATTTTTTTTAAGTCCATTAATTTTTAAATTTTATATTTTAGCTCTTATATTTATTTTTTAAAAAATTTTAATTTAATTATCATTAATTTTTACTTAATATTTAAATATTAAAATATATTATTGGATCAATATATGAATAAAAAATTATGTGGGTAATTGGTAAATAAAAAATTACGTGAGTAATTTATAAAATATATAAAAAGTAGATAAATAATATTTTAAATAATATGTTTTTTTAATATAAAAAATGGTGCAATGAATTAGAAAAGAATTCTAACATTTACTCCATTTTAACATAAAAATTACATTATTTTAGTGTTATGGTCGGAGATACTCGAGAAACATTCAATTAAATTTTATTACATTTTTTTTTATCGGAAATCAAAATTTATTACATGATATCATCTTTTTGTTTTTTCTTTTAGGGGACACTTGATATTATTGTATTATAGTTTAAATAAATAATTTAGTAAATTATTTTCTTTTTATTAATGATGTTAATAGAGCTTTTTTTCGTTATGTTATCATAAGAATTTGAAATTTATAATTTTGTGATATTTTAGCCGACTCTAATATAAAGTCACTCAATTTCTAATTGTGAATGTATTGAATCATTCAAACTAATCAAATTCATTTTGACTCTCACTGATTCTGGAAGTTATTAGATAGGATATTTTGAAGAGAAGTGAAAAAAAAAGTGATTTTTGCAAGCATCCCAAATCAATCTTTTGTAAGAAATTATAGAATCATATTAAATTATTAGTTATAAATCTTATTTTATTTTTATTTATTATTAAAAACACAATATTAAAATTTTATGCATATATATTATTTATAAAAATTATATATTAGAAACACTTATTCATATATACTATTTACATATGATATCATAAAACATATTGAATGACAACAATATATATAAATATATATATATTTTTTAATTATATATGAAATGAGAAAATACTTAAAATTTAAATTTAAAATCTATACAAAATCAATAACACCTCAGGCCATCATATCAAAATTTTATGGTTATAAATATATGTGTATAAATATATATATATATAACTAATATTGTGTAATTTAATATTTGAAAAAAAATTATTATACAAGTTAATTATAAACTTCTTTTATGGACCTAGAAATATTTATATATATATTTTGTACTTTGACTTTAAAATATAAATTAGACTATCATTAATTAAACTTTTTATTAAATTTATTTCATTTCTTGGATTAAATCAACTTTTCATAATTTAAATTTAAAAAAATTCAAATAAATAATATGTGAATGAGTCTACAACCAAGTTAGTTTAGAAGACTCTAAGTTTGAGATAATATTGGAGTTGCTGAATTATATTATTTATTTTTAATTGCTATACAGACTTTAATTAAAAAAGAAAAGAGAATAAAATTAAAAGAAAAAAAAACTAAAGAAAACAGCTAGCTAGTTGTGGTTTTCAACTTCTCAACTAACATTTTTAGACAACTACCACAAACATATATTTGATTAATCAAAGATTGGCTCATTAATAATTTTTTTTTGAATTAATTATAGTTTATATATAATTGAGCGATAAAAATATTTTTATTGAGTAATAAATTTATAATTGATTTCTCATTTATAATAATATATTTAAATTTTTAATAAATTAATTAATATGTTATTTAATAAGTTATTTATATATTCAAAAGACATAATTAAAAATAAAAAGACATAATGATATCATCGAAGCTTATGACTCTGTTTACACTAATACACCTTCAAGATATTCCATGTTTGAAAGGAACAAGCCCATCGCCTCTCAATCTCTAAACAAAAAGCAAAGAAAAACTCTTTTCACAGTCTTTACTTTCTTTATAATTGCTTTTTTATTTTATTTTATTTTTCTTTTTTAACTCTCAATCTGTATCTTTATTATCTTAAATGGGTTGGTTGGTGAGCTACAATCCAGCTGCCTTGTCTTGATTTGCTGCCTTAGATCATGGAGAGCTCGTTGTAGTGTTTCCGGGTTTCTTTCTTTTCTCCTTTTTGGATTTTGGGTCTCTCTTAAAAATCAAAAACTTCACTTTAATGTGAATACATACCTGTGAATATACTACTTCAACTTCAAGAGGTGAGCTGTTTCTTGGTTCTTTTTTCCCTCAATTTTAGGGAAAAGATAGGAGCTTTTGGGCTTTGCAATTCATTTTTCTTAAAATTGGATGCACTATTAGTGTTAATTTCTGTATAGCTTCCTTAATTGTTAATTTCATTATAGCTTCCCTGGCATTTTTATGCATTTTAGGTAATTGTATTATGGAATTTACTCCTGTGAATTTCATTGTTTTAGCAGAAGAGTTTTTAAAGAATAATCATTAATTGTTCTTCTTTACTACTTCCTGTGTTTTTGGAGTTGTTGGTAATCAAGAAGCATGTAATTTTGAGGATTACTTGAGAATATTAGATAATTGATAGCTTAGATGTTCTGTGAAAGAAATTGCATTCTATTGGTATTCTTGATCTTTAAATCTTTCTAATTATTTATTTTTGCAGTTTATCATGTTTGATACATTTTATTTTGCTTTCTAATTTAACCTTAGTTTTGGTAGCTATGTATAATGCTAATACAGCTGGGGATATGTAGTGAGGTGATTGGTCCTTTAAGTGCTATGAAGTGCTTTTACTTCTCCAATAGAGAGAAAAATGAAGAGCCAAAGACTACAAAATCTGTTTCTGCACGTTCTATTTCTACTTCCATGTCAATGTCAACTGATCGTGATGTGAAGAGATCTGGGTCCGAGTTCAATTCACAGAATGTGTCTGATTTTAGCACAGATTCTTCTACAAAGAACTCTTTTGCTGCTTTGTCTCAAAAACAAAGTAATCTTAGAGTCTTCACATTCATAGAGTTGAAAACAGCCACAAAGAACTTCAGTCGCTCTCTCATGATTGGAGAGGGTGGATTTGGAAGTGTGTATAGGGGAGTAATCCGAAGCACTGAAGATTTGAATAAAAAGATAGATATTGCTGTTAAACAATTGAGCAGGAGAGGGTTACAGGCAAGCATTCTTCTTATATGCAAATTTTCAATCTTTGATCATGCCATTTAGTGGTTCAGAAGAGTTTTGGACATTGTTAGATGAGAGATTCTGTATCTTCTGCTTTCACTTCTTTACTTTAGATCTTTCTATTTTTAGTTTACAAATATTGCATTTTTTCTATTTATTGGCAACAATAAGCTTTTTTGGGCTTGAATTCTAATATATGTGTGTATAACGTTAAGGAGGTCTTCATTTCTTATGTGCCTCTCTTGTGTTGTAATTGGAGTGATTGTATTCCTTTCATTTCATGAACAGCTATGTAAACCAGGAGCAAAGGTAAAGAAGGTGGAAAACTAGCATGGTACATTAACTTGATTCAGCTTAGAGTAGTGATAGTCGAAGTAAAAATTACTTCATTAGAACTTACTGCACCATGTGCAATCCGTTAGCTTCCTTGAATTGTTTATTAACATTTAATGTAATGCTCTGCATTCCAAGGCTTCAGTTTTATTGGAAAAGCTCTTGCATACAATGTTTTTCTCCTGTCTTTCTTCTCCCGCGACATTTTTTAAGTACTAGATTTTGAAATGTGTTTTTACGTTTTTCTATAGGGGCACAAGGAATGGGTGACAGAAGTAAATGTTTTAGGAGTTGTTGAACATCCAAATCTTGTGAAATTAGTGGGCTACTGTGCTGAGGATGATGACAGAGGAATCCAGCGCCTGTTGGTGTATGAGTATATGCCCAACAGAAGTGCACAAGATCACTTATTAAGTCGGTCTCAGATGCCTCTTCCTTGGGCTGCTAGAATTAAAATTGCCCAAGATGCTGCCCGTGGCTTAGCATATCTTCATGAAGGAATGGATTTTCAGGTATCTTTCATTCTCTTTGAATTTGGTTTTAGGCTTTGACATAATAGGATAACCTTCTGTTGCAGTAAATTTGTACATTGGTTGCACTCAGAGGCAGATTTTTGTGGGGATATGGAAGGACACCACGGCCCTCCTGAAGTTTGAAAATTATAATAATGTATCCTGTTATAGCAAGCAAGAATGTTAACTTGACCTAACTTTTATAGATTGAATATACTTACCAGTAAAGTTAGGCACATCGACTCTTCCTTGCTTGCCAGCTTTCATTTATGGTGTTCTAGTATCATGCTCAATTAACATGCTTACCTTGAGTCCATGTTTTTCTTTTCTGCTTTTAATCTTCTATTCAAGTTTGTTTGGGACCTGCAATAAGGTTTTGCAACTGTATAAAACTGTTTCATTTTGCTTTTTTCTGCATTTTTACCATTTTTGTTTCATTGCTGTTGTAGATCATCTTCAGAGATTTCAAGTCTTCGAACATATTGCTGGATGACCAATGGAATGCAAAGTTATCAGACTTTGGGTTGGCTAGATTGGGGCCTTCAGATGGGTTAAGTCATGTTTCAACTGCGGTATGTTCATTGTTACTCTGAATGATCCTTAAATATATCTTTATCGTTACATGGAATGATCCTTAATAATATATCACAAACTTTTCTCGGCAATCCACATTAACAACTCTTGCATTTTTCAACTAAAGTTCATGAAAATTTTAAAGAGAATTTATATGGTTCCACGCATTTCATGAATGGAGTGGTTGCTACAAAAGTAAAACTTGTATAATTTGTTTCCTCCCACTTTTCTCCTTCATTTTTCAATTGTCACTAGTTGCATTTTGTGTATAGTTCATATACCAAGAAACTGAGAAAGCACTTCGTCTATTGACAAACAGGTTGTTGGAACCATAGGATATGCAGCCCCTGAATATATTCAAACAGGGCGTCTCACGTCTAAAAGTGATGTGTGGGGCTACGGGGTTTTCCTTTATGAACTTATAACAGGTAGACGACCATTGGATCGAAACCGTCCTAAGGATGAGCAAAAGCTCTTGGAATGGGTCAAGCCACACCTGTCTGATATAAAGAAGTTCAAGTTGATTTTGGACCCAAGGCTTGAGGGGAAATATCATTTCAAGTCTGCTCTAAAGCTTGCTGCTGTTGCCAACAAGTGCTTAGTTCGACAAGCTAAAGCGCGCCCGAAAATGAGTGAAGTTTTGGAGATGGTCAATAAAATTGTGGATGCAACAGATTTAGGAAGCCCTTTACTACCTATGAAGAGTTTAGCTTGGAAAGATACTTCTGAAATATCTAGACAGGAACAACTAAAAAGAAAGTTCAAGGATCTGATAATTGGAGAAAAGGGGTGGTTGGCTTGGAGAAGATGGAGCCCCAAGCTTGTCAAGGCATGTTGAGCAAAACCAGTTGAACAAAGTATTGTTGTGAGCTATTTCAGTGAAACATCATTTTTGTTATGTAAATTACTATCCTTTGTGTAGTCTGAAGATACAATTGTAAAGGCTTTACTAATGTAAATGATTTCATGAGCTGCTTTCTTTTCTCTCTCTCTCTCTCTTTTTGTTGGTATATTTGATCCCGATTAATTACAAGTTTAAATTGAGTCGAGTTGAGTTCTGTAACAAAATGGTATTATATACTTAACCAATGGCATCATACTTATTTTGGTAGATTTTGTAATTCGTTTGAATATTTAATTTATAATTAATCATATATAAATGCAAGTTGTTTATCACGAATAGAAAATAACAAAATATTATATAAAATTGAATGAACAAAATAAAATTAAAAAAATGAAAAATATTAAAATTTAGTATTACTTTAAATAATAATCATCAATGCTAATAATCTCTTATTATTGCTGTATTATTATCAAAAATACTATTATTATTATTAAACCCTAACATAATGATTCTATTTATTTTTATTAAAAATCTATAATAAGCAACTCACATAACTGAGCAAGCATTAGGATTGTCTTCACTGAAGGGTGTAAAAAAATTTTGTGGCATGCTACTCCCATACACATAGCCATCATTATTTTCATATCCACTTGGATTATTTGGATACTGTGGTTGCTGCTGTTGCCGCCATTGCCAAGCATTGCCTGCTGGTCCATATTGGGCTCCACATCCTTGTTGCATTGCTGGTGCACCATAAGGTTGATTTTGGTACCCATATCCTTGGTCATACACTTGTTCTGGTCTAGGTCCATTGTATGAGCCATGAGCTCCTGGTGGTGCCTGCTGGAGGTGAAAATGATATCCATCTGTTTCTGCAGGTGGCTGCCTAGGTTGATGCTGCACAGGTACTTGAGAACAAGCAGGGGCCAATGGGTGGTTAGGTCTACTAGACCCACCATTGCTTCTGATCACGGGTACAGGTTGAGGTCCAGGACCAACTGAACTAGACCCTGGTTGACTCACTGGTGCAACCATTGGCATGTTGCTTGATTGACCTTGTTCCATTTTAATAGGTCGATAATTACTAGGAACAAGAGTAGTAGGAGCAGCAGCAGCAGGCCGAGGAGCAACAGTTGCTGCAGCAGGTTGGGGACTTTGGCATTGCAAATTTAAGACTTTCACATTTTTTTTTTCTTCAAATCATGAACTAGCTTCACTGTATCTATGAGGCAGCCTCTGATAATTATCAACCCATCATCCAATTGTTGAACCGTAACACTTTCAATTTCTGAAAATTTACATCTCCATTAAAATTAAGCTTCATAATTAATTAACTTACTTAAATCACAAGTTATCATTAATATTAGATATTATATATATATATAAACAAAAAATTTATATACATATATAAATACTATTTTGTTATTATAATTATATATATATATATTATACCTTTGATTTTGGATAAAATTTTATTTTTTTCCTTCTCGTGTGCTTTGCATGGACAACAGTGGTTGATCTTCAAAGTTAATATTGACATTGTAAATTCTAATAACCTTGCAATTAAAAAAAAACAATAATATATTATCAATAAGTGAAGAATAGTTAATTTCTAATAAATTATAAAATCATAAAAACAAATAAAACTAAATTATGTTTGTATGTAATTTACCGTGCAACTTGATAATGAATGTAAGGATTAATAAATTTTGTGAATGTTTAATTTTTAATTCTCTCATGAACCAAATTTTTAGTAGTTATGTGAGGTAAATACATTTACGTAATTAGGAATAATTAATAGTAGAATAACGTTTTTGTTTCTTAATTTATTCTACTCTTTGGGAAACAAGGATTTTATTTTCCTATTTAAAACAAAAAAAAAGAGTGATTTTTCATATTTTATATATTAGAAAATTTACTATTTTATGGTTTAGAAATTAGCTATTTTATTTGTTTCTTTATTTATTCTACTCTTTGGGAACAAAATTTTACTTTCCTATTTAAGACAGAAAAAAAAAAGATTATTTTTTCCTATTTTATGTATAAAAAAATTTTATTTCCTGTACGTACAATTTAGAATCGTATTTAGTTAAGGAAATAATATTAATTTATTATTTAATAAAAAAAATCTTAATTCATTATATGCTTTTTTATTTTAATATCAATAAGTTTTATTAAATTAATTTAAGTTGTCTGATTTTGAGAGTATATATAATTAAAATTAAATTTTATTCTTATGTTTCAATCACTTAAATATATATTAATTAACAATCTACGTGATTATGCTTTTAAAATTGGAAATCCCATGCAAAGTTTAGTACTTTTTGAAAGGTCTTTTGTTTTGAATTTGATAAATAAGGAAATGGATGCTTAAATATAAACATGAAAATCAAAGGGAAGCCATGAACAATGAAAAGCCAGCAGCCATAGAAGCTTACTGAGCTTGAAATAAAGTTTTCAAATTTTAAAGTTAAATTGGAAGATCAACAAAACACTTAATATATGAAATTACAGGTTGCAAAATGAAACTTAATATTTCAAAAAATACAATCATTAAGTTTATTAAACCATTACATAAGCAATAATTACAGAGTTTAAAATTTAAACTAAAAATACAAAATAAAGATGATGAACCAATAGCTAGAATGAAACTTAAATTTAATAACAAAAATTTGAAATATGGATACTTGAATGGAGGATATATATATATATATATATATATATATATATATATATATATAACTCATTTTGAAGGAATAAACATCATCTTGATTACATGAAATGTGTAAAAGCTCTATTTACAATTTCATACTAAAAATTACAGTAATAATCACTTTAATTATGAAATGTGTAAAAGCTCTATTTAGCATTTCATACTAAAAATTACAGTAATAATCACTTTAATTACATGAATATAATATACTTCAAAATAATGAAGAGGAATAAATTCACAGAAAACCGGATGTGGGCGATTTTCAGACATATGGCAGCATAATTCAAAGGGAACTTTGATTAACAACTGCTTCAACCCGTTGGATGAGCTCCAACAAACTTCCAGCTTTTCTCTTGGCCCTATCAGTACCACTTTCTGACAATTCTTTCAGCGCTTCTTCTGCACCACATTCCTTTGCTAACTTCAACTGCTGCGAGTCACCAGCACACAGTGACCACAGAACAGCTGCAGCATTTTCCCGGTTGCGTGGAGAACCAGTACGAATGACCTCCATCAGAACAGGAATCAGCTCAGCCTGGCCAATTGCTACCTTCCCTTCTTGATGGCTTGCGAGAATTGCAAGAATTGCCAATGCTTCGTCCACCATTCCACTCCCAGCATCCTTCAGTAACTGCATCAGAGGTGGCACAATGCCAGCCCTTACAGCTCTTGCTTTGTTTCCCTGATAAATTGAAAGATTAAAAATAGCAGTGGCAGCATCCTTCTTTCCTCTCGGAGTCCCCTCACGAAGCAAATCAATAAGTGCTGTGATGGCCCCAGCTGCTCCTATTGCCACCTTGATCTCATCTATAACAGATAAACTGAAGAGGGTTGCAGCAGCATTTTCCCTCGCCTCCATACTTCCATTTCTTAACACATCTACTATATCAGGTATAGCTCCTGCATTAACTATTGTTCCCTTGTTGATGTCATTTATTGAGAGGTTTAGAAGTGCTGTGACAGCATGCTCTTGGGTACGAGCATCTGCAGAGGATAGAAGCTCTACAAGGAGTGGAATGGCTCCTGCTTCAGCAATACATACTCTGTTATCTGCATTCCTCTTTGCCAGCAGACGAAGCTCTCCTGCAGCTGCTCTTTGTTGTTCTGGATTCCCATTTGCTAATTTCTCTAATAGGGTGACAATTGCAGTTCGATCACAGTCTGAAACACTGCTTCCAATTTTTTTGGTTCTACAAGCTCCTTGCTGTTTAGGCAGCTCAACACCATTGCTTTCACACCATAAAGCAATCAAACTCTTCAAACCATAGTTTGGTGTTAGTGCGGTATGTAACAATGTCTGCTGTGTTTTTGGACAAGTCTTGTGTCCTGCATTTAGCCATTTTTGGATACATGATCTTTCGTAAGTCTGCAAAATGATGACAATTTATTATAATGGCAACCAACAAAGCTATGAAGTGATCAACTAAGATGGCAACTCGTAGTCAAACCTGTCCAGTAGAGACAATCACAGGATCTTTCATCAGTTCTAGAGATATTGGGCACCGGAAATCATCTGGAATGACTGGAGATCTATGCTTAAACAAACTCTTTTCAGCCTCAGAACTATCAGCTTCCGGGTTTTCCATTTGAACATAGTCCTTCAACTTCTTAAGGAGAGATGACATCTTGCGGAACCATTCTCCAGGATCACCACCATTTGAGATAGACAACTCCTGGATAGCCACAGATTCCTTCTTCAGATCATTGATAGTCTTGAGCTCCAGCTTTGCAGAAAGTCTCTTCAAAACAGCAGGATCAGGATCTTTTTCTCTATTGACTATGGCTAAATCAAGCTCTAGTTGCAAATCAAGAGATTCTGATCTTTCTTTAGCCCTTCTGAGTTGAGAGTGGACAAGTTCAATCTGGAAAAAATAAGAAACATAGCATCAATTCTCAATAGTCACAAATCCATACTTTAATCTAACTCCAATCAGTCATTTGTTGCAGAATTCTTTGCAGACTAAAACTGCCCCAAACAATAACAATGGAAAAGCAGAAGTCAAAACCTCTCTGACAAACTTCTGGCACATATTTAGCAGAAAAAAAAAGAGGATCAATTGGCTCACTAGGAATACCTGTTCTTGAACTTCTTCTGATAAATCAAGTTTGTCATAAGGAATCTCACTTAATGCTGCTTCAATTTTCTCAGTAATCTGACAAAACTTCTGTGCTATCTGGTCCCTTTGCAAGGCCTGAGGCATTGAAATATATTGCATTTAATTATGATTACCATGTGAAAAAACAGCTCTGGTGTCTTATTCAACAACCATTGTGTGTTATATGTAATTTTATCAAACAACAACACTCATAGTAATTAACATAAGAGTATAAAAGAAACAGAAAAGAAATAAGTAGAAGAAGAAGGGAAACAAGAGCTTAAGAGTGAACCGAGATAGGAATTTATTCACAAACTTCCATGAATACACAGAAGAGAGTTTCTTCCCTCATATACAACTATTTCCAAACTCCGTGACAACAGACATAGCAGTGATGTATCGTGCAGGCGGGGTGGCAGTCACCCCCCAAGACTTTTGAAAAACCTTTAATATTTATTGAAAAGCAGCCTATGTTTTTCAAAAAATGACTTTCACCCCCTTTGAAAAAGAAAATTTAATGTCCTCTCCTGAAACTAAGAGGCTAGATATGCCACTCCATAGCTGTTATATACCCCGATAAAAATGTAATAAACAGACAGAAATTAAACTAGCTAGCAACAGCAATGGAGATGTAGACTTTCCAGCAATAAACTAACAGGAATTAAACCAGCTAGCAACAGCAACTACTTAATAGCTACCTGATATCACCACTTGAGCTAATCTGAGCTAAATTTCTGATTTTGACACATAACAATGATATAAAATGTAAGTTATAATACTCCCAACAAAACCAATTCAGGATAAGTGATGTCGATTTTCCAGCAACACAATCCCCAAACACAAATGTTCTTTTCATCATCTCACCAAACAAACAAATAAGGCAAAAAATGAATAGACAACAATACTTATCATAGAGTTCCCATAGACAAAAGACATTTCAGAAGTTCAAAACTGAAGCACATTGAAGACATACTCATAACTCATTGTCGACCAAAGAAGTACAAAACAGAAAACTATCCTTATTCAAATTCCAAGCTAGCAAATAGAACAAAAAAGTAGTAAATACCTGATATAGCTTGCTTCCTTCACTGGCTGATTTGAGAAGCCCCATAGCTGAATCTAAAACAACGCCCAACAACTCAAAGCTTTTAATCGCTTCTTCACTTAGCTCTTCATTGCTATCTCTCAACTCCTCAAACAAAGGGCTCAAAAGCTTGATTCTACGCATCAAATTGCCATGCATCTTCTTGCACACATTTTTACATTCAGGTAAGCCACATATCTCCCTCACGGAGTCAATGAGTCGACTCATCAACTCGGATTTCGAATCCTCTATTAAGGCCATGTGGGTAAAAGCCTGATTCATCTATTAACACAGCTCCAAAAATTTGACTAAATAATGGAAAAAAAATCTGAAATTCAACTGGTTCCCTTCCACGCTTTCTTACACTTTCTTTTCGTCCAAACTCTCCCGATCCACCATGATCTCCATTTCGGTAATTTGGGTTCTTCTCATTTCTCAACTATATTCAACTTACAACAATAAGAAAACCAAAAAGCCCTCAACTTTTCTTGACTTTCCAGGTTTTCTCACCAACCAAACACATTAGAAACTCGTAAAATTAACATTAACCCACCACCGTAAAAGAATTTCGAATTTTATCCCAACTTAAAACTTTAAATCAACAAAACCAATAATTTCAATTCCAGCGACTACCCATCACCGCCCAGCAACAAGCCTGCTCTCTCCGTTGTCAGAAATTTTACTCTGTTTCAATATTTGCTTTTATGGGTTTGAAAAACCTAAAGAATAAATCTTCTAGCAGTGAAGCAGCCGTAACAAAAACTTGGAATACAGACGAAACAGAGATGGGTTTGGTTAATCGTTATCACTTTGCTCTAGAGATTGCTTTTGTTGATCCAAAGAGGATGAGAAAAAAAATCAAAAAATAAATTTAACTGAAAATTAAAGACAGCCAAGAAAGAATGTCGAAAATGTGAACTTTTAAGAAAAATAAATTGGATTTGATTTGTATTGTAAGCAGAGAAAAAAAAAACGGAGTCTTTCTTTCTTCTCCGTGTGAATTTTCTGTTGAAAATGGTGGCTAATGTAGAGGAAGATTGATTATACCAGTTTTTTTTAATTTTTTTTCTTCTTTTTTTTAACAAATTTGTTCATAAACATTTTAGACTTTTACTTGGTCTATTATTTCGTCTAATAATATAAATAATTATACAAACAATAAATTTATATTTAATTTTTTTTTCATATAAAAATTTAATTAAAAAATATTTATTTATATTTATTTATTTAATACAAAGATAATGACATGGGTATTTTTATTGCATTAAAATGCAAACTAATTTTTCATCAACAAATCAAAAAATATATGATAAAAATTATATATTTTTAACATATATAAAATATATAGGGCTATTAATGATAAATTATTTAAAAAATGATAAAAAAAAATTTTATTAGATAACAATAAAACTCCATTTAAAAATAATATATGACTTTTAAAATCTATATTAATTTAAAAAATAATACAAAAATTAATATAAAAAAGACGAATAAAGCTACCATCAGTCTCTCAATTTAAAATAGCCATATTCTCAAATTAAAATTGAGAAAAATGAATGAAAATTTAAGGAAAAAAAAACTTATTATATTCATATTTAATTACATATTCTAGAGAATATTTTTGTGGTGTTTAAATATAAAGACAATAGTGTTGGTTGGATTTTGTTAGGCATAATTAAGGATTGATAGTGACTGTAATATTATAAAAGGCCAAAAAAAAAGTGCTTATCAATATAATTTTATAGGAAAATTAATGTTTATATTTCTGAATTAAGGACTAACCAATAACATATCTTATAGCCACAATTAATTGCCCAAATCACATCACATGTAATGAAAATATTGGTTGTCACTTGTCATAGGCTCATTTAATTGACCACAAAATGATTATTTTTATTTTATTTGAAAAATATGCATTGCAAATTGGAATAATACTATGTTTAACTCTCTTTTTTTTATATAAATAATATAAAGGGTGATTAATATTTTTTTAAAAAAGAGAAAGAATAATAAATTAAGAATTAAAAATAAAAATATTATTTAATATTTTTTTAAAAGAGAAAGAATAATAAATTAAAAATTAAAAATAAGTTATCATTTAATATTTTTCAATTGTAAAATATTAATATAATTATTATAAAATATTATTAATTAAATATAAATAATTAAATTTTATAATTTTTTTTATAATTTTTTTAAATATTATTTTTGTAAACTCTCAAAAAAAAATTTCACGTAATATATTATTAATTTTTATTTAGTATACTTTAATTTAAGTAATTTATCAATTTTTTTATATTATTTTTAAGCTTGCTAATATTAGTTTATTTTTTAATATGATTAAAGATACAAACTATAAATTTTGTTAAAATAAATATAATTTATAATTTATTGGAAAAATTAATATAAGATATCATACATTCTCTAATTTATAAAATTAAAAAATTTCAGAGATAAAATATATAAAATTTAAAATTTAATAGTAATATGTAATTAAATTATTTAAAAAAATATAAATTCTAAAAAAATACATAACAAAGTATAAATACATATAAAAATTAAATAATAAATTAAAATAAAATAATAATTAATAAATTAGTAAAGTACAAAATGATAAAAAAATAGCAAAAATTAAAGAATAAAATAATAAAAGAGAAAAAAAAAACTTTACTTGTCTGCAAAAATTTTATTTTTTTTAAATTATTGAATAGATTATACTATACAATAAAAATTTAAAATAAGTGTTTGAAAATATAAATAATTTTTTATTTGCTTTCTATCGATAGTTGACTTTTAATAATAGAAAAAAGAGAATTAGTTTTAAAATTATTTAAAATTGTTATATATTATAAAAATTAATATAATTCAATTTAGAAAAAAAAAATCAAAAATCAAAAATGTCTGTTTAAATTGTAATTGGTGGTACATCTGTTGGCAATTGGCACAAGAAATCAAAAATGTCAAATGTGTGGCATGGTATCATGAAGACAGCTTCGTTCTTATCAAAGGGTCTTGCTCATTCTGTCTGTAATGGCAAGGGTACTAGGTTTTGGCTCGACAGCTGGATTCTGGAAGCCCCTCTCGTTACAGTGGCCACTTGCGAGATTCCAGGTTTTTTGATTAACCAGCCAGTGGCTTTCTTTTGGGAAAATCAAAGTTGGAAATGGGACATTCTTAATCAATTGTTGCCGGGTGATGTCTTGCTTAAATTGCTTGCCGTCACCATTATTGATGATGATCAGATTCAAGATGAATTGATCTGGGTTGGCACTACGAGTGGTAAGTTCACTGTATCTTCGGCTTATAGCATGATAATCAAGTCGGGCAGTGCTTAGTCTACTACTCTCTGGAATTCTCTTTGGCATTTGAAGGTCACTCAAAGGATTAGTTGTTTTCTCTGGCTCTTTCATTTACAAAAGCTAATGACCAATTCCGAGAGAAAGAGGAGGGGATTTACTAATGATTCTAGCTGTCCAAGGTGTGGTTTAGGTGAGGAAACGATTGAGCATCTTTTCCGAGACTGTCCTGACTCATTGTGGATTTGGTCAAGTCTAATGGATTCTAGTTCTCTGCAATTATTTTGCAGTCTTCCTTTTTCAACCTGGATTTCGAAGGCTAGCAGTTGGCACTTTCATGATTTTGTGAATTTACAATCTGATATGATATGGCCTATTGTGTTGTGGTCTCTTTGGAAATGGAGGAATGAATTTATTTTTCAAGATTCTGGTCAAATTATGGGTTTTGAGGAATCAAATTCTCTATTGGGTTTCCTCAAATTATGAAGCTTGGCATAAGAATGTTTCTTGCACTACCATTCACAAATCAGTTATCTTGATTTCTTGGGAGCCTTCTTCTGTTAATTGGTTTAAGGTTAATACAGATGGTGCTTCGAAAGGTAATCCGGATCTTGGTGGTGGTGGTGCGGTTGTTCGTAATAGCAACGGCAAATGGTTATGTGGGTTGTTGTTGAATCTGGGCTTTTGTTCTTCTATGGTAGCGGAACTTCAAACTTTGATAGGTGGTTTGCAGTTAGCTTGGGACTATGGTTGCAGAAGGATTATTATAGAGCTGGATTCTTTGGAAGCTCTTCGTCTCGTTACTGATATGGAGCGGTTTAGTCCGAGATTTAGCAACCTTATTTCAAGGTGCAGGAATTTATTTTCATTACCTTGGCAGGTGAAGTTACAGCATGTTCTGCGAGAAGGAAATCAAGTGGCGGATAAGTTAGCCAAATTAGCTTTACAGGCTGTTCCTGAGAAGACTGTTTTGTTTGAGGTTCCACTTGATTTGTGTAGTCTAATTGAAGCTGATCGTCGGCAAGTGGCTTGGCCACATTTAGTTTGTAGTTAATCCGGACATCACCCTCTTTTATATCAAAAAAAAAAATCAAACATCGGTAAAAATTCATCGATTTTGGATATGTTCAATTTAATTATTGAGATTAATTCAAAATTTTTTAAGATTTGTGTTTGTTCTTAATTAATATAATATATACATATATATTAATTATTAAAATATAATCAATGTGGGTCAATCATATACAAATTATTTGAAAATTTGTAAATATAAATTTGTAATTACTTGAATGATGATACATTACACTTGAAATTTTTTTTATTTGGATTAATGTTTAATAAATAATCACAATCAATTATTTGTTACGAATTGATTGATCCCTCGTCTCAAACATTTTATAATACAAACAAAGCTATTTTTGCTGGCTAAGTATATGCAATATAATAATTTAAGAATTAAAATAGAATTAGATTTTAAAATATTATTGATTTGAATTTTAAAAAATTCACAATTTTGAAGTCTAATAATATTAAATAAAAAACTCATTTATTACTCTTTATTTTTTTTAATTCTACATATATTTTATTCCTTTTACTCTTTTTATATCATAAAAAGTGCAAGTAAATAAAGACCTTTGTAATTAAACATAGCATATGAGAATTACATTCTAAACCAAATCTAATTATATTAGTTTTTTTTTTACTTTTTTAAAAGAATCAAGGAACTTAAATTTTAATTATATTTTCTATATTTTTGTTTTTTAAAAAATTATGAGATAATATTTTCAAAACTAAATCAAATTGTTCAGTTAAATTGAGTTAAGAGAAAATTAAAAGTTGGTTCAATTTAAAAATAATAAAAATTTATATTTATAAAAATTGATCAAAATTATAAAAACGACACATTAGATAAAATTGGATCAAATCAAACTGAATTGGTTTTTTATTTTTTTTTAAGTATCTTTTGAATAAAAATTAAAGAAAAATTTATATTTATTTTTTATATATATTAGATTTAATATTTGATATTTTTTAATTGATAAAATATATTTTTATTATTTTTAAATTTTTTATTAGTATCTATATAGAAATTTCAGAATATGATTATATTGTTAAATTGAAATCAATCCTATTAAACTGATTAAAATAAAAATTAATCATTAATTTAGCTTAATATTCAGTTTGATTTTAAAAACAGTGACAGAAACTGAAAAAAGAATAAAATCATGAGTGAAAAAAAAATTAAATTTGCCTTAATCATATATATTTTTATTTTAAAACCAGCTAACTTGCAATGAAGCCACCAAGCCGCGGACGTGTCAAATTTTAACCGGTCAACTGTATGTAAATTCCGCGTGGGGACATCCATATAATGCTGGCTTCTTACGACTATGACAACGTGTCATTTTCTAGCTTACGTGGCTAATAGAGCCAATCACCGGCCTTGACCCGGCACTTATTCTTCATTATTTTACTTAAAATAATTCACATTATAATAGAAAAAATTACATTTATTGTTAAATATTTCAATTTTAACAAATACTTATAAATAAATTATTAAAAATTTTAATATTAATCAAAATAACTCATTTACAAATATTTATTAAGACTGAGACACTGAATTAATAAAAAAAATAAAATACTGCTAAAAGAGTAAGATATTAAAATAAAAAATACTAAAAATTTTGGACACAGATAATATAATTTTTTCTATATAATAATGAACAAAATGAAACTATTAACTATTTATCCTAAAAAACAAAATGAATTATTTCAGTTATTGGGTTTAACTTATCATATTAATGAATAGAACTAATTGAAATCTATATAATAGTTGATTTTTTTATTAGATTTCAATATTATTTTCTAAATTTTAAGTCAACTTCAAATATAATATCACTAAACTATTTTATTTTAATTAATTCAATTTTATTATAATAAATTTTAATTATTAAAAATAATTAGTCATAAATTTTCATTTTATATAAATTCCAATGTACTTAATTTATGTTTTCATAAAATATCCTAATGTAAGCATATTATTATTAGGAAAATGCCATGAGAATCAAGAATTATTATTATTTTTATTAAATTTAAATATTATTTTATAATATTAAGAATTATTATGTGGATTCATATTCAAAATCAGTATTGATGACATAAAATTGGATGTTGAATTTGTTTATAAACTAAAGGAAAATCTATAAAACTAACTAAAAAAATAAAAATTCAAAAAATATTTTCAAATAAAAATTTTATAAAATACAGTATAACTAAAAAATTATAAAAGTGCAGTATATTTTTTTATATAATTTTGGTAGAATTTGAATTATAATGAGTAAATTTTTAGTATATATTTAAAAAATGTAAAAAAATATTTTTGTAAACTCAAAAAAAGAATAAAAATAAAATTTTAAAGAAAAAAAATAGTATTTCATGTAATTTTCTCTAAATCAAAAGGTTAAGAATCAAAATATATGAAAATTTTCATAATTTTTTAAATAAAAGATAGAGTTTTTGGCTAGTAAAATTTTCAGATATTAAAAATAATTAAATTTGAAATAATAAAAAAATGGAAAGACAATTGCTTAACACGAGTAACACGTGCGATCATGATCATGAGAACAGACAAGGTCATTAACGAGTAACGACCAAAAAGCAACTAAAATACCAAAATTCAGTTTTATACAAAAATAAATAAACAATAAAACTCAATTGAACCCAAAATCTCTATGCGTTAAACCCTAAAATTTACACTAAAAAGCTTATTATTACATAAAGATTGTATCTTTTTTAGTATCTGTAGAAAAATTATGGGTTGCTCCTCTTCTGTTCCAGGTATCTTTCAATTGCCTTCTCAGTTTTATTCAATTTGTTAACTTTCTAGGGTTGGGGTTTTGCCATTGCAAATTAGCTCTTTTAATCGAAAATGCGATTTCAATGCTTATAATTTGTTCAATTTATCAACTTTTTGTTCAATTTGGTTTCTTTATTTAAAAGGGTTATAGATATTGTGATTCTTTCTGACGATTGTTGCTAAATTTGCCTAATTTTTTCTGGGTTTGTGTGGATTTTTATGGTGGGAGCTCCTCTTCTTTTATGGGGACCCATTTGAGAATTTTTTTTTCTTTTTTGGCTAAATTTGCCTAATTTCTAGGTTGTCTGGGTTTTTTAAAATTTTTTTGAACTTCCCATTTTGGTGGTAATGTCTGTAGATAGAAGTTCGGGGCGGTTGGGTGGACTTAATCCTGAGAGTAATGGAGTTTCTGATGCCAAAAACATACGTATAAAGGTAATTTTGAAGACTTTGTATATTGACTTAAGTTTATGAATTTTTATTTTGATTTTTTTTCTTGTTTACAAATTTGGACAAGTATGATGCCATTCTTTTGAGAGCTTTGGCAAGTGGTTTGAACGTTATTAATTGAAATTTGTGGTGGTAGCTCTTTTTAAACTAAGGCATAGCATTTGATATTGCTAAATCTTATTAAGCACTTACGAAATTCAAAAGGAAATGAAGGAAAAAGATCAGTTTCTGTTTATGAATGTTGGACTTTCTATTGCTCTCTCACTCTCGTTCTCTCTCCTTTGGAAGAAGTCATTATGTCCCAAAACCATGGTTTTATTTGGGAAGTCAATAGGTAGGAACCTGATCTTCCTATAGACTTGAGAAGTTACTTAACATGGCTAGGAAGAATGCAGCTTCTGCAGCAAGATGCTAAATGTAGTTGATCGAAATTTGATGCTGGAAATGCCTATGTTTCATGTTGAACCTAGTTCTCATAAAGTTTTGAAGCACTTTTGAGGATGTATAATTCAGTGTTTCCATGTCTTTTTCCTCGTCCTTTATATAAGATTTCTTTGATTTTACCATCACAAAAGATCTAGCAGTGGGAAAACATGTCCGGAACCTAGTTATTTTCACTACCGTTGCTTCTCTTAAAGATTTCCTTGTTTGACAATCCCAAGAAATTTAACAGTTGCTTATGGACTACCTTGTTGGTGGTTACCAGATGGTGCATATAATTCCAAGTGAATCTTGAAGTACGTTTTTGTTGTCTCATTTACAAGGAAATTTTCAGATTTTGGAGAGTTATTTAACAGTAATGGTAAGGTGTTAGCATGTATCTTCCTAAAGGTCAGCACCTCTTTGTTTTATATGGTGTTAGCCGGAAGGAGTTGAGTATGTGGTAGAACTGAGATTCATTGGTTTGAATTAGAAGCATAGGTTTTTGCTCCATTCCTTATTTCTTATCCCATCAGTCAATGCTGATGTAGTTACTGGTTTAATTTGAGGTCCTGTGCTTTGAACTTTAAGCATATAATGTAGTATCAGTTTGATTCAACAAGTGGTGTTTAAAGTTTGTACTATATTTCCATGTATCATGTCTTTTCTTGGTTTGAAATAACTTGCCCTTGCTTATAATTGTGAAGTGAAGGAAGCATAAAGTATAGAATCTGAAATACCCACTTCTTTTGTGTGTTTTGAACATAAGAACAAGTGCATTGTACTTTGTTTGATGTGTGTGAATGATAGTCTGTAGTTCATAAGCTATTAAAAGTGTGCTTTGACCTTCAGTAAGCACATGTTCCATGGCTAAGGTGCATGCTTCTTCTAGGTATGGTTGAACAGATAAAGGACTAAAAGAAATGCCTCTCTGTGCCTGAATCAGTATAACATGTACGCTACCTTGGGCCATCCAAACTAGTTTAAGTTGTATATATTTGACTAGTAATTTCTATAAAGTTGTTTTTTGTTTTTTATTAATTTCTAAAGTAAGAACATATTCTCTTATAAATTTAATAGTCCTATATAAACATTTAATTTCTTTAAATGATTCGTTAAAGGTTGATTGATATTATGAAAATATTTAATTGATCATTATATAAACGAGTATACTAAACCCATAACTAGGGCTGTAAACGAGCCAAGTTTTGACATGCTTAGGCTCGGCTTGACACATAAAACTTGAGCTCGAGCTCGATTTATACGAATATTGCGGAGCTCGGCTCGGCTCGGCTCGACTCGTGTTTGGATCATTAATACGATAAACGAGCCAAGTTCGAGCTCGAGCTCGAGCTCGATATTAATACTTATAAGAATTGAAACTCGTTATAGGCTCGAGCTCGAGCTCGGGCTCGGGCTCGGCTCGAGTTCGTTAACATATCTGGATATATGATAAAATTGAAAAAAAAAACTATCATTATACATCACACATAAGTGTTTCATATCTAAAATTTCTTCAATCTCCATCAACTGACCGGAATCATTTTTTGCTCAAAAGTATGGAGAAATATAGGGGTGAGCAATCAATAGGTTGACTCGATTCAAATTGATGCAACAGAATTTTTCTAGGAGAAAAACCAAACCAATATTTATTAAAAACCAAAACCAAACTGATAATAAGAAAAACAGAGGTAACAGAAAATTATATAAATAGATTAAATTACATTATTATTATTATATTATATTATATATACACTATTTTATGCAAATATGTATAATATAATTTTATACATAAATGTGTATAAAAAGCATAACCTAATTATATAATCATGCATCTGGTAATTAAGGCCAAAAATCAACCACACAACAAGATGTTCCTTTATACATCACATCCAAAAGGAGGACCAACTCCTCCCAAACCCACTAGTTCATTTAGCATTGAAATAGATTCTATTTGATATGATTTCTCTTCAAAACTCTAAAACAGTAGAAATAATAGATTTTTTTCATAATACAGTTTTAACCTCAACGTCAAACATATACTGCATTGATAATTTTATAGAAAGCCCATCCACTGCACCATACCCCAGATTACAAAGAAATTTCCTCACCTCTCATTAGCCAAATATCGCATAACAATACCTGCTAATAGATTTAACCAGCAATAATTCTCCAAAGAGATAACAAATGAAACTGAATATTCAGACATGACCAACGAAACAGAATATTCAATCTCAAGATTCATGATTAGATTATGTTCAAAGAAGCCAAACAAATACATTGAAGAAATCTATCACTCACCTAAAACTAACTTTGAATATCAGGAAGGCTGTACTACATTAGACCAAAGTTTAGAACTAAGCACTCAAAAAACTGCAGCCACACTAAATGATGTTTATATTACGCTTATCTAGAAGATCTTCATCCATCATCAAGTATTGAATTGTTTCTGCGAATACACTCATACAGGCTAAACAATAACATCTTATACAACAAGCTTACTCTTCATGAAATAGAGTATTTAGTGGCATTCCTGCTTTTGTATCACAGACACAGCTAACAGAAAACATTATTAACATTTACAAAATATGATCTGTGAATCCCAAGGAGCATTTATACATGATACCTCAACAACATAAGAGAAAGAAATTCAACAAAAAAAACCGTAGATAGGATTAAAAAGGCAATAAGCTTACAAAACCAGCAAAGCAATAAATTTTCAGATACTTACAGGAGTTGCTGGGGATGAAAGCAAAGCTCACATTATCGATAAACCAATAAGATTTCAGATACGAGAGTAGCAGGGGATGAAAGCAAGGCCCTAAAAAGATAAGAGATAAGAGATATCAATACATTAGCATTTTCAACGTCAAACTGGTCCTTCCCCTAGACATTCAAGGAGAACAGGAATCAAATTAAAAATTGAATTACTTACACATACATAAGCTTTAAAGTTGAAGTAGCATATCACATTTGCCACCAGAAATGTAGTCCATGATTCAGATGGATTGACAATCATTAGAATATATATATACATATATGTAGAGATATAACAAAATATAAATCAAAAAATGGAACAGAAAAGAAATATTGACAGCACGCTCAGCCACAAAACCATATAAAGGGCACACCACTAACATCTTGGCACATTCCTCATTCACACACACATCGTGTAGAGGAAAAAGGTCTGTTAGGTAGTGGTGCCAGACAAAATGAATAAATCAGAATGGTACCACAACCACAAAGAGCAACACAAAATTAAATAACCACTGATCACTTAGACACAAAATCAAGACACTATTCTCAAAGCAAACACACACAAAAGAAATATGAGAAATATTTTCAAGCAAACAGAAAATAGTGCACATAAATTCAAATCATAAAATTATTAGAAAAAACACGTCAATGGATGATAGAAAATCAATGAGTACAACACACCTTTTTAGTAACAGGATCCTCCTCTATAGTAGATTCTTCGCAAGAAATTTGCATGATCATCAGAATTCAAGATTTGGTAACTCTGCATAAAAAGAACTAGTTAGGTGGAGGAGAAGAATCTATTCAAGATTATTAAACACCAATTCATAAATTCCAATAAAACCCACACACTGAGAGCATCCATAAATTTGAATCGAAATAATGCAAAACTTAGGTAAATCCAAATGCATCTAACAAAATATTATAACAATTATTTGCAGTGCTCATACCTTTCCAACTTTAGCAACTTCCAAAGAGGCTCTCTCGACCACGAAAATGATCCCATTTGTTTTCGCTTTTGAATCACTGGGGACAATCAGAATGCCCTCCATTTCATGTGTTTGCCCTTCTGTCTCTTGTTGTTGCTCTTCTTCTTCTTCTTCGGCTACAACATCATTAATGCTTGCTCATCACTGAAGCAACTGAGAGTCTGAGACATTAGTTAATTCAAACAGAAGAACTCAATAACCTGACTTTTTAACAAATAGATTTAACGAATTTCTTTCTCAAATTATGTCAATACTTCTACACACTCTTCCTCCATCAACAATTAAGTTAAACACATCAGCAAAGGTAATTAGAAAGCAGCTAGAAGAAATTTAAAAAAAAAAACCAATGACCAACCTGAGAGTGAGAGGTTGCCATGGTCTTATCGGTGGCCCGTGGTCGGAGCTCCCTCGTCGGCCTGCTGTGTGAATGCCTTGCGAGACAAAGACAGAGATCGAGACAGAGACAGAGAGCGAGGCAGTGAGCCAAACAGAGAGCGAGATGGTGGTCGGAGCTCCCTCGTCGGCCTGCTGTGTGAATGGCTTGCGAGACAGAGACAGAGAGCGAGATGGTGGTCGGAGCTCCTTTGTCTGCCTGCTGTGTGAATGGCTTGCGAGACAGAGACAGATAAAGAGAGCAGTGAGCGAAACAGAGAGCGAGATGGTGGTTGAAGCCCCCTCGTCGGCTTGTTGTGTTAATCCCTTGCGAGACAAAGACAGAGATTGAGAACGAAACAGAGAGCCAGATGGTGAGACTCGAGATCGATATGGTGAAAGCTGCGATAGAGATGGTTGAGATTGTTGGTTGAGGTGGCTGCGATGGAGAGGGTGAGACAAAAACAGAGAGCAATACAGAGACAGAGCGAAATCGTGAGAAAGAAAAAGAGAGGTGACGGCGATGGGGATAGGGGTGTAAAGAGAAAGAGAGTGTAAACGGGATCTTTTTTAGGGTTTTTTATTTTTGTACCAAAAATTTTATACTAGAAATACTAAATTTAAAAAAATTAATTAAATTATATCTATTATTTATTATTATTAAAAATATATATGTATTATATTTTATTTTTATCATATATATTATAGTAAAAATAATATATTATTTATATTATAGTAAAAATAATATATTATTTATTAAGTAGTATTTATATTATAGTATATATATGTATACATTATATACTATCATTTAGCATTTTTCTATATATTGTATATTATTATTTTTACTGTATACATGTAATATATAGTGTTTAATATACATATACTACATATAATATATAGTACTTAATATATATATGGTAAAAATAAAATATAATACATATATATGCTTTACACTAAATGTACTATTCATATTATAATATATATGGTTTATATATATATTATATATATGATATAGCATATACATGTATCATATATAATATATATGGTATATATATATACTTTATTTTTACATATATATACTTTATTTTTATCAAATATTATAGAAAATAATATAGCATATATTAAGTAGTATATATATTATAAAGTTTATTGTACTATGTATAGTATATATATATATATATATATAACATCATTTTAGGGTTTCTTGGTTTTGGATCAGAAATTTTGTTTTAAACAAAATTTTTGGTATACTAAAAAAATTAAATTTAAAATAATTAGTTAAATTATATCTATTATTTCTCTTTTAATCTCTATATTATTATTATTATTATTAAATATATATATTAATATATATGTATTATATTTTATTTTTACCATATATATTATAGTGAAAAATAGTATATTATATATTAAGTAGTATTTATATTATAGTATATATATGTATATATTATATACTACCATTTAGCATTGCTCTATATATTGTATATTATTATTTTTACTGTATATATATAATATATCATTTAGCATAACTCTATATATTGTATATTATTATTTTTACTGTACACATATAATATATAGTGCTTAATATACATATACTACATATAATATATAGTACTTAATATATATATATGGTAAAAATAAAATATAATACATATATATGCTTTACACTAGATATACTATTCATATTATAATATATATGGTGTATATATATATATTATATATCTATAGTAAAAATAATAATATACAATATATTATAGTATATAATGAAAATAATTGATAATATATATAGCCCACATAATACGTAATATATATATACTATTTTAGTACATAACATATACATATTCTACATATAATATATAGTATATATAGTGTAAAGCATGCATATATAATATAGCATATACATGTATCACATATAATATATATATATGGTATATATATACTTTATTTTTGCATATATATGCTTTATTTTTATCAAATATTATAGAAAATAATATAGCATATATTAAGTAGTTTATATAGTTTATTGTACCATGTATAGTATATATATAATATCATTTTATATTGATATTGTTATATTAACTATAATCAACTTTATAATATTAATCATTTTATCTTATATACAATATATATAATTAATCTTAAGTATTAATTATATCATATATACAATTCAATTTTTCTTATATTAATTACATATATTAATAATTATTATAATTTGGAATATAAATTCTTAAAAATATAATACTAATAGTAAAATTAATAAATATAATATACTAATATGTATATAATATATTTTTTAATATAACTTGATAAATGAGCTAGCTTACGAGCTTAGCTCGCGAGCTTCTTAAATGAGTCAGTTCGCGAGTCTAACGAGCCGAGTATCTATGAGCTTGGGCTTGGCTCATTTAGTAAACGAGCAGCTTGAGCTCGGCTTGTTTTTAAACGAGCTCGAGCCTGAACGAGCTTTTACCGAACCGAGACTCAAGCCGAGCTCGAGTAGCTTGGCTCATTTACAGCTCTACCTATAACCTACTTGAATATGTAACAGGTAATTGTTTTAAACTTGTATCCATCATAAACTCGTGTATAAATACCCAAACCTAATTTAATTGGAGCAAGTACCTGAAAACACTAGATCCTGTGCCATCCCTACTTCTAGGTGCAAGGCACATCCTATAGACCTCAATGACCAGTGAGTTCACTCACCAACAAAGGCCACGTTGCAAGTCTTGGAACTTCCCAAACTACTAGACTCTGGTGTCATAACACCAAAATGAATGTTATTGTTGTCATTGCTGGAAAGCAAATGTAATCAGACTTAACCACCACCCACTTAACAATCCTTTCGTTCCTGGCATCCATGCACCTTAAATATCTCTTCCTACTCTACCTCTCTCTCTCATTGACCCTCCTGTTTCTGCTCTCTCCCTCTCTGTCTCTCAACACAAAAGCTTAAAAAAAAAGTTACTTCTGTTTTTTTGCTCTGATCTTGGTACTTGTATGATTGTTATATTCTTTCTCTTAGTGGTGTGGTTGTTAACTTTTTTTATTGATGCTTTGAAGATTGTTAACTTTTGTCTATTTGGTTAAATAGTGGTAATATCTTTATATTTGTTATGAATAAAGTCTTAAATTTTAAATTTTTCTTAAAATTTTATTTTATTTTAAATTTATTTTTGGTGCCTGACCTCTTTCAAGTGCAAGTGCCTGAGCCTGATGCAAGACTGTAATACTATGTCTAACATCTTTAATAACTGTGCCATCTTTACCCAATTCCTTGGTATAAGGTTTTTGCATGTTTGGCTTCAGTTTGCTGGAAGAAGCATTTGTATTTGATTAAAAGCTGCCAATAAACAAACAATACAATTGTCAAACAAGATTATATATGCTTTTTAAAAGCTATAGTCTAAATATGCAAGACATTTCTTACTGAATGCAGCTGACCTTTGATTTCATTGCTGTGAACAGCTGGTATTGTTTGGTGATTCTGGCGTTGGTAAAGTTGTATTGTCCTTTGCTTTGTTCGTGGACAATTTGATCCAACATCCAAGGTGAGGAACTTGTGATTGCTCTTTGCTACTCCAATACATCTCATTTTTTCTATTTGAAAAAAAAATTGTCAATCATGGTATATGAAAACATAAGATTAGGTGCTTTCTCTGTTTAATGCCCTAAAATTAACTTGACAAACTTAGTAACCTGTGTTGGTTTTATCATTTCAGGTAACCATTGGAGCTTCATTTTTGTTGCAGACATTAGCCTTGCAAGATTCTACTACAGTGAAGTTTGAGATATGGGACACTGCAGGACAAGAAAGGTATTGTCAGCAAAGTGATTTTAACATGCACATGCATGCATGCCATACACATTTACAAGCATGCTCCAAAGGTTAATCTTATAATAATTTTTTCTTATGGTAGAATGGCTTATCTACATCACTTCCTTTCTTCTCCACATATACTCTTTTTGCTGCAAAATTCTTATTACGTCCTGTATCATTTTCAGATATGCTGCATTGGCGCCTTTATACTACAGAGGTGCTGCAGTTGCAGTTATTGTGTATGATATAACAAGCCCAGAGTCATTCAACAAGGCACAATATTGGGTTAAGGTAGGTTACATGGATTAGGATAGGTACTTATTTTCCTCTCTCTCTCTCTCTCTCTCTCGCTTTTGGCTTTACTTTTGTTTTTAACGCAATGAAAAAGTTGTTTGATGAGGGTTAAACACAATCGTACTACCCTTGTCTTTTTTGCTCATGGAAGCTTTTTAGGTATACAAATGCATTTAGTTCTATTTTATTTTTATTGATGACACTGCAATTTGTCCTATCCTTTTTTTTTCATGCGGGGAATATTGATCATGCATTGTTCTGTTACAGAAACTACAGAAACATGGGAGCCCTGATATAGTCCTGGCTTTAGTTGGGAACAAGGCTGATCTTCATGAAAATTGAGAAGTACCTGTTCAAATGAGTGCAGAACTCCATGAAAAATAATTGGTAGGAACTGCTGTGTTATTATTATTTAACACTTATTTTTTCATTCATGAAGGATGGCATGGATTATGCTGAGAAGAATGGGATGTTTTTTATTGAGACATCTGCAAAGACTGCTGATAATATAAATCAACTGTTTGAGGTACCTACAAAGCTTCTAGTTTGGTTTCTTTTTGTTGCATAGTCTCAATATCTGAATTCCATATGGAGCTTTGGTTGGTTACTCGTATTGCTCTCTCGATTAGATCAATGATGCTCTAGCACAAGGCTAGGTACAGTTCTGTGGCCCTAAAAAAACTTACTCATCCCACCCTATTTTTGTGACTTTTAATGGGGTATTTGAGTTTAGAAAATCTACCACGCCCAGAAAAGAAACGATTAGATGCAGAGGGAGTTTGTATGTAATTAGTGGTATATATTACCAACGTTAACTCTTCTTTTTTGTTTTTTTCCTTCCTCCTCACTCTGTCTGAAGGTCATGTTTCAATATTATGCGCTAAATATACTTGCTATGTATTGCGGATTGAAATTCAAGTTTAGAACTGTGATCTGACAATTTCTCCAATTTGGCAGGAAATTGCTAAGCGACTCCCCCGTCCATCATCATCATCATGATTGCTGAACCTTGTAACTGTATCAACTAAGCTGGCTTCTAATATTATGGGAACTCACTTCACTTGCCTGTAAAAAAATTTGTGTATCTGGTGATATCAGTAATCTTTGCTTTATTTTGTGATCTGGGTACAAAACTGTTCCAACTATATGATTATGAATTACACTTGCTCTGTTGAATTGCAATCATTAACACGCCTCATATGTTCACTTACTGTTTTAGCCCATGTTTCATGTAAATTCCTCCTGCTTGGAGGTGCAGGTTCTAATTTCATTCAATTACTAACAGATGTTCAAGTTTGCTGAAGTTCAACAAGCTTAGCGGATAACTGAGTTGGCTTCTTCATAAAAGCTCAAACATCCAAATCGGTATAGGAACTTCACATAACATAATGTTATCGTGCTGAATGATAACTGTTACCAGATATACCCTTTTGTGCTCATCTAGCAAGCAAAACATTTTTCAAGTACTTTAATTACCTTCCACTGTGATTAACAGTGTCTTTCTTAAAAATGTTGAAAGAATGCAGAATTTGGTAGGTGATAACCATGTTTTTTGGGAAAAATGTATTGTAACCATGAGAATGCCATGTTGAAAGTTGAAACATAGTTCGTTTTATTCACAGTTCTTAAGTTCTAGCGCTTTTTATGTCATTGTTTCAAACTGTTAATTGCAACACAAAATTTTTCTAATTTTTATCTAAGTTTCGCAAAACCTTCATATAATGATTTTCGTCTGAACTCCATTTCATTGTTGACGTGAAAAGGCCAATTGATCTCCACGTCATTAAGGAATTTCCCATATCAACAACGTAATGAAGTCATTAAGGGATTTCCGTTTCCCATATCACCCATATCAACAATGTAATGAAGTCATTAAAAGATTTCCCATGTCAACAATATAATGAAGTCCAAACGGAAATCATTATCTGGGGTTCTGCATAGGGTATACCAAAATTTTCGAACCCAATCAATTGAATCAAATTTGGTCTGTTTAGAAAAACACTATAGGTCGATTCGGTTTCTAAAATGAAAAAAATGTCGAGTTTATTTGGTCTATTAGATTGAGATAATTTTTCATTTAAATTCAAATTCGATTGACTCTTTTATAATTATATATATATATATATATTAAGTGATATCATTTTTATTTTATTTCACCACTTAAATTGACTGAATCTGAAGATAATATTAAAAATGAACTCAAATAAATTTTGAATATTAAAGGTTAAACCGTTTGAAACTAATCAATTTGAACTCGAAATTAACTTGGGTTAATCGAACACATATAGGAGATTCAGTTAACATGGTTTAATATTTTTAGTGTTTGATTAGATTCAATAAAAAAAATACACCATTAAATGAACTCGACTTGTGCGTATCCCCAAGTTCTTCGCCATGTAAATAAAAATTTGAGGACTTCTGTTGTTGCAAATTAAAAGTTTAAAACGATGATGTGAAGAAGCTATAACTTAGAGAATTTAGAAACCCTGAATGTAATTAACCCTTGATCCAAAGCGATTGTTGAAAAACGACCTGTCCTAATAACACACACAAATGATTTTGATTCTTTTTCATATTCTGATAATCTGTCAAATCTCTCCATTTTGTGGTATTGAAAAACAACCCATTATCATCTCTTCTGATTCCCAACACGAGTGAAGTGAGTTTACTAGTCAAGATTCTATTAACCTGTATGTAGAAAATCTCACCATATGCTTACAGAATGGCAAGCCCATTTCATGGCTCTGTCCCAACTTCTTTTGACAGCTTATCTACTGTCATTTTCATGCTGCACTCTCTTTTCCTTTCTCTCTTTCTTCCTAGATTAAGAAAATCTTTAATAAGAACTTGGGCTGAGCCTAGGTGTTAATAAATCCAAGTCCTACATGGCTTGGATTGAATAGTTCAATCGAGTTAATTGAAATTCTATAATATAATAATATTATGAATATATTTTTATTTATAAATATTTATAAAGATTTTAAAAATCATAAAAATTTTAAAATAAAAGTTAAGAAATAATAAAATTTTTATCATTAATTCAAAACCAACACATATCAAATCTAATAAATATAATAAATAAACCTAATATTTCAAAATTTATCATAAATTTTAATAATCTAACTATCAGGTCAGATGTCATTTGATTTTTTTCTACATATTTTTATACAAAAATGACATAGGATTTACAAAATTAAATATATTCGATTTAACTTGATTCATCTGATTTTATTAATTTTGACAGTTCTAAGTAGATTTTTTCTATCTGTATATTTGATTTATTTTTTTATAATTTTTACTGGACTAGTCTCCTCTTCTCGAATTAATTCAATTCGATTAGCGGATTTAGTCCGATCATAAAAACACCCCGATACTGTGATACTTTGATACCATTTCTCGCTTGGCCTCAAGGGCTAAGAAAAACATTTAAACAGACCTTAATTGGAAGATTAACTTCCAATGTATAGTGAAGTAAGCACTAATAGAAAATGAGGTTATGATTCAAAGCCAAATTTGCAATTGGGTTGTTAATTTGTTGTTAATATAAGTTGTTTGCAAAACCTGAAAGTTCCTTATCTTTCCAATTAGCAAACACTTCTAAAAGTAAAAATCTTTCTTACCGTTGTAAGTCTAAGCCTTATAATATAGGATTTATATGTCCCATTATTGATTTGGAAAGGCTGATCCCTTTGATCAAGTGGGGTATCAAAACATATAATAGAACTAAAGTGGATTCAAGCAATTGTTAGTATCTGAATTTAATTAATGACATTTAAAGTACTAATACTGTTTTAGCTAAGGCAAAAACAGTATTCATCAGTAGATAAAATCTAGAACACTGGTTTTCGATTTCAATAGCGATAAAATTGTCAAAGATTGGTGAAAATTAGAAACTAGGTTATGGGTTTTAGTTAATGAAGAAAATTACGGATTGGCGAACTACGACTTAAAAAAATTTAGTATTTTTTAAATTCAAATTCAACTCATAGTCAGATTTAAAGATAGCTATGATAAATAATAATCAAGGACAAATCTAAGATTGATTTCTAGAAAAGATCTAGATGACCAGTTTTTTAATTTCAATAGCGACAAAATTGTTAAAGATAAGTGAAAATTAGACCTGAACATGAGTCAAACTGGGGGTCTCAATTAGTGAAAAAAATTACAAACTAACAGATTTTCAAATCTAAATCTCAGTTCATGGCCAGATTTAGTGAAAACTACAATACATAATAATCAGGATTAATCTAAGATTGATGTCTAGAGAAGATGGGGGTGAGGGGCCAACAAATGCTAATATCAGGAAACAAAAACATGGATGTTTTATCAATTGAATTCATTTTTAAAAAAATAAGAATTTTTGGGGGTGGACCATGCCTAATTATCCATTCCTGTACATTGGCATTGTTTATTATGGTTGATGAACAAAAAGTTGCCTGCTGTAGCTACTGTAAAAGAGTTATAAAATGGCTTGGAACAGTGATATATGATTGTGATCTTACAGACAAAATCTCAGTTAATCTCTATTCAAGACCATATATGAACATGTTTCAGTCAGCATTCCATTATTATCCATACCATTTTCAAATTTATCATGTATCCATATGTACATCACATGTAAACAGTATAAATACATTAATTATAAGAATACTAATGAATATCTATTTAGCCAATTTCTAATGTCCACAAAAATTACAATTCCTAGATTACATAGAAAATAAATCTAAATAATTTGGAATTCAAACTTAAACTCTTACAACACTACAATATGATCCGCCATGATGATGTGGATATTAAAAGGGTAACATATTGGTAAAATGAATTGTTAAAATAAGAATATTAGAATAGATGCATAAACATAATAAGATGGATAGAATTCTTAATAAGTATAATTAAAAAAAATGAAAATAGCTATTATTGAGAATAAAATGTGAAAATACAAATTGAAGTGGCTTAATCATATGAAAAGAAAATTAATAATATGTATCTGTCAAAAAAATTAAACATTTTAATGTATATATATTTGGGGGAAAAGATAGGCTTAAACTATCAAGGAAAAAGTAATTCATAAATGTCTTATAATTTTATATCTCTTTGAAGAAGTAGTTTATAATAGTTTAAAATAAAAAGAAAAAGTATTTATGCAGCGGATTTAACTAATTTGCAATTAAGATTCAGTGAAATTGATATATATGAAGAAATTATTTGTGTAACTCCAATATAATTATATGATATTTATCTTCCTTTCTCCTCCTTTGTTTAGAGTAAGGAGTTCAATTTTCTTTTTGAATTAATTAAAGCTAATTGTCTTTTAATTGTCATTGTTGAGTTCTTAATTATTACTTGTCTTCTCTTTGATTCAATGCATCCTTGATTGTACAATCTTTCTAATCTATCAAGTCTCTTAGTGTAAAATTATTGCACCATTAACCAATAAATGTCTTGTTTTAACCTTCACTTATCTACTTGGTTCATATGTAACTTAATAAATAACTACATTTTTTAAAGTAATTAAACAAATGCAATCAATTCATATTTATTGTATATTTTTAAAGATTCTTTAAAAAAATTAATATTTATTAGCTAGTAAAAATTAATATTTTTTAAGTAATTAAATAAAGTAATTAAACATATTTTTAAAGAAAAGTATATATGGTATAATCTTCAAAGATTTTAATGCAACTTAGTAACTTTATTTATTTATTTAATTTTGTTCTTTTCGATCTTAGGTCAAATAAAATAGACTTATGAAATTGAATTGATAAAGATATTTTTTCTACCTCTTAGGAGAAAAGTTTTTTTTTTAAATTAAAATTCTATTAATCAAAAACCCACATAAAAGCAAGTAAAAGAAATTTTTTAAATTTGATTCTTTTCATTCAATTTGATCAAATTATTAAGAGATGCATACATCAAATAAAAAAAATGTAATTTAAAATTATTCAATATTTAAATTTCTGTACGATAAAAAATAAAAAAAAATCACGATTATTTCATCTCGTTTCATAAACTGTATCGTATTGCCTTTATTGATGACTTTTTTTTTTCTTGACAATTAATCAATCCATCTTGTCATATTTAAATCGTTTTCTTAATTAGGCAGATGGCTCAATCCAATCCCCTTTTTTTTTCACTTAGTCACATTGTGAGATTGCATGTGATCATGTGGGCTCTATTTCCATTTGAAAAAAAAAAAGAATTGAAAATTCACTCCTTGATTTATACTTCTGTATAAGCTAGAGTGACCAAAGAAGATTAGGATCAAAATCTTTGTTTGAACTTCTTTGGCAAAAATTTTTCAAAATATGATCTTTTTTTACATCTTTAGAGACCTATAATTAGTAGTAGTACTATAATTTTTGAACTTAACATATGTTAATGCCAACACCACATATGCCTGTACATTGGCTCTTGTTTCCTTAATGATGGCAAAAGTGAGAAGTTTGGTACCAAGTGAAGGTGTAATGAGTATTTGAATTTTTTTTCTTTTTCAAGTATTTATATACGAAAGAGGATGAATCGATACTGAATTTATTATTCGAGAAAAAATACACTTATAGTTAAATTGCATTTTGACATATAAATACATTGATCCTTAGTCTGTTATATCGGAGAATATGTATTCATCGTTAGATCATATATTGATGAATAATATTTGAATTTTAATGTTTTAGAAAGAAAAATCAAGTAGTTTTATAGTGTATAATGAAAATAAACAACCCATTAAATAGTTGTGAAGAAAATTAGTATAAAAATTGTTGAAATGTTTGGGCTAAATTAGGAGGTGTTGATGGGACTAATTAACCAATTTCTATCTTAGGGGACAAACCCACCTGAACAAAAGAAATAATTGAGGTCTATTTTTGGGAATAATGTGGCTAATACTTAAGTAATTTGAAGAACTTGTGCTTTAGTCCATCTCTTTTTATTAGTTTGATAACATCTCAATCTTATCAAAACCCAATCTTCTAACTGTAGTTTTGAGTTGGTGTGAACCAAAACAAAAAACTCTTTGGACAAATTATAATTAAATTCATAATTTTGGATTAGAATCATTTTTAATTTGAGTTGTCTCTTAGATTGGTGGGGTGTTTGGGATGTGATGGATAGGGTGGAAATTGTTACTACGATATTAATTGGGAGACTTTTATATAATTTTAATTTTAAACTTAATATATATAAAAATAATTATTAAGAATATAATAATACTAGAAAAATAGAATATCTGAAATCTCTTTAAAGATGTGACCTATAATTACTCTAAGTAAAAAAATTATAAAATTAACTTGAGATTAAAATTTTATTGAGTTGAGTATAGTATAAGAAAATATCTCAAATTATTTAAATACAAACACATAAAATGATTAATATAGAAATTTTTTATCCAATTTTAATAATTAGATAGTTTTTGAAATTGGCATTCCCTAATTTACATTAAAAAATTTTACCAAGAACAATCTTTATTAAATAATTATTAATTATATTTATTGTGTCTTGAGGGATATTTAATGATTAAAAATTTTAATTTTTTTTTAAAAATTGTCTTTAATATGATCAAAGATGTAATTAAAAATTTATAAAAAAAAAAAAAGAATTACCCAATTATGTAATTTAATTAATAAAAAAATATAATTATTAACACATTTTTAGGTCAAATACTTGTTAAAATTTTAAATAAAAGAAGAGAAAAAAGGAAGAAATTATAAAAATAAATACTAAAATTTGAGTTATTATTATCTTTTAATGATAAAGATGTAGGAGTGAGTTCAATTATCCAAAATTGTAATTTATAATTCATGTATTTAAACTATTTCACATTATATTGGAGTTAAAACGTATACTCCACTATGCCAAATTGCTAATGGTTATTCAAATTCTAATAATTATATTTATGAATTAGCAAAAGAAATTATGTGACCTCCTCGAATCATTATCATACATTAGTTGAAGAATAAATATGATAAAAACCTTATATTGATTAAATATAAGAAAAATAAAAAAATGATATTAAGCAAGGATTCGAAATTCACTAAAATAATTTAAACAATTTTACAAGCTCAATTCATTTAAAGTTCAATTATATATTAAAGAATTTTGATTCCTAATTTTTATTAGGTCCAATATTTAAAAAAAATACTAATTGTTTTCACTTACGAGAATAATTAATTTTAAATTAATTTTATAAAAATAATTATATAACTACAACATCAAGTCTAATTTTTAGATTATTAATTCTTTTTTATTTAAATTTTTTTTGATTAATTTTCTATTAGGTTTTGTATTGGATGATTGTTTTTTATTTAATTTCAGTTCAAATATTTATTTATTCACGAGTTTGCGAATATAACATACATTTTTTATATTAGAGAGACTTATATAAATATAATAATTTCTAATTTATATTAATTGATTAATTCCATTATTTATAAAGAAAATTCATATATAATATATAGAGGAAATTCCAAAATTGTCCTTGCTCTCTTTAATGCATGCATTGCCCTTGAATATTTTTTTGGCCTTTTTATTTTTTTAAATTTTTTGGTACAAAAGAAAATCCATATTTTCTCTCTAATTCCAAACACAAAGATATGACTAGATTATGACAACTTTTCAATTTGATTTTTGCATCAAATATTTGAGTAGCTAAGCTCCTTTTTTTTTCTTTTTGCATTTAACTTGAGTTGGCTCAAAAATCATATAATACAAACTATTATTTCAACTAGACATTCTATTTAAAATGACAATCCAATTAATTAAGTAATGGCATATCTTTTATATTTTATAAATAAAAAAGTTATGAAGTTCATTAGTATGAAATATAGATATATTATTAATAAAAATATCATCATATATTATTATCTAATTAATTTATTATTTTAATTAGAATGACTAATTAAAATTACAATTATATTATATAATTTCTTTACTTGCTTGTGTAGATTTTTTTTTTCTTTTGGGTAGATGTCTTTCAACTATAACACGTAAAAGTTATTAGCTACCCCATAGTGAAAGGAACCTTATCTTGTCTTTTATGGGGTACATACCCATCATGTCTTTTTCTTTTTTCAATTTTTTGTATTTTGACTAAATATTTCACATTTTATTGCTTGATAATTTTTGGTGGACCATTTTTAAACGTTGAGCATAAACATAATAGTATTAGTGAGTTGAACTTGGAAGAAGAAAAAAAAACACATTTAATCCTTTCACTATTTGTGCTTTTATTGTACATGCTAAATGTGTTTGACAACTAATATTTAATTAATAAAAAAGTAATTGATATTTTTAAATAATTTAGAAAAGTTCACGGAAAATAATTATATCTCCTTACATATCTCAGTCATTGTAATATACACAATGGTATAATTAGGTGGAATCATGTAAAAACTGATGACTTTTGTCATAAGTATCTATGAAAGAGAGTTTTTTTTGCCATCGGTGATTTTTTTATTTGTCAAGCCCTCCATAGACAAGGTTTTACAAAGAAGAAAAGCTGCAAGTGTGAGGAGTTGAAGACAACTCCTCATGCGATTTTTTAAATTTATCATTTATTTTAATTTATTTTAAATAATTGAATGTTAAAATAGCGTCGTTTCAAGAGAAACGATGCCTTTTAATCATCTAACGCATTGAAAAAAAAAAAGAGGTATATGGGAGGGAGGGAGAGGCAGTGGCTTCTGAAGAAGCTTCTGGATAGAGGAGCAAAGTAGCCGACCGACCACCAGCTCAAGAACAGAAGTCGGTTGACCTCCAGCTCCATTTTCGACGACTGATTAACTGGTAATTCTAATGATGACTGTGAAAATTTTACTCCCTTTGATAAATTTCTAATTCCGCCACTGAATATACATATATATTTATGTGGAGTAATACTAAATTTATCACCTTAAATATAAAAAATTACTTAGATTTGTTTTTTTTAATTGAAAAATCGAGTTTGAATCATAGGTTAGATGTATTTAGAAAATTTACAGACTAAGATTAGTTTTGATCTTTTCCTAATTGTTTTCAGTATTTTCTTTGCTTGCTTAATATAAATATCATTTAAAAAAAATTGTAGTATTTTTTATTTTTTTATGAATTTCATGCAAATTATCATTTGACTTATTTCATATATTAAAAAGTTAATCGGCAACACAAAAGATCTCTATATTCCAGTATCATATTCTAACAAAATCAAAATAAAAATTCAAAATAAATCAATATTAATTTTTGTAAAAAAAAATAAAATTATATGTTTGTCAAATAAATATTAATAAATTTACATTTTTATCCTTATCAAAACAAAATAATAAAAAAAAATAGGATATTTTTGCACTAATATATTAGAGTGGGTAAGGGACGTGATAAAAAAGATGATATAAATAGGAACAATAAATTAGTATTTTTCATCTACACGCATGCATAAATGTAAAAATTATCTCAAGTAAACAATTAGATAAGCAATAAATAAGAAAAAAAAAAGAAAGAAAGTGAAAAAGAATATTTTAAAATTTATATGCAAACAAATGAATGATAATAATTAGTAATTGATTGATTATTTATTGATGCAATTGAAACTCTCAAATTATATGTTTTTTTGAGGCTTCTAAAATAATTTGCGTGTGTGTATATATTAAGTTGTGATCCCACTGAAATTATATTATAACTTTGCTCAAATCAAATTACTAATATACTAAAATTTTATATATTTAAAATTTTCAATTAACCATATAATCTATATAAAATGATTGAGTTTTTAATATAGAATTATATTAAATTTTGTTTTCTATTAATGTTGAGATAACTTTGTTGAATAGAAATATAGAATACATTGCTAGAAAAATAATCTACAATTAATTAGATAACAATCAATATATAGAAAGTTAATTATAATCTATAATTAAAGGCACTAATAATTAATAAATGGCAAAATATATTTTTCAAAAATGACTTAAATTTTCTTAAAGACGTAGATGTGAAACTCACACACCAAAAGAAGAATAATTATATGCAACAACCGTTGTAGCAATAAATGCCTACAACGGACCAATGAGATTCTTACACGTAGAACCAATGATTCATTTCATTGGTCCGTTGTAGGCATTTAATCTACGTGTAAGAATTCCATTGGTCCGTTGTAGGCATTTATTGCTACAACGGTTGTAACATATAATTATTCCCAAAAGAAGGTGATGTTGACTAGTTTTATGATTTGACCAACTCACTTTCTAGGAGACAAACTCTCATAAATGAAGTTTTAGGATATATAAATTAATGGGTCCCTTTTCAAGCATTATTTTTTGGGGTTTATATGGCATTGAATTTCTTTGCCCAATTTCAAAACCCATCTCAAAAAAATTAAAAAAAAATCAAAGGAAAAAGTTAGTTTTAGTCACAAAATAAAAGAGTCATTGTTGTAAGTAGTTTATATGTTTGATATGACAATTAATAACCAAGCTATAAACTGGAAAAGCAATTAGTATAAATTTAAGGATACATAAAATATACTAAGCGTCATATTCAATAAATGACTTTAATTTTTAATTATTGGATCATTTATATTTTCTACAAATATTGGTGATTTTTCTTCTTTATACCTTTATATTAAGTGGAATGATGAATTTAAGTAATTTTTACTTAAATTAATCGATTTTAATAATAATAATAATAAAGCACAACCCTATTGCAAATTTAATTGGTTTTAGTTTATTATTTAAATTTAATTTCAAACTTTTAGTATTTATTTTATTTTTAGCCATTCAATTCATGCCTAAAGACCATAAATATCATAATATTTGTGCAAATTATCAATTTCAACCTTTTTTTTTGAATTTTACTAATACATTAACATAATGTGAAAGTTATCATTATAATGAACATCTCTAAATACTATCAATGTATGTATATTCTATTCATATTAGAACTAAAAAATTTTCCAATGAATTTTTAATTAAAAATATTAATATTATTTTTTAATTTTCATAAAAAAAAGAAAAGTAAAATGAATTTGTAAAAGTACCTTTTTTCTTCATATTGTTTTTTTCAGTATTAGTATGAGGGAAAGATTTAATTTTGATATGTTAATTTAAAAAAATATGTATTTATTATTAAACTGTAATACGGTATTTTTTTTTCTCCATATCATATTAATTATTTTTGGTTATTATAGAAAAAAATTCAAAACCCTTTCATGTTTCAATAGGCATCGTGTAGCAATAAGAACCATTGTCTAAAAGATGTTAAGATCCTTTAAAATTTTCTCTTCCTTCCTAAATAATGTAATGTGATATGACTTCACTATAGCACTCAACTCAATTTGATAGCTTCGGAATCTCATCTTTTCTATGAAATTAAATTGGCATATGGACCTATGGATTTAATAGATGGAGATTTTTTTTTTCACATTAAGTTTTATTTTTTTTTCAAGTTGAACAACTTTTATTAAGAAAAACAAATGATGAAAAATTTATTAATGATAGTTTAATAATATTTTTTTATTATGAAAGTTGTTGGTGCTATTGAAACAAAAAGGAAAGACTAATTTCAATGTTCATAAAATTTTCAAGTCTCATATATATAAATATATATATATATCAATTAGTAGTGTAATTTTTTAAAAAAGAAATTAAATTTTAACATATTTCTCAATAATTATATTAAAGAAAATTACGTCTTTTTACGTCTTTTATCAAAATTTTCAAAATTTTTGCTTATTTATCATAAGTTTTTTTTTATCATTTTACAAAAGTGCATATAATAAAATAATCTAATAATAAACTTTTATAAATTATCATATGCATAATAAGCTCAACAAATTTTATATATACTATATAAAACTAATAAATTTATAAATAGTCAAAATTTTTGATAAATTTACTAATATTTTTTTAGACTAATAAATTTATAATATTATAAAATTTTTAAATAATTTTATAAAAAATGCATTATATTTTTCCTATCAAAAATAGGTTTTAGGCTTATTAATCATTATTAAACAAAAAAAAAGATACTTCTATTAAAAATAGGTTTTAAGCTTATTAATAATTATTAAACAAAAAAATATACAAATACAAAAAAAATTATTTTAGAAGGAAATTGGTGAGTGTGTTAAGTTTGTATAATTGGTGAATATGTCAAAACTTTATTTAAAAAAAAATCTTTCTCAACGAATCATTTCAAAAAATACTAATAATAATAAAATTTGAAAAAAAAAATTAGGTGGGCCTGAAGTAGGAAAGAGCCGCACGTGGGGGTTATCTAAAACGGGAGAAGTGAAATTGTGAAACGAGCTGACAGAGAGTCCGTACGATACCACGTTTTTCTATGGATTCTCTCTGTCGGTTACGTTACGTTCCTCTCTGACCGATATTTTCAATTTCTCTTTCTCTTCCATACTTTTTAACGCGATAATTTCTTTTTTAGCACGATATTTTAAATGCTAAAATAAAGTTAACCAATTTTTTTAATATAATTGATAGATGATTTTTTAAATATTTAAAAAAATTATTATTTGTTACTGCTATTAATATATTTAATGCTAATTATTTTTTATTTAAATATTATTTTTAATAAACTAATTTTATTTTTTAATTAAATAAGTAGGAATTGTTTTAAAAAGTTTTAAATAAGTAGTAATAGTTTTATTAAATTGATTTTTTTTTTAAATAACAGTTGTATGATTATTTAAAAATCAATCTTTATTACTAAAAAAAATAAAAGAAAATTGATAAAACTATTAAAAAAAATAACAACTGCATTAAAAAGATTTACTAAAAATTACTAGTTAATTCATCTCAAAAATATGATTGATTAATAATAATGATTATGATAATAATAACTACTGCATATGCAGATTAATTGGCATGAAATTATTTTAATTTTATTAAAAATTTTGAATTTAATTTTTTAAGTACGTAACTGTATTAAAATTTGATAGAGAGAATTTTGCCGTATAATTTATATAAAAAATAATGGTGATAGTAGTAATAATAATTTTCAAAAATATTAAATATAAATATTTATAATATTTTTTAAAATATATTAATTTATTTATATGTTCATTAGAAAATTAATTTAGCTATTAAAATAAATTAGATTCATTTAGTTTTCAATATAAAGAAAATTAAATACGATGAAACGACATTAGTATCCAGGGCTATTCCTTTGTTATCCATAAAATTTATATCTAATGAATTATACTATATTACACATTCAGAATTTTTATCAGAAATTTAAAGAACATATAATAATTATTTTATATTTAAAATTTGAAGTAAATTGAAAATACATATTCAATATAAATAATTATTTTATATTATTTCCTAATGCATAAAGTAAAAAAATTAACTATAAATATATTATAAATTTACTTAAGCTAAAAAATAGTTTTTTATTATTTGTTTGACAAACATACAAACATTTAAATTGTAGCATAAATGTAACACTGAATTAATAGAAAATATATTATTTAGTAACAATTAACAATTGAGAAGAATACATGAATTCTTTTAAAATATATTTTAATATTGAGTATTTCGAAATTAGCAATTTTAATGTGTATGATCACACTATATACATGTAATAATTTAAATTTTAAATTATTTTAAAAAATATATAAAAAAAATAAAATGAAAATATGTATATATATATATATGTATTTATAAGAGAAAAGAAAAAGAAAAGGAAACAGAAAAAGAATAAAAGAGAAAGAGAGAGAAAGAGTAGAAATGAGGAGAGAGAAAGTGAGAGGGAGAGAGAGGGGTAGATCAGTTTTTCTCAAATCTACTACTGACCAATGAAGATATTTAGACACCTCTCACACCATTAAAAAGCTCATCGTTCGACCAGTCCAATGCCACCAAGATCACGGCCGTCTGACGCTGGAGCAGCCCACACTCACCGAATGAAATTAGCGCCTCCAAAGAGCTTTCGATGAAGATTTCGGCAAAATTTCGACATTCTTTTTCCAGCAAAGTGTCTTCTATTTCTAATTAAATATTTCAAGGAAAATCATTGTGTTTTCATGAATTTATGAGTTATATAGAATAATATAATACCTCACTCCCCTAATTTATATTTATAATTGTATTTGCATAATGCACCGACTGTTTGTGCAATATATGTATAATTATTATTGTTATAAGCATAATGTGTATTGGGTATGAGTTGGTTGTACTTAATGCATATAATATGTGATGTCGGATAGAGTTAGGATGATGTGAGACCACACATGATCGGAGATACATGTTATGATATGAGGATATTATATGATGAGATTAGGACTGACGTGACGAAATGGACATTTTCATACTCAGCGCTGCTTGTCAGTCGGATAGCGCTGCTTGGCTACGACTGTGACGGTGGACCCTATATATTAGATTCTAAGAGAAATATGTGGACTAAGAGAGCCAGATAAGGGGATAGTCTCCACAGTTTGAGGTTTAGTGTGGCCCCATTGACTTACTCTTATCTTTATTTATTTATGTGATTTGTTGGTTAATTGACATTTGTATGAGCACGTTATGCTTGTGATAGTTGTATTATATTAATTACTATATAGCTCATTGAGTTGAACGCTCATTCATGTTCACCATTTTTTTCAAGTTGCAGGTTGAGCATAAGAGTACTTCTTATTCAGGTCATCCTGCCTTTTTATTTAGGATTGCTAATTGTATATGTTTTATTGTATAATTACGTTATAAATATTTTTTAAAATTCCGCATGATATTTCTTTTTTTGTCTATCTTCTTATTTATTGAGTTTCGCGGTTTAGTTAAATATATTTGTTAATAAATGTCTGATGATGATGATGTGATATTATATTAAAGTAAAATATTAGTAGGCTAGTGAGCCCGGTTCGAGATAGTGACTGTTATCATCATTTTTATTTATCGAAAAATGAGTTATCAGGCTTACTACGGGTTCTGAAAGTTACGTACTTTTTTCGTTCTCTAGTGCAGCTCACGTGCCTTCGAGTTGAGTCATGATAAAATTGGTATTAGAGTAATAATTTTGAGGCTTGTACCATGTCTATAGTTAAAAAAGTTTTAGTTGATTTAAGTTCTTATTTCAGGCGGAGTATAAGTTTCCTTTTCATCTTAATTGAGTTTTATTTGCCTCAAATTTAGTGTTATTCGTAGGTGGTTATTTAATTATTATTATTTATGTATGTGAATGTTATATGTGTTTATATTTAGGATAAATTTAAATTCTTACTTGAATGATGATTGGATTAGAAAATAGAATCTAAGTGAAGAAAAATCAAATATAAAGTATAACACAATAGATAATTAGAGTATGAATGATGTGTGGAGCCTAAGAGGTTGAGGATATATATGGATAAAAATTTTGAATATGTAAATCAATGATAATATTTAGACTTAATATTAAATAAAATGACATGTAATAATTATGAATTACAAAAACAAAGTAAACTTAAATTTTGATTAAAAAAAAACTTAAATTTTGATAATGGATAGTGTATAATGAGTTTGAATGTGAATATATTTGTGATATATGAATATAAACATATTAGGAAAATAAATATTTTGGATGGATAATAAAGGTAAGCTATAATATTATTAAAGCCATATTTATGAAATTGAAAATGATATATAGCATACTGAAGAATTGAAATGATAGAGAATTATTGGATACTGTAAGTTTTTAGGTTAAGCTAGACGAATTTATATATATATATATAATAATGTTATCAATTCTATTGGAATCAATATAGTACAGAAATATTGTTAGTAGAAATGAGTAATTTCTATTCTAAGATTCAATTGAATAAATTAATAAATTAAATTGGAGTTTTAACTTTGATGAGTTGATGATAATAAATTAGATTTGATATTTGAATTGATTAAAAAATCTATTTTGGATTAAATTAATTTAATTTTCTAAGGTAGAAAAAGAAAAGAAGGCAAAATGTTCAGTCGAGATTAAAATAAAATAAAATTTTAGAGTTTATAAAATATAAATGGTTAAGGTGGCTATAGATTTTAGAAATTTATTAAGATTTTTTATGCAAGTTGTATACATATCGTGATAATTTTATATTAAAAGCAAAATTTGTTAAGTAAAATTGTGATTTAGAGACTATACGAATTATTGGAGTTTTTAGAATAATTTGAGTATGTGAATCTAAAATGATTAATTGAAGTGTAACTAAATTGATATGTTTTAAAATGTGAAAATTTAAAGGTGATAGGCATAAAGCATTATTTGAAAGGAATTTATTAAAAGAGGTATTTAGATTAAGTTATCATAATTGAAAGTATAGAGATAAATAATAATGTTATTATATTTGTGTTATCGTTAAATATAACCTTATTTGGATTGTAAAGTAGTGACATGATCAATCACTAAATTAAGAGTTAGATTTAAAATGACTAATCGAATGTTTTAAGGTCAATTGTGGATATAACTAGGTAAGATTTTTGAGGTGACAGATTAATTGAATTAAGAATGTTAAATATGATCCATAAGGATAATATATCAGAGTATGCGAAAAAGTGTGGATAGTTTGATTTTTCACTTGAGCATTTTCTTTAGTTTGAAAATTCGAGGATGAACTTTTAAAAGAAGAAAAGATTGTAATAACTTAAATTTTAAATTATTTAAAAATATATATATATATATAAGAAAATTAAAATTAAAATGCGTATAGATATGTATTTATAAGAGAAGGAAACAAAAAAAGAAGAAAAGAGAAAGAGAGAGAAAGAGCAGAAATGAGGAGAGAGAAAGTGAGAGGGAGAGAGGGGTGGATCGGTTTTTCTTAAATCTATAGTCATCCGGTGAATATTTTTGACATCTCTTATACTATTAGAAAGCCCATCATCTGACGAATCTAACTCCACCAAGATCTCCGCCATCCAACGCCGGAGCAGCCCGCACTCGCCGGATGTAGTCATGGCCACGGTTCTGTTGAACCGTTGAACCGGACCAGCGATTCCGGTTCGGTTTAATGAACCGAATCGTAAACCATAATTAAATGTTTAAAATCATAATCAGAATCTTTCTTTAAAATTTTGGTTCCGGTTTCAAAATATTTTAATCGGAACCGGACCGACTGTTTCGGTTCAAAATATAAAAAAAAAAATTGTGCAGCATATGTTGTACAGTAATCTGCAAGTGGCAGCGTGCGCTGGCAGGTGGCCATTGGCTGGCCACCTGCCAGCAGGCACACTACACATGGCATTGTGCCGTTGGGCACACTGCCATGTGCAGTGTGTCTATTGCCAACGACACAATATGTCGTTGGCAACTTTTTTTAATTTTTTTAATTTATATCTATTTTACTAATTTACCTTTACTAACAGAAAATAAAATTTATTTGAGGAGCATTTTATGAAAATAAAAAATTTTAAAAAACTATAAATACACTATCTTTTTAATTTATTTTTTAATTTTTACACAATTTTTCTCAATCGTCAAATTTTAATTATCTAATTTAACTCTAAATTTTTTAACTCTCCCAATTCTCTAATTTCTACTCTCTTAAATTCTTATTCTTATTCTTTTGTTACTGTTATTTATTATTATTAGTAATATTTATTATTTATTTTTAATATTATTTGTTGTTATTATTAGTAATATTTATTATTAATTATTGTTATTATTATTATTTATTAGTATTGCTAGTAATATTTATTGTTTGTTGTTAATTATTATTATTTTGTTATTATTGTTGTTGTTATTATTATTATTATTATTATTATTAGTAATCGTTATTGTTATCATTGTTAAAAATATTATTAATTATTATTATTATTATCAATTTATATTAAAATGACAAGTTCTAGTCATTTTGATAATATAAATAATGAGCAAATTTCACAACATATTAATATTTTAGATGACGAGGAAGAAGTGGATTGCCAAGTGCAAGACACATTTTATCAAAATCAATCTATTAAAATAAAAAAAAATTAAAATCTAATATTTTTCTTTTACATTTTTCTAAACAGATAAATACGGAAGACCAAAAAAGAGCACACTGTAATTATTGCTCCTCTTCATTTAAATTTATAGACGGAGGAGGTTATAGAACATTATGGAGACATCTTCACAAAAAACATCATGTTCAAGTTGGTATGGATAATACTCAAACACAATTGGCAGATTTTATACAATCGGACTCATCATCTGCACCTATTAAAAAATAAGGTATTTTTCACTATGACAAAAATGTGGTCAAAGAAGAATTGACAAGGTGCATTTGTATTGATGAATTAACTTTTAATTTTGGTGAGAAAATAAGATTTACTACTTTTATTTAAAAATATGTGAATTCTGCATTTCAACGTGTTTCCCGCTCAATTTTATCGCGAATATTGCGCAAGCTTTATGAAAAAGAAAAAAAAAGATTTATGCACATTATTTGCAAATTGTCATTTTTGTCTTTCAATTTGTAGTGATATTTGGAGTGATCATTGGCAAACACATTCATATATGGGTGTTACATGTCATTGGGTTGATGATCAATGGAATTTATAAAAAAGATTGCTTGCATTTTGACTTTTTGATGATAGACATACTGCAGATAATATATATAAAATAATAAAAAGTATTTTGGAAGAATATAATTTAGTTCAAAGAATTTTTTCAATTTCTTTTGATAATGCTTCTGCAAATACTGCTTCTATTAATGATTTGGAACAAATTTGTAGACCGAATTTAGGAGGCAAATTTTTTCATGTTAAATGCATATGTCATGTTATAAATTTATGTGTTCAAAGTGGTTTGAGAACTTTAAATTTTTTGTATGATCCAATTAAAACTGCATTAAATTATTTATGGTCACATCCTCAATTATATAAAAGTTGGGGTAAATTTTGTAAGCAATATGGTATGCCTTCTAAACGATTCAAACGAGATATTCCAACCCGTTGGAATTCTACTTATGATTTACTTTGTGATTCATTTTCATATCGTGAATTATTATGTAGATTTTTTGAACTTAATTCTGTACTTATTACATTATATCCTACTCAATGGAATTGTTGTGAAAAAATGATTGATCTTTTAAAAGTTTTTAACGATGCTACTGAACATTTATCTGGTATTTATTATCCTACATCCCATTTAGTAGTATTTGAAGCTTTGAATATTGCAATTATTTTTTATGAGTATAAAAATGATATTGAATTAAAAGAAACTGTCATTGCAATGAAGAATAAATGGCTTAATTATTATAAAGATTTTCCTTCTCTTAATCTTGTTGCTTGTGTATTGGATCCTCGTGTGCGAATTGAAATTTTAACTGATTATTTAAGCAATTATTATCTTCTATTAGATTTAAAAGATGTTAATATTATTGGAATAATTGATGGGGTTAAAAGAATTATTTTGGACTTATATAGAGAATATGAATCAATATATGCATCAATGATTCCTGCATCACATAGGTGTCAAAATGAGAATATAAATTCATCATCTAGTGTAAATAAAGCTGGTAAATTTTTAATGGAAAGACATAAGAGACCTAGAACTACTACCATAAGTAATATTGAACTTGATACATATTTATCATCTAGCTTTGAATTTAATGGTGTTATTGGAGATTACAAGTTTCTTAGTTTGCAATGGTGGAGTCAACATACAAAAAAATTTTCAGTGTTATCTATTATGGCTAAGAAAAATTTTAGTTCTCTAGCCTCAGCAGTAGCGGTGGAGTAAATATTTAGCACCGGAGGCCGTGTGTTGGATGAGTGTCGATCAAGACTAACACCCCACTCATTGTTAGCTCAAATGTACATCAATGATTGATCCAAAATATCAATACGTATACAAGATTTAAAGTATAATGATGATGATGATCAAAGTTTAGATTATGATGCAACAGACGGAAGTACGACGGGTGGTGGAAATAGAAATGGTGAAAGCGAATAAGGGGGCACTATCATATTTTTTAATTAAGTTTAAATTTTTTTTGTGTAGTTTTTTAATATTTCAGTTATCTGTATTTATTAAATATTTCAAATGTAATATTAAATATTTATAATTATAATTTATGTAGTTAATTGATTTTTTGTAATTATATTCAAACATTTTTTAAATTTTTTCTTTATACTTTAATTGTAATATTAAATATTTATAAATAATATTATTTGATTTAACTTAAATAATATTATTAATTTTATAAGTGGTGTTTAATCTCGTAAAAAATATTATCATGTATCAATAATATTATTTTCTTTTAAATATAATTTTTAAAAAAATAATTTGAATCGGCGGTTTAAACTGGAACCGGAATCGGAACCGGAACTAGATCGGTTTTTAAGGGCCTAAACCTTTAACTAAACCGGCTCTTACCGGTTAAAGTTAAGATTCATAAAAATTATGAACCGGAATCGGCGGTTCCGGTTAACCGAACCGTGGCCATGGTTAGCCGGATGAAGTCGGTGGGTTTCGAGAGCTTTCGACAAAGATTTTGGCCAATTCTGACATCCTTTTCAAGCAATGTGTCTTCTATTTCCAATCAAAGATTTCAAGGAGAATCGTTAAATTTTCATAAACATGTGAGTTATATAGAATAATATAATACATCGCTCCCCTAATTTATGTTTATAATTATATTTGCATAATGCATCGATTGTTTGTGCAATATATGTACATTTATTATTATTATAAGCATAATGTGTGTTAAGTATGAGTTGGTTGTGCTTAATGTATATAATATGTGATGCCAGATAGAGTTAGAATGATATAAGACCACACATGATCGGAGATACATGTTATGATGTGATGATATTATATGATGAGATTAGGACTAGCATGGCGGCGAGGGCATTTTCATGCTCAGCACTGCTTATTAGTTAGGTAGCGCTGCTTGGCTATGACTATGATGACGAACCCTATGTATTGAATTCTAAGAGAAATGTATAGATTAAGAGAGCCAGATAGGAGGATAGGCTCCCCAGTTTGAGGCTTATGTGTGGCCCCATTAACTTACCCATATCATTGTTTGCTTATGTGATTTGTTTATTAATTGACATTTATATGAGCATGTTATGGACGAGATAATTGTATTATATTAATTACTATATAGCTTATTGAGTCGAACGCTCATTTTTGTTCACCATTTTTTCCATGCTGCAGGTTGAGCATATGAGTACTGCTTATTCAAGTCATCCTGCCTTTTTATTTCTCAGATGAGTGTTAATTGTATATGTTTTATTGTATAATTATGTTATAAGTATTTTCTAGAACTCCGCATGCTATTTCTTTTCTTGTCTATCTTCTTATTCATTTAGTTTCGCGGTTTAGTTAAATATATTTGTTAATAAATATCTGATGATGATAATGTGATATTATATTAAAGTATAATATTAGTAGGCTAGTGAGTCTGGTTCAAGATCGTGAGTGTTGTCACCATCTATATTTATTGAAAAATGAATTGTCAAGCTTACTATGAGTTCTAGAAGCCGTGTGCTTTTTCTATTTTTTAGTGCTGATCACGTGCCCTCGAGTTGGGTCGTGACAATATGGGTATATATAATATTAAAAAATAAAAACTATTGAATATATATATTAGTTGATAATGAATTGTTCTAGCTTAACTAGAGATTTTGAGTTCGAGTTCTCATATTTGCGGCTGCGTTAAAACTTAATAGAAAAAAAATTATCTCACTTATGGTCCTACCTGACTCGACTTTAAAATAATAATTTGTACCAAAATAAAATATGGACATGTATAAAAATAAAGTTTAAGGACTAAATTATAATCTAATTTAAAACATAAGAAAATATAAATGAATTTTCTTTTGATAATTATCACACACTAAATAAATTTTTATAAATCCAATGTATGTTTTATTAATTATAGCATTAAGACTATAAATATTTAAGGTGCATGTATTCATCCAATTTATGTTAGATTTTCAAAATAATTCAACTAAATAACAGTTATCTCACGTGTACATTTCTGTCTCATATATATCAAATTAAGTATATAATAATGGTTTATATCTTATAATAATTATTTGTCTTTTTCATATAATGTCTTCTTGTTTATAAATAAATCATAAAATTTAATTAATCAGATGAAATGAATAATTTCTCGTCTGTGTATATATACTTAAATTTATTAATAAATTTTTTATTTCATACAAATCATATTTTTACAAGATAGTAATTAATAATTTGAAAAGTTAAAAAAATGAAAAAAAGGAATTTACATTTGAGTTATAATGTGCTCTTGTTATAAAAAACAATTTTTAATAATTAAAACAATTATATTTAATGTGTAATTTATTCTCTTTTGATTTTATTTATATGTCTAAAAATAAAACAAAAATACAAAAAAAAAACCCTCAAGATGAGTAGTTCAGTCACAACCATCGCTAAAAAAAAAAAAAAAAACTTTCAATGCATCTTACCCCACTAAGAATGACTTTATTCCATTTTTAAGAAAATTATTATACATGAGCATTAATATATACATATATATGTTAAAAGTTTCCTAGTACGAATTTTCACTTATTTAGCAAAAAAAATTAAATAATTAAGCATTTCCATACCCTTTACTCTCCATATAAAAATAGAGCTCATATTTTAAAATTAAGAAAAATTACATTTTTTATTATATATATTTTTTAAAAAATTTACATATTTTATCAGAAATTTATAAATCATTGTATAAAAATATATAATAAATTCACAAAACTATAGTCAATATAATAATTTATAATAAATTATATATATATTATACAAATCTATAAAATTCATAAATTGTAAAAAATTTTGGTAAATTTGAAAATTTTGATAAATTTTATATTATATATATATATTTTGTAAATTTTGTAAAAAAACTATTAAATTATTATAAAGCCTATTTCAAATAATAATTTTGATAATCAAATGAATAAAATAAATAAATAAAACCCACATCAAGCCTACTATTTAAGTAATTAGAAAAATTCAAATATATGAAAATTAAATAGTAAAACTTTAATTGACTTGTAAAAAAATATATATATGTCAAATCATATAGTAGAAGGCATATAAACCTGTGGCCAACCATACCCTATCTCTAAAAGCAGTGAAAAGAAATATTTGTGTCCTATCTTATAAATATCAAATGACCAACTTGCATTTATTGCTTACTAATTTTTTATGGGACTTAATTACAAACTAATAATTTATAATGTTTTACTTTCAAATGTAATTTTTTAAAGAAATTAATGTAATTAATTTAAAACTTAAAAAAAAAACCCACACTGAGACCATAATAAATATATATTTTTCTGAATAATAAATTTAAAATAGATTTCTTCTCTTTCTAAAATATAATAAATGTAAAAAAACTAAAAAATAACATAAAAAAAAAACAATAATTCAAACCCTTTTATATATCCTTATTGTGAAAATAACTTGTTGAATCAATTAATTCATTAATTACAATGTCCTTAATTAATTCCATAAATTTCATTTTTCCCCCTTTTAGCCTCTAAAAATGATGGGTTTTATTTTTTTCCATTTAATTAAATAAAAGAAAAGCACAAACAACAACTATAAATAGATCTAATTAATTAATATTAATTATGAACTATAATTAAAAAATATGAAATTCTTTAAACATAAAAGCTATACTCTTCTTTTCTCCACCAAGAAAATTAAACAAAAAGGACTACAATTAATCTCTAGCTTAAAAAAGAAGAAGAAGAAGAAGAAGAATCCCGAAAACCTATTATAACAATGTGTGTAGTAGTATATACCCACACAATAATTAATTATCTTTGGCTATAAAAAAAAAAAAAGAAAAGTAAATATTAAAAAGAGAAAAAAATTATATATTATATGTATGTATATAGATTAATTTTAAGGGTCACCATATTCATGCCAACAAATTAACATGACAATACACCGCCGGAGAATGTAGAATCTTGCCTGTTGCTCCTTCACTAACATGCTACATCTCCGGCCAAACGACCGGCACGGGTCTCGCACGTGCTTGTTACAAAAACTTGTATTTTCTTCTTGCTTCTTCATGCTAATTCAATATTATTTTTTAAATATTATATAATAAATAATATATATATAGTAAATTTTGTTGATCTTGTTCTTGCTCTTCTTTAATTTTCTATTTTTTGCTTTTCTTGATCTTGATTTTTTCTCTTGCTCTTCTTCTTCTTCTACTTTCTTGATCTTGGAGGAAAGAAAGAAGAAAAAAATGGAGAGAGAGAGAGAGAAAGAGATTCTTTGTGGGTTTTAGTAGTGAAGATAGAAGGGATTTTTTTTGACATTTATATACAAGTACTAAAATTTATTTCAAGAGGTTTGAATTGGTGGGGTATTTAAGTTTCAAGTTTGAAAGACAATTGTTACCCTTCTAATTGTTGGCTTTGGTTGGTTATGAATTATGATTCAAGGACTATAATGTAATTTATCAAATTTGATATATGATTCCGTGGCATCAACTAAACTAAGATCCATTTTTTTATGAAACAAATAAATTTTTTCTTAAATTTATTACATAATGAATTACTATAATTTCTAATTTTTTATTATTTAAAAATAAAATTTAATGTGGATAATATTTGTGTCTTAACATCCACCTTTAAAATAATCATACCCACTATTATATTAAGACACTCTTTTTATTTGTCATATTATAATTAAATCGGCAATCAGTCTGATTTTGAATTTCAATTAAAGAGTTGTTGGATTTAACTTTTAAAAATTTTAATATTTTTTAAATTTGGACTCGATCAATAACAAATTAAAACTTTAAAAAATTTAGGGACTGTTTAGTTATAAAAAATATTTTTTATTTTTATTTTTATTTCTTATCGTTTTTAATTTTCATTTTCTAACTATTTTTAAATAAAAAATAAAAAATAAAAAGAGTGTATAAAATTAAAATGGAAAACAAACTTCTGTATTCTTTTAAAGAACATATTTTCTATTAAGAAAACAGGTGAAAGGAGTTTTCTAAAATTTAACTATTAGTTAATAAATATAGAAAACTAATTTTTAATTTTTTAAATAGAAAATGTTTATAATTAAACAACAAATTTTATTTTAAAAATTTTTCTGAAAAATAGAAGTTATTTTATACAACTAAACAATTCCTTTGTACTTTTCAGATTTAGACATGTAAGTCATATCTAATCATGATTAAGACTTTAAGATTTTTAATCCATGAAACTTATTAATATCCACATTTTAATTTTTATTTAAAAATTATGTTCTTTTACTACTTTCTATTTTTTATAATTTTTAAAAAATAACACTAAAATTCTTAAAATTTTATAATGTAATGTATTTTAGTTCTTAAGTTATTATATTATAACTCTTAAACATTATATTGTTCAAAAATTAATGTAAGATATATAAGTGCTTTTTTCAATATATAATAAGGAATAACGCATTAATTGTGAAAAAAAAAATAGAGATATTATTGTAATTTACTTCTTACTATATTTTTGTTCTTTTTTGGGTTTTTTTTTTGCCTACCTTCTTAGTTTAAGAATTGATTATTATTATATAGTTTATCATAATCTTTTTTAAGAATTAAATAAAATTTTAAGATATTTGGCAAGGTCTCTCCTAGATTATTTTTTTCTTTTTTATTAGTGGATGGGTGCTTACCAATTAGGTAGCATATTCACAAGCGTGAACATATGTAAATTAATTTAATTTTCAGAAGAATCTAAAAAAATAAATTAAAAAGTACACGAAATCAATATTAATTACTAATTAGTAGAAAATGTTTGATGTTATTAAGAGCTTAAACAAAAATATTAGTGACAAATAATTCAATCTCTAATTATATGATTTTTTTTCATACTTCACAGTCACATGTACTTGTTTGACCACAACCAACCAAAGACTATTACTTAATTAAGTAATTAGAAATAAAAATAATATCTTCGTTTCATTTTCAAAAAAAAAATGGAGATGAAATAATATTTTTCTAATTTTTTAAATATAAAAAATAAAGAGACTCGACTATAAATCTATTAATCAATCGAAAGAGAAATGTACTATATATATATATATATATATTATATTACTATTATTTTTGTGACTAAAAATAATACTTCTAGATAAGAAAAATGGCTTTAGGATATTGTTGTTGAAATAATATATAATGTAGACTCATGGCTTTCTTGTAATGCTTTTATAATAGACTAGCATTATATAGAGCCAATTTCTAGGATTTTGGTTCATAATAAGAAAAATAAGAAATTATTATTTTTTTAATTATTTGCAAGCTAAAATTTTATTTTTTTAATATATATTGAAGGAATTCACAATTAAATTATCATTAATCACAATAAAAAAATTAACAACTATTTTCCTCACACACTTATTAATACAAATCATGAACTAATAAATAATTTTTGTTATATTAATTGCAAATTATATATTTATATTCTAATTAGAATTAAATGAAATTTTTAATTTAAAAATTTAACTAATTGAGTTATTAATTTAATTATTATTAATTTATAAAATTTATAAAATTAGAGAATTCAATTAAAATTTAAATATTAATAATATAATATAATATAATATAATATAATATAATATAATATAATATAATATAATATAATATAATATAATATAATATAATATAATATAATATAATATAATAAATTGTAAATAAGTATAGAAAATTCGTAATAGTTTTCTTAGGGAGAAAGAAAAAATAAAATTGAAATGCAATATTTAAGTTAGAGAACTTTTTGGATAGTGTGTTAAGTTGAGTTTGAATTTTGACTTAAAGAGGATGAAATTTAGTTTTCAAATTTAATTTAATAATAATTTTGTGAATAAGTTTGAAGCAAAACAAAATTTTGCATGTGGCAACGGGTAATTCCCAATACCTAAACTCTTTTTCAAGAACACAATCCAATATTTGTGTTCTCACCCAATTATCTTGATAAAAATTATAGCAAAATTTCAAGTAAAAAATAAAAAAAAATTAAAAATAAAGAAGAAAAATAAAACCAAAATTTACTATCTAATAAAATAAATTCCTTTTTTTCAATTATTTTGAAATGTAAGATTTTATAAATTTAAATTGCGATAAAATTTCATTCATTTTAAAACTTTTTCGATATACCCAAATTAATAAAGAAACATAGTGATTTTTAAAGTAAGTTCTATCTGATATTATTATTTGAATATTATTATTAAAAAATAATATATTTAAAATATTTATTAGAAATAATAAAATTTATTTTAAAATAGGCTTTCATATTTTGTTACACTCATCCTAAATTTAATAATTACAATTTACAAGAAAATATAACAAGCTTATAACTTTTTTTTTAATTGTAATAAACTTATAACTAAAAAAGTAATTCAACAAAAATAATTTATATTATAAAGTTCAACTTGTTATAAGTCCAATATACTTATAAAATTAAATATTTCAAAAAATAAATATTAAATTAAATATTTACCTGACTATGATCTATAAAATTTGAAATATTTTCACTGTAAAATATTAAAACAATTAACCAGCACTAAATATTTTAAAAAATAAAATTCAATTTCGATACCAAACAAACTTTTAAAAGAGATCTCATGTTTTTGCTCAATCAACAATTTATATTTACATTTATCTTCAATTTTAATGCTTTTTAATCATAAATATACCCACCTTAAAAAAATTCGAATAATTTGGGCATATAATCGATAAAATTATTATAATAAATATAAATGAAAAATGCATAAAATTTAAGATATATTATTTTGTATTACTTATATAATTTGTTGGATGTTGGCTCAGTTTCGCATTTGTATTTCAAAGGGTTGTTGTAGTAGGCAAGCAAAACAAAGCCCAATTTAAAATAAATTGTGTTTAGCGCATTTTTACAAAATTACCATAAAAAATAAATATATTTTAAATATATTTATAAATTTATCAAAAATTATTTTTTTATAAAAAAATTAAATTTAGATAGTTTATTATGAGTCTATTTTGAATTTATGATTAGTTTATTACTAGTTTATAAATTTATATAATTTAATATAAATTTATTAAAATAATTATAATAAAAATAAAAAAATATATAAAATATGTCGAAGAGTATAATTATTTACTGTAATTATAAAGCTTATTTTTAGGCTATTCCGGGTCATGAAAGGCCCAATAAAAGGGCAAAACAAGCATTTATCCCACATGGAAGAGGTTCAAAAACTCAATAAACTATATAAATATAATATAAAGCTAAAGAAAACGTGTTCGTAGAAAGGAGAGATGGTTGGCGTCTCCCCTGACAGGGACGGGAACAGCTTTCGGGCTTACCTGTTACCGACACATCCAGTTAAGGCTTTCCACTTCGGTGGATCTTCTAACCCAATTTTTTTTTCGGTATATAATTTAAAGTGAATCTCAATTTAATTGATAAAAAAATTTATAGTGTACAGTAAGTATTGTAATCAACCCTACCTGTCGGTGCTAGCTAATTTATATAATTTGTGTAAGAACAATTGCTATCTTTTTATTTTGCAACCAATTTAAAGTTCACTGATAATGGGGAAATACTAAGAAAGCTCTTCTCATTTTTTTTTTCTTAAATATCCTCAAATCTTTATTTCTTCTAATTTTTAGCATTAGTATAAGATGCCAATGTATTGGCAACTACAAAGTCTATATTAATAGCAACATTATGAAATATATTTAATTAATTATGCAGAAAACAAAATAAAATACTAATATTTCTATGAACAAAAATATTGTAAGCAGACTCAATGGAGTTACCATTCGGTACAGTTTGAGAATAGTATTTCAAAAAATGGATTGACTTAACAAATAATTCTTAGTGGCGAAAGTCAGTCTAATTCTTTATACTAAGTTTGATGATGACAATCTAATAAGGTGCTAATTAATAACTACATTACCAAAAAAAAAAGCTAATAATAAAAAAGGCATTGGGTTACAAGTACTTTATTAATTGTGATTGAATATATAACATTCATTGTAAAACCCTTGGTTTTTGTATGATTTTAAGTCTAGGGGCAAAATGGTAATTTTGCACCTTAGGGGCAAAATAGTCATTTTGTGCCCTTTGATTGTCTTTTTGATACTCGGGGCGACGTGACGGTCGTTTTGAGTATAATATTGTATTTTTGGCTTCGGGGGATATTTTGGTCATTTTGGCGGTCTGAAAATTTTCGGATTTCGTTTTGCTATTTTTGATGTCATTTTGGTGACCGTGATGTCGTTACGGTTATTTTAAGTATAATTTTGCTAGGGGTTGTATTTCGGGAATTTTTCGGAAATTTATTAATTTTTTTATTAAAATAAATTAAATAAATTAAATTTGGGGTTAGTTGTAAATTTTTATAAGTTAGTTGGGTGATTTTTTGATTTTTTAAAGAGTTTTAGGGTGTTTTTAAATTAAAAAATTAATTTAGGGGCATATTGGTAATTTGTCAATTAAAAATCGTATAAATAGGGGTGTTAGGGCACCCAATTGAGGGTTTAATTAATTGTGCCGCCGGAGAGAGAAAAAGAAAAAAAAATCAAAAATTTTCTTCAAAAACAGTGGCCCGTCGTTTCGTCAGTGCGCGCGCCAGGGTGCCCGTGTCGTTTGGCGAGGCGCTGGCGTCGTTCGGCGGAGAGGCGCGAGCCAGGGGCTTGTCGTTCGGCGTGCAAAGCTCCGTCGTTTGGCGTGCTGCGGGCTGGCTCGCCGATGTCGTTTTGGCTTCTGTTCCAGCAGCTCAAATTTTCAAATTTTTGGGTTTTTTGAGGTTTTTCTTGATTCATTTTGCATTATTTCGACTTCCATTTGATTAGTTCATGTTCATATCATATTGGGTTGGTATTTTTCTTAATTAATTTGGTTAAATTCGAATTATTATTTAATTAAATTGATTTTTACAAAAAAAGTTAGGTTTTGGGTTTTCTATTGTTTTGAAGGATTTTGATATTGAATTAATTGATTTGGCTAATGTGTTGGGTTCCGAAAATTGATGAAGGTATTGAGTTAGGGTTTGATTAAATTGATTTGGGTGTTAAGATTTTCGAATTAATTGTTTCTTTGAGTTTTTGGATGAATTAATTTTCTGCTGAAGTTTGATTTTTGTGCTGTATGTTTCCCGATTTTTAATTAAGTATTGGAACATGATAAAAATCTGAAATTTGGATGTGTGGCTCGAAATTGAGTCTAGTTTATGAGAAAAATAATTGTTGGGATTTTGGAGCATCGAATATTTCTGAAAAATTCAAGTTTGCTACTGTTGTCTGACAAACTGTGCTGTTGATGCTATTGCATCAACAGTAACTTTCGAAATTCATATTAAAATGTATAAAAATGTTTTTGATTTGATTTTCATATATGTTGTAGTTCTGGAAGTCTAGTTTACAAGAAAAATATGTTGGGCTATATTTCTGTTTGTTATACGGTTGGAATAATTTGATCTTTCTACTGCTACCAGTATGGTAACTGGTTGTATGAATCCGATTTAAGAATTAAATTGAGGGACTTAGAGGTTTCTAAAAATTATGAAATTTTTATATGTTGTTTATGAGGATGTTGTTAATTCTAGAAAAATAATTTGGAGTCTGGTTCTAATTTTTAGGTTCCGAAATAAATTAAGAATTGACACTGCTGTTGGTTAAGGGTTTTCTGATGATGTCTGATTTGAGAATTATTTTGAAGGTCTTAGATGTCTTGAAAAAAAATTATGAAATTTTTATAGGTTGTCCATCCTGATGTCTATTATATGAGAAAATTATTTGGATAATTTGGTGGTAACGAAATGTGAAGGATTTATGATGATTTTTGCTGTACTGATTTTTAGTGGTTCAAATAGAACCAGAATGTTGTAAAATATTTTTGGGGTATCAAATAAATTTGGATTAATTTGAAATTTTGCACACATGTTATTTGGATGTTGGAGAAGCTACTGGAATGTTTCCAGAATTTTTGAGTGATGGAATTATTTTCTGGAAATTTTTGAGTTATTGAGACTACTTAAGAAATTTTTATCGGTTTTGGGTGTTGGTATGATTTATGATTTTTGCATAGGGACTGATGTGATATTATTTGATAAATGAGTTATAGAAATTGAGTTGAGGTTCTGGTTCTAATAAATTTTAGGTAATTAATTGATTATGTATTTTCGAGGTGCGATCGGTTTAACCTTTGGGTTGAACCATAATTTTGAGTTGAGTCGGGTTGGTTTCATCTTGGTTAATTGTTGGTTAAGTATTGGTCTTTTTGCATTCATAGCATGCATTGCATCCCTTATTATAGATGAGATAATGAGATTGATCATTGGAATATGTAATTATCTTTCCTTAGGCAATAATCCGGCTGAAGCTCGAGGTCAGTAGGTTGTGAGGGTTGTGCTAAGCTTTCTTTGGATACCAGGTAAGTTCTATGGGTGTATGTGATTATTTGTGTTGTGATTATTTGTGTTGTGCTACTTGCTAACAACTTATATATATAAACCCTTCTTATATATATTATCCTTTCTATATATTCACTATACTATTCTTTCGAACCCAGCCTCGTATGCTTTAGGAGACAGAGAAACTTGCATGTGATTGTATTTATGTGATAATATTGAATGTGATATTACTTGTGCTGTGTGATGGTGTGTCATGAAGGGGAAGGAGGTTACTGAGGCTTAATGCCTATACTGTTCTGAGGCTTAATGCCTATACTGCTACTGAGGCTTATGCCTATACTGTTTACTGAGGCTACATGCCTAATTACTGATTACTGTACTGTACTGAGAAGTTATAAGGGCGGATGTGACTGATATGATTACTGTACTGTTTACTGATTGGTGACCCCGACACACCATCTTGTTTGCTTAATTTGTGATTGTATTATATGTGCTGCTTATATAACTGTTAGATGTTTCTCTGCCTCTCATAGACTTACTGGGCGTCTATAAAGCGCTCACACCCTTACAGATTGTCTTGCAGGTTTACAGTGATTGCCTTCGTCTATCTTCTTTCTCTTCTTGGCGAAGTCGATCAGGTTTTCCGTTTGTGTCATTGGTCTTTCTGCTTAGAGATTTCCGGATATTGAACTTTTGGGCGGATTGAATCCGAATTCCTTATTGTGTAATAAGTAGAACTTGTCTGCATTAGATTTCCTGAATGATTATATTGTGACTTGATTATATTGATGGTTTGCATTTGATATAGGATTGAGGATTATTTTAAGTATTGAACTATTTTGCACTTAGACTGTTATGAATGTTTTAATAGGCTTATGTGGTCGGACTTCGGTTTGGCTGCATGCCGGTCATGGCCCCCGGGTTGGGTCGTGACATTCATATATTCACTTTACAGGAAAAAAAGAAAAGGAAAAAAATTAAAAAAAATGTACCAAGCATCCATATTTTTCTATGTGATAGTGGTAGGAACTTACAACTCTACTACTCCTTTTCTCCTCTTTTTTTTTACATAACCATATAATTCTTATATGATATTTCAATCCACTACAAATTAAAACATAAAAACATACACATAAAATTTCCCAATTGAATACCTATCATGGTGCATCAACATGTTTGCCAGTACCACACATAGTTGAACCAAGTGGATTGTAATTTATGTATTGACTAGGAGCAGAAGTGCGATGAAACCTTTTTGGTATGCAATTCTTTACATCTTTATTGTGAAATTTTTCTCTCTGACTTGTTTTCGGCTTAAAGATCATAAATTCTTTCGAAATTTTCAATTCCAATGATCTCGTAGCTTCTATCATTATCGCCGAAAGAGATAAAAGGAGAAGAGAAAAAAAGAGAAAAATGAAAAGAAAGTGGATTTTCGCCATTGTAAGTATATATTCAATTCTTATTTTGTTTTGTGGTTATTTAGATTTTAGAAGATTGATGATAATGTGATATAAATAGTTAAGTTTTTGTAGGGTTGATGAAGAGGGAGAGGTGGGGATTTAAATAGAGATGTAGCTCGTGAAAGAAATGAAGTATGTAGATATGACCAACTTATCATAGCTAGCAAAGCATTTACTTTGTGTAGGGTAATTGAAGCACTTTTTGACAATGAAAGGTGAGGATGCCCGTGCATTTCATTGCTATTTTTCTAGGTTTGATTTGTTATAATATGACAATGTCAAATTAATCTTTTAATTATATTTTTTAGATTTGATTATTTTATTTTATGATATTAATTATAAATCAATTTTGAGGTTTTTACAAAATTAAAAAAAATATAAAATTTATCAGATTTTTCAAATATTTTTAAATTTATCAGAATTTATTTTGATCGTAGATAAAAATCTTCCATCAATAATCTATCAATAAATAATTTTTCTAACAGATTTCTTTTAGTCACCCACAAAAACTTTCATCAATAATTAGGCACTTATTTTTGAAGTGGTAATTTTCCCATCAATTTTTATATATGGCTTACACTCATTATATATTAAATTTATTATTATTATTATTATTATTATTATTATTATATATAAGGATTATTTTGATACTATATATGCTATAATTTTTCTTATAAACATAGAAGCATACATGTTGATCAGGTTTGAACTTTTGATTTTATTGCATCATGGGTCAAATACTTGATCTTTTATAAAACTATACTATAAATTAACTACGTAATATGGTACAATTCTCCTCCTCATTACAAATCTCACTAAATTAAGGAAAATTTTCAGAGATTTAATGTTAAAAATCTTTACTTCTCACACCGTTAATAATAAAAATAATATGAAAGTAAATTAAAATAATAAATATTTAGAATAAGAATAAATGAGAATGAGCTCTTGATTTAGAGAAAATTGTGTTATTTTCTTATAAAAAAGGAATATTTTTGAGATGATTATCAAATTATCAAATTTCAATTTTGAATTTTAATTAAAGTCAAATTTATATATATAGAAAAAAAGGAAAAATAAATGTATTTTTTTCTATTAATTGATTAAATTTTGATAAATTAAAATTGAAGAAGGAAGAAAATGAATCAAATTCTATCTAATTAGCAAAATTTGACCATTTCAATATTAGACCATTCCACCGCAATATATATTAAGGTCTTTGATACAAACATTAATAGAAAAAATTTATGGATATGTATTTTTTTCAATTCTGCTTCACTACTTTTTATTAATGTTTTCTAATTCCTTTTTATGAGTATTTTGTATGCAAATTGGGCATTTGCCTCACATATCTTCAACTAAATTATTAAATTTTACATATCAATGGTCAACCCTTTGAGGTTGAAAAATTGAATTACAATTATGCATATATATATATATGTATGTATTTTAGATTAAAAAAAATACAGCCTAATTAGATTAATTTTATTATTGATTGGACGATAATTTAGGTCAAAATGTTTAAATTTTGAATATTTAAAAGTATTTTTGTAAATATTCATTTTTTTTTAGAAAATAATACAATCATTCAATAAATCAATATGTGAACTGATATTGACATGAGAAAAAGAAAAGGAAATTACTATGTATATGAAATCAATTTGTACTTTCATTAGTCATAATAATTATAATAAACTACTTAGCAATTTTCTTTTTGTTGTTGTACCAATTATTTATTATTTAAATTACCAAATGAAGCCTGCAATATCAATAATTTTAAATATATGGTTTAAAATTTTTGTATATGATTTTAAGGGATAACTCATTTATTGAATTTAAAATTATTTTGTATGTTAATTAGAGATCAAGAAGAGATATTTTCTTTAATTTTAAATACTCTAATTTTAAAATTAATGGGGTTTATTATACACTTTTAGCTGATTAATGCGAGTCAGGAAAGAAATCTAATACAATACAAAAATGCTAAGTAAACTCAGTACTTATAATAAATAATAATAATAATAATAATAATAATAAACTAAATTTGATTATATCTAAACAATACTACATGCTAAAAAAACTCTAGGGAATAAAAGTAAAATAAAAAAAAAATTAGACTATTTAAAATATTTGTATTATTACAAGACGAGAATTTTCATTTTCATTTTTTAAATAAGGTAAAGGGAGAAATTCATCTAAATGAATTTTAGATATAAAAATTATTATTGATTTCAAAAATTAGTTTGATTATTAAGAAAAAAAATTTTTTTTTTATTATGTTTTATTATAAAAAATTATTTAAAAAGATTTTTATTTATAATTTTTTTAATTTTAACGCAGCATTTATTTTTTATGTCATCATTGTGGTCAAATGATGAAGCTGGAGGTGATGCAAATCAATGCCCAATTCAACCACATAAGTTTTCAATATCACACATGGAAGCAAATGATTGGGCCACGTAAGAGTATGACGTATCTTTAATGGGCCCCAGTCAAGGCAACGTATTCGATAAGGAAGAGAGAAATCTTTACACGTCATCACTTTTAGTTGTCTAGCTTAAGCAAATGCCACGCGTTAACAGCATTTGATATGAACAAATCCAAGAGGACACTTCGTTTTAGGTTAACATGCCAAGGTGTGCAAGATCTCAATCAATTTTGCAAATCATGACAAAATTTATTGATAAAAAAGAAAAATACACGTCAGTATTTGTCACTAATTACAATTGTTGGATGATGAAGATGTCTAGTTGAACAACATTGTGGGAGTTATTAATTTCTAGGATATACACTACACTTTCTTGTAAGATTTTAGTGCTCACTTATTTGTTAAAGATTATGATAAGATAGTTTATTTTAAAAAAAAAAAATAATGAAGAAAAGTCTCATACAAACTAAAAATTAATTCATCTAAAATAGTCAATACCGTAAAATTAAAAAGTAAAATCAAAAAGCAAGTAAAAAAATCATCTATAAACAGTGGCGTAGCCAGCATATTGATGGAGCCTGGACAAGATCAGCATGTTGATGGAGCCTGGGCAAGGTCCGCTCACCCACCCACCATCCCAGCCGAACTCAAAAACTTTCAACAGCTAAGTCTGGACGCCGGCCCACCATTGCCCATGCCTAGCCATGCCCCTGTCTATAAAAATTAGTGAGTTCTTGTTTAAGAATATGCATACCAATAAAAAGCAAAGCAGCATAAGAAGCGAGGTGATCAGCAGCTAATTTTTTTTTTTCAATGAATATGGTACTGCTTCACGCACTAGTCTTTTGGATGATAGGTTTAATAACACTGTTATCGATTTAATAAAATAATAATAGAGATAAGAGGCAAAAGGAGAGAATTTTTTTTTAAAGTTCTAATTTAATCTTTAATTGTCTCTCTTTGTTCTCATTATATCATTCATATATAATCGCTATCTTATAAATTTATTGATCTATTAATAAACTATCTTTATTTATGAAAAAAAATTAAACTAATCACATATACACGTGTATTTATATTTTTAAATTTACCTAATGATATATATAAAAATAAAATATTAAATATTAAATTATAAATGTAATCTTTTAATAAATAGTTGAAGTAAAAATCATCATATAATATTAAAAGTAAAAATTTAACTTTTATGAAGCTTTGTCCCCTTCTTTTATATGTAGCTTTGCCCTTAACGGAGATGACTTAATAACAAGTAATAAGTTTGTGATTGTTCGTGATGGATTTAATAACAAGTCATAGCTTGTGATTGTTTGTGATGAGTTTAATAACATCTCATGACTTTATTTGTAATTAGTTTAATAATACTGTGATGAGTTTAATATGATTTTTTTTATTATTGCTATTGATGTAAAATAACAATTATATAATAATATGAATTTTTTTCCATAAATATGAGCATGTGTACATACATGTATATAATGAAACTTATATAAATTTAATTAATATTAAATTATTAAATTATTCATATGTTTATTAACCATAAACTTAATTAATATATTCGGCTATTACATACTTTACATTATCACTTTAGAAAAAATATATGCTTGTAATGCACGAATAAAAATGAGATCATTGTGTGCGTTATTGAAATATCATTATCATAATGTAATTAAATTCTAATATATGATGTGACTAAATAATAATAATAATAATACTAATAATAATAATAATAAAATAATAATAATATAGTAGCCCAGCAAATTCTTTTGAAATTTTGAATATTGTACAAAATGAAATTAAATTTATTATAAAGAATTTCCAAGTTCTAAGGATGGATTAGAAAGTTGTTTATTTCTTCCATTGACAGGAGATTTATTAATTATGAATTTGATTTTGACCTAATTAAGGAAAACAATTCATGGATGGATGAATTGTTCCTTAATTTAAAAACTATTTTCAACTGGCTTTGAACCCGCCCTGCCATTTTAATTGTAATTTTTTAATTAATTTGATTCAAATTTTGGTTCCAATTTTTTAAGTTAATTATTTATTTTTTAAAAATTAATAAGGTCAAACTAAGAATAAATTGTCAAACTTTGTATCATCATATAGTCTTACAGCTAATTAAATAAAATTCAAATGCGGACTAATAATTGATTTTTTTTTTGGAAATACATACATACTACAAATCCGACCATAAATTCTAAATTTATTATCAATTAAAAATAATAGTTATAAAAATTTGAATTTACTAATTAAAACTTAAATCTATAAAATAAAAATAAATTTAAATTTTGAGATTTTTTTTTAAAAATCATAAATTTTTATTTTACATATTAAAAATAATACGTGAAATAAATATAAAAAATTCATCAAGAAATACCATAATTAATAATTCAAATCACTTGAATTTCTTCTACTATTCTCTAATAATATATTAATGGGGATTTTATCTCTTTCCAAGATAGTAAACCGATTTTAACTTAAAATTTTAGGATTCAAAGCATAGTGATCCCTAAAATGATAAAGCTACCTCTTACAAATATATTAAAACTAAATTCTTAGATCTTTTCTAATAGTTAACAAATTAATAAAATTATGTAATGTCAACCAACAAAGAATCATAAAAAAAAGCCACATTTCATAGAACAAATAATTGACAAAATATCTTATCATATAATAAAGATTGATGTTGGCTTGACTCGGTCCATATGGACCGCCAAGAATTTTCCAACCATATAATAAAGATTAATTCATCATCGGTTAAGTGCTGCAACTTCTATATTAACGTTTGTGCTTAACCAGAACTACAAATCTTCTCATTTTGCATTTCAACTTTCTGTAATCTAATTCAAAGCAGCAATGGAAACCATTTTTCCGTTTTCTGCAACTTCCCTGTTCATCATCTTTCTTGCTCTTTTAACACCATTTTTATACTCTTTCTTCAAGAAATCAAACCTCAAAACAAGAAGATCAGTAAGAGATCATTGCCACCTGAACCTGCAGGGAGATTGCCAATCATTGGTCATCTCCATCTCTTAGATGGGTGATGGTTCACAACCACCCCACTTAGCCATAGCAAAAATGGCTGAGAAAGTGGGACCAATCTTCACAATGCAGTTCGGTGTTCATCGAACTTTGATAGTAAATAGTTGGCAGTTGGCTAAAGAATGTTTCACGGTGAATGACAAAGTTTTTGCTTATCGTCCTGATGCTTTTTTCTTAGACGTAATGAGTTATGATTATGCAATGTTTGGTGCAAGTCCTTACGGACATTATTGGCGTGAGGTACGTAAAATTGTTAGTATGGAACTTCTCTCTAATCATCGTCTTGAGTTGCTCAATCATGTTAGAGAGAATGAAATAAATGAGGCTATTAAAGTTTTATTCAAAGGTTCCATTAATGACAGCAAGAAGGTGGTGGAGATAAAGAAATGGTTTTGGGATATAAATTTAAATGTGATATTGAAAATGGTTGTTGGGAAGAGATATGAAGAGTACGAAAATGGTAAAAAGGGTATGAAAAATGAAGAATGGAGATATGCTTTGAGCGAGTTCTTTGAATTAGCAGGGAAATTTCCAGTTTCTGATACATTGTCATTTTTAAGATGGCTTGATATTGGTGGGATTGAGAAAAAAAATGAAGAAGACGATTAAACAGTTAGACAGAGTAGTAATAAAATGGTTGGATGAACATAAAGAGAAGAGAACTTCAAGAAATGGCAAAATAATAGAAGAAGACTTCATGGATGTTTTGCTTTCAATTCTTGACGTTAAAAAGGAGATTGCTGGTCGAGATGCTGATACCGTCAACAAAGCTACGTGCCTGGTAAATTATTTTAGCATTCACTAATTATTATTATTATTATTTTAAAATTTAAGCATATATTTTTAATAATTTTTAAGCATTATCTTATTATTTGGTTCAATTCAAACAGGCTCTTATTTTAGCAGCTTCAAATACAACTAAAGCTTCTATGACTTGGACTTTATCTTTATTATTGAATCACCGTCATATGCTAAAGAAAGTTCAAGAGGAATTAGACATCCATGTTGATAGAGAAAGACAAATAACGAAATCGGATTTGAAAATTTTGACTTACTTTCAAGCTGTTATAAAGAAATTATTTAGGTTATATCCTGCAGCTGCTCTATCAGTACCACGTGTTTTCAATGAAGATTGTACTGTGGGTAAGATAAGTTTTTATACATAATTGAGTAGTGTCAAGTCCAATAAATAAAGACCAATTTAAATTTATGAATTTTTTATCTTAATTTTGTAGGCGGTTATTATATTCCAACAGACACACGTCTTTTTGTGCATATTTCAAGAAAAATTATATGCTACAACTGTTGTAGCATTAAATGCCTATAACAGACCAATAGGATTCTTACACGTACATTAAATGAAACATTTTATTTAATTCACGTGTCATATTTAATGTACGTGTAAGAATTTCATTGGTCTGTTGTAGGCATTTAATGCTACAACAGTTGTAGCATATAATTTTTCATATTTCAAATATTCATAGAGATCCACGAGTGTGGTCGAATTCTTTAGAATATCAACCAGAGATATTTCTTACAACTCATAAAGATAAACTCATAAAGATATTGATGTTAAAAATCAAAATTTTGAGTTAATACCATTTGGAACTGGAAGAAGAATATGTCGTGAAACTTCATTTGCTCTTCAGCTTTTGAACCTTACACTTGCGACTATACTACATTCTTTCGAAATTGATACTCCACTAAGAGAATCAGTTGATATGACTGAAAGTACCGGAATTACCAATCTTAAAACTACACCGCTCGAAGTTATTTTGACTCCACGTCTTTCTTGTCACCTCTTCTAGAAAAAAATTAATTTGTTTTATATTTTATATATATGCAAGAATATGGGAAGCCAAATAATAGAGTCAAGGATTATTTTTTTTTCATTTATTATTTACCAAAAAGAAGTTCTCATTCATTTGTCATACATATTAATAAATGACCTCTAATTCAACAGTATTAAAGTTTTGTATTATAGATTATAAATTAATTTACACTCTAATTGGAGTTAAATTTGTCAAAACTAAATAAACAAATATTTTATTTTAATATTTAAATGTTAATATAAAAATTATTTGAATCAAGTTTATTATATACAAGCTAACTAAAAAAGTAATAAAAAATATTATATGAATGTATATAAGTTTCAGTTGGTATTTTATATATATAATGATATAGAAAATAAATAATTGAGATAACTTTTATATAAATTTACTTTTTTAGAAATATTGTTTAACCATTTTTTGAGTTTGGCAATAATTTGGCTTATTATTATTATTATTATTGTTGTTGTTGCTGCTGCTGCTGTCAGTGGCGGAACCAAATTTTTGTTTATGGGGGGTCAGAGTGCAGCTGTAGTCCGATGAAGAAAGAGTGGCCGGCGGTACCTCGGCTCTGGTGGAGCTGTGGTTTGCCTGACTGGGAGTGGGGTGAGGGCTGCTGGGGGAGGGAGGCAGAGACAATGGCTGCGTGATTTTTTCGCGCAACCTTATTAAATTTTTTTTAAATCGGTCCCTCGCATTTAATTTTTTTAATTTAGGAGCTAAATTAAAAAAAATAAATGCGTCCCTGGCGAAACAGTGTCGTTTTGTCAGGGACCAATTAAAAAAAATAAATTTTATTTGCAGCGAAGGGTTCTTCAACCCTTCGCTGCGAATAACTGTGCTGCTCAGCCCCCATCAATTGGGGGGGGCTGAGTTTTGCACAACCGGTGGCCTCTCCTTCTTGCCACCGGTGAGGGGGGTCGTGTGACCATACACGACCCTATAGTAGTTCCGCCACTTATTGCTGTTGTTGTACATAAATTTACTTGTGCGTACAAATCACAATAAAAAATAATCAAAATTCCATTATTCAATTATTGTTAAATAATATTTTTCTTTTAAGCTCATAATAAAATATAATATTTATTTCAATTCTGAAGAATTCAATATAAATATAGTTGAAGTTTGAAAAATGAGATAAACTTGCATAAATGTCATATATCTGTTGAATTTTTCAATTATTCTTAGTCAACCAAAGAAATAAAATACTGTGTGATTTAATTATTCAACAACGAAAGTTTAGAAAATTGAAGTAGAGGGGACTAATATGAAAATTTAAACACTAAAATTCATATAAATTTTATATGAATTTTAGTGTTTAAATGGACTTCAGCATTAATTTCATTGTGAAAATTTAAATATTAAATTCATATAAATATAAACTTATTGGTGGATATAAACATCAATTCGATTATATATGAAAACTTGAAACCTAAAATTCACATAAATGTGAACTTATAAATGGACAAAGGTTAAAATTCACCCTTGTTGGTTGAATTGTGGCATTATACAAGGACTTATATATAACAAAACTTTCTAACATAGTTTTCATCTGAAATTTAAACAAAATTACAATAGAAATTTTGCAATTGTGAGGCACTTAATAATTATATGCCAATGGCAATAAAATTTAAATTGATTCATAACAATTTGCATATGTAATTACACATAAACTTCAAAATAATAAAATACATGACTTTATTACAACTGAATTATGACTGATTTATTTATAATGTGCATGCAAGTAAAAGAGAACTTTTTGGTAAATAAACAAATAAATAAAGAAACAAAAGTAAACCTTAAGTCTACTATTTGGCTTCTCATATTTTTTTGAATATATATCTTCTTCTAATATAGGTGAGAAGGAAGACGTGGAGTCAAAATAACTTCGAGCGGGGTAGTTTTAAGATTGGTAATTCCAGTACTTTCAGTCATATCAACTGGTTCTCCTAATGGAGTATCAATTTCAAAAGAATGCAGCAGAGTAGCAAGTGTAAGGTTCAAAAGCTGAAGAGCAAATGAAGTTCCGGGACATATTCTTCTTCCAGTTCCAAATGGTATTAACTCAAAATTTTGACCTTTAACATCAATATCTTTATGGGCTGTAAGAAATCTCTCGGGTTGATATTCTAAAGGATTCGACCACACTCGTGGGTCTCTATGAATATTTGAAATATGCACAAAAAGACGTGTGCCTGCTGGAATATGATAATCACCTGCAAAATTAAGATGAAAATTCACAAATTTAAATTGGTGTTTAATTGCAAATTAATTTAAATTTACTGAAATTTTATTGGTTGGACTTGACATGACTCAATTATTTATAAAAACTTGTCTTACCCACAATACAATCTTTATTGGAAACACGTGGTACTGATAGAGCAGCTGCAGGATATAATCTAAATGATTCCTTAATAACGGCTTGAAAATAAGTCAAATTCTTTAAGTCCGACTCTGTTACTTGTCTTTCTCTACCAACCTGGATGTCTAATTCCTCTTGAACTTTCTTTAGCATACGACGGTGATTCAATAATAAAGATAAAGTCCAAGTCATAGAAGTTTTAGTTGTATCTGAAGCTGCTAAAATAAGAGCCTGCATGAATTGAACTAAGTAATAAGATAATACATAAAAATTATATATAAAAAATTATGCTTAAATTTTAAAATAGTAATAATAATAATTAGTAAATGCTAAAATAATTTTACCAGGCATGTAGCTTTGTTGATAGTATCAGCATCTCGACCAGCAATCTCCTTTTTAACATCAAGAATTGATAGCAAAACATCCATGAAGTCTTCTTCTACTATTTTGCCATTGCTTGAAGCTCTCTTCTCTTTATGTTCATCCAACCATTTAATTACTACTCTGTCTAACTGTTTGATCGTCTTCTTCATTTTCTTCTCAATCCCACCAATATCAAGCCACCTTAAAAATGGCAATGCATCAGAAACTGGAAATTTACCTGCTAATTCAAAGAACTCACTCAAAGCGTATCTCCATTCTTCATTTTTCATACCCTTTTCGCCATTTTCATACTCTTCATATCTCTTCCCCACAACCATTTTCAATATCACATTCAAATTTATATCCCAAAACCATTTCTTCATCTCCACCACTTTCTTGCTGTCATTAATGGAACCTGTATATAAAACTTTAATAGCTTCATTTATTTCATTCTCTCTAACATGTTTGAGCAACTCAAGACGATGATTAGAGAGAAGTTCCATGCTAACAATTTTACGTATCTCACGCCAATAATCTCCATAAGGACTTGCACCAAACATTGCATAATCATAACTCATTACGTCCAAGAAAAGAGCATCAGGACGATAAGCAAAAACTTTGTCATTCACAGTGAAACATTCTTTAGCCAACTCCCAACTATTTACTATCAAAGTTCGATGAACACCGAACTGAATTGTGAATATTGGCCCCATTTTTTCAGCCATTTTTGCTATGGCTAAGTGGGGTGGTTGTGACCCATCTAAGAGATGGAGATGACCAATGATTGGCAATCTGCCTGCAGGTTCAGGTGGCAATGATCTCTTACTGATCTTCTTGTTTTGAGGGTTTGATTTCTTGAAGAAAGAGTATAAAAATGGTGTTAAAAAAGCAAGAAGGATGATGAACAGAGAAGTTGTTGAGAAAAGAAATAGGGTTTCCATTGCTGCTTTGATTTAGATTACAGAAAGTTGAATTGCAAGGTGAGAAGATGATAGTTCTTATGAAACACAAACGTTTATATAGAAGTTGCAGTACGCAGCCAATGAATGGCTTTTGGTAAGGAAATTCTCGGCGGTCCATATAGACGAAGTCAAACCGACATCTTTATTAATCAAATATTTTGTCAATTATTTGTTCTATGAGGTGGCTTTTTTTTTCTCATTCTTTGATTCTAATTATTAATTTGTCAACTATATCATGTAAACATAGTTGGGTTATGACGTAGGGGAAGTTTAGAACAATGAATTTCAATTATTATTACCTGTTTAATATAAAAACATTCACATAAATAATGGCATAAAATTTCTCTTTTAATTTTTTTTTAATTCAGAAAAATACATTTTTGATGGTCTAAATGTTGGGTTTTAAGCAAAAATCAATGGACATCATCGCTAAGCAATCTGATTGATTAACTGACCAATTTTCTATTGTACTAGGCAAAAAAAAAAAAAAAAGAGTCTGAATTGCAACTTTAACATATATAATTATTATGGGTAGTTTGATAGATTACAGTAAAAACTGATAATTGAGAATGTATTTTAGCAAAAATATATTACAAAGATTATATTTTATTAGAAAAAATTATATTATGATATTTGAAAGATACAATAAAATACTAAGAAAGTATATTAAAAAACATGTTAACTTGTATGATTACAATCTTACTTGAAAAATTTGAGTAATCCATAAACTACTATTATAATATCTTTTTATTATTTTATCATATCATAAAACAAATGAATAATTGTATTTTGACATGAGATCCCGTAATCTTTCTCTAAATAAAATATTTTATTGACTGATTGGTAATATTTAGTGGTTCAATATTTTATTTTATATAGATTATTTACAAATAAAAATAGCATTTTTAGTTAAAGAGTATTATTTTGTCAATTTTTTCAGAATTATAATTTAATCAGATGCTCTATTAAACTATCATTAGAGTAATTTTTTGTCAAACCATTTTTGAAAAACTAGAATTATCTATTCCTGTTAAATTATCATATTACAGTCAATATTATCCTTATCTATTCAAAAAGATCTAAAAATCTAGTTTTAATATATGGAAAAGGTGGCTTTATCGTTTTAGTCATTGTGATTTGAATCCTAAATTTTTACAAGTTAAAATTGGTTCACTTTCTTTATAAGAGCACTTAAAATCCCATTAATATTATTGGAGAATAATAGAAGAAATTCATGTCACTTTAAATTGTTAATTATGATTTCTTGATGTATTTTATTCTATATTTATTTTACGTATTATTCTTAATATATATATATATATAAATTAATGATATTTAAAAAAAATTCAAAATTTGAAATTTTATTTTATAGATTTAAGTTTAAATAAAAGCAAATTTTTTATCACTATTGTTTCTGTTTGTTAACAAATTTAGAATTTGTGTCTCATATACTTTTATAATTAACTTGATTAGATATGTATTTTAATACTTATGCACAATTATTTCTAGTCCGCATTTGAATTTATTTAGTTGTTATAGACTATAGATACAAATTTTGACAATTTATTCTTTGGTTTGACCTTATTAGTTAATGTTAAAATAAATAAATAATCATTTTAATTTAGAACCAAATTTTGAATGAAATTTAATAAAAAAAATTATATTACAATTGGCATGGCGATTTCAAAGGCAGTTGAATTAATTAGTTTACAATTTAAGGAACTATTAATCCATCCATAATTCATTGTTTTCTGTTTTGAAGAAAGAGGATAAAAATGGTGTTAAAATTAATATTTTATTCATATGGTGTTAAAATTAATGAAAAATGGTGATAAAATTGTTTTCTGTTGACAGCTCTTGTGAAACACGAACGTTTATATAGAATTTGCAGTACGCAGCCAAGGAATGTCTATATGGTCAGAAAATTCTTGGCGGTCCACATTGACCCGGTCGACCCGACATTTTTATTTATCAAATATTTGTTAAATTACCAGGAACTATACGATATAATTATTATTTCAATTAGGGATCATGTATTTGGAACAGTAAACTAATTAGATAATAATCTGTATCCAAATATTTTTAAAAACATATTCTTTAATTTTTTTCAAGTGAATTCTTTAATTTCTGTAATTATAAAATATAAAAAATATATAATTATTTAATTACTTTATAATTTCAAGTAAATTATATAATTGAAATCACAGTTATATTATATAATTTTTTGTTAAATTATTTATTATGTGGCAAGTGATATTAATATTTTTTTTTCAGTCATCTCATAATATGAGGTAATATTCTTGCAGCCATCAATAATTATTCAGCCATTTTTTTTAATGAATTCAGTAGTCAATCTTATTATACTCTAATTTTTGTATTTAATAAATTTTTTTATTGGCCTTAAATATCAAACTTTAATTAATATAAAAATATTCTTGCCATTCAAGATTTTTGAGTTTGAATTTGAAAACCATTTATATATGTATAGGCTCATTTCTTTTGTTTAGTCAATTAAAGAATTATTATGTTAAGAAGGCAAATTTAGCTTTTATTGATTGGAAAACCATCAAAAATATTTGGCGGCTTTTTTTTTTCTTAATTCTTTGTTACGACATTACATAAAATTATTAATTTTTTAGTTAGCCATTTTTCCATAGTATATTAATTTGTTGTATTTCATCCATTGGCAATCTTCATTTATTATTTCTCATATGATCTTTTATAGTTAGTTAGGGATTTAGCCCTTTTTTTAGTTTAAGTATAGAGATACATATATACAATTACCATTAAACTATATCTCAGAATGTAAAAAATTTTATCTTTTAAATTGTAGTAAATTTTAGTTTTAATGAATTTTAATATGATTTTTGGAATTTGTTAGTTTTAATGATCCATAAATACAATTAAAAAAATAATGCAAGAAATTGATTTAATTGCAAGACTATATGGTAAAAATTTTGACATTTGAGCTCTTGGTTTGACCTTATCTTAAAAAGTAAATAGTCAAATTATTATGCAATTAATATATTGTAATAATGTTTCAAATTTGAATGGAATTTAATAAAAAAATATTACAATGACAATCGTGGTGGTTTCAAAGCTTATTGAAATTAATTTTAAATTAATTAACAGGCTATTAATTCATCCATAGTTTTAGAATTGAAATTGAATTAAGTAATTTTTTTTTTTCAAAATAACTAAATTAATGATCTTTTAACATTTTATTTTTATCAATACTCGTGTAATCTTTTCATTTAAATTTTCACCATTAATAATATATACAAAGACTAAAATAATCTTCATTTTAATTCCACTTTACATTGAATCTTATCATCAGCATAAAAAATCTCTAACTTAAGCGCATTAAACCCACCATTTAAAACATTAATCTTCAAATTTTTCATAAAATTTCCAAAAAATAAGATTTTTAAATTTATCATAATTTTTAATAAATTTTCAAATTTACTAGATTTATATAGTATATAATAAGATTATAATTTAATTGTATAAATGATAATTTTACAAGTTTATTATAAATTATATATTTTATAAAATGACTAAAAAAACTTATAGTAAAGCATATAAAAATTTTAAAAAATCTGGTGAGAGACTTGATTTTCTCTTGATCTAACGTTAAAGCATTGCATCTTGATAATATTATTTTTAGAAACCATAAAATTAAATATTTTCAAATCTTGAATTTTTATTATTATTTTCAAGAATGATTCACCAATCTCTTGCCTTTTGCCCTATGTTTTTCTTCAATTACAATATTTTTGTTTTCAATTTCATCCTTGCATTCGCTCTAGATATTGGATTGGCTCATCTCTTACTTGTATTTCTCTTCAATTTCTTTCTCTTTATTGATTTTGATCCATCTTTCTTTTTTTGACTATCTTTTGCTTTGAAATCTTCAATCTTCTCAATTTTCATTCTCTCTATTTTGATGTTAACGGGAATAATTTGACTTTTGGGATATTTTTAACTAATAGTTTTTTGGGTTCTTGGTAAATAGAAAAATTAGCCTTAGATTATGTGTTTTTATATGAAATTAAATTGTATTGTGTTTAGAATCTTATAGTTATGAAAGACAAATTTCCTTTATTTTTTTGGTTAAATATCAGTGAGATGAAAAGATAGATTTAATTTGAAACTATTTTGAGTATACGAGGATGAGGAAAAAAACATGATTGCGTGAAGACATAACATAACAAAGATCCTATTAATTTAATTTATAATTTTTACATATGTGTAAATAGACACTTGCAAAGTAGAGGGGACTAATATGAAAATTTAAACTCTAAAATTCATATAAATTTTATATGAATTTTAGTGTTTAAATGGACTTCAGCATCAATTTCATTGTGAAAATTTAAATATTAAATTCATATAAATATAAACTTATTGGTGGATATAAACATCAATTCGATTATATATGAAAACTTGAAACCTAAAATTCACATAAATGTGAACTTATAAATGGACAAATGTTAAAATTCACCCTTGTTGGTTGAATTGTGGTATTATAGAATGACTTATATATATCAAAACTTTCTAACATAGTTTTCATCTGAAATTTAAACTAAATTACAATAGAAATTTTGCAATTGTGAGTCACTGAGTAATTATATGCCTATGGCAATAAAATTTAAATTGATTCATAACAATTTACATATGTAATTACACATAAACTTCAAAATAATAAAATACAAGACTTTATTACAGCTGAATTATGACTCATTTATTCATAATGTGCATGCAAGTAAAAGAGAACTTTTTGGTAAATAAACAAATAAATAAATAAACAAAAGGAAACCTTAAGTCTACTATTTGGCTTCTCATATTTTTTTTTTGTATATATATCTTCTTCTAATATAGGTGAGAAGGAAGACGTGGAGTCAAAATAACTTCAAGCGGGGTAGCTTTAAGATTAGTAATTCCAGTACTTTCAGTCATATCAACTGATTCTCCTAAGGGAGTATCAATTTCAAAAGAATGCAGCAGAGTAGCAAGTGTAAGGTTCAAAAGCTGAAGAGCAAATGAAGTTCCAGGACATATTCTTCTTCCAGTTCCAAATGGTATTAACTCGAAATTTTGACCTTTAACATCAATATCTTTATGGGATGTAAGAAATCTCTCCGGTTGATATTCTAAAGGATTCGACCACACTCGTGAGTCTCTATGAATATTTGAAATATGCACAAAAAGACGTGTGCCTGCTGGAATATGATAACCACCTGCAAAATTAAGATGAAAATTCACAAATTTAAATTGGTGTTTAATTGCAAATTAATTCAAATTCACTGAAATTTTATTGGTTGGACTTGACACGACTCAATTGTTTATAAAAACTTATCTTACCCACAATACAATCTTCATTGGAAACACGTGGTACTGATAGAGCAGCTGCAGGATATAATCTAAATGATTCCTTAATAACGGCCTGAAAATAAGTCAAATTCTTCAAGTCCGACTCTGTTAATTGTCTTTCTCTACCAACCTGGATGTCTAATTCCTCTTGAACTTTCTTTAGCATGTGACGGTGATTCAATAATAAAGATAAAGTCCAAGTCATAGAAGTTTTAGTTGTATCTGAAGCTGCTAAAATAAGAGCCTGCAAGAATTGAATTAAATATTAAGATAATACTTAAAAATTATATAAAAAAATTATGCTTAAATTTTAAAATAGTAATAATAATAATTAGTGAATGCTAAAACAATTTTACCAAGCATGTAGCTTTGTTGATAGTATCAGCATCTCGACCAGCAATCTCCTTTTTAACATCAAGAATTGATAGCAAAACATCCATGAAGTCTTCTTCTACTATTTTGTCATTGCTTGAAGCTCTCTTCTCTTTATGTTCATCCAACCATTTAATTACTACTCTGTCTAACTGTTTGATCGTCTTTTTCATTTTCTTCTCAATCCCACCAATATCAAGCCACCTTAAAAATGGCAATGCATCAGAAACTGGAAATTTACCTGCTAATTCAAAGAACTCACTCAAAGCGTATCTCCATTCTTCATTTTTCATACCCTTTTCGCCATTTTCATACTCTTCATATCTCTTCCCCACAACCATTTTCAATATCACATTCAAATTTATATCCCAAAACCATTTCTTCATCTCCACCACTTTCTTGCTGTCATTAATGGAACCTTTATATAAAACTTTAATAGCTTCATTTATTTCATTCTCTCTAACATGTTTGAGCAACTCAAGACGATGATTAGAGAGAAGTTCCATGCTAACAATTTTACGTATCTCACGCCAATAATCTCCATAAGGACTTGCACCAAACATTGCATAATCATAACTCATTACGTCCAAGAAAAGTGCATCAGGACGATAAGCAAAAACTTTGTCATTCACAGTGAAACATTCTTTAGCCAACTCCCAACTATTTACTATCAAAGTTCGATGAACACCGAACTGAATTGTGAATATTGGTCCCATTTTTTCAGCCATTTTTGCTATGGCTAAATGGGGTGGTTGTGACCCATCTAAGAGATGGAGATGACCAATGATTGGCAATCTCCCTGCAGGTTCAGGTGGCAATGATCTCTTACTGATCTTCTTGTTTTGAGGGTTTGATTTCTTGAAGAAAGAGTATAAAAATGGTGTTAAAAAAGCAAGAAGGATGATGAACAGAGAAGTTGTTGAGAAAAGAAATAGGGTTTCCATTGCTGCTTTGATTTAGATTACAGAAAGTTGAATTGCAAGATGAGAAGATAATAGTTCTTATGAAACACAAACGTTTATATAGAAGTTGCAGTACGCAGCCAATGAATGGCTATATGGTAAGAAAATTCTTGGCGGTCCACATTGACCAAGTCAACCCGACATATTTTTTAATCAAATATTTGCTAAATTAAGCGGAATTATATGATTTAATAAAAAAAAGGAATTATATGATATAATTATTATTTTAAGCATCATGTTTGAAATGGTAAACTAATTAGATAACCATATGTATAATTGGAAGATATATTTTTAAAAAAATATATTCTTTAATGTTTTCAAGTAAACTTTTTAATTTCTCTAATTATAAAATACAAAAAAATATATTATTAATTAATTAATTTATAATTTCAGGTAAAATAAATAATTGAAATCACAATTATATTATATAATTTTTTGTTAAATTATTTATTATGCTGCATGTGATATTAATAATTTTTTTTTCAGTCATCTCATAATATGAGGTAATATTCTTGCAGCCATCAATAATTATTCAGCCATTTTTTTAATGAATTCAGTAGTCAATCTTATTATACTTTAATTTCTGTATTTAATAAATTTTTTTATTGGCCTTAAATATCAAATTTTAATTAATATAAAAATATTCTTGCCATTCAAGATTTCTGAGTTTGAATTTGAAAACCATTTATAAGTGTATAGACTCATTTCTTTTGTTTAGTCATCAATTAAAGAATTATTATGTTAAAAAGGCAAATTAGCTTTTATTGATTGGAAAAACATCAAAAAATATTTGGCGGCTTTTTCTTAATTCTTTGTTACGACATTACATAAAATTATTAATTTGTTAGTTAGCCATTTTTGCATAGTATATTAATTTGTTGTATTTCATCCATTGATAATTATAATTATTATTTCTCATATGATCATGTTGATTAGAGATTTAGCCTCTCTTTTTTTTTTTTGGTATAAGTATAGGAATATAGGTGCAATTACAGTTAAACTATGTTTTGGTGTGTAAAAGATTTAATTTTTTAATTGTAGTAAATTGAGTTTTAATGAATTTTAATATGATTTATCTTTAAAAAATTAATTTAATATGATTTTGGAATTTGTTAGTTTTAATGCTTCATTAATACAATTAAAAAAAATAATGGAAGAGATTGGTTTTTTCTTTTTTTTTTTTATCAGAATGCAAGAGATTGATTTGATTGTAAGACGATATGACATTTGAGCTCTTCGTTTGACCTTATCTTAAAAAGTCAATAGTCAATTATTATGACATTAATATATTGTAATGATGTTTCAAATTTGACTGAAATTTAATAATAAAAAATTACAATGACAACGTGGCGGTTTCAAAGCTTATTGAAATTAATTTTAAATTAATTAACAGGCTTTTTTTTATAAATTATACGTATAATATAAAGAATATCTAAAAGACTCAAATATGATATCTAAATTTAAGTAAGATATTATTCAAAAAAAAAAATTTAAGTCAGATACGCTTATGGCCACTTGGTGATTAAAAAGCTATTAATCCATCCATGGTTTTAGAATTGAAATTGAATTAAGTAATATTTTTTTCAAAATAACTAAATAGTCTTTTAACATTTTAATTTTATTAATATTTTAGCCTTTTTGTTTAAATATTTAAATTTTCACCATTAATAATAAATATAAGTGCTAAAATAATCCTCGTTAATTCCACTGTACATTGAATTTTATCATCAAAATAAAAAAGCACTTTTTACAAAAATACTAGAAAAAATGAAAAAAAATTAATTTACCATATTTTTAAATATATGTTTAAATTTATAAAGATTTATAATTAGTTTATATATCAAAATACAAGATTTTCATAGTTTATTATGAGCTTTTTATAGATTTATTATAAGTTTATAAATTTATATAGTTTATTACAAGTTTAATATGGAGTTTATTATGAGTTCATTATAAAATACTAAAATATTTCTAGTAAAAAAGTAAAAAAATTTATAAAAAATGATAGATGGTATAATTTTTTCATTGAAAAAAATCTCAAACTAAGCCCACCATTTAAAATATTAATCTTCCAATTTTCATAAAATTGCTAGAAAAAAATTAAAAAAGTATTATATTTTTAAAATATTTTTAAATGTAGCAAAGTTTTTAATTAATTTGCATGTTTACTAGATTTACATAATATATAGAAAGTTTATTATAAGTTTATTATACCATGATAACTTTTATAATGAATTTATTGTGAGTTACATATTCTATAAAATGATAAAAGAAAAACTGTGGTAAAATATATAAAAATTATAAATAAAAAAAAATTAGTAAGGGACGTAATTTTATTTTAATCTAATATGAAAATACTGGATATTGCGAATATTATTTTTAGGAAACCATAAAATTAGTTATTAAACTTTTTCTCTATCTTATTTCTCTCTCAGAAGCACAGAAATTCGCATGATTAATTTTTCAAAAATTTATATTTAATTACGCCAAAATTATTTCAAAGGCAAATTTATACTTACACTAGAATATTAACAATACACCTTATCTTATCTTCATATATATATATATATATATATATATATATATATCAAATAAGGATAGTTTGGATATAAAAATATCTTATTATATGTTTAAAATTAATTTTTATATTTTTAATAGTAAAAATTGAAAAACAATAATAAATTAAATGACTATTTTTATTGACTGTATTAATGAAATAAATTAACTTAAATTTCAAAGTTAAAGTAATAATTTTTTTTATCAAAATCAAATTTGTTGGCTCATCCAGTCAATGAAAGGAACGAAGAACCTTCTAATTTAGTACATAGAGTCGTCCGTGGAGTTTGAATTTGTATCCATTTTTTCAAAGTTTCAATTCTTTCTTGCGCCTACAACAACTGAAGAAATCAAAACTTTGTATTCAAATTCTATTTAATAAGATGAATAGTGAGTTTCAAAAAAAAACCAAGGGCTCTTTTTTTTATTTTTCATTTTATCTCTTTCCATTATATATATATATATGTGAAATAAATCATTTTTTTTCTCTTTCCAATTTAAAATTTTCAATTATAGTCATCTTTACAAAAAGGAATAAACAGAAACAGCATATGAATAAATATATCTGAAAATAATATTAAAGAAAAATATAAAACAAGTAGAAGAACAAATAAATATTTTGAAATTAGAACTAAGTTAGTACTATAAGGATGTATTTAAGTAGGTAAATGTATATTGAAAATAATAGTCAAATGATATAAAATTTTAAATCTAATTATAATTGAGAATATATTTATTTTTTTAAATAATTAAATTTATATTATAAATTTAAAAATTAAAAAAATAAAAAATTTTAAAAATCACTATTTTAAAATTATAACTCATTAAATCTATTAAAAATTAAAATGAAAATAAAAAATAAAAACGTGAAAACACATGTATGTGATATTATACTTTGTATATATTTTGTATATATTACTATTATACTCTTTTATATTTTATTTTTTATATTTCACAATCCACATTAATAACATTCATTCCCGCAATAACATGGGCAAGCAAGCAATTAGCTTGTATATACTAAAACACCCACCAAAATAAATAGTGTATTTCCCAAAAAACCATTCTTCTTTCTTGAATTTTCTATTTTTTTGGCTTTTATTTGTTTCCTTTTCCTTTTTTTTTTCTTTTTTTTTTCTCTTTAATACCTTTTATATTTGTTTTTTTTTTGTCCCTATTATTAATTAATTGTAATATAAAAAGTATTTATACTTTTTTTTAAAAAAATAAATTAATAAATTTTCAATATACAAAAAATCATGTTTTTTTCTTAAATTTTCAATTTTATCCGCTTTGACTTTTTTTTTTACCTTTTTATCTTTTTTTATAAATCATAGTTTTTAAAATAACAAATTTTCATATTTTCATATTTTTATTATCTTAAAAATAATTTAAAATGAACATATTATTAACTATATTTGAATTTAGAATTTTATATTATTTGATTTAATTTCTAATAGGTTTTTTATTCACTTTTTAAGTGAAATATTAAAAAAAATAAGAAATACATTTGAACATCAATAAATAATTTTTTTAAGGTAGTTAAAGATATTCTTAATATATTGACTTAATCTAAATCTTAATATATTTATTTATTTTTCTATCACTTTTTATATTTTTATTACCACTTTTATATTTCTTTTTTTTCATATTAATTATTTCGAGATAAATTTATAATTTTTTCATCCAAAAAAATTAACAACTAATAAATTTTTATTTATTTTTTAATTCAAATTAATGGTTTCAATTATTTTTTCAAATTATTTTTTAATTAAAATAATAAAATTAAAAATTAATATTTTGTCTCAAATTAATTTTAAAAAAATCTTAATACATTAGACATATCTTACTATATATTTTTATAATATATAAATATGAAAAATTTTAATATTATGTATATTTATATTTTATTTTTATATGATAACTATATTGATATATAAATTATTTTTTATTTAAAATAATATAAAATAAAATATTATAAATCATAAATAGCGTGAGGGTATGCATTTGCTTGTAATATACTAAAATTGCTAGCAAGATGAACAGTAAAATTCCAATATAACTATTTTATCCCTATTTCTATTCTTTCTTTTTAGTTTTTACTTCTCCTGTCTATTCCTTTTTTTTTTTTTGCCTTTGTTGGTTTTAGTGTTTTACTTTTCATATTCTCTTTTTGTTTTTTCCTTTACCTCTTTTTTGTTTTTTATAATTTTATTTTCCTTTTAAATATATGATTTCTCTATCTTTTTTTAATTTAACTATTTTTTTATTAATGAGCTATTATATGTTGTCTTCAATTAATTTTTTATTTTTCCTTTTAACTCATAAATTATTATTATTATTATTATTATGCTCTACAAGAATTTTTAAAATAGTCAATTTTTAAGTTTTTTTACTATTTTAATTTAATATTTAAATTGACAATATAAACTTAATTATTTTAAAATAATTTAAAATAATTATATTATTAATTATCTTCGGGTATAGAGTTTATATTTTTTAACTTTATTTTTAAAAATTTTTCTCACTTTAAAGTGAAAAATTAAAAGTTAAAAAATAGACAGTGCATATAAATACTAACAAATATTTTTTTACCCTACTAAAATATATTATTGTACTAACTTAATTAAACCTTTTTATTTTTCTGTGAATTTTATATTTTTCTTTTCATATATCATTTTAAACTAAATTTATAATTTTTCTTTCTATAATTTTTCTTTCTACTCAATTTATAGTTTTTAAAATTAATTCAACAATTTTCGACAAAAAAATTAGTCAAAATGTTAATTTTTTACTATATTACTTTAATTAAGAAGAAAAATTAGTAAAATAATAGAAAGTAGTGATTTGAATAAAAATAAGTGAAATTTTATTAATTTAATTTTTTTAAGAGAAAAAAAATTATAAATATATCTGAAAATAATATTAGTAAAGAAAAATATAAAAATAATAGAAGAATAAATAAATATATTGAAATTAGAGCTAAGTTTTTATTTTGAACATTAAATTAGAACTAAGTATATACTATAAAGATGTATTTAAGCATATAAAAGGTCTATTAAAAATAATAGTCAATAATATAAGACTCTAAATCTAATTGTAATTAAGAACATTTTTTTTGACATAATTAAATTTATATTGTCAATTTAAAAATTATGACTCACAAAATCTATTAAAAATAAAAATAATAAAAAACCAAATTTATTAAATAGTGCCATTTAAAGGATATATATTTATCTATAAAATATTGTCTTTTGTACGCCAATTTTATTAGTATATAAATTATTTCTTAACTCAAAATCATATAATTTTTTTAAACGCAATATAATGCGGGTTAGATAATAGCTTGTATATATACTAAAATTGCTTCAAGAATGAATAATGTATTTCTAATTCTACCCCCACTTTTTTCCCTTTTAGTTTTAGTTTAGTTTTTTTTTTTTTAACTTTCTTTTTCTATTTCATGTTTTTCTTTCAATTTTATTATTTTTTTTGTTGCTACCTTTATACCTTAAATTTGAATTATATATTAATTTAAATTTAAAAATTAAATTAATTTTTTATTATAATGATTATAAATTTAATTTAAAATTTTGATGTAAATTAATTAAATTTATAATATTGTTAAGTGATAAATTATTCAGTAATTAATTTAATAATTAAATTTATAATTTAATATTATAATAATAATTACTATATTTATCATAATATATATTAAATGCTAAATTAATAGAATAAATTTAATAATAAATTTTTTATAATAAATGCTTGAAAAAAATTAAAATTACTTTTATGAGATGAAGTTTTTAAAAATTATAATTTATTTAATAAATAGAATGAATTTCAATCTTTATCTTTCTATTAGCACCGATAAATCTCAAGATTAAAAATTATTTAGTTTAAAAGTTTAATTTTATTAAATATGTATTAATAATATTTTAATTTAATAATAAAAATAAATTTGAGAATTTAAAAAATTACAAATTTAATATTTATTTTCTTCTTATATTTGGTATTACTTTTGCTAATTCATATAGACTATATTATGTATATGATATCTCAAAGAAGCAATATTTAGTTTTAATTAAAATTATTTTTGTTTTATTTTTACATTTTGTGTTTAATGTTTTATTCATGAATTTTAAATATAAATGGTGTTATATTTTGTATAGTTTGTATTTATACAAACATTTTGTACATTATTATATATTTCATATATTTAATAATTATTAAAAAACATGAAGAAATTATTTTAAATAAAATATGATTATAAATTAATAATTTTAAATAAATATAATTAGATTAATATATTGGATTGCATAAGAAAAAAAAGTAAAGATTTTTATAAAATTATATTTTATTACAATCAGTAATATAATTTATATTTTCCATTTATTTAGTTTATTTTTAAGTTTATATTTTTTAATAATATCTTTACAATATTATATTGATAAATTAATGTATTGTGTATCTATATTAATATATATGTTATTAAGTAATACGAAAAATAATTTAACCAAAATTGATTATGTTTTATGCTCTATAATTTATAAAATTAAATAAATAATTAATAATTAGATTGACTAAGATTTTTATTTTTTTCAACTTTAAAAAATGATTAAAGAAGAAAAAAAAAGTCAACTCATAATGTTTTATGTGAGAGTTTATACTTCTCATTATATGGATAGAATAAAATTTTATTGAGTTTTAAAAATTAAAAAATAAAAATAAATCATTTTCTATTTATTAAAGAAAATTTAAACTCATAAGATAGTGATATGTTTATTTTCTTCTATAATTAAATATTAATTTTATTTTATAATTTATTAAAATGATTTTTTTTTAAAAATATTATTTTATATAATTAAGTAAGCATTAATATTCAATTTATTTTTCATTTCAAAAAATATTAAATTTATTTTTTAATAAACACTAATTCATTTCAAAAAAATATTGAAAACAATTGTTAATTGATATTTAAGATTTTTAAAATTTTTATATATAAACAAATAATTATATGTATGTATTAATGAAAATAAAAGTATTTTTATATAAAAATATTACCTCCCGTAATAGCGTGCTGGCAATTCAACTTATCTAGTATATGTACTAAAACGACCCCTAAAATAAATAGTGCATTTTAAAAAAAAAATTGTATTTTTCTTAAATTTTTCCTTTTTTACTTTTCTTTCTTTCGACCTTTTATTATTTTTTTCTTTTGTAGTTTTTCTATCAAAATTGCTTTATCAAACTTCCACACATATTTTTCATTATTAAATTATTGGTTACTTGAATTAAAATATAATTCAAAAGCCGTTTATGGTATTAGGCTATTACCTACTTTAACCTTTTAATTATATTATCATTTTTTATTTCATTTTCATTGAAAATATTATTTTTCAAATTAATCAATAAAATTTACAATTATTTAATAATTTTTTATTTTTTAAAATTACGAAAATGCAAAAAATTAATTAAAAGAGAGTTGTAAGACAATAAGTTTAAAGTCCAATCAAATAATATAAAATTTAACATCTAATAATAATCTAATAAATATTAAATATATAAATTTTGGTAAAATTTAGAAAAAATATCAACTTTAAAACTAAATAATAATAATAATAATAATCAAATCTAACTAATTTTTACAAATTAACTATTAGAGTTGGGCCTAAATCGTACTGAAAACCCGAGTTGACAGTATGAGGATTGCGCAGCCTTATATGTGACTGGAGCTTTGGCTTCCTTATCGATGTGAGATCATTATCTCCAACATCCCCCCTCAAGTGCAACCGGGGCCCGACCCGGTTGACACTTGCTACCACGAGTTCATTTACCACGTTGAGCGGACCGGCTGGCATCAATCCATCAGCTTCGGTCTTGTGGGGAGTTCGGCTCAGGATCTAATCTGTTTGGGCATGAATGCTCTGATACCATATTAGAGTTGGGCCTAACTCACACTGAAAACTCGAGTTGACAGTATAAGGATTGCCCAGCCTTATATGTGACTGGAGCTTTGGCTTTCTTACCGATGTGGGATTATTATCTCCAACATTAACAACGTGTTCTGTAATTTTTTAAACAGAAAATTTTATAAAATTATCTATTTGTTGTTTTCCTTTTTTAACTGTTTCAAATTTAAATTATATATGCACAACAATTAAATATTATAATAAAATCACATAATCAAATAAATTTTTAATTTTCATATTTTGAAATCGTGACATAAGTTATATATCATACCAAATATCAATATTTTTTACTATAATTTATCAATATTTAATTTAATTATAAATTTAAATTCAATTTTAGCTTAAATTGAATAAAATAAAAATAATATTATGACTTTTCTTTTTATTTTTTTATCTTTCTAATAAATTAAAATATAAACCACCTGATAATTTTAAAATATAGGATGTTTCCACTTTTTATAATCTTATTGTATAAAAATTCACCGTTTAAAAGTTATTAATTAATTTTATTTTTTCTTTTAACTCATGAATTATTATTATTATTATTATTATTATTATTATTATTATTATTATTATTATCATCATCATCATCATCTAGAGGTTACTGATTTTAATAAAAGTGGCTTCTCAGATTTTTACCTTTTATTTTAATTTTTAATGAACTTTATAAGTCAAAGTTTTTAGAATAATAAATTTTCATATTTTAATATTTTTATTATCTTAAAAACAATTTAAAATGAACATATACTTATTTATATTTAAATTTAGAACTTTATATTATTTGACTTAATTTTTAATTTGCTTTTTATTCACTTTTTAAGTGAAATATTAGAAACAAAAGATAGAAAGTGCATTTGCATATCAACAAATAATTTTTTTTACATACAAAAAGATATTCTTAATATACCAATTTAATTTGAATCTTAGTATATTTATTTATTTTTTTTATATTTTCATTACCATTTTTATATCTCTCTTTGTCCATTTTAATTATCTTAAAATAAATTTATAAGTTTTTCTACCCCTGAAAATTAACAACTAATAAATTTTTATTTATTTTTTTATATTTAATTTAATGATTTCAATTACATTTTCAAAATTTTCTTTTTGATTAAAGTAATAAAATTAAAATTTAATATTTTAATCAGCGAATTCTTGAATTAATTTAAAAAAATATCTGAATATATTGGACATATCTTATTATATATATTTTATAATATACAAACATAAATTTTTTAAAATAATGTATATTTATATTTTATATTTTATATGATAATTAAATTAATATATAAATTATTTTTTATTTAAAATAATATAAAATAAAATATTATAAATCATGCATAGTGCAAGGATATATATTTGTTTGTAATATATTAAAATACTCACTAAAATAAATAGTAAATTTTCTATTTTACTCTTGCTTTTTGTTTCTAATTTTTCTCTCTTTCTTTTATCTCATTTTTTTTAATTTTGCTTTTTTTAATTTTATTTTCCTTTTATTTCACCCTCTTCTTTAATATTTCTTTACAAAAAATATATTATCTTAAAATAATTAACTAATTAAGTAATTTAATTTTTATGTTTCTTTTTAATTGATGAATCATTATATTTTGCTCTTAATTGATTTCTCATTTTTATTTTAACTCTTAAATTATTATTAATATTATTAATATTATTAATATTAATATTATTATTATTATTATTATTATTATTATTATTATTATTATTATTATTATTATTATTATTATACTCTACAAGTCACTATTTCAATAAAAGTGACTTCTCAATTTTTTATTTTTTATTTTTATTTTAATTTTTAATGAATTTTGTAAGTTATAATTTTTAAAATATTAAATTTTTAGTTTTTTATTGTTTTACTTTAGCTTTTAAATTGGCAATATCAATTAATTATTTTAAAAAATAATTTAAAATGATCATGTTATTAATTAATTTCAGACACAAATTTTTTTATTATTTAACTTTATTTTTAAAATCTTTTATCCACTTTTAAGTGAAAAATTAAAAGCCAATAAATAAATAGTATATCTGAATATTAACATATAATTTTTCTACCATACTTAAATATATTATTTTACCAGTTTAGTTTAAACCTTTTTTATTTTTCAGTCACTTATATATATATATATATAATACATATATTATTTTAAAATAAATTTATAATTTTTCTTTCTACTTAGTTTATAACTTTTGAATTGATTCAATAATTCATGATAAAAAAAAACGTCAAAATATTGATTTTTGATTCTATTACTTTAATTAAAAAGAAAAATTAGAAAAAAAATTGAAAGTAGTAATTTGAAAAAAAAAATAAGTGAAAATTTATTACTTTTAAAAAAAAATTTAAGAGAAAGAAATTTATAAATATACCTGAAAATAATATTAATAAAGAAAAATAGTAAAAATATAAATAATATATTGAAATTAGAACTAAGTTGGTACTACAAAAATATATTTGAGCATGTAAAAAGTCTATTAAAAATAATAATGAAATGATATAAAATTCAAAATCTAACTATAACTAAGAATATATATTTTTTAAGACAATTAAATTTATATTGTCAATTTAAAAGTTAAATAATATAAAAATTAAAAAATTAAAAATTACTATTTTAAAATTATGACTCACAAAATCTATTAAAAATAAAAATAAAAATAAAAATAAAAATGTGAAAGTCAATCTTATTAAAATAGTGCTTTTAAAGAATATATTTATTTGTAAAATATTATTTTTTGTATATTAATTGTATTAGTGTATAAATTATTTTTGACTTAAAATAATATTAAAATTTTTAAACCACAATACAGTGCGGTTAGTTTATATGCTAGTTTCACATTAATTTACTTTTACATAATTTTAAATAATTAAATTATATTTACATTCATTAGAAAAAAAAATTACATCATTAAAAGTTCTTCATATATATGACCAAGAATAAATTAAGAGAAGTTATGATAAAATGAGAAATACTATAGATTGGTTATATGGCTGCATCCATAGACGGAATCAATAATTTTTTTAGTTTAAAAATAAAAATTAAATAAAATCAAAGTTTTTTTATAATATCACTGCAATTTATTATTTGATTGGGTTTACAGGTGGAGTTATATACTCAGTTCATATTAAAATTTCCCATGATAAAATAAAGTTTGAAGATGAGTCATTAGAAAAAATAATAAAAATTATTAATTATTTTTTATTTTAATTTTATAAAATGGACGTAATTATATTTAATTTTTAAAATTAAAGTAAAATAGATTATTAGATTTTAATATAAATATAATTATAATTCTTTTTGTAATTGTTTAGTATTCTATCCTTAGACTTTATTATATTTAATAATAAAAAATGTTGAAAAATAAAAATGAACTTCTCTAGCATTATTTAAAAAAAAAAAGAAGAAAGATAGAGCAATGAGCCACATTCCATGTATTGAAATTTTGATGATTTTTTAATATATTAAGAAAGGAATATATAAAATTAATTGCATCTAGAAAATCAATTAATTAATTCAGTAAATAATTAAATAAACTAAAGTCCTCTATATGATTCATTGTTTGAATAATTCAGTAAATAATTAATAAATTCAAAGGTTTTTTTACGTACGCTGTTTTATTTTTTTTCACATAAAGAAATGCTTATTTTATTTTCCGTATGCTGGAACAATTTTTCCATAACAATTATTATTTATATTATTTAGTCATATCATACAATAAAATTCAATTACATGATTGTAATAATAACTTTATAAAGCGCATAATGATCTTATTTTTATTCTTGCGTTACACTTATATATTTTATAAATTTAATAACTTAATATGAGTTAAATATGTTTAATTACAAATAATTATATATATATGCATACATACTTATATTTATGAAAACAAATAAAAAATAGAAAAATCACATTAATATACATCAATAATATATAAGATGATATAATTAAAAAAAATTCGAAAAATTTTTCTAAAATATATCGAAATGATAATTTACACAAAAGTTTATTATTTTGATAAGTTAATTCTCACATTTGACTAGATATATTTTTATAAACTAATAAATGTTTTAGCTAGCTGTTTTACATTTATTTAATATAGAATTATTTTTTTAATATATTCCTCAAGTACAATCAGCCTGAGCCATGACACAATATCAAAGACCAATTTAAACATCGGATATGAATTTATAAATAGAAAAACATTAAAATTCACTCATATATGTAATTGATTAAATCTTGGTCATATATGACTTATAATAAAGAAATTTTTAATACAATTTCATTTAAAATTTAAATTAAAATTGTCATGTGATAATCTTTCTCAACCTGTCTATAGTATTTTGATTTTTCATATCATCGATTTTTTGAATCGCAACTTAACTTCTTAGATTTGTCATATTAATTTATTGTGAATTCAGTTATTGATTTATTAGTTAATTGGACTTTCAGTTCTCACCATTTATTCCACTTATAGCCTTATATGATGCAACATAACATTTTTTTTTAAATTTAATTTTGCTTGGAGATATTTTTTGAATTTTTTTCCTAGGAAAGTCACTATATAAATTTTTTTTCTTATTATTTCTTTTTATACTCAAATTGTAATGTGAAATCATCTGAATAATATCCTTTTTAACTCAGTTTAGATCACATTCATTTTAAATAGATCTTTTAAAATATTTATACTCTTGAACTTAAAATGCTCATTTAAATATATATATATATATATATTGTGTAAAATGCAAAACTCAAAAAATCCTTCTTCCTTTCCCTTGTTTGAAAACCCTAACTACCCAATGTTTTAAGTCTCGTCTTTTGACAAGTTAGGTTTTCTTATCTCCTGACAAGTTTGCTTTTACCCTTTCTGACCCATTTCTTGTCCTTTTGTGTTGCGACATGGCTTCTCCAGCCTCGGCCAATTCTCTTGAGGATATGTGTGCTAACCTTACCCTGGATGAAGAGGATGCGGGGGGAGTTGAGCTTAGCAGAGAAGAGAGCCAGGACATTTCTTAAGACTATCAATAGAAATATCAATTTCTTAGCCATGAAGAATGCAATGGCTTCACTTTAGAGACCAGTTAATGGAGTTAACATCATTAGCGTCGGTCCAAACCTTTACCTATTCCAATTTTACCACGAGTTGGATCTGAATAGAGTGATAAATGATGGGCAATGGACATTTGATCAACATTTGCTTCTAGTTAAGCAAGTGCAAGCAGGTATCCAACCAACAAAGACCTCTTTGATTGAGGCAGAATTTTAAGTTCATGTCTACGAACTTCTTATAGGGTTCATGTTTGAAAGAGTTGAGAAGGCAGTAGGAAACTATATTGGCAAGTATATCTCATAAGACCCTAATAATTTTATAGGTGGATGGATAAGTTATATATACGTATTAGAGTTTCTATCAATATTGAGAAACCTCTGAAACGAAAAATGAAGATAAAGATGACTGGGGGTGATTGGTGCTGGATTATGTTTAAATTCGAAAAGCTCCCAACCTTTTATTTTTACTGTGGAATTCTTGGGCATTTAGTAAAGTTCTGTAGACAATTGTTTGACAAGTACGAAACTACAGTGTAGAAGGCATATGGGGCATGGTTGCGTGCTCTTAGCCGAAAAATGGTAGTACAAACCGGAGAGCGTTAGCTGAGGTCAAATTCTCACGCTAGCTAATATTAATCAATTAAGGAAAGCCCTAAGATTGTGATGGAAATAGGGGAATCCATTCAGGGCAATGATACTGCCGCTAATACTGCATATACTTTAGGAAATGGAGAGGTCATTGGCGAGAATCAATCAATTAAGGAAGCCTCTTCTAATACGACGATGACTGAGTATAATGAAGCTGGTACATGTGGAGTTGATGGTGTTATTTTAACTTATGTGAAGCGACGACGTATGGAGGATGTGGCATGTGAGGACATGCAAATAGATGGGCTCACCCTAGGCCCAATAGTAGATGAAATAGGGGCAAAAAACTTGTTATCAGCGGGCCTCGAGGGCGAGGTCTGCTAGGCCCAATGAGTATCTTATTTTGGAACTATCGTGGGCTTGGCAACCCATGGACAGTTCGAGCCCCTCAAAGACCTTTTTAGGTCTAAGAAGTCAGATTGTGTTTTTCTTATGGAAATAATGGTGCATAGAAATAAATTGGATTCTGTTAAAAGGTTATTGTGTTTTGACTCTTTGTTTAATGTTGAGCCCAATGGTCATGGGGGTGGACTTGCTCTGTTTTGGAGGAAAGCTGATTCTGCTTCGATGTTTGGCTACTCAACAAATTTCATCGATGTTAGGATTCAGATTGGGGGCAAGGAGGCATGGTGTCTTACCGGTTTCTATGGCTACCCTAAGAGGAATCAATGCTATGACTCCTGAAATTTACTGTGTTGGCTTAGCAATAAGAGCTCAGGCCCTTGGCTTTGTCTAGGGAACTTTAATGATCTCTTATCCCTGTCCAAGAAGAGAGGAGGTACTACCCATCCCAACTGGTGTCTAAAGGGATTTAAGGAAGCAATTGATGACTCTAATTTAATGGATATGGGGATGGAGGGGTATTTGTTTACATGGATTCGAGGCATGGTAGGTGGTGATGGTGTCGAGGAGAGGTTAGATCGTGCTCTGGCTACTTCTGATTGGTTCAATAATTTTCCAGAAGCAAGACTAATTAACCAGGAGGCTCTAATATCTGATCATTCCCCACTACTTCTTTTGTTGTTTAAGGGGCACAAGACAGTTGGTCGAAGGCGCTTTAGGTTTGAGAATTTATAGTTGACTGGAAGGGGTTGTGCTGATATAGTTGCAAAGAGTTAGGAGGAGTCCGGTGGTGAAACCTTTAGCAAAAGATTGGCCTTATGTGGACACATGCTGGAAAAATGGAGTAAATCATCACTTCATCCTTTCAAGTCGAGTATCGAGCTGGTAAAGGGGCACATTTTTAACCTTTGAAAGCAAGGCCTTTCAGACATGTCTATGGAAGTGAGAAAGGAGAAGGAAGAATTGTCTAGGCTACTTGACCAACAGGAAATCTACTGGAAGCAGAGATCAAAGTAGTATTGGCTTATGAATGGGGATGAAAACAAGAAGTTTTTTCATACTTATGCCTCAGTTAGGCGAAGGCACAATGCTGTTCAATAACATCGGGATAGTGATGGTAGCTGGAGGGGCTGGAGTTGTGGTCTTGAGGAACTTATAACCACTTCAGTAATTTGTTCTATACAGGGGCAAGGGATAGCAGTGAAGTATTGAGTTGTATAGAAGCAAAGGTTACTACAACACATAATGACATTCTCTTAGCACCTTTTCAGCCAGAAGATATTAGGAAAGCAATTTTCTCCATGCACCCAAGCAAAGCACTTGGGCCTAATGGAATGAACCCAGCATTCTATCAAAGGTTTTGAGGGTATTATAGGGAATGAGGTAGCTTCTGTCTGTCTAAAATTTCTAAACGATGGGTTTGTGCCTGATGGTTTGAATGATACTTTGATTGTCTTAATCCCCAATAAGAAAAATACTGAGGTGCTTGGTGACCTTCGGCCAATCTCCCCTTGCAATGTGTTATATAGAATTGTGTCCAAGGTTCTAGCTAATCGCTTGAAGATGATCTTGCCTAACCTAATTTCTGAGAACCAAAGTGCTTTTGTTCTTGGGCATATGATAATGGATAATATTAAGATTGCTTTTGAAATTGGACACTATCTGAAGAAGACAACCACAGGCAAGAAGGGTGTGGCTGCATTAAAAATTAACATGAGTAAAGCCTTTGACAGAGTGGAGTGGAATTTTCTTAAAGATGTTATGCTTCGAATAGGCTTTCAAAGTAAATTGACAAATTTGATCATGGCTTATGCACAGTCAGTAAGATATCATGTAGCTATTGTTGGTACGGAGCTTGGTCCTATTCAGCCTACCAGGGGGATCAGACAAGGTGATTCATTGTCTCCCTACCTATTCATCATTTGCTCTGAATGCTTATTACAACTACTTTGCAGGGAAAAAGAAAGGGGTTTGATCACCAGCTGTAAGATTGTTCGTACTGCTCCGATAGTGTCTCATCTATTCTTTGCCGATGACGGCTACCTTTTCTTTGGAGCTACAATTGAGCAAAGCAGAAGAATCAAGAATTGTTTGGCCATGTATGAGATGACATCTAGGCAAGTGGTAAATTTCCAAAAATCCTCTATTTTGTTCAGCAGAAACACTAGCAATGATAAGAAACATGCTATTTGCAACCTTCTTGGAGTACCTTTGGTTGAGGATCAGGGGTTTTATTTGGGTTTACCTTCAACTGTTGGCAGAAAAAAGCATGAGGTTTTTGGCTTTGTAAAGGAAAGGGTCTGGGACAGGATTAAAGGGTGGAGAATGAGCACTTTATCTAGAGGGGGTAAGGAACTCCTATTAAAAATTGTAGCACTAGCAATTCCAAACTATGTTATGAGTGTCTTCTTGTTATCTTTGGATCTGTGTGGTGAATTGGAAAGGATTATGAATGGCTTTTAGTGGAGCAAAGGCAAAATGGATAGCAAAGGTATTCACTGGCAGAATTGGGAGAAGATGACAATTCCTAAGAAAGCTACAGGTATGAGTTTTAGAAGAGTCCATCAGTTTAATCTAGCCTTCATTAGGAAGTAGTCTTGGAGAAACTTCTCCCAATCTGGACTCTTAGTAGCCAGGATCCTTAAAGCACGGTATTTCTTAAGATCTGATTTCCTCAATGCTTTTGTAGGCTATCATCCTAGTTACCATTGGAGAAGTTTGATGTCAACAAAGGAGCTGCTAATGAATGGTTGTAGGTGGCGTGTAGGGAATGGTCACATGATTGATATATGGACAGAACCATGGCTACCTGATGTACTGAACCCTTTTGTTACCTCTGTACAACCAGTTTATCAAGAGTTGTTGTGTGTTAATGACTTGCTAACTAATGATGGAAGGGCATGGAAAGTAGACTTGATTATTGCTATGTTTAATGAAAGGGATAGGCAAAACATACTCAACATACCTCTTAGTAAAACAAATCATGAGGATGTCTGGTATTGGATCTATGATACAAAGGGTATGCACACAATTAAAAGTGCATATTAGTCCCTTACCCAAATGCCTATTGATGTTGTGAATTTAGAGAAAGTCTGGAGTAAGCTCTAGAATACAAATGTGCCTTTAAAGGTTAAAAGTTGTGTTTGGCGTATCTTGAAGAATTGTATCCCCATGTGAGGTATGTCGAGCTGATAATGAGAGTATTTTTCATATGTTTGTTGCATGCCCTTTTGCTTTTGAAACCTGGAGATTGACTGGGTTTAATAGCCATTTGCAGCATGATGGAGCAACTACCATTATGTCTTGGCCAATGTCTCTTTTTCAGCAGTGCGATATAAATAGATTGAGTTTTTTCTGCACCATGTTGTGGGCTGTATGAAAGAAAAGAAATAAGGTGGTCTGGAATAACAAGTTTCAGAGTGTACAAGTGTTGATTGCTTTTAAGGAGAGTTATCTTCGACAGTGGAAGCAAGCCCTTTTAAGCTCTGCTTTAACTACCGGTGTCTCGAGTGGGACAGTCAATACATGGCAGAAGCCAGAAGAGGGATGGGTAAAGTGCAATACAGATGCAGCCATCTTTGAGGAAGAAGGTTCAATTGGTTATGTTGTTGTTCTAAGGGGGTGCATAAGGGGTGGTTATTGCTGCTATGAATGGGAAAACAGTTGGGCTTGCAGACTTGAAATTAGCTGAAGCTTTTAGCTTGAGAGAGGCTTTGAATTGGATAAAAAAGCTGGGTTTTGAAAATATAATTGTTGAATCGGATGCCTTAGTTGTAATCCAAGATCTGGATGAGTGCGAGCCAAACCTTTCCTATATGGATATGCTGTTAGCTGATTGTTAGAGTTTGATCAATAATATTCAAGGATGTTTTTGCTATTTCGTCAAAAGAACAACAAATGTTGTGGCACATGCATTAGCCAAATATGTTATTCATTCAATTAGAACTAATGAATGGATTCAGGCGTTACCTAGATCCATTCATGATATAATTCTTTTGGATTATCATTAATAATATTTCTCATTTTTCTAAAAAAAAAACCCTAACTACCCGCTCTCAACTGTTCATCTTTGGCTAAAAATTTTCTTTCCCTCCTAATTGCTATTGAGATAATCAAAATCTACTCTACTATGCAAACATATTAGTTAGATGGATATTGAATTTAATTATTTTTTAACTTATATTATTTTGAATGTCAATTTTTTTTTAACCACCAAGGTACAGTATGATGGCAAGAAATATGTTGCTCTTAATTCGGTCTCATATTCGAATATTCTAAATATTTCACTTCCTTATATGTAATTAAAAAAATATTAATTTTTTTCAAATAAATTCGATCATTTATTATTTTATATTTTTTATAAAAAGATAGAAATACTCAAAAATATAAAATAAAAATATTTTAAAAGTAAAAAACCCTGAATTCATCAAGTTTTGTTAAAATATCAGCACTGTGAACACAATATATTGGTTGAATGAAAAATATGTTGAATAACTATTTTCTTTTGAAGATGAAGTCCTTGCTAGTGTGAGATCAAATTTCATATTTCTTAATTATCAAAAATAATAATTTTTAAAATTTTTTAAAAAATATTTTTATTAACTTATTTTGGATTAAATGTGTAAATTAATTTAAAAATATTTTAATTTTTAAGATTTTTTTCTATAAAGCGAAGTGCTAGTCCTGAGATGCTTTGTCCCATGGGCTGTGACTGGGCTAACAGCATATTTACCTGGGCAGGAATGATCCATACAAGAAGCCCATAAAATAACAAGAATTACAAGCCATCCGTGAACCCAAAAGAGAATCTCCATTAGTTGACAGTTGAAGGATGGGTTTTTACAGAACTGCCAAAAAACTTTTTTTAAAAATTATAAAGTTTATCAAAATTTCAAAATATTTTTGAATTTATGAGAATTTGCAATTATAATTTACATTATTTGTATAATTTAGTATAAATTCATTATAGATTTTTTTACTTATAATTATTATGTGAATTTATTATACACTTTTATAAAAAAAAACCAAAAAGTCTCTTAAAAAAAATTTATAAAATATAGCAGGGGCACAATTTTCCCTTAGAGAATTTGCTTGTTATGGCTCTACATGAATTATAGTTGTTTTTTTTTATTGAGAAAATCACACTCTATAGTATTATATTTAATATTTTTTTTTTCAAAATTATCCCACTATTTTAATATATTTTTAATATAGTAAATATATGTTTAATATATACTTTTGAAACTGGATTATTCTTTGATATATACATATCAAACATATACTAAAAGTATGCCTTTAAAAATGAATATTTTTGAAATTGAAAGTTAAAAAATAGGTTTTTTAAAAAAAAGTAGATATTTTTTAAAATATATGTTTTTGTTATTTCATTGAATTGAATATTAGAAATATGGATTTCATGTTTAGTTTCTTAATTTGTATGGTTTGTATGTTTAATTTAGTTATGAGTAACTAATTTCCTTAGTGAATTAGGTGGACTTAGATTTGTGAATAATGGGTATTTTATAGGTTAATTCATTCTTGTTTTGAATTAAAAATTTGTTGATTTTAATCTTAATGTTTGTGATTAACTGGGCATCAATTGCTTATTAAATTGAAATCATATGTTGAATGAAAGCTAGGTATGGTTTTAGAATAAAAAATTAATAACTTTAGAAATTCTATTTAGAGATAAAAGAATCATCTAGAAACCAACTTAGTTTCTTTAAGTTTGATAAATTATTATAGTTTATTATTCATAAAAATAGAACTTATAAATTCCATCAATCATTAATTTTCTTACTTAAGAAAGAGGAAGATTAAAATTTAAGGAATTAATAACTTTAATTTAAGAAATATTTGAATTAGTTTGAAAAGTTATATTTTCCATTTGAAATAATATGAATGAAATCTAATCCTACTTGTTTATCCTAATTATTTGAATTTAAAAATTTTAATTTTAATTGAAAGTTTGAATTAGTAGATAATTATCTTAGTTTAATTTAATTTTGAATTTGGATTTAATTTTAATTTTTTTTAAATTGGAGATTGTTAGATAATAATTTTTAAAATATCAAACTTGCAGTACTAAACTATAGCATACACTAATTGTTCAATATAAATAATCAATCAATATAAACTTATAACTATTTAAAATTTTAAATGCTTATAAACACGAATTAGCTTATAGATATGGAATGCTTATAACCTAATTTTTTTAAGTTCGGCCAAACACTCTTAATGTTTTACTTATTATTGCAAGGTCTGAGGTTATAACAACAAATACTATATGTCTCTCATGTGAAGATTTTAACAAAGTCCAAATTTCGAGAACTTGCAAAATATATGCATATAATATCAAGTACCAATAATAGTGTTTTAACAACACAATGTTTTGAAGAAATACACAAATATTGAAAGAGATATATATATATATATATCTTAATAAGGCATGAGATTAATTAGGATTAAGTCCTCAATTCCGAAAAAGTTTGGTTTAATCAATTTATTTAAAGTACTTACTTTACATGTAAGATGTCTTCATCAACTTTAATTCCCTAACTTAAGCTTGAAAGATTCTTAGTATTATCATATACATAGATATAGACAAATTGTTCAATAATCAATTAATTTTATGATTGATTATTCTGATCATAAATATTATTGAGTCATATCATATTCGACAAAAAAGTTAATGTTCACGTGAATAAATCATAATTATTCATTAAATTCATAAAAGATATATGCTTTGATGATTAAACTTAATCTCTAATTGATTTTATTGTCGTTGTATGAATTATCAAAATAAATCAATTAAAAAAATACTATTCACCTAATTTGATAATTTATTGAAATTTAGGGTTGCATTTTAGTAAGTTGCTAATTGAAATTGATAATATTGTTTATTTTTATATACTATCATAAAAGTGAACATTTATCTCCATCCATTTTTCCATCCAAATAATCTTGAAATATCATTAATATTTTTAGATATTTATAATCGAGAAGTTTAACGTATTATAAGAGAATATATATATATATATATGTGCGCGCGCGCGGGGGCGCATGTACATATTGAATATGGAATACTTTAATTAATTCCAATATTTTTCTCTTAAAATCTTAAATTGGTCCATAATAATTAAATTAAAATACATGTTAAATTTTATTAACCTATAAGAAATTAATGTAAAAAATAGTAGTGGAAGAGCATGAGTGCATAAGAGAATTAAATTAATTATTTCTATGCCATCAGATCACATATTCATGGTAGGTATTTATAAATGAAGAAACTATAAATAAAAATCAGTAAAATTAGGAGTAGTCGAATGATTTCACTTATTTAAAGGAATATTTAAATATGAGTTTTATTTTTTATAGTAATTTAAATTATAATACAAGAATAAAACATATTTAAAATTTTGAGGTTTAAAATCAGAAATTGATTGGTTTTATAGTTAAATAATTGTTAAGTAAAATGAAAAGTGATTGCCAGAAAATTAATTATATATATTGTTTAATCTCAAGCAAGAAAAGCTTTTAACATATAATAGAACAGTATTTTGTGGGGAGAAGTTTATATAAATAATTTTTATAATTAAATTTAGTAGCAAAAATATTTGTCATTGATTTCAATATCTTACAATGTAAATTGATTTGTAAATATAATTGTTTTTTTATTTGAAGTTGTATATAAAAGTACAAACTTTAGACATTGTTACAAAATATCATATTATTATATATAAATTATATTTATTTTGAAGGACTATGGCAAAAAAAAAAATAAAGGAGATTGTGGAGGGAAAAGTAATACAAGGTTGTTGGCCATTAATAAAGCATATAGTCCTATTATTATTTAAAGGCAAAAGTTGATTTGGTCACATGTACCCATTTATTATTTATTTTAAAAAAAAAAAAGAAATTTTGATAAGACTCTTCATTAAGAACACATACCCTGTAAGAGGTACACTACACTACAAATCCTTCACTATATATTTCTTGGAGTCTTGGACTTGTGACATCCATTTTATATTTATTAATTATTATTAATTTTTGTGGGGTCAACCATTTCTATGGGTCCAACTCTTCTTTAATAACATAATTTCTTCTTCTTTTTTTTTTCTTTTTTCACAAGAACAAGAATAAAACTGCACTAAAATAGAAAAAGCATCTAAAAATAATCTATATGTAAAATTTTATTATAAGAGATTTAATGTATCTGGATTCAAAATCAACAACAAGATTAACATAAAATAAAAGAGTAAAATAAGGTGCCATATTTTGATTACGAAGTGATCCAATAAAATAAAAGCTAAATAATTATAAAATTTTTAAAATTTTATATATTATACTAATTAGTTTCTATATTTTTAGAATCTAATTTTTAGATCTTTTTATTTTTAAAAATTAAACTATTTAATTTTTCTATTAATATTTTCATCCTAAAAATATTAGTCAACTATTTTAATATTATAAAATAATTTTTTTGCTCTTTCTTTATATATATATATATTTTTTCTTATTATTTGTTAAGTCGTACTTATTTTTAATTTTATTTATATTTCTTGCACATAATTTATTTTAATTTTATAAATATTATTAAAAAATAATTTTAAACAATACAAATAATATCTTTTATTATTTTGCAGACAATCTATATATATCATTTATTTTAATTTTATAGATTTACTAAAAAAATATTTTTAAATAATACGAATAATGTATTTTATTATTTTGCAGACGATCTATATATAAAATAAAATTAAATATGAAATAAACTTAATAAATAACAAAGATAAATATACATAAAGAAAGTGTAAAAACGTTATTTTATAATATCAAAGTAGTTGACTAATATTTTTAAGATGAAAATATTAACAGAAATACTAAACAGTTTAATTTTTAAAAACAGAAGTATGTAAAAATTAGATTTTGAAAATTTAAAAATTTACTAGTGTAATATGTAAAATTTTAGAGACTTTATAATTATTTAGCGTAAAATAAAACTACTAAAAAATACTATTGAGAAGTTAATAGGAAATAGAAGAATCATAGTGGACGAGTCAAATTTATATAATTCTTCTCTATAGTTGATTGTTGATTTTATCCCTAAATCGTCATATCTTCAAAAAATAAAAATAAAAATAACTAAGAACCACTATAAGGTGGAAGATAAAAAAAACCATCTAAGGACCAAAACTAAAAATTATATACATTAACCCCAAAATTATTAGGAGTAATAAAAAAAAAGCGAAGATTCAGAACAGTTGATAATTAGAAAGCTACCTCAACCCTAAATTTAAATCTTTAAAAGAGAGTGAGAGAGAGAAAAAAAAAAAAAGAAACAGAGCATTAGAGAGAAAGCATGGTTTCTAATTTTATTTTTTCCTAATTTTATTTTATATAAAAAAAGGAAAAAAATATTTCTCAAATATTAGTCAGTATTTTCTATGTGCGGTTTAAAGAAAGGAAAATATATCTCTTTAATGTAAATGATTTAGAGAGAGGATAATCATAAATTATATATTTTAAAAAAATTAAAAATTTAAATTTTACTAGCGTTCAAGATTAAAAGAAAAAAAATACACTTTTATTAATTAAAAAAAAATAGAACCAACACCAGAAAATAAAAATAGTGTATAATTCTATACTTTTTTCTCATAAGATTCAATTCAATTGATTAATTAATTATTTTATTTATTTAGTTTATTTTTACTTTTAACTATTAACAATTAGTTAAACAAAATATGTAAAAGATTGGGTATTATCTTTGTTGATTTGCATGAGGTACTTTTGCCTGTTGCTTTTACCATGGAGGATAGATATCAGTTTTTGAGTCTATAATGAATGATTATAGAAAGACGAAATATTTAATTAGGACATTCTTTTCTTATGCTAGCTTTTAAGTTTGGAATGATATTCCTTTTTACATTGAACCATTTTTTTAAAAATTTAATAAAATATTTTTATTTTATTATTCAAATATATATATATGTAATTTTATTAACTAAATATTAGAAAAAATTCAATAAAATTCCTCTCTTTATAGGTTCAACATTCCTAAAACTATCAACCTATATTATATATATATATATATATATATATATATAAAAGTTAAAGATTAAAGAAGTGTTTAAAGATTGACACATCATCATTTTTTTAAAATAATACTCTCTTATTTTTTTTAATTAATTTTTAATTAATTTTAATAATTTATATATAATATAAATTTAATATTTATTATATTTGTGACTATTAATCTTCTAATAAATAACTATACATTAATATAATTATATAATATTAATTAAATAAATTATATTTATGACTTTTAATTTTCTAAAAATTAATTACACTTTAATATAATTGATTAATTTATATATTTTTAAAAAATTTTGAAAAGTTAAAAATTATATATTAATTTATATATATTAAATTACACTTTTAACCTTCTAAATAAATTAATTATAAATTTATTTATTTATAATAATGATTAATTTATATATTTTTAAGAATTAAAAAAATAAAATATATAATTTTTTATAAAATATAAATTACTCACACATTAATATAATTTAATATTATATTTATATTTTTTTATAAATTTTAAATGTTAAAAATATATAAATCTATACATATCTATATTATTATATAAAGCTAAGGAAAATAAAATTGTTTTGAGGCCACTTCATCATTTTTTACAAATGGCTACTTCATTTTAATAATTTAAAAAAATATAAAATTTAATAATTAATAAATTATATTTATCTTTTAATCTTTCTCTAATAAATAATTACACATTAATATAATTTAATAATATTAATTAACTAAATTATATTTTTTATTTTTAAATTTTTATTAATTAATTACATATTAATATAATTTAATAATATTGATTGATTGATTTTTTAAAAAATTTAAAAAGTTAAAAAAAATACATGATCCTTAATATTCATAATAAATTAATTATAAATTAAGGTTGTCATATCATCAAATTTAAAAAATGGATAATTCATATTTTTTATTAATTTATTATTTAATTTCAATAATTTATATAAAATTTAAAAATTAATAAATTATATTTGTGACTTTTAATCTTTTATAAATTAACTATACATTAATATAGTTTAATAGTATATTTATAATTTTTAGAAATTTAAAAAATTAAAAAATATATATTACTCTTAATATTCATAATAAATTAAGGTTGCCACATCATCAAATTTTAAAAATGGTTAACCTAATTTTTTTTAATTAATTTTAATAATTTATATATAATTTAACATTTAATAATTAATAAATTATATTTGTTACTTTTAATTTTTTATAAATTAATTACACATTAACATAATTTAAAACTATATTTATATTTTTTAAAAAATTTAAAAAGTTAAAAAATATATAACTCTTAACAGTCATAATAAATTAATTTTAAATTAAATAATTTATTTATAATAATTATTAATATATATTTTAAAAATTTTAAAAATTAAATAATAAAATATATGATCTTTGACATTTCTCATATATATATATATATGTAATTCAAGAAAAATGAAAGAATTATATGATACCTTAAAATACATATATACATTATACAAAAAAATAATATTTATTGTATTTAGTAAAATAACTTATTTATATATGAATATAAAAGATTATGTATTTAATAAATTATTAATACTATTTTTAACATATATTGTTAATTTGTATATTTATTAGATTGTTAATATAAATTTAATAACTAAAAATATTAATATATAAAGATTAAAGTTTATATATTTAATAAATATTTTACATGAAATTATTAATATATGTAAAAATAAAAGATTATATATTTGATAAATTATTAATATATTAAGATAAAATATTTTACATATAAAAAATTTATTAAAAATTTGTTGACCAAAATTTAAAAATAAATAAAAATTAGATTATCACGTAATATTTATATACAATACAGAAATATTATGTGGTATAGTTATTTATCTCTTTATATATTATTTGTTTCTCAAAATTTATTATATGAAACTATTATTATACAAAGATAAAAAGTTAAATCATATTTCAATATTATTTATTATAACTATACTTATTAATTATATTAAATTTAAAATTTATTGACTAAAATTATTAACATATAAAGATAAAATGTCATATATTTAATAAATTATTAATATATAAATATAAAATTTTATATGTATAATAAAATTTTATAATATAATAAAAAATTAATTATACGGACATTCGACCAGTTATAATCTAATTTTTATTCCTAAAAAAATACTACTCTAATTTTATTAATCACAAAATTACTCATCTATGGCTTAATTTATTATTATTATTATTATTATTATTATTATTATTATTAGGTTAAATAATTATAAAATCTATGAGATTTTACATATTATACTAATCAGTCCTGTATTTTTAATATCTATTTTTTGCATCATCTATTTTCAAATATTAAATTATTTAGTCATTCTGTTAATATTTTTATTTTAAAAAAAATTAGTCAATTATTTCGATATTATAAAATAATTTATTTGCCATTTATTTATATATTTTTTTTCTTGTTATTTGTTAAGTCGTGCTTATTTTTAATTTTATTTATATTTATTGTACATAATTTATTTTAATTTTATAAATATTATTTAAAATAATTTTAAATAATATAAATAATATTTTATATTATTTTACAGAAAATTCATATATATTATTTATTTTAATTTTATAGATATTATTATAAAATAATTTTAAATAATATTAATGATGTCTTTTATTATTTTACAGACGATCTATATATAAAATAAAATTAAAAATAAAATAAACTTAATAAATAACAAAGATAATCTATATAATTATATTTTTTATTTCGAATATAAATTTAATATTTTTTATTAAATAAACTTAATAAATAATAAAAATAAACTTAATATTTTTTATTAAATAAATTTAATAAATAACAAAAATAAATATATATAAATATATATTTTTATTTTTATATATAAAATATTTATCTTTATTAAATTTAAATGTTAAAATTAGTTAATTATTTCGATAATATTAAATAGTTTAATATTTGAAAATATAAGAATATAAAAATTAAATGTTAAAAATATAAAAACTGACTAATATAATATATAAAATTTCAGAGATTTTATAATTATTTAGCCTTATTATTATTATTATTATTATTATTATTATTATTATTATTATTATTATTATTACAGAAAGAAATATATTATATATATATATATATATATATTCTTATATGTATGAACATGGAGCCACAATCAAATAATTAAAATAAAGCTTTGACATGTGGATTTTTTTTTTTATTATTTTGTTTGTGGGACCCTATTATGAATATCATATGGGTTAAATTATATGAAAAAGCTTACATAAATAAAGTGTTTAATTATATATGCCGAAAGAGCAATAACAAGATTCTTTTCCTCGTACATCCACTTTTTTTAACTATTTTTTTATTTCATTATAAAATATTTAGATTCTAATTTAAAATTTTGTTTAAAAAGGGATTATAATATTAAATTTTTTTATTATGAATAAAATTAATTATATTAAAGTTCCCTATAAAAGCCGCCACATGAAATTGTTGGGCAGATGACCTTTTAATAAAATATTAGAATTAATTAATTAATTTTAATTTGTCAATACCTTCAAAAGATTCCTTAATTTTGAAGTTTTGGCTTTATTAGCATACAATCATAGACTTATAATATCCTTAATTTATTTCTTTTGTCGTTAACATCTGGCGACAAAATTCAATAATTAAGTACCTTAATTAATTGTTGCTATAAAAATATATTATTTATCTATTTATTTATTTATGCCAGGCTATTAAGATTAAGCATTTTGCTGGATCCATCAGGTATAATTAATTTTAATTTTTTAACTAGAAGACTGAAAATTATTATAGATAAAAAAAATAATTAAATCAAATCGCACATAATGCAGTGAGAGCTGCTATTAAATATATTAGTTTCTGTGTTGATTTTCATTTTTTCTTGTAAATAACACAGAGAATTTATTAAGACTAGGTATATGAAATTAGCATATTGATTAAAATGTAAACTCAATTTTTTCTTTTAATTTCTTTTAATTTCATCAATTTTAATTATTTTTTAAAAATAAGTCGAAAAAATAATAAAATTAGTGGTATAACACATTGAGATTTTAGAGTTTGAATTTTAGTTTAAAAAATAATATTTTTATATGTAATATATAATACTCTATAAAATTTATAAGATATTAGAGTTTCAATTTTAGTTAAAAAATAATAAAATTAGTAATATACTAATATAATTTAATGATAAATATATATTTTTTTTGAATAATAAATTTAAAATTATATGGACAGACAATTTAAGTGAAGGAATTGGAAAATGATAAAGATCAAATCCCTATCAAAGTTGAGTGATGGCTAATCATGCACAATAATAATAATAATAATAATATACATGTAATTAATGCCATATCACTATTCACTTTTCAATATGCTAATAATTATTTTACACACCATTTTACTTGTACAAAAATAAAAGGGGTAAATATATATATCAATATTAATATTATTTAAGGAATTGAATTTTTTTTAGGGCTGTAAATTATTGTTTGAATTCTAGCTTTAAATTTAAACTATCTGAATTGAATAATTATAAAAAAAAATAAAAGTTTTTAAATACTAAGTCCACATCTAGACTTGCTTTATTAAGTATTTATTAATTAAATTTTTTAAAAATATCTTAATTACATTTTTTTAATTAATTTTAAAAATTATTATGTTTGTCTTAATGTCAACAAATTTCTCATTTGAAACTTTAAATATTTATGAACAAATCAATCAATCAAAAATTTTGAGATCAAATCATAAACGAATTTTTTTTATTTTAGCATGAATAATTTATTTTTAATCAAATTAAAAGGTTAAATTTAATATGAAACACAAAAACTGATTTTTTTTCAATATCACTTTACAATTAAAGACAAAATAAAATATCAAATTAGTAGTGCTAAGTTATGTGGCAGATAGTTAATGGATATATAGCAATATAGCTTTATTGAATTATAAAAAATAAAATTACGATAAAATAAGCTACTATGATTTGCTCTATTGATTTGACACCAGAATATAATTAAGAAGGTACTGAAATTATTAGCTGATTTGATCATCAACCTATTTAATATCTCTAACAGGAAAAAAATTAAATATAGATTCATCTCATCCTTTTCTTCAAACATAAAATAGGTGTACATAACTTCTGATAAAAAAAAAAAGGTGTACATAACATTGATTTTTTTTTATTAAAGTAGGTTTGTGTTAAAAATAATAGAATTGTATGTTCAATTGTTCTATTGATAAAATGGAAGAATATATATATTACTATTTTATATATATATATATATATGTATAAATTGAAAATTTAATTAAATTTGAATTTTTATGTATAAAAAATAATATTTTCAAAATTCAATTAATTTCCTATAAGGATAGCTAACAATTATATGATTTATTTTATTCAAAGGTACTCTTTTGCATTAAAAAGATAAAAAGAAACAGACAAACTGAAGCAATTTCTTTTTATGTCATTTACTTTGATAATTTATAATGTAGCGGAAATAATAATAAAAGAAATTAATTTTTTTATAAATATGCTTTAGTTTGAAAATACCTAAGAAAATAGATTTCAAACGATCATTAATTTAAGAATTAAGAAAACTCGGAAGAAAAGAAAAGAGTTTCTTATAAAAATTTATTAATCATCCAAAACCGCCTCTTCAATTTTAAGCATATAATTAGAGTTTTAGAAACCTTAATTATATCAAATAAAGAAAATTATTAAAAAGTCAACAAACTAAAGAGGAAATAAATTAAATAAAGATTTAAATAAAATATTTGATGAGACAAACAAGTGCCACAAATAACATATCCATTTGATACTAATAATGCATTTGGTCGTACAAAAATTTTAAAAAAGTTAACTCTATAATATTATTTGACCAATAACACTATACTTATTTATAAATGATCTATGTAAAATAAAATGACAGTCACACTAAATTTTATCAACTAGATGATAAAATATTTTACTTAAGAGATAATAAGAAAAATATTTTACTGAAAAAATAGATTGAAAGGTCCACATATCAAAAAAATCATACTCTTAATTTAAGATATGATAAAATAAAAAAATACGTTATAAAAATAATTTAGATATTGCTTAAACTTTTAATGTAAAATTGAGTTGCAACCAAATAAGTTAATATTTTTTAATTTATTTTTTCAGTATTTTATTACATCTTTTAAACATGGTAATTTAATTTTTTTTAGTAAAATATAATTATTATAATATATTTCTGTAAAATATATTATTATTGATTAATACTATATAGTTTTAACAACTCGCAAGATTCCTTATTATGTTGTCTTACTCACTCTATTTATAATTTTCTCTAGCAGTTTCAATGAAAATAATTAAGTAATTCCAAAGTAATTATTCTCACTGGTTTAATTAATTATTAATTTGATAATTTTTAATATTTCTTAATTAGAAGCTAATTAATTAAGGGCAGGTCCTTAATTAATTAGCAATTCAATTAATTAAGCTTGCACATGATTCCCCATGCCATCCCAACTTTCTTCACATGCATGTTTAAGTTTTGGTTTTATTATCAAGCAAATATTCTTCCAATTATGTAACTATATTATATATACTAAAACTCCAACCTAAGATGAATAGTACAATTCCAATTATGCCCCTTGCCTACAAGTTGAGTCTTTTACATTTATTTTTATTTTCTCTTTTTTACTCTCAATTGTTAATTAATTGTAATATAAATTTGTACTTTTAAAAAAATTAATTAACAAATTTATAATATATAATAATAACAAATATCAAAATATGTCAATGAAGAATCTATCTATTTATAATTTACTACTTCTTTAAATTTTTATTGAATTATATTTAATTTAAAATTTTAGCCATCTTATTTATATATTTAACTTTAAATTTTAAATTTTAAATTTATTTCACTATCAATATTAATATTAAAAATTTAATATTAGTTTTTATATTCATTAAGATATTAAGAAAACAATTAATGAATATTTTCTAACATGTATCCAAAAAATCACTAAATACATTATTATTTTGAAAAATTAAATATGTTTGATACTTTTATTTTTTATTTTAATTTTTTATATTAGTAGTGTCTTGAAGATTTAAATATTGGATCATTGGTATGTGCTAAAACTTTATATTACCTCATTAGAATTTAAATTTATAATCTTATAAATTTTTAATTTAATTTAATGTTTGACATTTTATTAATTTTAAAAATAAAATTATAAAATACATGAACAATATAAAAAATTAATTTTTTAAATGTATTTGCAATATAATTATAACTAATCATGCTATTTAAAATAATTTTATATAAAAAATAATGTATTTCATTATTTTTATATAATTTTATATAAAATAATATTCAATGGATAATGTATTTCATAAAAACTAATAATTACAATTAAACATTGAATTTATTTTACCATTTATTAAAATAATTTTGAAAATTAATTTTATTTTTTATAAATAAATAAGATTTAATATTTGATTTGCTCTCAATACATCAAATATTTCTAGCTATAAATATTTTTATAACATATAAATATGAAAATTTTAATATTATATCTTACTAATTTTTATGTATTAATTATATTAATATGTAACCTATCAAAAAAATTATATTAATATATAAATTATTTTTTATGTAAGATATTATAAACCGTTGCACAGTTATTATTTGGCTCCTAATATACTAAAAGAGCTAGACATTATGAATAGTAAATTGTCTAAAAAACTATATACATTTCTTAAATTTTCATTTTTTTCTATTTTTAAAATAATAAAAATAATAAATTTTTTATTATACTAAAAGAGCCACACATTATGAATAGTAAATTTCCTAAAAACCCACATACATTTCTTATATTTTCATTTTTTTCTTTCTTTTTTAAAATAATAAAAATAATAAATTTTTTTATTACATTATATTATATATATACTAAAACTGTTACACTCAGTAAATAGTTAAATTTCAATTTTATCCCTTATATAAAATTTCAACACAAAATGAATAGTTAAATTTTAATTTTACCCTTTATATAAAATTTCAACATCTAATGAATAGTTAAATTTCAATTTTACCCCTAAAATTCCTACACCCAATAAATAGTTAAATTTTAAATTTATCCCTATTTCTTTTTTTCTTTTTCTCACTTCCTACCATATTATGTTTTTATTTTTTTATTATATTATTAGTAGTATTATAGTTAAATTTCTATTTTACCCCTTATATAAAACTCCTACGCCCAATAAATAGTTAAATTCTAATTTTACTCCTAAAACTACTACACCCAATAAATAGTTAAATTTCAATTTTATTCCTATTCCTTTTTTTCCTTTTCTCACTTCCTACCATTTTATATTTATTTTTTTATTGTATTATTACTAGTATTAGTATTAGTATTACCATTTTAGAAGTTATTACTTTAATAAAAGTGACTTTTTAAATTTTTATTTTTATTTTATTTTTTAATAAATTTTATGAATTAATTCATAGAACAATGACTTTTAAAATTTTAAATTATTATTATCATTATTATATTTTAACTTTCTAACGAAAAATATAAATTTAATTATTTAAAGATAATTTAAAATGAACATATTATTATTATAATTGGATTTATAATTTTTTTTATTATTTCACTTTATTTTGAATAGATTTTTGCTCATTTAAAAATATTTTTATTATACCACCTTAATATAAATATTTATTCTTCTACCATTTTTATCTTTCTCTTTAATCATATGATTTTCAATTAAATTTTATAATTTTTTTTTACTTTTATCCAAAAAAATTTAATAAATAATAAATTTTTACTTATTCTTTTGTATTAAATTTTTTTTTATCAAATCTCAAATCAATTCAAAAACTATCTTAATACATTAGACATATTTTATTATAAATATTTTTATAATATATAAAAATATAAAAAATTTTAATATTGTATGTATTTATATATAATATTATTTCTTATATCTTAATTATATATTAATATATAAATTATTTCTTCATTGCAATATAATATAAAATACATAAACCGCAAAATAGTGCAGGTAAATTTGCATGCTCGTATATAGACTAAAACAGTAAATAATAATTATAAATTTTTTATTAAAATGATATTTGAAGTGTAACAAAAAAAAGTAATTTATTAGGTGTTTTCATATATAATTAGAAAAATAATTTTTGTTGGATTGAACTTGAAGCACTTTCTTTTTCTTTTTTTAGGCATATTTTAAAGGGAATAATTATAATGATAATAATTATAATAGCTTAGAGTTGGCTTCATTTTTAATTCATAGAAAAATAATAAAAAGATCAATGATAACTTTAATGTTTTTTCCCCAATATATTTATAATTTACAAAACCAGTAATATTGATTCAATTAAATTTTATGTCTAATCACAAATGGATTTTCTGATAATTTATAATGAATATATATATATATATCTTACTTAAATTAAAATAATAAATTTTATGTATTTGCTATTTTTTATAAAAAGAATCATTAGTTGCAAATTATGAGAATTTGAAGAAAAATATTTAAACTATTTTTATTAAACAATTGAAAATCATTTGAGAATTTGTTTTTTTTTTCAAAAATCAGTTGATAATTATGAATATTTCTTTTTTGGTCTTTAGTTTTTCAAATTAAAAGAAGTGTAAATAAAGGGAAAATTAAGGAAAAAAGAAAGAGTACCATAAGGCATCCCCACAGCTGCTCAATGTACCTGTAGGTGTCAATAGATTTATCTCTACAATTTTATAAAAATAAATTATTTAAAATATAATTATTCCATTTTTTTTTTGTATATACTTGAATAAAAAAAGCCTTTAGTTTTCTTAAAAAATATTTTCATTATAAATAACTATCAAACTTTTATTTTATGCATCAATGATCCACTGAAATCATATATAATCAAATCTCACTTCGAGCATATTTTATAATTTTTTTAATGTATATCGGATAGAAAATTATTTAATTTAAATTTAAATTTTGAAGACCTAAAATCAAATAAAATAAAAAATTTATTGAACACATAAAATTATTAATTCTTTTTACATTATGCTACTACAATGCTTAAAAACCTAAATAAATGTATAAGTTCAATATTTTCAAAAATCATTTTCTTTATTACATTTAATTTTTTTGGTAAAATATTATAATATCCAATTAAAAAATATATATTAAAATACCAAAAAATGCATAATAATAATAATAATAATAATAATAATAATAATAATAATAATAATAATAATAATAATAATAATAATAATAATAATAATTTGAAAGGCATCGAGTATATTTATAAGGACCTCAAAGCTCAATCAAATCCTCTTCACCTACTCTTCTAACTTCTCTCTAAATCTCTTTCTCTCTTTGTTTAAATTTTTTTTTTGAAGTAATTAACACTCAGCAAAACCAGATCTTGACTACTCCATTAATTTCTTCGTTTATTTACCCATTTCTTGATTCTTTCTTCAATGATTTCTTGATTCTTTCTTTTATGGTTTCTTGGTTCTTTCTTTTATAGTTTCCTGATTTTCTTTCTTTCTTTATGTTTTTTTTTTCCTTTTCTTTCTTGGCCAATGCTTTTTCTTGATATTTTCTTTGAACTCTTGAAAAGAACCGACAAAACTCCAAAGCCATGAATTACCAACATAAAAGAATTAGTTGGAGTTGCTGGTTTTGTGTGTCTTTTTCTTTCTCTTTTTTTTTTTCAAAATTAAATTGTTTGTGATGTTTCTTTTTCATGGTTAATTAATTCTTGGATTTTGTTTTGGACTTAATAAAATTATAAGCAGAAATATTAACTGTATTATACATAATTCTTGGAGTAGAGTACCCATGATTATAATTTCTTTTCTTAATTATAACCATTTACTAAATGCCACTTGTGCTGACTTATAATCACATAAATATGTAGATCTGAGCTTACTTCTCTCTGGTTTTTTTTCAACCCTTATTTTCTCTTCTCTTCCCCAAAATTTGGATATTAATTATTATCGGTTTGACATAGTTTAGCAATAAGTGCATAAACGGTTCCCTTCCCATATCAATACCCAAAAAGAATTGTTCGTCAAGTTATACTTCTCTTTTTTTAAGCCATTTCTGCAGTTCTCTCTGAATTTCATTTCACATACTTCTCTTTTTCTTTTTCTTTTCTTTTCCTTTTCTCTTCTCTTTGATTCAAGTTGGACACCGAGTCATAACATAGCAATAAGTGCAAAAACTCGAGATCTATTCCCTCTTCCCATATCAATACTCAAAAAGAATTGTTCATGCAAGTTTCGTCAACAATAACAAGAACAGCCATTGCCTGCAGGTGCAGCATCACCAAGATTCACATGCAAATTCAAGGGTAACTACATACAGAATAGCGAATTTAACAATATATTTTCTGGCCTTTCCCCAAGTAATTCTTCCTCTTCTTTTTGTTTTTAATTACTTTTGATGGTGAGAATCTTGATGATGCTGCATCAGCAATAAATGGCTATATATAACTAAACTTTTCTTTATCAACAATATATCACATTAGAAGAACATGAAGAAAGAGAATTGAGTAAGTTGGATCCAAGATTTTGTGCATATCTAATAATTAAACAAGGTAAGTTAATTGATTCAATCTTAATATCATTATGAATCTTGGTTTTCTTTTTTCTTTTCTTTTTTTTTTTTAAATTTCATCTATTTAGTAAATTTTGATATAAAATCATAGCTAGATTCCCTTTCTGTAATTGTTCTTCTCTTACAGAAATTAAAAGATGCTATTATGTATAAGGACAGGGTAGAATTAGAAATCAGTGGGTGATGTCTGTTACAATATATTTAGATTATATATACTATGTTTTTATTAATTTATGATTAATGTTATATACAAATCAAGGTTTTATTCAATTCTAGCTAGAGTTTTGGTTTGGTGGATGTGGAGTGTGTATAAATATATAGAACTTTTTTTAACAATATATTATAATATAAGAAAAATTAATTCATATAAAATAGAATAATATATATGAAATAGCAATTTATGCGAAACCCCAAGATTTTATTGAATCTAAAACTTTAATACTTATGTGTTGGGATTTCGAATTCTATTAGATTCCACATCACTAGCTAGCCCATTTTAACTTTACCATTTAATTAAGTATTGATCAAAATTGTCGTTAATTTCTTTGTGAATCAGTCCAAGAAAACAAAATTAAAATGTCTATACCATAAATATATTTTCTTGTTTTTTTCTTTTAACTTAACTAAAAATTTTAAAATTATGGTGATTTTCTATATATAGATGCTATCAGTATTCTTATCATTTTTGGAGTACTTCCAAAAGAATCTATAAGAAACTGTTGAGTTTCAATGTGCATGAAGAATATAAAAGACTATAGTATTTATTCATACTACTATTATATATTCAAATCTCACATTGGTTTATTCTGGTAGAATATCCCACATGCAAAACCATTTTTTTTCTTTTGAATTTAAATTAACTAATTATAATAACAATAATAATAATAATTGAAACCCATAATTAGCTGTAACTCAGAATAATTAAAGAACATTAATATTTATGATGATATCCTATGTGACTAAACATTATTTTCCAAACTCCACATGATTATGTATGAACTCAACTATTTTAACTTTTTTTTTAATCATTCAGTATCCTATAAGAAGATTTCAACTTTTAATATAATTAATTTATTTATGCAAGTTTAGTTTAGAAATAATGTGTTTTTGTGCATGATTAATTTGATTAAGAGTAATATGTCTTAGTCACCATGCTTTTGGCTCCTTTATTTTGTATAACTTGTTTATTGTTATGTGTTGAGCCGAGTTAATTCTTGTTTATTGTTTACTATTATTTATGGAGTCAGATTATTCTGTCGTATTAGTCAATATTTTTCTTTCCTCTTATGGATTGTAATATGAGATTATAAGTTTTTTTTCTCATAATTATGGAACGTCGTAAGCTCAAATATATTTGAGTATTATATTTTTTAAATATTTTTCGTCTCATGAATATATTTTTTTCCTTTAACTAATAAAATGAATTCTTTTGTAATTAACTAAACTATGTAAGGATGTGGACATATAGTGGCGGAACTACCATGGGTCGTGTGTGATCACATGACCCCCTCATCGGTGGTAAAAAGGGGAGGCCACTGGTGGTACAAAACTCAGCCCCCATTAATGGGGGCTGAGTTTGCACAGTTATTCGCAGTGAAGGGTTAAAGAACCCTTCGCTGCAAATAAAATTTATTTTTTTTAAATTGGTCCCTGGCGAAACGACGTCATTTCGTCAGGGACGCATTTATTTTTTTTTTAATTTAGCCTTTGTCCCTGTCTTCCTCCCCCAGCAGCCCTCACTCCGTTCCCAGTCAGGCAAGCCACAGCTCCACCAAAACTGAGATACTTCCGGCTACTCTTTTCTCATCGGACTACAGCTGCACGCCGATATCCCTAAATAAAAATATGGTTATGCCACTGTGGACATAAGAGAGAAGGATAAAAATCAACTCTAAATCTCACACATTTATAGTGTTAGTAGTTCCAAAAAGATAGTACCGTGAAAATTAAACAAAAGTGTTGACATGTGTGATGGAATTGAAGAATTGAAGAAGAAGAATCTAAAGCTAGCCATGGAATATATATATTTTCAAAACTATCATTTTTAATGTATCTGTATTATATCAGGTCTGGATCTTGCGTTCATATATATGTGCTTCATAGGCCATGACATGTGGGAGCAATTAGTGACAAAAGTTGTTGTGCCATTTGACAAGTGAATATTGGCAAAGAGCAAATAAAATCATTTAATTTTTTCTTATTAGTTATTATATGTATATATTATAAATTATATTATAAGGTCCACAAGTACATGGATTGAGTATAAAAAAACAAGGAAAAATTACATTCTATAGCATATTTTTTAATTTTTTTTAAAATATCCTATATTTTTAGTATATTTTTTATATATTAAATGTATACTCAGTGTATTTTTAAAAATTGAATTTACCTTTAATATATCAAATGTATAATAAAAATATACATTTAAAAATGGTATTTTTGAAATTAAAAGTTGAAAAAGGGGTTTTTTGAAATTGAAACTAAAAAGTGGTATTTTTTAAAATATTTTTATTTTTTAGGGTATTTTTGAAAAACCCCCCAAAAAAACAACTTCAATTATATGTACTATGTGATATTTGAAAAATCAATTTTGCTAAGAAATTTTCTTGTTTGGACATGAAAAATAATTGCATTTTTTGGATCTTTGTATATGAAACTTCATTCATAACATATAAATTAATAATCATCTATGTATACTTAATTTTATAAATTGTTTTACATAATATTCAAATTCTTAATTTCTACATTAATATCGCTTCTCTAGTTGTTTTAGATAATGATTTTGACATGCAAAAGTTACTAATAATTAGCTCTCTAATTTCCTGTTTTAGGATATATACTATAGACAATATTTTTCATGTTAATTCCCATTGTCGTTTTCCACCTTACTATCTATTATATAGCTGCAATTACTATAGTTAAATTAATATGTTTTAGAATATTTTTTTTAGGTACTGATTTTTCTTTATATTTTTTATATTTTTTCTTTCTTTTTGATAGATCGATTAGTTCTTAATAGATCTAGCCATGAATCATATTTAGATTTAGCAAATGCAAAATTTTTCAAAGAATTGATCGGCCTACTCACAATTTCCTTCCCAAATTGAGACTCGAAACTCAGTTTGTAACCAGGTTTAATTCTTGGACTAGCTATACAAAGCTAAAGGTAAAATTTTCCTCTTTTTCCTTTTTCAAAAAAAGAAATTTTCTTTCATTCCATATAATAAAACTTGAATGTGCATTGAAACTAAAATTTGAAATCCCTATTTTATGAACATTCTGTAATTATATTACATAGAAATTCTTATTTTCATTCTTTAATAATGAATTGGGAAATTATTTGTATATTTTATTTTTAATCATCATTTAATCTCGAGGGTCAAGATTCCCCCTAATTACTCTTCATATAGTAATGTAGTATTTACTCACTACTGTAGAATTGACTCTTTTCTTTCTCAATAAACTGAAATACATACACAGTTTAACAATAAGTGTATATATATTATATATAAATAAATTTTTTTATGAAATTTTTTTGAGATTAAATACAGTTATTAATTTATGATATGATATGTACAGAATGAAAATATATAATAATTTTTTTATAAAATTTTTTTGAGATTAAATGCAGTTACTAATTTATGATCTGGTATGTACAAAATAAAAACTTCATTCTTCAGGGAAAATTTGGAATATTATTGATCATTAATTAGGGCACCAATAACCAATGATGGAGGGTTATGTGCCCAATCCCCATATTTTGACACTAAATACATAATTTTTATTAATAAGCGAGTAAATAAAAACTGACAACTAGTATAGTAAAAAAAAAAGATTTTTTAGGAGATTTGAAAAGGATATATGTATATGTTTTTTTTTGAAATATGAATTGATGTACTAAAATGATTTATAGTTATTTAAGAATTTCTTTTATTACAACAGTTTTTGGAATCTTAAACCCTAACCCTATTGGGACAAAATGGGACCATTTTGTTGCAGAAAGTTAGAGACCCATCCATGCAACCATTTGTACATTCGTACTATATATCTCTTCAAACATCGGGCTCTGTATATATCCAAAATTTTTTATGAATAAAGACGTTATGTAAATTTTGATTTTTCATTGAGATAAATTCAAATTATTTAATAAATACAGGCAAAAATATATGCACATGCATGCATGTTATACATTATTTTAGGAGAAAAATAGTATACAACATGTGTATATATATATATATATCCTTCTATAAATTAGTAGAAAATATAATTCACTATATATTAGAAATATACATCTAGCATGTTCGGTTAATTTTAACTTATAAAATATATGTTAAAACTGAGCTGATAATATTTATTTATTAGATCAAATTAATTTATCTTATTTACTCATCCTTACCACCTACCTCTTTATAGCATGAAAATGAATGTTTAAACACTTACTCTCATCATTTTATATTAAATAAAATAACTAAGAAACACTACAAAAATAGAATAAAATTAACAAAAAAGGTACAAATTGCTAGTATATTATAGGTTAAGCAATATTCTAAAGTTTAAAAGATTAATAACAATTTAAAATTATTATTGAATTAATTCAAAACTATAATTTATTCATTAGTATTTTTTAATTATTGATTAGAAAAATGAGATGTAATAAAGATATTTGATTATCAAGTACATTTTTATCACTTTCTTTGGTAAAAGCTCAATAATGCAATTTATATATAATAAAATTAAACTTAATAAGACTTATTTACAATATATATATATATGTGTGTGTGTGTGTGTGTGTGTGTATTTTTCGGTGCTTAAGTAATTTTTAACAAATTAATTTATGAAATTGAATATTATATAAATGGAATATTTAGGGTATACAAATGTATGGGGGCCACATATGGAGAAATCAAAGGGTCCCCACAAAGAGAAGCATAATGATGTGTGTACAAAATGAGGTGGAGATGGTCCCACAGTCCCCACCCAAAAGATTTATAGTGGCAATACAAATGATACTGAAATTGAAATGTTCATAACCATTACCCTTTTGTACGTTTAAGTCCACAAGAATTATAATCATCATCACCCTTTTAATTTCCTTTTTTTTCTCTTTTTTCTCTTATTTTTTTTTTCAAAATTTTGGGTTAAGTATTGTAAATTTATATTAAATGAGTTATTGAATTATAGTTTGTTTCATGTTAAGAGAACAGCGAACCAATGTGCGCATGCATTTATATATGTGACTTGTCTAATATTTAATCATAGAGAATGGGAATACCTTTGTCCTTTTCTCCATCTTCGAGATTTGTATTTTGATTCAATTTTAGCCGATTAAAATTTATTTTCATTCTCAAAATATTTTTGATTTTCCTTTTCTTTTTTTATATGTTTTGAATTTTCAAAATTTCATGTTTTTTCTTTAAGAGATATAGTTATTACGTCTCGATATGAATCGAGATACAAATCACAATCCATAAAAAAAATTGTGTGTTGATAGGTCAAGATTTTTAAAAAAAATTTAGAATTTCTCAATGCTAGATTCTACTCGGGATGAGATATAGAAGACATGTTTATAAGTTTGAATTTGAAAAATATTAAATTTTTTAGAATTTTAATTTATCCGATTTATATTTTTAATCTCTAATTAGGACATATGAGCTAATCATAGTGAAGTTTTTATAATAAATTAGATAATGACAAATTAACTCATGGGAGAAAAGAAAATTTTGAAACTAAATTAAGGGTAAATTTACATCTAAGTATATTAAAAAAAATAAAGAAATAAAATTGCTTAAGTTATATAGTTTAAGTATAGATATGCTTTGCTTAAGTTATGTAGTTTAAGTATAGATATGCTTTGTGGTTAATTGCTTAATGATCCCTTCTAAAGCTAAAACCTATTCTCATAACCAAGGGATTGTTTGGTTTCTATTATTATAACTCAAATTTTATGCCTGTAATGTATAGTCTTTTTACGTGGAGTATATATATATATATATATATATATATAGAGAGAGAGAGAGAGAGAGAGAGAGAATATTACATGTATTTGGAAGGGGAAATCAATTATAAATCTATTACTTATATAGATGCACTTACCGCTAAGTTATGTCTCAACATACAAGTATAGATATATTATTTGCATATTAGATTTATATATTTAGGATCTACAATTCTAATTATTTTTGTGTTTATATTTGAAAGGATTTTTTTTATCAGAAGAGGCAGAATCATATATGAGGAGAAAGAAAAATATAAAGGACCCTTGTCAATGGATAAGAAACCATTGAAGGCAAAGAACACAACTGAAGAAGTATAGCAAACTGCAATATAGGTTGTGTTTATTCTCTCACACACGCTACAAGCATAAATACTAATGTCTGTACTTGCATTTTTTCTTTTTTTGGGTTGTAATTTGAGGTTTTTGGGGTTTTTTCACATACATGTGGCATGTTTTTAGGTTGGATTTGTATGAAATGTGATTTTTTTGGATAGTTTGCGTTCCACATGTATGTTTTTCCCCTGCATATATAATTATAATTACTAAAATTTCTTACCTTTATATCAAAAAAAAGCAAACTGCAATATAGCCACCCCTATGACAAATGAAGCAAATCTTCCAAAAAGAAAACATGCCAAATATGAAAGGAACAACGAACGATACATAAACAAATACACTGAAACTAAAATAAAAACTGTAATTGATCATAACTTTGGTAGAAAAATAAGAACTTTGGCAAATGACTCAATGGTCTTCAATCTTAGAAGGAAGGAGTCTTCAACCATCCTTATCCTTAAAGTGTTGGAAACAATAGATCTTTGTGGGAAAGGACAAACCAATGCTGAATGCCATGAAAGGCTGACTACGCAAGAGAGATCTTCTGGAGCTTTAATTAGAAATCTTCTCCAAGCTACTAGATTCACAAAAACAAATTGATCCACCAAAGGAATGGATAACAAAAGGAGCCTAAAGAGGCTAGAACTGAAAAAAAAAATACAAAAGTATAAAAAAAAATTGCATAAAAGTAAGGAAAAAAGGGGGATCTACCGTTGTCGTCTGCTAAATGGCCAGCAATAGCTCTACAAGAGAGAAAGAGCGAGCTTCTCATAGAAGAAATAGAGAAAGAGAGGCGCCTTGAGCTAAGACAAATTGAGAGGATTTAACTTGAAGTATAATAAATTATATATAATTAATGAGAGAGCATTTTTAATAAAATTTTTATTTATTAATAATATATAAACTGCAAAAAATTTTACAAATAAAAATATATAGGATGAAATATGTCATCATGTAATGGTTTAAAATGGATAGTGATAGAGCTTTTAAGGCTTCCATCAAAAGTGGAATAAAAAATATTTGAAAAACAATATTTGAAGTATTATAAAAAGAGTGTTTTTTTTTATGAATATATGTGGATTGAGGAAATATTTAAAATTTGAACTTAAAATCTAAGTGATAGTAATATATGCTCTGGTTACTAAACTAATCTTAGACAGACAGCCACTTGAAGTATTACGGAAGAAGTATATTTAAATATTAATTAATTTTTTTAATATAATTTCACATGTGCATTATAAATAAAATTTCTCTAAAGTTCTATTTTATTAATTTTATGAAAATTTGTTATAATTAAATTAAATTAAATTTATAAATTATTAACAAATGGTTGATGTAAGCGGTTTGACACTCTTATTCCCTAAATAAGAAATAACAAATTTGATCTGAAATACATTGAGTGATAAAAAAAATCTAATTTATAAATTTGTTTACTAACTAGTTATTGGCCTATGAGATGTGAGGATATAAACTGAAATATTAAATTAAATTAAATAGTCAAAAAATTAAATTAATAAATTAAAAATATTAAACAAAAATACATATTAAAAATAATTAAAAAATAAAAAAAATATTCTACTATATATTTTATAATAAACTGACTACAGATTAAATAGAATAAATTAGACTATGAAAGAGATAATTACTTACTATTATATAATATAAGTAGAAATTCTAATAATATTAATAAATTGTGTTAAATTAATTTTTGTCACTTATCCATATATATATATATTATTAGTTTCATTAAAAAAAATACATATACTACTTAAGCAAAAATAGAATAAATCATTATGGCCACAAAAAAAAATCAAAGAAAAATATAAATATTTTCATTTAATTTAAACTAATCACTGATATACATGTAAATTTTCTAAATATTTTATTTTCTATCTATATATTTATTTTTCATTAATGACTTATGGTTGTTTAGTAAAGTTGTCTTTTACTAAAGAACAATATTTTTATAACCGAACTAAACATCAATCTAGATTAATGATTAATCCATAGTTCAACCAAATTTATTGGAATTCAATAATAAAATAATATTATATAATATTTTTAAATAATAATAAATAATGTTTAATTATTTATTATCTTTTTAAATTCATAACTTTTTAAATTTTAATATTGCCTTTTTAAATCCTTAACTTTTTAAATTCTAATTTTTATAATAATAAATAATAAATTTTGTAATTTATATTTTTTTATTCGCTTACATAGTAGCTATAAATTTTTTATTTTTTAATCTTTTACCAGCTCATTGCATATTAATGAGAATATCAAAATATAAATAAATATAATATTGGAATAAAAAATTTAAGAGTAATTGATAATAGAGAAAATGTACTTTTTTTCATAATCTCATATGATTTTTTTCTTTTACATATAATACCCATGCGTATGATATCTTCTAGTGTCTAGACTACTGGTCCAAATATTATATGTTTAGCAAATGAATCTAGCTCAGCCTTGATTACTTTCCATTTTGGTCAATCACTTCGATGTCGATAATTTTAAATATTTTTAGGCTCAAGCATATTTTGATAATTTCAATAGTAACATATGCAAATATATTATCAACAATAATTTTATCTCTTTTCTATATATTTCTATATTTTAATAAGATCTCATAATTTTTCAGTACCGGAACTACTTCTGGGATTACTTCTCTAAAAATATATAGTTATTGACTTATGTACTTTTGACCTCTTCAGGAGTGTCATTTTGAAAATATTCATTTTTTTATCTCAAAAATTAATATTTTGAATCAAGTAGTCTACTGCGCTTCAGATATATATTATATCTATTAACTGCCACACTAATAAGATAGATATAAAGACAATCAATCAAGCAAGAGTATTAGCAGCTGAAATATGTGATTTGAACACCTACTAAGTATTTATAAATATATCTGATAACTGATTTGCAACATTATACAAACGAATTAGTTTTTGAACTTTCAGTTCACATTGATTTGTACATGTATCAAGACTTGATAAAGTTGATGTATTCCAACTAATCTATTGTGCTTTTGGCCCTTTACTTTTATCTTCTCCTAATGGAGTGAAAACCAACTCACTAAAAATTTTACTGTAAAAACTTTATCTGTAAATATCTATAATATCTAATATAGACAATCAAAACCTGTATAGATATCAAAATAATATTAATAATCCATTTTATTTCTTTAAGGGATGCAATAAGAATATATACATTGTAATAAAAAATTTTAATATCGCACGTTCTAAATAAGATATATTAATTTAGATAAACACAAGTTACAAAATGAAAAACTTGTGATATGCAGACAATCAAATATAAATTAAAGGTGCAATATAAACAATAGTATGTATCAAAGCGTATATTGAAATTTTGATTTCATAAATATAAGAAAAATAATTGATCATAAAATCTTAATAATAATTCAACTAAACTATATCGAGTATGAACATATGCAATAAAATATTTAATGGTAATATAATCATAAAATACTTTTCAAGCGAACACATATGCATTATCTATAAAAATTATCTTGATATAATAATCAAGAATCATTGACCTTAACTTTATAATTTGAGTAAGAAATTTAGTAAAAGTAATATTAGAAATTGACAATAGATAAACATATGATTATCTAGTTGAAGCATTAATTAAAATCATAAAGTATATAAATGGTCTATAAGATTGATGGATAGGATCACAAATATCCTCATGTATTTTTATAAAAATTAAGGGGACTCTAAATGTAATTTAGTTGATGAAGGTCTCATAATTAATTTACCTTGAGTACAAGAAGTATAAAAGTAATCATCAAGCAAAATTATTTTCTAATTTTTTAGTGGGTGTCCATTTGTATTCTTAATAATACGTCACATTATATTTGAACATGGATGATCAAGATAATCATATCAAAGGATAAAAATTTTGAAATCTATGCACTTCTGGTGTATATAGTGTAACTCAGCTATCTTTATTTTTTATAAAATACAATCTAGTTAAAAATTTAAAATTTCTTAAATATGAATTTCTGGTTTAAATTCATAGAGTTAACACATAAAAATTCAATATCTCTTTCATTTTGTTTCAATAGAATATCTATTACGGCGTATTCTTTAAAACTCAATAGATTTTTTTGGGATATATTTGAATACAATGCATTATTGAAATATTATTTTGCTCAAATTCAAAATATAAGGTGGACTCTTCTAGAGTCTTCAACTACATTTGCAGAACCAGATATCATGTTAACATTAATTTCTGCTAATGTTACCTGCAATAAATATTTTCTGATTATGAAGAATTATGAGAACTGTATCAATATATATTTTTTTAGCACTTTTGATTTTAAAATTGGTAGAAAAAAAATTTTACCACAACTTTTTTTATCAAGATCTTGTCCATGATATTGAAAATATATCACATTCACTTCAAAAAATAATGCCAAAATAGTTGGATCAGTTTGATTATTTTTTATTAAAAACTAAAACTTTTATTTAGCTACAGGCAAATAAAAAAATTATTTTAAATATTTTGTAATTTTATGCTCTTAATATAACTACTACAAGAGCATATTTGAGGCATAAAAATTTTAATATTCATAAAAAAGACTGTAATAATTAATAATGAGATAATTAATTTTTAATTTTTTATTTGAGTAATAAAAAAGAAAACTTTTACTTCTAAGCAATCCTGCAGAGATGCTTGATTTCCTTCTCAAATATCTCTAATTGCATTATCAAATACTCATAACAGATAATTTCTTCAGAAAATATCAAGGATAGTAAATTAAAGTTTTATGAGATTTAATATGTAAAAATAATAAATTTAAATAAAAATTATAAATTAGATAGATTACAAAACTATCAAATAAATAAAGACTAAAATTGCAATTAGAATTTAAATATCATAACTCTAAAATTGCAAATGATTATATAAAATCATAGTAAATATTAATTTATTTACTAACTTCACTTCAATACACAGATATTTACTCATAATTTTTATATATCTTTAATTTTTATATATTATGTTAAGATATTAGATATATAAGCATAAATACGAAAATAACTATAAACATGTATTTAAATTTAAATTTCATAAATAAAATTTTAAAATTTATTTATTCTTTATTTAACAGTATATAAATATTATCAATATATTCAATATATTATCTTCAATATGTATATTTATATTCTTGAATCAATATGTTATATATATATATATATATATACATATTCGAGAACCACATTACATAATAGATATACACGGAAATCAATGTCATTAATAAAGACATATGGTTGCTACATGAGTACTGATGCAAACTAAGAAAGGACGCACTGATACAAACCAAGAAAGGATGCATAAACATCTTATTTCATATTGGTTGTCAAATCCAAAATAAAATTTCAATGGTTAAAGCAATAACATTAAAATCAAATTGCACGTTTTATATATATATATATTGTTTCTATAAATAATTAGTAAACCACACACATATAATTGTACGGAAATTAAGACTTCAACATAGGTATATTTATATATATATGTATGTACATGAATCTATATTATAGGCCATAAATAAGTCATCATGTATTAATAGAATTTTATGCACAATATATGATGGTGCCAAAAGCTAAAATATATATACATATTTTATATATTTATATATATACATGAATCCATATTTTATTAATATATATAAAATAAAATTGTATTTTTTAATTCTTTAATAAATTAAATTCATAATCAATAAAATTAATAGCCCAATTAATCTAAACCCTTAGAATATTAATTTCAACAATAAATTTAAAAAAAAATATACAATAGAGTAACTCTAATGTTACTTATTGGAATATGATTAAACCAAAATATATATAATTAATCCTATAAACCATATGTATGTATATAAAATAATTTTAATCAAGTCTAGGAACACAATAAAATTCTCCATATAGAGAATAATGAGAATATAAGAGAAATTATTAGTAGAAGCGTACATTGATCTGAGAGATAAAATAAATTTTTTTTATAAACTAGAAAAATAAAATCTTTCTTCTTTTACTATTATTGTAGAGACTATCATGCTGATAATGTGATGTAAATAAAAGAAGAGATAAGATAAATAAAGAATGAAAAATATGAGAAATCTCTATATTATTAATTGTCACATAAACAATCTATAACGGGATATTTATAGTGGTGTAAGTAGAATAAAATATTACAACTAAATTAAATTTTAATATAAATATAATAAAACTAATTATAATCTTGATAAGATAAAATTAATTTAATATAATAGTCATTCACGTATTATATAAGAGAATACTATTTTTTATCACTAAATTATATTTATACCGTTCTTTTTTTTTATATAACATTTATACGTTTGTCTTACATTTATGCATATACCTATTTCATTTTTTTTTTTCATTTGTACGGCTTTTTAATTCTCTCTCGTTTTAGTGTTGTCGTTCAGAAGAAAGAATCAATCTCATATTCCACCTTTGTTTTCGGTATCTCGGGCAATCAACCATCGTATCCCTCATCGCTTAGCAAAATCTCATCAATATCTATTCTTCCACTTGTGAACTCTGATTCTCGCTTCATTTCCTTTCGTCTCCGTACTACCTTCACCGGTAATCTAGCTTTTGGAGTCTAGCCCAACTCCACAAGAACTTGCTCCATCCGCTGTGGTATTAATCTTCTTCTTATATGCTTTCTTGTTCTTTACCAAAACTTAACCAAATCTACTGAAAATGAAACTGAATTTTTCAATTTTTTTTTAATTTGTTGAATTGATTTGTATAGAAAAGTAGAGTTCATTAGGTGATAACTTATGATTTGAACTTTGTCTATTGAACTGAAAAAGTTGTTTACATCGCAAGAAGTTGTGCTTTTATGGAGTTAGTTAAGGAGTTCACTCACTGTGGATTTTTCAAATACTGTGATGCAATTATCGAATTTTTTGATCCTTACGAAATAATTAACATTTTTGAAGAATGAAGCTTTGCGTCAAGGATTGAAGGAGTATTCTAGTTGGATACCTTTCCCCAATTTTACATTGATGGGGGATTTTTTGGTGGCTATGATATCTCTTTGGTAAGAAGGACCTACACAATATTGGAGATAAGAGTTAACGATAAAGTTTGTTTAGGTTGTTATATATAGATAACTTCTGTTGTAACTTATTATGTATCAGTATACTACTTAGTATAGGACTCTCATTGTATTTAAACAATATCAGTATACCTAATACATAATCTCTTCTTCATTCATTTTCTGTATATGGTATCAGAGCAAGAGCCTAAATAAATAAATAAAAAAAAGGTTTTCCGATCCAAACTCTGATTTCTTTCGTTTCTTTTCTTTCTTTTATTCTTTTACAATGGCTTCAAGCAGTGGTACTGTTGCTCATGCTTCTGGTCGCTCTCTTGTGACGATCAATGGTGCACAATTGCCTCTGAAACTTACTGCTACGAATTATTCAACTTGGAGGGCTTAACTTGTCCCTCTATTGAAAGGTCATAGCCTAATGAGCTATGTATTAGGTACTGTGCCTGCACCTTCTGCTACAGTTATTGATAAGGAAGGTGTAAAGATAACAAATCCTGGTTATGAGTTTTGGGAGTGTCAAGATCAATTGATTCTTGCTGCCATTCGAACCTCCCTTTCTTTTTCGGTGATGAATGATATTGCCAATGCTGAAACATCTGCTGCTGCTTGGCAGAAATTACAAACGTCTTATGCTAATAAATCGGCAACCAGAGTTTTATCTCTGCGTGACAAACTAGCTAGAACAAAGAGGGAGTCTCGTTCTGTTTCTAAATACTTAACAATGGTTAAGAGTATTGCAGAAGAGTTGTCTTTGTGTGGCAGTCCAGTGAATGATGTTGATCTTGTTGTTCAGGTTCTTGGTGGTGTTGGATATGAGTTTGGTGCAATCGCAGCGGCAATTCATGCCAGAGATACGATTGTCAGTTTTGAAGAATTGCAAGATAAATTATTAGCTCATGAGATGTATTTGAAGCAAGTTAATTCATCTTATGATGTAATTCCTGTTACTGCTAATAATGTTCGGAAGAATACTGCTGGAAGGAGGTCTTCTTCACAGGGAAATTTTTCTCGTCCATCTGGTGGCGGATCGTATTATAGTACTTTCTCAGGTGATCGTGCTTCAGATAACAAATCACAGAATCAATCCTCAGGCTCTCGTTCCACAGTCCAATGTCAGTTTTGTGAGCGCTTTGGACATATTGTTAAGGATTGTTTTAAAGCCAAGCGGTACTTTGCAAATATTGCTCGAAAAGCTCAAGCTAATGCTACAAGTGTTCAGCCTCAGAATTCTCAGCCATGGTTGCTTGATTCAGCAGCATCGCACCATGTTACTAATGATTTAAATAATTTGTCTCTTCATTCGGCTTATGATGGACCAGATGAATTGCAGTTAACAGATGGGTCAGGTTTGTCAATAACTCGAACTGGTTCTGGTATTGTGTCTTTACCATCCAAAACTTGTCTCCTTCAGAATGTCTTATATGTGCCAAAAGCAAAATTAAATCTTATTTCTGTTCCGCAATTTTGTGCTTCTAACAAGCTTTCTGTCGAATTTTTCTCTCGTTTTTATCTTCTTAAGGATCAGTTCACAGGGGAGATCTTGTACAAAGGCAACCTTGATAAGTCTTTCTATAAGCTTCGAAGTTTGGGCACTGTTAGCAGTCATCATGTTCGGTTATCTTCTGTGTTGTGGCATCGACGGCTTGGCCATCCAAGTTCGAAAATTCTTCATTCTGTTTTGTCTAAATTTAATATTCCTGTGACTGTTGTTAAGGATAGTGTTTGTGATCCTTGTCGTTGTAATAAAAGTCATAGGCTTCCTTTTGGAGTGTCTTCTTTGGTTAGTAGTAAACCATTAGAACTTATTTATACTGATTTATGGGGACCTGCACCAAAAACTTCTTTTGATGAATTTCGCTATTACATTATTTTTGTTGATCACTTCACCAAATATATATGGTTGTATCCTTTGAAAGAAAAATCTCAAGTTTTTGAAATTTTTCCGGTGTTTCAAAAGCTTGTTGAAAACACTTTTACCACTAAAATTCAAACCATATATTCTGATGGTGGGGGAGAATATGTTGCTCTTAAAAAATATTTCCAACAAAATGGGATCAATCACTTACAAACTCCTCCTCACACACCTCAACATAATGGTGCAGCTGAACGTCGTCATCGACATTTAGTTGAAACTGGTCTTGCTTTGTTACAAACTGCTTCATTACCTATGAAATTTTGGAGTTTTGCTTTCCATACAGCAGCTTATTTAATCAATAGGATGCCTACATTTCTTCTTAAGTTGGTTTCTCCCTATAAAAAATTATTTGGGCAATCTCCTAATTATAACTCCTTAAGAGTTTTTGGCTGTCTCTGTTATCCATGTCTACTACCATACATGAAGAATAAGTTTGATACTCGTTCTCTTCCTTGTGTATTTTTAGGGTACTCTTCAAACAAAAGTGCATATCTTTGTTATCATGTTGAGTCGGGGAAAATTTTTGAGTCTAGACATGTTGAGTTTGTTGAAAATAAGTTTCCTTTCTCTAAGAAAAATTCAGCAACTGATTTGTCTGGGTATGATTGGTATGATTTTGCTGCTGAACCAGTTTCTTCTATTGTTCCTTTTCGTTCGGTGCATAATAATTTGAGTGAGACTGTCATCGAACCTCCTATCTCTGTGGTTTCTAGTCCACCAGTTCTTGAGTCTTCTAGTCCTGTCGTTTCTGTGTCGTCAAGCCAAGATCAGATTGTTGCTATTAATCCTAGTGCTGAACCTTCCACTATTAATCTTCATCCTATGATTACTCGCTCCAAGAACAACATTTATAAGCCAAAAATTTTAAATTTTGTCACTAAGCATCCTTTACCTTCAATACCAGAACCAAGTTCAGTTAAACAAGCCTTGGCCATTCCTGAATGGTGCCAAGCGATGACTTCTGAATTTAATGCGTTGCTTGATAATAAAACTTGGGTGCTTGTTCCATATGATTCTAACTATAATCTGGTTAGTTGTAAATGGATTTTCAGGGTGAAGAAAAATGCAGATGGGTCTTTGCAGAGGTACAAAGCAAGATTAGTGGCCCGGGGTTATAGTCAACGACCAGGTGTTGATTACAGTGATACTTTTAGTCCAGTGGTTAAACCGGTGACGATTCGGTTGGTGTTGACTCTTGCAATTTCCAAAGCTTGGCCAATTATACAATTGGATGTCAATAATGCTTTTTTGCATGGTCCTTTGACAAAAGCTGTGTACATGCAACAACCATCTGGTTTTAAAGATCCATCAAAACCGACACATGTCTGTAAGTTACTTAAGGCACTTTATGGGTTAAAACAAGCACCACGTGCTTGGTATCAAGCTTTACTAGCCTTTACTGTTGAGTATGGTTTTCGGTTGTCGGCGTGTGATCATTCACTCTTTTATTATATTAAAGATGGTGTATACTGTTATTTCCTTGTCTACGTTGATGACATTGTCATTACGGGAAATAATAATGTTTTTATTCAGAAGTTTGTTCAGTCTCTTGGAAAGAAGTTTTCATTGAAAGGTCCTCAACCATTGTCATTGTTTCTCGGTATGGATGTCAGATTGATCAATGGGGGGATATTCTTAACTCAGCATCATTATATTAGTAAGCTGCTTGAGCAGGCAAAGATGGATGGTGCAAAGGAAGTTTCAACACCAATGGTTTCGGATTTACAGCTGACAAAATCGAAAGATGAGGCATCATCAGTTGAAGCTACTACCTATCGAAAACTCATTGGAGGTTTGCAATATTTGAATCTTACTCGGCCGGACATAGCATTTACAGTCAATAAATTGTCACAATATATGCAACATCCGAATGAAGATTATTGGTTAGCTTTGAAGAGACTTCTACGTTATCTAAAATTTACAATTCATTATGGGATCAAAATTGTGAAGCAAGCAGATTTTGGGTTTCATGCATATTCAGATGCAGATTGGGCGAGCGATCCATCGGATCGAACATTAACAACTGGATTCATTTTATATATCGGTAAGGTTCCAATCAGCTGGAGCTCCAAAAAGCAACGAACAATTGCTCGGTCTAGCACAGAAGCTGAGTACCGAGTTGTTTCGAGCACAACCTCTGAAGTAAAATGGGTTTAATCCTTGCTAAGTGAACTCGGTCAAGAAGTTGGTACTCCTGTGATCTTTTGTGACAATATTTCCACTATTTATACGTGCAAAAATCCAGTGTTTCATACCAAAATGAAACATTTGGAAATTGATATTCATTTTGTGCGGGAGTTAGTACAACGAGGTGACATTCGGGTTACACATATTTCTTCTAAAGATCAGCTAGCTGATATGCTAACTAAGCCTTTGTCCAAGGTTAAATTTCAACAAAATCGAGCCAAGATAGGAATCCACGATGGATCCTTTATCTTGCGGGGGAGTATTGGAGATAAGATTTAACGATAAAGTTTGTTTAGGTTGTTATATATAGATAACTTCTGTTGTAACTTATTCTGTATCAGTATACTACTTAGTATAGGACTCTCATTGTATTTAAACAATATCAGTATACCTAATACATAATCTCTTCTTCATTCATTTTCTGTATACACAATAGAGATTCAAATTGCCAAGTAAAAAAAAAATTGTTTTGTAATTAGTACATTTTTGACATTCCTTTGTTTTTTATCAGATGATGAAGGAAGAGGTGCTTTAAGTATGTAGTTTTTGTTTATTATTACTGCATTAATCATTTTAATAGTGTTGCATTTTGGCTTGGGACTGTAATAGTAGGGAAATTCAATTAGTTTTGTCATTTTTATCCCAAATGCTAGAAGTTCACATGCCTCAGTTTCATGTTTCTTGAATTTTATTTGTTCATTTCCACGCTCTATATGTTTATTGCTTTTTAATAAGGCAGCACAAATATATTTGACAATTGTTTTGTGATAAAAATATAGTTAAGTATAAGCTTATCAGTTATTTTCTTTTTGGGTTTGTGATGCTCCCCTCTTTACTTTAGCAGCATCTTCATTCTTCATTCTCTGTTACTGTCTTAGAAAGACTTGCTTCAGACAATAAAGAAAAGTTTCAAACTATGAGATACCAAAAATATATTTAATGCATACCAATTAATGAGAATTAACATTTTTAATTTTTCCAAGTTTGCAAATCATTATATATAAAATAGTTTCAGATACCTAAAATATATTTCATAGATGTCATTTTCTACGAGGCAATATTTTTAATTTTTTAAGTTCACAATATGTACATATAAAATAGTTGCATGTATTTAACATATGCTTAACATATATCATTTTATTGTAATTGATATTTTTATATTTTTTCAAGCTTATGATTTGTATATATAAAATAGTTAATGATATCTAAAATATACTTAATGTGTATCATTTCTTGAGAGTTAACATGTTTAGCTTTTTTGAATTTGCAATTTATATTTATAAAATAAATTCATATACCTAAAATATACTTTACAAATATTATTTCTTGAGAGCTAATACTTTCAATTTTTAAGTTTATAATCATATACAATAGTTGTAGATACTTGTATCATTTTTCCGAAGTTGACATTTTTATTAGTTTTTTCAAATTTGTGATCCATATATATATATATATATATATATATATTATAAAGAGTAGTTACATACACTTAAAAAATGTGTTATTTATACCACTTTTTTTTTTATTTAATGTATATCATTTACTGTTACTTTTTTATTTTAAAATGTATACCCATGTTTTATGTGTACTACATATATAAGCAACATAGACTAATATAATCATAATGTATATTTCCTGGGAGTTTTAGCTTTTAAACTTTGATTTTGAATATATTAAAATAGTTGTTGATGCCAAAATGTTGATTGAATAAGAATTATATGTTTAATATTTTTTTTTGTTTTATGAAATTTTTTTTATTTGGATTTTGTAATTTGGTTGCTTTTTTATCATTATTATGTTTGATTTATTTTACTTTTTTTTTATATCAGATGGTTTCTTACACTTGACTTTCGTCAGCAACTTATCCATTTGTAGAATTCATTTAAAAAAATTAACTCCATACTATTCTAGATAAATTCTGAAAAGTAACAGATATAAAATGTATAATAAATACATGAACAAGTTCTAAACTAGAGTGAAAATATTGAAAATGTTCAATAAATGATATGTATAAATTACAAACAAATGTAACTTCTCAAATCATGTCCATGACCATGAATTGACATTGAAAGAGGGTAACTTCTCGAACCGTATATTTGTAAATTTTTAAAAGAAAACCGTATTTCTGTAAAATTTTCTTTTGGAACGTATTTTTGTTATTCTTTTCTGGTTTTAAGGTATTTCTGTAAAATTCCCATGTTTATATTGATAAACAATTTCCATACCCAAAAGCTTAAAGAAAGCCTTACCCGAAAGCTATAAGTCAATCTTGAACCCAACTACACAAGCCATTGCGGTGCTAAGCCCAATTTGCTTTTCAGGAACTTCTCCAGTAGGCAAAACACAAACCAAATATATATATATATCTATTTTTTTTTTTCTCACTTTCTCAGCTTTGTTCTTCGACTGCAACCAATGAATTCTCATAAATTCACAATGAAATGCCAAAGATTCTTATCAATCCCAGTTTTTAGTGTGTTTTTGCTAATGGGTTTTATTTATTATGCAACAGTTTTCATTTTCATTGAGGATTGGATTGGGTTGCATAGCTCAGCTGGGACTTTGAATGCTTTGATCTTCACTTTGATGGCTTCTTTATGTCTTTTCTCTTTTTTGTCTGTGTTCTTACTGACCCAGGTCATGTTCCTTCCTCTTATCTCCCTGACGTTGAAGGAAATGGCGTCTCAGATCAAGAATCTTTAAATAATGTAAGCTAATATTTGCATACACGTTCTGGGTATGATTACAATGATGTTTTTTTTTTCTTTTCTTGATTGATTGAGTTTTGCTTGGTTGATGAGAAACTTCTGGGGAAAATTTTTATATTGATAAGTTAATTCCCATTTTCTTTTTCATGCCTTTTGGTGCTTATATGAATGGGGTTTGCTGAATTTAGGTGGTAATTGATTTATCATGAATTATTTGGTTAGATGATGGTTTTGAAGAATGATTTGGCTGTTTTCAGTTCGCTAAAAACATTTTTTTTTTTAAATTAAGCTTTTCCTGAGAAAATGCAATACTAGAGGTTTCTAATTTCAGTATTATATAAGGCTGTCACAATTTTTGGAAATTTATGTTGGGCTAAAGCTAAGAGAAATTTTAGCATCAACCATTATGAAAATTTCTGGTATCAACTTATTTCTTTCCAGATTTTAGAGTATTTCTGATTGTATTTGTTGGGAGATTCTTGATTGTATATTCTCCCTTTTCTTCAACTGCATCAACTTTGATGTGAACCACACTCATGAAGATGGTGCTGTTATAGACCTATGCCTTAAACAGAGAAGTGTGAGTTTAAATCATAACATTTAAATGATGGTTCAGAATTCTTGTAGAAAATGCTAAATGTGGTTAAGTGGTTTAGCAAACTATTGTTTGCTATAGAACTCTTCAAGCAGCTTAATTGTATATGAAGAAAGTATGGCCCTCATCTATGCCATAGACAATACTTACCAATGGTCACAATGCTCATTTCAATCATCAAAGTAAAATTTTTCAGCTTGTGTTAGCTGTCAATGGTAATACAGTGTTCATCAGCTATCAAGGCTGTAAATTCTTACCTCACCTGAGGCAGTGGACAACCCAAATCACTAACAGCTTTAGTGCAGCATAAGTTTTATATAGCAGAAAAACCTGTTTTCTGATATGGATGAAACCTTTATTCTGTAATGTGACTTTAGACTAATATATACTTGATTTATGATAGAGTTCACAATCGAAACAGTGCGACAAGTGTTCCACTTACAAGCCTCCCAGGGCTCATCATTGCCGGGTCTGTAGAAGGTGTTTCTTGAGGATGGTGGCTAAATTACATTCCTTTTTCTGAATTGTTTGATTATCATGGGTTTTAAATTGCTTTGGAAGAGAGTCATTGATTATTATTTCTTTCCAAAATTGGATACAGGATCATCATTGTCTATGGATAAATAATTGTGTTGGTCATTGGAACTGCAAGGCCTTTTTCATATTAGTTCTCTATGCAACTGTAGCAAGCATCCATTCTATGGTAGACCTAATTTGGCCCTTTCCCACCCCCAACCCTTTCTCTCCCATTTGTTTTTATATATTTTAAATTGACTTAAAATATGATAGAAGCTCTTGGCATGCTTAGGTTGTAATAATCGGCTGTTGATTTCAAAAGAACTAGGATTTTGGCAGAAGTACCCTCAAGATTTTTTATGTAAGTGGGTATCTAATATCATATGACAGTCTAATTAATGCTTAACTCTGTTGAAGTGGTTTAGTCAAATGCTTTTGTCATCTCAGAATTGATAATGCGGGCGTAAGAGAAGGCCTTTATTCACTTTCAAGGTTAAAGAAAAAGTACAAATTTTACATTCCACTCTTTATTATTTAGACAGCACTAAGGAATGAAGGAAAGAGACCTTCCTTTGATCAGTTGCAACATAAAAAACTAGCATAAGATCTGGAGTTCTGAATTCTTATTATAAAATGTTAGGTCGTTCATGCTGTAGTGAAAATTTCACAAATAGAGTGCCAATGGACTTTTTGGAATGCTAATAGAATAATCCTTCTAATTTTACCTGGAGGAAAGAAGAACCTAAACCCTTTGCATGCACTTACATCTGTTGACCTTCAATAGATAAAAGGAAGAAGGTGGAATAGATCATTTATATTACTTGGTAACAATCACTAGACTGTATTACTTAAGTTACTTGCGCTGTTCAAATTAATTTCCTTGAGTAGATTCTAAAACAAAATTCTTTTGTATTCTTTTTATTCTGATGCAATGTTGAAACCCGGTAATAAGTATGAAGCTAAAAATATGAGGGATGATGATGATATTGAAGTAGCTTCAACATTTAATGTAGTCCAAAGCTTATGAAAGCTTACTGAATCCATACAAGGTTATGCTCTCAATGCATTGCTGATGTTGGCAATGTTTGTCAATCCAAACTGAATTCCAGGGTACTAGTTGCTGATTCTTTTGATCTAGTTTGTTCCTCTTCGTGTTTTATGATCTTGCATAGGTCAATCTGAGTGTTCTAGATTGTTTTAGCTACTCAACTTATCATTTCACTGAGTTTTGCTCTTTTTGTATGTATATACGTGTGTGCCATTTTGATTTTTTTAGATTATTAAGATGTTTTTGATTGCCTTTATTTTAGATTGCTTCTGGAGTAATGATGATGGTACTGAGCGGAACACTTGGAACTCTCTTGGGTTGGCATATTTACCTTATCACTCATAACATGACAACCATAGAGGTAGGCATTTAGCTTTCAGAAGTACCACATGGATGGCATAAGTCCAGATTTTACCTTGAACTTTTTGCACTTTTGCATTGTCCTATAGAAATAGCTATTTTATAAATCAAATACTTAAAATAATAAAATGTGACAATTTATACCTTTTGATCATATGAGCTACTTTCTGATATTGCACCAAGGTTGAGGTTGAACTATTTAGTCCACGAATGTGCTGAATTGTGAAGAGAAAATTCTAGCATGGCATGTGGCTCCCACTGCTAAGGAACTGCTTAAAAAGGTGGATCCCTTTTCTTTCTTAATAAAGTAAGAAGAGCCACAGATGTATTGGGTGTGTATCCCGCTAAGCAGACACTGTTTTTTGGAAAAACTTGCAGAGCTGTCATGAGTGGTGGACTGGCTCATTTGCATGCGTGTCAGTGTTGAGTTAGCAATTTTTTAACACTTGAAGCACACTTTTGGATTAAATAATTCCATCTCAACTCTATTCAGCTTCAATTGGCCTCAATTATGGGAAGGCATAAATTAGCACGATAGTTATTAGTCAAATCCTTGATTGCTTGGAACTATTGTTTGGGGACCACATCTCCGAAAGTATATTGAGTAAATTTGAACTTATGCCAACATGGATATATTTGTATATTATATATTAAGAATTGAAGGGACCTTTTGACAGTATTATGAAGGAATACGTGCTGCATGGTTGGCTAAGAAATCTGGGCAGAGCTATCGACATCCATTTGACCTTAGTGTTTACAAAAATATCTCCTCGGTCTGTTCTCTCTCTCTCTCTCTCACTATCTTTATGAGTGATGGCGTGTGTGTTTTTATATGTGCACATAAGAGCATATCCATTACAAATGCATTTACCTACTAAGTTCTACATTTAAGTGTGCATGTCTTTATATTCTGATACACGTTTACTCTCTTAATGTGTTTTTCATTTTATTTTTTAGTTTTTCTCCATTACTAGATTCTACATTTAATTGTGCATGTGTTATATTCTGATACGCATTTACTCTCTTAATGTGTTCTTCATTTTGTTTGTAGTTTTTGTCCATTAATTGTCTAATTAATCTGCTTTTGATCAGGTACTTGGTCCAAACATGCTGAAGTGGTTATGTCCCACAGCATTAAGCCATCTAACAGATGGAATGAATTATCCTACTTCACATGATAGTTGATAGACATTTTCCTTTGCTACTGGGCTCTCAAAGTTAGGAGCATTTTATACGGATCATTACACACACAAGGAATTCACAATTTGTTCATTTTATTCTTCAAGTTTCTTTAGTTAAGAAGAAGCTAAATAGAGTTACTTACAGGCAGTAAATACAGAGCTTTCTGAATAATCTTGGGAAGTATTCAGCCTTGGAAAACAATCGTAAGTATTTCAAGCACACTGTAATTTTAGGATCAGTTTGCCTAGATAGACATTCTTTATGCATTGACAGAATGTAAATTAATGGATATAGAATTTGCATATCAAAGCTTCTCTGTAAAACACATACAATATGCAAGTTTTGTTTTTCATTGCTAACAAATGCTTGCTTTGAGGTTCTTTCAATGTGTTCATTTCATTTCACTCACTCAGTTGTAGACAAGCTTATGTCAAAATATGTTTTTAGTTACCTATGGAACTAAAGATAGTATATTCAGTTCTTATCATCACAACCATAGTTGAATCTATTTGCAGGTGATAATAATAATCCAAGCATTTTTCTGGTTCTTACATAATGGTGTGTGCTGCAAATGTTAGATGTTAGATCATACTTATTCGATTTGGAAAAGGACATTTCTTTTTTCTTACTCCTAACTATAGTAGATTCTCAAGTCTCATAACAAGTTACCTCAGTTGCCAATTTCTGATAGATATAGGATTCATTAGTAAATGTAGGACTAGGCAGTTGATAACACAAAGAACTAGGCAGAAACATATTGGAACCATAGCATAGCCTATGAGAGTTGCCAGTTTTATGAGCATCACCCCTTTGATAATAGCCCATAATCACTCCGAGTGATTTTCTGTCCCTACATCTCTCCGAACAAATAATCCATAATCATTCCGAGTGAAAAAAGAAAATTTATTTTGCCGATCTCAATTAACTTGGAATTAAAGTTTAGTTAAATTGAGTATATTTTAAATGATATAGGTATTGTTTGTCTTATTGATTATGCAATTTGGATGATGAAAAAAAAATTGAGTCAGATGAGATGAAAATAATATTTGAGGAGCTCATAAAAATTTTTTCAATGGAGGAAAAAAAAATTTGTCATCAAGAAAACATCTTGAGAACTATGCAAGAGCATGCTTGACTTCTAGTTTTGTTAAGGAAAGTTCTGCTCTCTTTTATTGATTTATTAGCATCTTACTTGACTGAACTATCCCGTTAAAATTGTTATTTTTGTAAAAAAAAAGTTCTCTCTCAAATTATCATTTTATATAATTAAAAACAATTAATTAATTTTTTTCAACTATACAATTGTTATTAATGATTTAATTAATAAAGTGAGAGTATAATATTAATGAATTAATAAAAAGTATTTTACTTCATTTAAAATAATTTTGTATAATATTCAGAGAATTTAATATTTTTTTAATAGGTGTGCATGAGCTGAACGCGATGATTTTAATATGACGGAGTGAGTATATAAGTAATTTCTGTGTACGACTAATTGTGTTTCTATTTCTTACCAATCATGCTATGTGATGTGATAATCTTTTGACCCTCTTGTTTACTAGCAATAATTGAGAATGAGAGGGAGGCTTTTTGTTTCTTCTATACATATTCCTCTCTACAGTCTGCACATATAATAGTTATTGCATTGACTGTCTCCTTTATATTCATCTCTGATACTATAGTTATGGTTGTAATTGTGATTTCAGGGAAATTCAGAAGTTCCCAATTGTTCAAAACTTGGAGGGTCACACCTTTCTACTACCCCACCATAATTTTCCTAGAGAATATATTTTTCTTGTGATTTCCACGCAGAGTGCATTATCTAGCTTTGATTTGGACATGATTAAGGATATAATGAAACAAGATTCATGTGGGGAAGACTTGGCTCAACACAAGATTCCATTGATCAAGTAATATATTATCTATCCATTTTTCATTATTCACTTGCATATGCTGGTTTCCTTTTTGTGTTTAATATTATATTAGGTTATCTGTAGGCAATTAATTTTTATGGGTAACTTTCATTCTGTCGTCCCTTGAATCCAGTGGCGCAGCCCTCTCTCATTATATAAAGTATATAATATAAATTATATATATAAAGTATTATAATTATAAACTATTACATAATTATATATTTATAATTATAATTTTTATATATAAATTTTTATATAATTATATAAATTATTGAATTTTTTTATATATAAATAAATATATATATATATTATTGATTTTTTTGTATATTTAAAATTTTATAATTAGATATTTAAATTATTACTAAAATTTTACAATTTAATTATGAATTAAGTAAAATTAATATTCTTATTTAAAATATTATTTCTATAAAATTTAATTTAATAAAATTATTTAAATAAATTAATACAATTTTATTTTACTTGACAAATTTATTCTGCTTTATTTTATTCATGTTTTTGATACTGTATATTAATGTGACGTGGATATCAGCCTACCATATCAGATATGACACAATATTAATATATCAAGTCAGAATCTAAAAATATATTGGGTGTATGTATATAAGCATCTCTATATTTGTTAGTGTTAATAAAATTGTAGCTATTTGGATTGAACTTTGAATCTTTGGATCTTTTATTTGTACAAATTAAAAGTTTTACCATTTGAACTATATTCTAATTTTATTAAAATAATTACTTTATATATAATTAATTTTATTTAACTGGATATTTAAACATATTTCATTTTATTATTATCAAAATAAATAAATAATTATATAATTTATCAATCTAATAATCTTAAAATTAAAATTTTTATAAATTTTAATTTTTTATAATAAATTATTAAATTAAAATAATAATAATAATAATTAAAATTAATTATTATTATTATTATTAATTTTATAATAATTATATTAAAACAATAATAACAATATAAAATAATTAATAATTATTATTTTTACATTCTGATTTGGAACAATATTTTTGTGTATGATTAAGTGAGTTGCTAATCTTTATAAGTGCTTGGTGTGCTGTTGTGATATAATAATTTGGTTGGCCAATTCTATAAGTAAGACTTTTTATAGGGCCTTTTTTAGTATAATGGATGGCTTTTTCATGTAATAGATATAATTAAATTTTTAATAGATAATTAATATGGCTTTTTCATGTGATAGATAATTAAATATAGAATATAGCGGTTAATATGTTATAGTGAAATTGTTAAAAAAAATTTTATGGGATGAAATGTATCCAATTATTGTTTTTTAAATTAGTTTAAATTATTATTTTTAAAATCAGAATGAATCGATTGATCATATTAAATTAATCTAATATCAAATAATAGTTTAATTTAAAATATGTAAAAAAAACTAGATACATATAAAAATTGCTTAGAATTATCAAAATCGAATGAATCAAGTTAAGTTGAATATAATTAATTTTGTAAATATCTTGTCATTTTTTAATGAAAATGAGGAAAAAAATTAAATAACGTCTAACTTTATCTGTATATTTATATTATTGAAATTTATGGTGAATATTCAAATATTAGGTTCATTTATTAAATTTAATATATAATATTTTTGAATTGATTATAACTATTTTTATTATTTATTATTTTTATTTTTAATTTTTTATAATTTTTAGATTATTTATAAATAAAAATATATTTATAATATTATTATATTATTATATCAGTTAAATCATGAGCTAATTATTAATCTAATTCAGTGTTCAATTTAATTTTAAAAATTTTAATTTAAATCTATCACTATTTTAAGTAAAAAAATTATATAATTAAATTGAATTACCTTAAGATTAAGATTTAGTTGATTAAAAAAAAAAAGATTTAAGATTTAGTAGAATTGAACTGTATCAGTTATTATTTTCTGTGTGGGTCTGTCTTTTTCCTGAAATCTAAAAAATATGTTGGTGCTAAATGACGTTTGAGTGCAGTTTCATCCTCAAGGCTTGGACAGTGGGCCCATATGATGTTTGGCCATATATCTTTTGTTTTCAGTATCAGAAAAATGTAGATAAAAGCCATTGGTTATAAAATTCTTTTAGTTTCTAAGACTTAAATTGGTCAATTTATTCTAAATTATCTTATATTTAAATTTTAACTATTTTAAATTTTAATTTTTTAAAAAATATATATAATTATATTTTGTTGCTTAAAATTGAAAATTAAAAATTTAAAAATAATATTGGATTTTAAGTCATAAACCACTTGATTTTGAAGTAACTTAAAAAGATTAGTGGTGTCTTAGTTATGCAAGTCAATTCACATGTAGGCCTAATATAATATAAATGAATTTCAAGAACTTTCTCAAATTTAAAGGAATTGCAAGAACTTTCTCAAACGCAAACCCTAAACATCCAATTTAAGGGAATTTTTAAGAGTAAATTATATTATATGTCATTTTTTTTTATTTTTTTAAAAAGTATTTTACTATTTTGATATATTTTAAATATAATAAATATATACTTTTAAATATAATAAATATATACTAAGTTTATATTCCTAAAAGTGAAGTATATCTTTAATATACTAAATATGTATTTATGAAAAAGAAATATTTTAAAATTAAAATTTTATATTTTATATTTTTGAAAGGAAAAATATATTTGTGAAAATAATTTTATTTTGTAGATTTTTTTAAGAAATTCCAATTTTTAACCAACTTTTCTTTCTTTAAATTGAAAGAAATCTTATATTAACTTTAAAAAAAAAAAAAAGAAGACATGTATCTTCTGTTTGGTTTGTCAGAAAATATGTCAAGAAGTAATCTTTGTATCTTAAAAATATTAAATTCTACATTGCTAATTAATATTTTCTCATTGCAAAAAATAATGATAATATTTAATCGTTACATCAATAATCTCAAAAATTTTAAATCAAATTCAATCGTTCCTTCAATAATCCCAAAAATTTTAAATCAAACCTACATACTTAATAATTTAAAATTTCAACTTAATCATAACATTATTTTTTAGATATTATATTAATAATAACTTAAAATATAAATAATTTCTTAACCCATCTTTATCAAATTTACACTATTTTCAAATTTCATATCCAATTTAAAAAAAGTAAAAAAAAATTCCATTTCCAATATATTTGAGAAAAAACAAAAAGAATATATTGCTAATCTTATCTCTATATTTCCCATAAAATTCCTTTTTTATAGAGACACTAACTTGCATACAAAATTTCAACTATATATTATATGAACAATTTATACAATATGCCAAAACATTTCATGTGGTAAGCATATGTAAAATGAATCATTTTCATAGCCAAATTATAACATATATTATTTTAAAGAAATGTTATTTTTTATTTTGTAGAAAATTTTAACATTTCATAAATCAAATATATACATAAGTTATAAATTGAAATGAAATTATGCAATATATATTTTTTAATTTTCTAAATAATTATTATATATCTAACTTAATTTAACTAAATTTTAATTTTAAATTAATTGAGATAATTTTTTTATTTTAAGGGATTATAAATATCTTCAAAGAGTATAGAAATATAAAATCATTTTAAATTATTTTTTCATGTTAATTTAAACTGAATTCTAATTATTGGATTAATAATCTAATAATTAAAGTATTTTTCTCATAATTACACATGCGAAGGTTAAAAATTAATACCTAGCAATTGCTTTTTCTTGTTTTTTTTTTTTAATTCCTCATGTTATTTTATAATTATTAACTTTAGAAAAGTGTTGGAAAAACTTTGTGCTTTCTTCTTATTATAATTCTAAAATTAGTCTTGTACTTATTTTCAATGACTCAATGACAATGATTTGTCATTTTCAATAACAAAAAATCGCATGTAAATCTTATTAGGCTATAGAGTACCAATAAATAAAGACAACATACATCAAATCAATTGACAATTAATTGAGGGTTTTTTTTTAACAAAATCATATAAAACTTGCTTATACAATAAAAATATTTAATTTTATGTATCTTTAATATTTAATAGCAAAATTGATGATTTCTTTCTCTAGATAAATATATTTTAGCATTATAAAAAATAATTGTAATATTGATGAGATAAATTTAATATGATATATAAAAACTAAACGTCTCTTAGTTACAACAACAACAATAATAATAATAATTTTAAAAGAGACAAAGATAATAAAATAATTATTTTTTACTTTTATATGAAATTATAATCCATAAATTTAGAAACTGTTAATATCATAAAAGCAATTATTATTAACAAATTTAAATTTTAATTAAAATTTAAAAATATCATATACTTTTATTTCATATATATAGAAGTGATAATTTTATATCTTAAATCTTAAATTAAATTAAAAATTATTTATGAATATATGAAAATAGAATATTAATTTTTTTTATACAATACATGATCGGCAGTGGCGAACGTATGGTGTCTGGAGGGCTGTGGACCTCCCTTCATATATATATATATATATATATACACACACATTCTTTTTTTATAAAATATACACACACATTTATTTATATATTTATATATTTATAAATTTATATATATTCATTTGTATATTTAAATTTAAATGAATTATATATATGTATATATATATATGTATATATATACACATATTTTTTTTTATAAAATATACACATATTTATTTATATATTTATAAATTTTATATTTATATATGAATTTATATATTTAAATTTAAATTCAAATTTAAATGAATTTGAATATATATATATGTATATATATACACACATATTTATATATGTGTGAATTTTATATGTTATATGAATTTAAATATATTTATTTATATATTTAAATTAATTAATTATATATGTGAATTATATATATATAATTTATATACGTGTGAATTTAAATGAATTTTATTTTAATTTATAAAATTTTTATCAAAATTTATATATACGTAAATAATCGACTGCTCATGTATGTGAAAAAAAATATTTTTTAAAAAATTAAAAATGAGACTATTATGCAATATTTTTAAAATATACAAAGTTATAAGATATAATTACCATTATTATTATTTTTTTAAGTATAATTAATCTAATAGTATAAATTAATTATTAAACTATTACAATATTAAATGTTTAAATTTATAGTAAAGTTATCAATATTTTTTATTCGTAAAAATTTAGCCTCCTTGATAAATTTTTTATTCTGCTACTATAAGTGCGGATGCGGCGACAAGCGATAGAACGATAAACAGTATCAGCAAAAAAATTTTTACTAGCCACAAATCGATCACCGTAAATTGAGCTCCCTCAATAAATTTCTGTGTCCGCTGCTGTGATTAGTCTTAGTGTCTCTTTGCCCATAGAGGACTGATCTTGGTATTTAGCTCTAGATCTAGATCTTTTATTTCTTCTTTCTTTGCCTCCTAGATATTTACATCTAGTTTTTTTTTTTTTTTTCACATTGTGGATTTTTATGAAGACAAAAATTTCTCTTACATTTTAGGTGATTCTTTGGATGAATATATGGGAAAATTCTTGTATATTTTTTTTTATCCAGTCTGTATGCATCCACTGATTCTCAAGTGAGAAGAAGCAAGAAATGAATTCTCCTCCATTTTAAAACATGGATATTAGATATGCATCAGTTGGTTCACAAGATTCTCCCCCACTTAGTTTTTCTGTTCAAAATCGAGAAAGATGGTTTTTCAGATGACTTTTCTCTTCTTTCTTTATGGCCTTTTTATAAAATGATTAATCCTATATTTCCCTTAATTTATTCAAGATATAAGGATGTTAGAGATATAAGTCCTTTCTTTATTTTGTTTAGTCGTTTGATTTCAAGCAGTCTTAAGTGTGCATTTTCATGTCTTCTAATGGCTTGTGTTTGAGTCTTCTGCCTTTTTTCCAACCGATGATAGATTGTAACCTATTAACAGGGATGAAATTAGATGGAGTCGGGTGGGAACTGACGACCCTCTCTGTATATATTAACATGTATAAGATATACATATATATATATATATATATATATGCTACCTTATAGTCACATACATGTTAATGTTGTTATATATATGCAATATGACGTGGCGATAAGCATACCAAAATCTTTGGGACAACAAGGTAGCATGAAACTCATGCTGCCCAGATATTTGGCAGCTTCTAATCTTGCCACGTGGCCATATATATATATATTCCTTTTAGCATATCTTTTGATTTATTTTAGTTAATTAATATTTCTTTTTAAGTAATCCTCAAAATTTTTATTCATTCAAATTAATTGTTAATCTTTTTAAATGGATATCTATAATATTATTATGAATCAGAATTTATAGTCATTACAATTAAAATCAGTTCAGCCATTAAATTAGACATTTCAACTAACCTATGAGTCATCATATTTTTTGAACGACGAACAAAATTAAATCAAATATTATTTAATTCAATAATAAGAAAAAGACAATCATCAGTCGCTAAAACTAACAAAAAATAAATTCTAATTAAAATACTCATATAAATTAAACATATCCATATTAAAATAAAAAATTATTGCAAATTCATTTTTTTTCTAGAATAAAAGCTGGGAATAAATTAATTCAAGATCCAATCACACAAATTATAGGGACAAAAGCTTTAATATACAACTTCTATGTTATGTTTAAAAAAAAAAAAGATAAGAACAAAAGCTAGTTTTGGAGTCAATGTTGATAGACTTAGACTACACACCCAAATCAATTATTTCATTTCTAATATTCCATTCAATAATATTTTATATTATATATAATAATCTTAATCTAATATTAAAGTTATTTTTAAAAATTATAAAAATTTGGCTTTTGGTTGGCTTTAGGTTGTAAACTTTCTATTAGTATTGGCCATGTTCAAGTTTTGAGAGATCCAAGTGGCCATAAAATATTCTTATTTGAGTTGTAACTTTGCTAATGGTTTGTGTAATGGGACAAGAATGACTAATTGCAAGAAATCATATGCAGAAATAACAATGGCAGCCACAAACATGTTGGAAAGGGAAGTGTTGTTTTTTTTTTTTTTTCCCTTAGAATCACTAAAATCAATAAATTATTTTTGAACAGTACTAAAATCAATAAATTTAGTAACAAATAAATTATGTCTGTCATTTTTCCATAACATACTAATATAAATTATTATTATTATTTTTAATGTTATTCATTCAATATCATACAAACATTATAAATTATTGAATTCACATTGGGTAAACTAATTAAGAAGGTAAAATGTTTATTTTCAAATTTTAAAGGTATTTCATATTCAAAATACGGATTTAAAATCTTTAGTTAAGAGAGGAGGGATTTTTTTAATATAAATTATTATTTTAGAGTTGAGTCGAATAATACTACAAAAGCAATAAAATATTTCATATCAAATTTTAATATAGTTATATACCTATTATTCAAATTTATAAATTTAAATAATTTCTAATAAGGGAGAAAAGAATATTATCATCCCATTTAATAATAAAATTTCTAAAATTATCATTTTTATACACATAAAAATCTCTTATCTTATATGTTGTCCATATTAGTAATGGAAAAACAAAAAATCATAAGGTGCCACGGCAAACGTTTGTCAGCTATTTTAATGAATATTTTATAATATAAATTATAATTAATTAGATATTATATGTGATAATAATACATAAAATGAAATAAAAATCTAAAATAAACAATAGTGCCATCTAATCTATGAATAAGGAAAAAAAAATACTATTACCACCTTATGAATTGTGGGGCACACCGTTATTAGATTGTAATAAGTAAAAAGATTTGGCTCACCATTAGTAAGGCTATTGTATCACAAGTTTGCCATTATATCACATTAAAAAGATTTAAAAAATGACTTGAATAAGCCAAACATAATGGCTGAAAATTTTAAATTGCATATATAATTTTATAAAATTACACATTTAAAATTTTTTTAATCTTCATAAAATCAATAAATTTTCATCCTCTTTCAATAAATACTCATCCTCTTCCAATGTATTAATATAAATTACACATACACATTATCATTTATCTACAAAAGCTAAAATTGATAATAGTATTTTAAATTTCACAAAAAAAAAAATAGTCTTTTCTTTTATGGCTCAACTAAAGTAAGTCATAATCTAAATCAGTATTCAAGTATGAAAATTTTCACACTTTAAGCTTGCGATTGATTTAGAGTGAAAATCGAAATAGAAATGATTTATTTTTTTATCCTGATCTTTGGTTAGATAAAAAGAAAAAAGAGAAAGAACTCAACCAGCTAAAAAATCATTTTCTAAAATCATCTTGCTTTAAAACTAGAATTGATATATATATATATATATATAAATTGCTATTGATTTCAATTTTGATCCTAATATAATCCAAATAGCTTCACATAATAGAATTCCAGTTTCATATTGAAGCAAACAAAAAAATAAATAATAATTCTGGTTCCAACCATCATTTTATTTCGATTTTAATTATAATTTTAAAATTTGAATCAAACAACTCTTAACTAATGGGGAAGAGTAAATAACCCAAATCAATCCCACCCGACAATTATCCATATTAAATTGATCAACGATGTTGATTTAAATTTATTGAATTAGTCAGTGTTAATTTATTTATTTTCTAGTTAAAAATAGATCAAATTCGATAAAACTAACCAAATCCAATTAATAATGACCGATATTTATCTTTATCGATTAAGATATTTATTTTTAAGCCGATATAATTTTAATTTTGATTTTCATTATATAATTCAATTAAAATAATAAAATTAACCAAATTTGGATAGAAATTTTTGAAAAAAAATGTTTTTGAAATTATATTGTACACAAATTGAAATTATATATATGCATAATGTTCCGTGTTATGAGTAGCAACTTGTAACAGAGGCATTTCATATATATATTTTTTTATATCTGAGGGAGCTACAGCTCAAACATGAAGAGAGGAACCATTCCATAAAAGGCCACATCAATTTGGTCATTGGAGAGGCACTTCTTTATAAGCAGAGCAGAGTATAAAACAGAGCAGAGAGGTGAACAAGACAAACAAGAAGAAACAAAAAATTTGTGGTCTATTGCTTTCTTTTTCTTCTCTTTCACAAAGTTTTTCCGGATCCCAGATTCGATTTATTTCTCAATTCTCGAGAAAAAAAGGTTTATTTTCCACTTTCTCTCTTTTAAACTCTTTCTTTTCCCTCGCAACCTTCCTGTATAATACAAGAAAATAAGATGAAGATGAAGAAGAAGAAGAAGAAAGATAATTCTGTTTTCATTTCTGTTTGGTTGCTGGGAAAGTTTATGAAAATGGAAACTTTTCCATTTTCGGTTTGAACCCTTTTTGTCTTTTTCGTCATTGTGCATTTGTTTCTATCAATTTGGTAGATTTTTAAGTTTCTCTACGTTGTTTTTTACAGGAAATGGAAGCTCTTTTTTCTTTCATTGCTGTTTTCTGCATTATATGAGCACATGAAATTGTTTTTTTCTGTTTACCCTTTGCTTGTATTTTCCCAGCAACCAAACAGAGAGAAAGAGAAAGTAGATTTTGATATTAAAGTTTAGAATAGTTCAAAGATTTTCCCTTTTATAGCTGTGAATCCACACTTTGTTGTCTCTGTTCTTTCCTTTTATTTCTTTTATTCAACGGTAGTGTAGTCTTGTTAATAATGAATTTTGGACTGTATTTCAATATTTTTCCTTCATTATTTCGTTTCCATTTTTATGTCAAAGAAACCTTCCAAACTAGCAGATATTCTCTTTTCTTTTCTCGGAAAATCCTTCTTCTTATGTATAATCACTTTTGTCTGATATTTGCTTAATTTCTCTTAACTTCAATCTTATTGCCAATGAAATCAATTTTTTTTATCTTGATTCTCATATTTACACCCTAGTGGGGTGGAGAGCTCTGAGATTGTAATTGGGAGTTGTTTTTTGCAGGAGAAGTGTTTGAAAAGAGAAAGTGGAAAGGAGAGAAAATGAAGAATTCTGTTTCAGAACAAAGCTTTTACATAGAAAGTGAAGAGGAAGATGAAGATAAGGAACTTAATAAAGAAGGAGAAGATGGTGGAAATCAATCAGATTCTGATGATTCTTTAATGGAGGAGAACCAGCAACAAAGCAAACCTGGTTCTTACATGACTTCTTGGCCTCAAAGTTACAGGTTTGTGCTCTGTCCTTTTTCCTCTTTTAATTCGGGCCGGATTCTCTTTTTCCACTCGAAGCTATTATGAGGCTACACCTTTGGAGAGATGTTCCTCATTTAATGGTATCAAAATATGATGATATGCTTAATAATTTCATAAGAATGCAGTGTTTCTGTATCTTCACCAGATGCTTAACCATTTATGTTCATTGATTTCACAGGCAATCAATTGATCTGTATAGCAGTGTACCTTCCCCAAGCATGATTCTGGGGACTCCGACGCTGTCAAGATTGGGGAGTTCATTTCTATCGTCTTCCTTAACAAGGAGACACACACCAGAATCATTACCTTCTGTGGTAAAACCATTGATATCAAAGGAAGAACATGATCAGTCTATACTTCCTCCAATTCCCTCGAGAAAGCCTTCGAAGCCTTCGATTCGAAAGGAAGAGAAACCTTCCCATGGACATGAACTTCCAATTTCTCGTCAAAGCTCATATGGACAAGCTGTGCTTAATGGTAAGTTTAAGATGACAAATGCATTTATTTTTCATGTTGATTACTGTTGTTGCTTAGTTAGGTATCTTAATGGTGTCAAGGTGCCTAAGAATGCTAAAGCAAATTGAGTTCTTTTAATGTGTTCTATTTAGAAATTTTTTGGGTATTAGTACATAATTAAGGAATGAAAATTATGGGTTATTACAGAACTTGTAATGCTCCTAACTACATGGTAAATTGTCAATCATTGAAAGCATGACAGTGACATTGTTTTCCATCTTAATTACGCAAGATTTTTAGCTCTTTCATTAGTTTCTAATCCAAATTATGCTCGATGTGTTATGAATAGCGGACACTTTAAACACAGTAAAACGTCTATGTTAAACATCTTTTCAATATAGACACGCATTTGATATGTGACCGGCATGTTTGGAACACGGCTCCCTGCATATCTTATTTTTTATTTTTTAAATATGAGAAGAACATGGATAAATTATGCACAGGAAACGGCGTAGTTTTAGAACACTTAGGACATTTTAGAACCTATTTTATCACAAAATTTCATTTACATGTATATTAGTAAATTAGTTAGATAATTGTGATCAATATTAATTATGAACTTTTTCTTTTTGCCATAGAAACTTTATTTTTTTTTCTTATATAATCATATTTATATATAAATAATATATATTTATCTCTCATTATATTTTTATAATTTTAAACACACACATGCATATATATTATGTCTGTATCATATGGTGTATGTGTGTATTCGTGCTTCATAGCTGTTGTGCCACAAGCTACCTTTGGATTATTACAAAATTCCAAGCCTAATCCTCTCTCAGCCTTTCCTTCCAATTGTAGGGGCCATGCAGACCAATCATGTAATATATAATATATATAAATATCCTCTCAATTTAAAGACAATCATTCTCTTGCTTCAGAATTGAGAAGTGGCTGTCTTGGATTTTAGTATGTACTTGATTAAGTTAATGTGACATTGCATGTCTCAGCAAGCTCAAATCCAAGAAATAAATTATTATTTTCCATCAATCAGTGTTTGTGTAAAACCCCATAACTTTGCTTTGAAATCTCATAGAAAATGTTTTTTTATTTATTTGCATGAATCTAATATGCAGTTCATCTGACTTATTGCCTTTGTCTTTTGCTTATTTATATCTTCTCTTATGAACATGAAGACAATCTTGCCTATTTTCCTCATGACCTGTAATCTGGCTGCTTTATTCCTATAGCACATGCTACACATGAAAAAACCAACTAAACTATAACAATGTCCATCTAATTATTTTTGTTCTTTTTTCCTCAGCAAGTAAAGGGTGTTTTTTGTGGATGCCGTATTAACACATTTTAAACAGCAATAAATATTTTTATTTTTGTTGAGATATATTTAATTTTCATTGAAATTTGTTATAGTCGCTTTTTTCAAAGTGATTAATAAGAAATTACACAGATTTTAATAAAAATAAAATATATCTCAACAAAAAATAAAATATTTATTACTGTTTAAAGGATGTCAATATGACACCCGCTAACCATTGTATTGTAATTAATCAGCTTAAATCAAATAAATTTTAACTTCTCTGAAATGGGAAGATATGATAGCTAATGTTGATGCCAATTCGACACCCGCTAACATATTCCAGTGTAATTAATCAGCTTAAATCAAATGAATTTGAACTTCTTTAAAATGGGAAAGTTTGATGACTAATGTTTTGATAATATGGTTTATGATGCAGGCATGAATGTTCTATGTGGAGTTGGGATTTTGTCCACTTCATATGCTGCCAAAGAAGGAGGCTGGCTTGGACTTTCTATATTGCTCATATTTGCGGTGCTTTCCTTTTACACTGGAATGCTCTTGCGTTACTGCTTGGATAGTGAACCTGGGCTTGAAACTTACCCTGACATTGGCCAAGCCGCATTTGGCACTATTGGTCGGATTGCCATTTCTGTAAGTCTAGTTGATATTTATAACTTTTAGGAGAAACATTTGTTCGTTGATGTCACACCCTGGAATCAAGCAGGTGTGACTGTCGTAGGATATGTAAATATAAATGAATAATAAAAATAATATCGGTAATAGTAAATAACTATGATTTTGTAACGGTAATATAAAACATAAGGGCCTACTAGATTTCAGCTTGTAATAGTGATACAAAATAATAGTACAGATCTAGGGTTAAAAGTCCATTCAAGGGTTTTATGAGGTGTCCATTGATCTTAAACTAATTTGGATCCTAGAACCATCACACCTACTTGGTTTTAAGACGTGATAGATGAATTTGGCTAACGTAGTAATTAAAAAACTTAATCATTTTCTAATCACAAAGGACAAACCTTGAGATTGTGCCAAGGTTTGCACTCGTAGTAGTAGCATCTTCTACTATTTTACAGATTTGACTAGTCATTGTTTATTGATTTTGTTTTTTTTTTGGTTGCAGATAATTCTATATGTGGAGTTATATGTAAGTACAGTTGGCCTTTTCACATTTCATTCACTTTTTTCTGCTACAACAACCAAGCATAATTATTAAATGGGTTCCACTTTAATTTTATTGGGTCCAAAAATTTGGATCTTATTTGACTGTCAAGTCACACCAGGCAAAGTACCAGAGGCTTCGAGTCATGGACCTCATGGTGCTTTGCCTCACATTCATTCTTTCTTATCTGTAGGCTGCTGTGGCTATTCATGTGTTTGCCTCATATTTTGGCCCATGTTGCCAACATCTTTATCAACATACCATTTTGACACATCTCATTCATTGTATTTTAAGTGCATATATTATCAACAAATTTTAGCTTCATCCATATAACCGACCCTAATTAACTTGGATTAGATTTAATTGAGTTAAGTTGAGTTTAAAATAAAAGAAAAATAACAACCAAGAGAGGTCATGTATCTCAATTCTTTAAATATCTCAGCATGGTGTAAATTTAGTGAAAATGGGATTTTTATTGTCTATAATGACAATAATCCAAGCAAAGGGATCCCCATATGATCATTCTTTTTGAAAACCCATCTTAATTTTACTGTGTTTATTTGATACTGGATTGATCCTATGTTCAATTTTAGCATCAACAACCTTTTGTAACATGGGGTTTACAGGTTAGTTGTTCCAGGATTTTTGAAAATCAAGTAGCTGCCTCACTACTTAGTACTGAAATGCACCTGTTATGAAAATTTCCACCTTTTGCTGGCTTGAAAACAAGCATATCTCACCCAAAAAATGACTCAACCACCGCACTTCATAATTTTTTCATACAATTAACTGTATTACAGTTAAACACTAACGCATTTTCTTCTTGTCTGGTTATTCCAATACTGAAGTTTCCTCAAGGCCTTATAAAATACTTCATTTGTACTTAGTTTACCTATTGAAATCTAATTCATGTGCAGGCTTGTTGTGTAGAGTATATAATTCTGGAGAGTGATAACTTATCCTCATTATTTCCAAATGCATATTTAAACTTGGGTGGACTAGAGTTAAATGCACACCACTTGTTTGCGCTTATGACCACCCTTGCTGTTCTTCCAACGGTTTGGCTTCGAGACCTTAGCGTGCTTAGCTACATTTCCGGTGAGCATTTTATATAGTTTGGTTCAGGTGATCTCAATTAGAATCCCTTTGATTTGCTGCAGATCACACTGTGATCTATGAAACAATCTGTTGCAACTTTGACAGGAACATTATCATAGTTCTCAAACATTCCCGTTTCTTGCAGCTGGTGGAGTTATTGCATCAGTGTTGGTAGTCATTTGCTTATTCTGGGTTGGTCTGGTTGATCAAGTTAGCATTCATAGTAAAGGGGCAGTACTGAATCTTGGAACTCTTCCTGTTGCTATTGGACTCTATGGTTATTGTTATTCAGGACATGCTGTCTTCCCAAACATATACACATCGATGGCACAACCTAACAAATACCCTTTGGTTCTCTTAACATGGTAACTTAGCATACTCAACAATCTCATTCAACCAAATTCAGTTTCAAGCTTTCTCTGTGATTCTATGAATTCATATACTGTCATCTCACTTGATTCTGCCATTCATTCAGCTTTGTTCTTTGTACTTTGATGTATGCTGGAGTTGCTGTTATGGGTTACACAATGTTTGGAGAATCAACAGCATCTCAATTCACTCTTAACATGCCCCAAGATCTAATTGCCTCGAAGATCGCTGTCTGGACTACGGTATGCTTATTGTTTTTCATGGTTTTCGTCATAAATCTCGACAGTTTTTGATTTTTCTGTCGAATCATTCTGTATGCAATGCAAACCTTTTTGCATGTTCTTCTATTGTAAATGGGCAGATTGGTCCTATCTATTTACTTCTTCTTTTTTTTTTATACTTTTGCAGGTAGTTAATCCATTTACCAAATATCCTTTTCAAGAATAACATTCAAACAATGTGAAAACCAGCCAAGTTGATTATCATATATCTGTAATATCTATTCAGATTAGTCCTTTTCTTCATTTAATATACTTTTTGCTTCAATTATTCAAGAAAGTATATGTTCTTCCTTAATTAAGAACACATATGCTTTAACAATGTCTCCAGTAGCAATGAGTCTTGAAGAGTTGATACCTTCAAACCATCTGAAGTCTCACATTTATGCTATCTGCATTAGAACAGCACTGGTGATCTCCACCTTGCTTGTCGGTCTTGCCATTCCTTTTTTTGGTTAGTCTCTCTCCATTGGAAGCTGTAATGATTTTCTTCATTTTGTAACATTCAAGTTTTAACCGTGTACTCATCAGTAAACATTTATTTTCATCTCAGGTTTGGTGATGTCATTGATAGGATCTTTACTTACAATGCTTGTAGTAAGTTTTCTTCTAGATTTCTTATGTCTAGTTTGAAGAAATTCTTGAAACATGAATGCCTTTGGCCTTGGCAAGCTTCATACTAACCTGCAATTTCTTCATTGCAGACCTTGATACTTCCTTGTGCTTGTTTTCTGAGCATCTTGAGGGGTAAAGTAACCAGATTTCAGGTATATATTTCCACTGTCTCTTTTATCTTCTCTTATTAATAAAAGATATCTTGTTAGAATTTCAAATACGAGAAGAATCCCACACATGGAAAAGAGATGAACTTATTAATAAAAGATATCTTGTTGGAATTTCAAATACGAGAAAAATCCCACACATATAAGTCGAAAGGATCTATAAATTTGATACTTTTATATTCTCTTGCTAGTCTATAAAAAAAATTATCTGAAAATAAGTAGATTCTCGGAACACAAAATATCTAAAGTTTGTTTAGCACTTATATTGAAAAGACTCAAATATGCACAAATCTCATATAGTGAGCCATGCATAAAGTCACCTTAGCATTTTTTTTAATAATGGTTTTACATTTTACTACGAGGGCCACTTTTTTTTTTAAAAAAAGATGCATATTTGGTAAAAAAAAAAAAAGTTAAATCTAATTCGAGATTTAGATAATATTTTAGGGTGGTTATATTTAAACATTTTCCATTTAAAATATTAGAATAGAAAGAAAATGCTAACATTTTTTTTTTCTTTTTGCAGGCTACATTTTGTATTATAATTATTATAGTGGGAGTCATATCATTAGCATTTGGAACTTACTCAGCCATTTCCAAGATTGTTGAGAGTTTGAGCAGCTGAAAACTTTTGTATTATGTCTCCATGGGCGAAGAGTAAATCTTGATTTTCCAGCAGACTATATTATTATTTATGTACTTCATCATCTTATATTCTCCATTTCTTTTTATTTTCTCCTTTTTTTTTTGTAATTTATTTATACTTGAAACTTTTGCATATGCAATTTGCAATTTTTGGTATGTTATTTTATAATACTTGAAAAGAAATATAAAAACTCTTTGTATTATTTATTTCCCTAATTAAAATATTTAAAAGAAAATGCCATTATTTTGATGTAACCTCTTTTGTAATTTTTTTTCTACAAATATCTCACTGTTTTTATATATTTTTAATATGCTAAATATATATTAAATATATAACTCTGAAAGTAGAATATACTATATATATATATATATATATTTTCTGAGAGTGAAATTTACTTCTAATATAATAGATATATATTGGTGTGTTTTAAATTTAAAGTTAAAAGATACATGTTTTTAAAAGAAAAAATGGATATTTTTAAATAATTTTATTTTTTAGATATTTATAAAGAAATCATATATTAAAAGGGTGTTTCTCAAAACTGGAGCTTTTCAGTTTATTGTGAATAAGTGATTTTTAGATTATAATCAGATTAAAAATAAACAGTTAAGCGTTTCTGTAAACTAGTTAATAATCAGTAATCAGTTATGTGTTTCTGTAAAATCAGCTTATAATCAGTTTTTAATTACAGAAACTGTCAAAATGACCAAACTGTCCCTGAATTTATTTATTGTATAAAAATAATTTTTTAAATGTCAATTCAAAATTTATTTTACAATTATAATAATAATAATAATAAAATTTATTTAATAATAATAATAAAAAAATTTATTTAATAATAATAATAATTTATTTAATAATAATAATAATAATGGTGTTATCAATAAATTATACAAATAAAAAACTACCATGTAAATATTACTAAATTAATTAGAATTCTAAAAATATTAATTAGAATCCTAAAAATAAAAAAATTTTGATGAAAATTAAAGTGTATAGGATGGACAAATTTGAAATATTGAAGATTAGGTAGGAATAGTATGGTCTTTTACTTGGTCAAAACTGCTTAAAAAATAAGTGCTTAAAAAAAAGTAGCAAAACTCAACTTTTAAAAAACTGATTAAAATCATATTATAATCTACTATTTAAGTTTTCAGAAACACTTAAATAAACAAATTATAATATAAAAACTGTTTATAATCAATTTTGACCAGCTTTTAAGTTTTGAGAAACACCCTCTAAATCTAATCATTAACACTACTAAAGGAGATTAATTAAGAAAAGAAAGGAAAAATCAATTTCAAATGAAATATTATTTTCCAGCCGTCTACTATAAAAATTACAAAAATAAATTAAACTCATAAAATGACAAATTTCCCTTTAAGTTTACAGAAACAAGAAGTGAAATTATATGACTTGAGATACTGCTAAGCCAGTTAAATAAAAAGAACTAGTAAATGCATAAAGCTTTTGGGTCTGTACAAGAATGCATTTTAATCACAAACAAATAAAATCTATTCCCTTTTGGGGTCAAATTACAATGTTAAGTATCTGCTTTTATGTCATGACAAAAGGAGAAAATTCTCATGATTATGGTGAAGCCACCAAATTCTAGCCAAGAAAAGGAAGAAGTCCTTCATTCTTCATGAAATATGCAGCAATTGCCAGTACAATTATGAATAGAATGATCCACAAGCTTAATCCTCCCCCTCCTGCAAATGAAAAGAAGAAGATATGAAATGTGAGGTAAAATGCAGAAAGTCCTAAATCGTTTCCTGATATGTTTTCTCGAATTGATCCTCTACAACTACCCATCTCTGTTTATGTTTCGAAATCCACCTTCCCAACTTCTTGGAGCCAAAAGCTTAGAACTTTTGGGAAGAGACACTAATGGCATGCTTCTTTTTTTTTTAATGGAAGAGAAGTTATCTTGTGCGTGATCGAACTATGGAACTACGGCTCAACCTGGGGGGCCATGTCCCTTTTGCCCAGCAGTAGCTCTGCCCCCAGTTCCAACCTTATGTTGATGCTATGAAATCACTATTGAGTTTATTTAATTACAAATGAAATAAGCAAGTTTTTATTAGATAGCACAGAGTGATAATTGATCCCTGAAAACTAAGAAAACACAGTTTAGCAGTGATCATTTTCACCATTATTTGAGAAGAATACATTGTGATGGGACTCTATCATAATAGCCCAAAGTAGGTTTTAAACTGTTAGTAGGTTAGCAAGTCTACCCAATCATTGCAGGTTAAAGCCAATCAATGGCAGGCACGAGCATTTAACAAAAAATCCAAATTTGGAAGCACATACCACTTTTCTTGTCCTCAACTAGTGTCACCCTTGCGCTCGAGTCCATTGATGCAGATAACAATGCCCTGCATTCAAATGCCACATTTTTTCAAAAAACAGGGGGAAGATAAGAGAAAAGAAACCATATATTTCACTAACGAATACAACTCCTATAAGGCAACCAACCCAACTTAAAGTCTAATTTAATGTGGGCTATCATGCAACCATGTTAAACTTCTGACCTTGAATCATGGGAGAACGCCAATGTTGTTACCATGCCAAGATGAGCTTTCCTAACCACCATTTGAACCCGCCTGCTTCTTGAATTTACAAGTATCACGTCTCCTTGAATAGTACCTCTGTACGTCGATCACGAAAGAAGGAATAAGTTTTTATCATGAAGGTGCTTGCTAAATGAGCTCAAGCACCTTGCAAATAACAAGGTGGAGATCAAGTACATTGCAAGGAATTTTCCATCAGGGGAAACATTGAAAGAAGAAACTGGATCACGAGTTATATGCTTTGAGCTTATCCTATTCCATGAGCTTGTGTCCCATGTCAAAATACTTCCACCTTTGCCTATGCAAAACAGTGTTTATGATAATTAGTTTGTAGAACAGCCATGTCAAAAGGCAAACTTGTCCAACCATTTTGGAGGATAAAAATGGCTTCAAGTTCTAAAAAACTAACCTGTTATTGCAGCAATGTAAAGAACCTGAGTCTTTTCACTGCTTTCAGAAAATCTGCAAGAGGCAAAAACCTCATCCTGGAGGTAACAACATTTCAGCTAGCTTAATACTCATCTGATATATAATTAACTAGATTGGCTGGGAAAAAAAAAGCTCTGAGAATTTGTCCAAGGATGGAAATTATAATATAGAGCCATTTGTTTGATCTGCAATAATATAAGATAAACTAATTCATCAAACCGCCAGGATACAATTCACTAAGACCGCACATCAAGAAGCAAAAATCCATTCTTGATGTGCACGCACAATCAAAGAAGTCATACTTCCGTGATGAAACATCTACTTAGCTCAAGAAATTATGACTTGTTGCTTACAGTTTCCTTTGATAAAGAAGTAACTACTGTTGAAGAAGTCAAATCCCAAACCCTAGCAGGGCCACGACCTCCCAAGGAAACAAGAAATTTCCCATCAGGACTGCCATAAAATTAAGTTATATCAGTATAATTAGATTTCAAACTCTTCCAGCTCAGGAACTAAAGATTCAACTTCTCCATCCACTGTTGCAATACCTGAAACACAAGTCCTTTAATGAAGGATGAGCTTCAGCCTCGTTGAGAATAATTTCCATGCTTGGCCACTTGAAAACCCTCAAATTTCCATCCTGTATAGCATTAAATCAGATCATCATACAGCATGCTATCTCTGAAAACTATTCCCTTGTAGAATCATTGTACTTAAGAATAAAGCTGAACCTAAAAAAGGCAGAAGAAGAATAAGAAGAAGATAATAACGTTTAATGAGTTTGGTTAGAATGATGAACTAGTACTTTAACTGAGAGGTGAGGGTCCAAAAGAATCATCAATTCACCATGGAAGGTGGAAATATATTTAAACCTAGCAAAACATATGTATGAGTGTATTATCCAACACTCAATGTGACAAGAAGGAAACAAAGAGAAGAACATGAAAAGGAGTTCCATTTCTCAAGCCTTTCAGCTAGACATTCTGTAATGAATCCAATTGAACCGTACAAGGCCAACAACCAAAGCTATTTGTTTTTGCAGCTACATTTTTCTCTTTTTTCATTTCCTTCTTAAATAACAAAATCAAAAACTCAATTCAGTCAAATTGCCTTTTACTCTAAAGTTTTTAAAGAGCAAAATAAAGGGTGTGCCAGGTTTTCTTCTTTACCTTACACTTTGAATTTGCAAGGAAATGTAGCTCCTCACATGTGAGCGTAACATGTAAACTTTTGGATCTAATCAATAGAAAGCATCAAATACTGTGTTGCCTTGAACCTTAGTCCCCCCTTTTTTCATCATCAACTTCCTTTTGTAACACATATATGATGACTCCATATACTTAAATAGTTTTCAGTTTCAGTTTTCAATAGATATTAGAAAAGAAAACTTTTATCCTAGAAACTAAACAGGATGAAAGAATAACTCAGCAGTTCCACATCTTATGCCTTTGTGATTAGTTCTAGATAACTTGCACAATCCCTCATAAATGACCACTTCTTTTTAGAAATACTATAAAAACATGAAGGGAATGTTAGTCTTCTATGTCTTCCTTATTTTAATAATGCTAAGGACATAAAGCAGATCCTCAAAATTTAAAGAAGATTTGTGGAATTTCTACCTCACCACCAGCAGCAAATACAGTCCTATCACTGTTAAAGGCCAATGCTAACTGCTGCCCGACGTCTTCTAATTGGGTGAGTACTTTTTCTGACTCTTTTACGCCCAAATTGTGGGTACTGTCGTCTTCAACCCAGTCAAAATACCTGGGCACAATTGAACATACTAATAAATAAATAAGCCCCTAATAATTTCAAATAAATTAACTAGAAGCAAAGATCACATACGGATAAAAATTCAGTCACTTTGCAGAATAAAGTGGAGCATAAAACTTAATATGTCATCGAGTGCATTTTCAATATAATTCTCAAGTTTTCCATTAAATTTCACTCTAAACTTCTTGGCTATGAGCTAGCATTCTTATCATTGATGTGTCTCCACCTTGCTATCATCCATTTTAAATTATACTTAATCAACTTAATTCCCCAACAATTCACTCGTGCAAAAGTGGTATTGTTTACCTTAGCCGCCCTAGCTCATAGTTTTTCACCTAAAATTCTCATTTGTTTCTCCAGGAAATTAAAACTAAAGGATATAAGCAGTAGAAAAGGCATGGTTTGGTAGAACTAACTAACTTTACAAAGTATAAATGGAGGTCACAGAAGGTATGAATATGATACAGAACAAATAATATAAAAATTTGAAGAAACGAGATGTTTCAAAACATAACCTTTTAGACATGGCACCAGTGCAGGCATAAAAAACAGAAAAATGTAAATTCATAATCATAAATTTATCCAATAAAAATCATGGGTTGAATGGGAGAAAAAAAAAAGGAACAGACTACAAGATATCGGACTTTATGCATTCAAGTTCATTTTCCCACTCTCTATAATACAAGGTTTGTTGTGCTTGTCCTCCCTCCACAAAAGGAATAATCTATAGAATATCTGCCAAAAGTTTTAGCGGCAAGAAGAGAAAAAAAAAAGGTAAATAAAATACCGGCAGCTTTTTGGCATTGCACAAATCAATCCATCCCCACCAGGGTGAACAACCATTCTATAAGGCAAATCAGAACCAAGTCCAAGCTTAGCTATCTGAAGCAGAAGAGAACAACAGCATACAACAAAAATGTCATCTCAAATAAGAGATTGAAACAGTTGAATTAAATGGCTAGTAAGATACTCTACAAGAAGTCAACAAAAAAATGCCTATTAAAAGATCTTGCTGAACATAAAGCCTGTAAACTAACATCTAATAATACATGCCTGATACCACGAGATATGAAAGCAAAAGCATACTAGAAAACAATACATACATATACAAAAAAGGGAAGTTGAAAGCCACATAGTTTTGCCAGATTCTGCAACATAAAGGTAATAATGAATGAAAATGCAAACAATCTATAACATCATTTGATTGATCTACTCTAATTGATTAAGAGATAAAAAATTCGCAGCAAAGCAATAACCAATAGAATTTGCAAAGTAATTATCATTCAAAAACCTAAAAATCTTTGCTTACATGCTATAATAAACAAGTATTACTAAAGCTACAAGAATTCTCAATACCCACAAATAGCTCAATTAAAAGAGCAAGCTATGAGCATCAAGTCTCAATCTTTAAGACACGATTCAAAATTTCAAACACGAAAATGGATCCCATTTCTTAAAAATTTCAACATACAGGCTGTGCAGAGAGAGTATTGCAGACGAAATCGAAATGGGCAAGAACAATAGCATTGGGGATGCCACTGCGGCCTTCACCACCACCTCCGGCCAGAGCAACATAGTATTGGTCAGCAATCTCCGGCTGAGCTGATGCGGATTCCTTATCAGAATCTTCTTCGTTTTTGTGATGACCTTGAGATTGGAGCTTGGATCTCACTTCTTTGTAAGGAACCCAAGTAGCAGAGTAGAAAGGAACACCGTATTTTTGCAAGCTGGGAGGGTCTGGCTTCTTGCCCTTCGCCATTGATGAGTTCACACAGACAGTGTCTTAGGAGTTAAAAAACCGCTGACTAGCAAATAGATCAGCCGTCGGGCCGGGCTTCAAGATTGAAAAATGTCAAATTTTTTAAAGAGGAAATTATATAAAATAGTATTTTTCTCTTTAAATTTATATTTTTACTGTGAATTTTCTTTTTATACATATATAATTTATTGATTTTACTTTTTTACGGCATTTCATTTTTTCCTTTTCTTTTACACGTTACAAAAATCTCCTAATTCTTAGGCCATATATTTTGTTACATGTATCTAGAGAGGACCAAGTTTAAATTTGCTACGAGGAAAATTTACTAGGAATGGGTGAATAGGTTGAATTGGTTATCATTTAAATAAATATTTTAAATTGAATTAAAATAATAATTTAATTTAATCATTAACATATATATTAAATTAATTGATTTATAAGTAAATTAGAATATGTATTTTTCTTTTACATTAATGTTTAAATTCATAAAAAAATGATATTCAAATAATATAATAATAATAATAATAATCAATTAAATATTTTAAGTATATCTTAAACATATAAAAAATATACGTATATATACATCACTTTAAGAGGAGATATTTTTAGTTTTTTTTTCTTTTTTAATTTTGCACTCTATATACAATATTAGTTGCAAATTCTTAAAATATATTTTTTGTATATCTTTTTTTTTAATAAATATATATCATCAACTATTACTTTTTATTCTCTAAAATAACTAAATATTTTAAGTATGCCTTAAATATACCAAAAAATAATATACTTAACATGTCCAATTTGTAGGAGTTGGTATTTTTTTTATTTTTTAGGTTTGCACTATATATATATATATATAATATTAATATTAGTTACATATACCTAAAATATATTTTTTATAAATCATTTTTAGTATACCATTAACAATTGCTATTTGGGTTGTTATATTTTATCATATTTTTATTTTTGTTTTATGAAAATATTTTTATTTGAGTTTTATAATTTAGTTGTTTTTTAATTGATTTTGATATATATTTAGTATATTTTATGATATATGCTAATTTTTTAGTATATTGTTATATCCATAAATCAATTGAAAAATATATCAAACATAATAAACTCAGCATATATTATTTCTCACGTTTAACTTTATTTTCATATAAATTATAAAATATATCAAATATATACCCAACAAATATCAAATTTCTTATTTTTAGGATTGCCTTTATTGCATATCTAAAATTTGAAAAATAGTTATAAAATATATTAAATATATATTCAACATATACTATTTTTTCTGGTATATCTAAAATATACTAAACATATATTAAACTTATACCAGTTTAAAATTGATTTACTTTTAGAGGGGTATTATTAATATATTATAGGTATATATAAGTTATACCAATAACATATCATACATGTACAAACACTTTGTTATCAGGTTAGAATTTGTTCAAAAAAAGTTAACGTTTTATTTTTTATTTATTTTTATTAATTTTGGCTCTCCAAATTAATTTTTTTATACCATTGCTTGACAAAATAAGAAAATTTCAAAAAAAAAAAAAATTAGAAGTTCGTTGAAGTTGGATAGGTAAGTCTGAGCATTAACTGCCATTCATGAGGAATATTAAAAAGTTATTAACAGCATCATGAATTATTATAAATTTGCAAACTAATTTTGCAACAGAGATTAGAACGTATTTTTGTAAACTTTTACAGTAAAGATCGTAATTTCATAACTTGTTGTATAAAATCGTAATTTTGAAATTATTTTTGTTTTTTAGTTATATTTGTAATTTTTTTCTTTTTGGGCTTTTGACAAAAAAAATATAAAAATAATTAAAAATATTTTCAAATATACTATGTTTATGATATATTTATCAAAAATATTATAATTTATAAAATATTTATCAAAATATCATATTTTTATTAATTTACAGAGAGTTTACAATTAGTTTATAATTAATTTATAATAGATTTATAAATTTCATACAGTTTGTAACGAGTTTATTATGAGTTTATAATAAAATAATTAAAATATCTCTGATAAAAAAAAGTAAAATTTTTTTAAAATATGGCAGAGGGCATTATTTTTTCTTTAAAATTTGATCCATAACCAAGTCTATTAGCAAATAAATTTGAACTTGGGCAGATTTTGATTCTTCATTCGGAAGAAAATTAGCAGGCAACTTTAAAAAATTTTGGTTTCTTCCGAGCTAAATTTAGCCGTGGCAAGGTCTATTAGCAAATAAAGTGAGTCTTCAATCTCAATCTCTAGTCTCTATGCATATGGTGGTTAGATAATGTCTACTCTCTCCCTCTCTCTCAACACCTCGTTTCTCTTTCTTGTGTGTGGTTCTTTCTCTTACTTATTGCTCTAGATCTAGAGTGACCATTATCGGTCTTTTAGCCGGCGACAATCCGAAATAAACCACTATATTATAGTTTTTTCTTTCCCTCTTACATCTATAGTAGTATTTCTATAATAATTTGTAGTTTGGACAATATTGCTTTATGATCTAATCCTAACATGGCTCTTTTTATCATGCTACCTAAAAATTCTGCTAATTTAGCATGTTTTTGTAGCATCAAAGAAGTATAAGTAAAGCAATCGACTATAACTCTTTTTTCCTGTTTGGTTACGCTTAGATTTATGACCACGACTGTGAGCATTTTTAGTGATTTTTCTCTTTTGGCTAATTTCTTTTGGGTTTTGTGAGTTTATAAAAAATTAGAGAAATATTTTAAAAATATTTAATTCTTCACTAAATCAATTATTTTTTTAAAAAATATTTCTGCCATCGCTATAATTAATATTTTTAGTTCAATTTTCATCTTTTTTTTAAATTCACTATTAAATAAAAATTAATATTTTAAATGATTTTTCATCATATAAAAATCATAATTTTTTATAAAGAAAAAAAAATTTAATTTTAATTATATAAAATAAATAACACTCAAAAATAATAAAAATAGTAAAATATATAAAAATAGTTAAATTTATTTTTAAATAAAATTTTCGTATTATATATATATATATATATAAAGTAACACACAATTTTATTATATAGACGTTCTATATACGTTTTGTAGATATTGTATATATGTTATGTATTTATTATATAATACGTTTTGTAGACTCTTATAAAAATACGACATTAAATTTTTTTTAAAATAAAATAATATAGAAAAAAATTAAAAAAAAAATAAAACTAGAAAAAAAAAAAACCAAAAATTACCGTCAAAAGTTAATTTTGAAACAAAATCTGTGTGTTTTCATACAATTGAAGACAAATATTTGGGCCCGGTATTTTTGAAATGTAAACTTTAACAAAGGGTAGAGGATTTAGCCTGTGTTTGTTTGCATATCTTTCCAAGACTTTGCTGTTAAACCTTATTGTTCGCCATATACCTGAGTATTTATAGCCTTTTATCATATGATGATTACTTTGTTTTAGATCCAAAGTTTTTAGATTTTTTGGAAAGCTTTCTTGCCTTTTGTACTCTTTTGATTCTTGGCATTTCAAGCCAATATGTATTTCCTCTTTATTTTTAATGATATTAAACTTTTTATGATAAAAAAAACTCTATACGTATGGTTTTATTAAAAAATACTATCTCTTTCTTACTAAAATTGTGGCTTTTTAACTTATTCACAACTATTAAAATAATTATTTTATTTTTTTAATTTTATAAAAGATTATTTTAGACAAACTGAAATATCTTTCATCAACTTATTAATATTAGGATTACTATTATATTACCACTTTATTAATTAACTCGATAATAATAAGAGCATAATTAAAAAATAAATTAATTTTTATTAATTTTATAAAGTGGCAATTTAATTGAAATAATTTTATTTTTGTACAATAGTAAAGTAAATCAAGTGATCATATACTAAATAATAATTCTATTATGGCATTTACATGTATTTTTTTCTTTGACAAAAATCTCTATGCATATGGTAAATACTAGTTATTTTTGTACGTGAATTTATTACATTTTTTTATTAAAAATTTATTATATTTAATATATAACTATTTTTCTTTTTATAAGCAATTACGGATTATGAACTTTTTATCATAATTTCTTTTAATATAAAAATATAATAAACACATTGTAGTTAGTTATTGAATTAATCAATAATTCCAATGCCGCAATGCAAATAAGTTGAGTTGTATATACGAGATATTAATTAGTATGGTGTATATTTTTTCTAATGTAAAATAATTTTTCATTAATAGATTAGAAGATCTATCGTAAGTTATAAATAAAATTATATAATTTTAAAGTATAAGTTTTATAAAATTACTCAATATTTTTAAACTTTTTTTATGTAAATAATAAATAATGATAACATATCTCAGATAATTTGACTAGTGAAATATTAATTCTATTTGTTATATGCGAGAAAAAAAATTAAATTATTTATCATATGAGACGATATTTTCATTTAAAAATAATAAATTTTTATTTAAAGAGGACATATAATTTTCAAAGAAGGAAAGATAATATTTTATAATAAAAATTTAAATTGTATTATTTTTATTCAAAAGATAAAATTTTAAAAAACTAATGACAGCCACACTTTAAAAAAAAGAGAAAAAACATATAAAATTCTTAAGAAAATGAAGGCAACTTAATTTAACTTAATTTAATTTTAAAATTAATTAAAATTGACTAACATTTTTTTTCATTTTTATTATCATTATAACTTTATTATAGTAAATCAATTATATAAATAGATATACATTTATCAATAAGTTCATCATGAATCTATTATTTAAAATAATATATATTTATTATTAAATTATATATTAGTGCATTATTTATTAATTATTATTTTTAAGTTAAAACTTATTAAAAATTGACAATTAATATTTTAAACTTATAATTTTTATATCTTATGATATTACTTATTTTATTATTCTCGATTCATAATCGGGTTTGATTATGCCTAGTAGAGGCTTGAGGCAAGGCGACCCATTCTCGCCATATATGTTTTTCTTATGTACGAAAGGATTAACGAGTTTACTTAGGGAAGCAGGGGATAAAGGTCTTCTTTATGGTATTCGCATTTATTCTTGGTACTCTAACCATTTCACATCTTATGTTTGCTGATGATTGTATAATATTTATGAGGGCAAAATTAGAAGAAGCTAAGGTGCTATCTGATATTTTATATCAGTATGAAACTCTCTCGAGTCAAAAAATTAGCTTTTATAAATCTAAAATTCCCTTTAGTCCACCGGTGGTAAGTAATGCTAGGGACAATATAACTTCCTTTCTTGAAGTTAAACAAGTGGAGCATCATTCTCTGCATTTGGGGTTGTCAACGGCTGTAGGAAGACATAAGAAGAGAGTTTTTAGGGTGCTTAAGGATCACTTATGGGCTAGATTACAGGGCTGGAAGGAAAAGTATTTGTCTTGGGCAAGGAGGGAATTGCTCATTAAGGCAGTAGCTCAGGCTATTCCTTCGTATGCGATGCAATGCTTCTTGTTACCTATCACTTTATGTGATGAATTTAAATCCATGATATGTAACTATTGGTAGGGACAAAGGTCTCAAGAGAGGAAGATGCACATGTGTAGTTGGGCAAAGTTATGTAAAGCAAAAGAAGAAGGGGGTTTAGGCTTCCGAGATTTTAAATCTTTTAATAGAGCTTTGTTAGCCAAACAAGGGTGTCGGTTAGCCATTAACCCAAGCTCTCAGGTGGCAAGAATTCTTAAAGCTAAATACCACCCTCAATATGATTTTCTTCAAGCTAATGTAGGCAATAACCCGAGTTATACTTAGAGAAGCATCATGGCTAGGAAGGAATTGCTAGTTTATAGGACTAGATGGTAGATAAGGGATGGGTCTTTTGTGGAGCTATAGAATGATCGATGGATTCCATAACCGACTTATTTCAAACTGAACACCCCCTGTCGTATACTTCCAGTGGATGCTACAGTTGCTAAACTGATCAATGATAGTAGTAAAACCTGGAATTGGAAGCTAATGTCATCCATTTTCTACACAGTTGATTTGGATCGAATTGCAAAGATTCTGTTGAGTTTGAATATAAGTGTTGATTCAATAGTTTGGCATTATCATAAAACAGGGGAGTATGTTGTTAAGAGTGGGTATCGATTGGCATTAAATTCGGCGAATAACTCAAATAATCTGGGCTCCTCATCTAGTGGAACTGAGTCGTGCTTTTGGAAAAAATTCTGAAAAATTATGGTGTTACCAAAGATTGTTAATCTTTTATGGAGAGCAATCCTTGATGTTCTCCCCCACGAAAATGATAATAAGTCGAAGAGTTAGTGTGGAGAACATGTCTTGTTTGTTCTGTAATGAGCTAGAATCGACTCTCCATTTGTTTTGAGATTGTGCTCTAGCAAAGGAGGTTTGGGTTAGGGGTAATCTGTCCCACGTGAGTTCAGTGGAAGGGTACTCAGTTAAGCATTGAGTAATGAATTTACTTTCTAGTTGTTCTATGGAAGACATGAGAAAGGTGAGTGTTCTCTGTTTCTATATCTGGTATGCTTGTAACAAAAGATCATACAAAAATATTAATAGCTCTGCTATACAAATTGTACTTAAAGCTGCTTCTTTATCCTTTGAGGGGCTGAGTTGGAATGGAAGTGGAGGAGATGCAAATAATGTGAAAGGGATTAGGGGCATTAGAGGGAGTCAAGTTTAGGGTATGGAGCAACTTGGTGAAGTGGATACTCCTCAACTAATTAGATGAAGACCGCTTGCAAATGGGATTATAAAAGTTAATTGTGATGCTGGTATGGTTGGGAAAAATATAGTGGGGATCGGTTGTATTTTTCGTGATACATCCAGTCTAGTTATGGCTTGTGCAAATAAATTAATGGTTGGTAATGTTGATCCACTTATAGCAGAAGCTTGGGCGATCAATTTTGCACTTCAGTTGGCAAAAGACCTTTGTTTTTTGTTGCTCGAAGTTGAATCAGATTGTAAGTTCTTTATTGATAAGTTAGCAGGAGTGAAGCTGAGGAATGAGTTTGGCATTGTTCTTAAGGATTACCTTGTCTCTAGTGGAAACTTTACTTACTGTAGGTGGATTTTTACTCCAAGAAGTAACAATGAAGCTGCACATATTCTTACTCAATCATCATCGTCTTAGTCTGACACAGCACGAGTAGAGAAAGTTCCTCATTGTCATTCTCATTTATTTGCTAATGTAGCATCTACTTTCTTATATTGAATGAAATTGCATTTCTCTTAAAAAAAAGTACCATAAAACAAAAATTTATAAATTTTCCTAATTTATTTTTTAATAATCATCAATAAATTACCTTTTTTAAAAAAATCAACTTGCAAGCTTTTTTAGCATGAGAATTTCAAAAAAGGAAAACAATTACAAAAACTTTCAAAATGATAATATATTCCATATTCGAATATGCCATAATAGCTCTCACGCACGTAATAACCGTTCATCACCGCCAATTCTCCATCGAACGGTCTAAATTTCCCCTCCCTTTTTTAAAATATAAATATAAAAAGAACAAATAATAATAATCAAAATAATAATAATAATAACAATAAGCCGATAAGTGGTTTTGTGAAGTTGAATGTTGATGATTTCTATTTGAAGTCTTTAGTGTTGGGAGGAGTTTTGTTGCGTGATGAACATGATAATTTTATTATTGATAAATATTTTATTTTGCAGGCAACAAGTTCCTTTAATGCTGAGATTCAAATCTTATTTTATAGTTTTCAATGGATTTTTTTATTGGGTTATAAGCAGATTATTGCTGAAGCTGATTTTATGCAGGTAGTTAATTTTGCTTCTCATCATGGCCCCGTGCCATCCTCATTAGCTTAGCTTATTTCTCTTTTTGATTCTGTTTCTATTGTTTATACTTATAGGGAGAGTAATCTAGCAGCTTATTATTTAACTTATTATAGTCATGTCAATAGAGTATTTAGAATTTTTAAAAATTTCAATTTATTGCTTAAATTTATTAAGGGTTTTGTATTGACAGATAATATTTTTTCTCATTTGAAGTATTAATAAAAAATGTCTCTGGTACCGTCCACCTTTATTAAAAAAAATATTATTATTATCATTAAAAGGCAGTGACCATTTCAAAAAATCTCCTTCCTCCGTGTTGCTCTGTAAATTCTTCTATCTTCTTCCAAATCTGTTCTTAAATTTTCCCTATATTTTCGATTTTTTCCTAAGTAATTTGATTTTTTTCATAGGATTTTGATTTTGTAATAATAAACAAAAATTTGAAGCTATTCTTATTCTTTCTCGATTGATACGACACCGTTTTTGTCAACCTTCTGCAAATGTTGTATCTTTCTCAAGGATTTATCTGGATTTTTCAAAATTTATTTATTTATTTTTAATTTTTAATTGTTTGTTTATTACATTTACTGATTTTTTTTTGTTTTTTGTTTAGAGCTTAAGTTTTGATTTATTTCGTGCTTTCGACGAGTTGATGTGGTGATTGGTGTAAAAAGGTATTGAATCTTTCTACGCAATTTTGTGATTTGTTGGTTTGATTTTTGATGATTTGTTTCTAGTCGCTGTTTGGCTGCTGAGAAAACGCTGTAAAATTAGAGAAAATACATTAGTTTCCTTTATTTCTGCCTTGGAATTGTGTTTTTGTTTATTTTATTCGGTGTTAAAAAACTATTCAGGTGAATTTTTTGGTGGGAGGAGAAAAGTTAGGTTTATATCAATTTGGGAATTTATCGAATTCTGCTAATTTGATTTTGAAGTTTGTGGAATATATATTTTCATGGAATCAAATGGAAATTTAGTGTAATAATTTATTTGGTATTAATTGTATTCTGTTGATTTTCATTTTTCATTTTTTTGGGAGTAATGCAGTTTCAGAGATGGTCACTGGGAGCAACATAGATATGCTACTGAGCCTAGATGATCATCTGCAAGAGTCCAATGGTAATTTAGAAGAGAGATTGCAGAGTGAGATAGAATTGATATTGCAAGCGCAACGAAATCAGCATTTAATCAATAGAGAAAGAGATTTTAATATATTTAGGAGTGGCAGTGCTCCACCAACTGTTCAGGGATCTTTAACTGCTGTGGGTAGTCTTTTTAGGAACCCAAATTTTAGTGATAGTGGTAGCATTAGTAATAATAGCAGAGACAATAATAATGCAGTCTTGACTGATGATGAGATTCGGTCACATCCTGCTTATCTTTCATATTATTATTCTCATGATAATATAAATCCTAGACTATCTCCACCATTGCTGTCGAAAGAGGATTGGCGTGTTGCCCAAAGATTTCAGGCAACTGGGTCTTTGCTTGGAGGTTTGGGGGAGTTGAATAAGAGGATGGTTGATGAGGGTGATGGTTCATCTCTTTTTTCAATGCAGCCAGGGCTTTCTGTACAGAAGCTTGAAAATGATTTAATGGAACTAAGAAATGCCAGTAGAAATAATTTTTCTATGCAGAACTCAGCAGAGTGGCTTAATAGGGGCTCAGGTGATTTAACTGGGATGCAGAGTGCTGGGCTTGGTGCGAGGAGGAAAAGTTTTGCTGACATTCTTCAGGTAACATTTATTGTTGCTTGTTCATTAACTGCTCAGATATTTAATGGTGTAAGTTGGTTGGATTTTTTTTTCAACTGTTTGTTGTGATGATTCTTTTTTAATGTATTTGTTGTCACTACATTTGTATAGTAGTATCCTTTTTTACAGGTTCGAATCTTGATAATATTTTTTAAAAATTTTTGTGCAATTACAAACTTCAAATATTATTTGGCTTATTTTTGTTGGAGGATGGATAGGATTTTGTTGTTCCAAGAATGTGCTGTACACTGCTTGTTTTTGTATTGAAGTCCACTTTGTGAAATAGACTTCAACCAGATTCTTGGAGGATTATATTTAAAATTTTAAACTTCTATGCTCTCTTTCCTCTGGGAGGCTACTATAGGGTTTAGGTGTTTCTTGTTGTGTTGTCTCTGTCGCTGTGTGTGTGTGTGTATACAAACACACACCCTACTTCTTTCTTCTTTAACATGCCTAATGTGCTTATCTCTTTCTGCAGTTTGCAATAATTACATGCCATTAATAAGAACCCTAAGAAAAAGTAAAAAACTGGTTGTGTACTCCATATTGTATTTCTTTTCTTTTCCTTACAAGTTCCCTTTATTTTCTCTTGCATCTATAGCCAAACACACTTTAAAAATCAGAATTGAACATCCTCATGTAATTACACATCCTCCTATAGTGTTAGCGGTTACATATTTTGCTTCAGATTTTTGTTCTAATGATCTCGCTAAAGAAGCTATTTTGATTTTAGAATCAGGTTGGCCAATCTAGTATAATCTTGTTTCTAGTCTCTATCGCTCCTAAACGCAGCCATGATCCACTCACTATACGATTTCTTAATTTTATGAAAAGATTTGCCATCGAACTACGATTCAAAGAAACAAGAACCCATTTTACTAATTCATGATCTGGCATGTACAGAATTAAAACTTTTCTCTTATCTACGAGAATTTCTCGTTCCCCCCATTCCTCTATTAGCGGCAGGCTTACTTCTCTATGGAATTGTGAGGTGGATGAACTCAGCTTGCCAGGAAGAAAGAAGGCATGCAGTTTTGAGCTCAATATATACGAGTGTTATTCCGTGAAATAACTCGAATTTCAAATCATTCACTTGCTTTAACTACTTATGCTATGGATTTCCAGCTGGAAAGCCCCTTCCAAAATCTCTTAATTCTTGAGTTGCTGTCTAGTCTCTATCTGATAGAAAAGTTATATAGTGAACTTATATTGAGGGAAAATCATTGGAGCCACTATTCAATCTGAATTGCAGATATTATATGCAAGTGACCATATTGGAGAGTTTTGATCAATTCAGAAGATTATTTGATACTCTGAATTTCATGTGTCCAATCAAGTAATGGGCCATATGACATTTATAGAATTCATCAACATCCTTTTTATCATTATGCTTTAGTTACTTGAGTGTTGCACATAGTATAAAAATATAATCTGATTTAATTGGACATGAACATTAACAGAGTATTAGATGCTTTATTCTTCCTTTTCTGTGATGTTAGACAGTTGACAATATAATTGGGTTTGCAGGAAGGACTTGATAGACCTTCTCCTTTATCAGGCCATCTATCACGCCCAGCCAGTCATAATGCTTTTGTTGATCTTGTGGGCACAACTGAGGCACCTGATCTGCGTCAAGCTGGGTTATGTGTTGGATTGGAGTCTTTAGAGTGCTTGCGTTCTGGATTAGCTTCCCCCAGCTTGGTAGGGCTTCAAGGCCATGGAACAAATCTTTCTCATTCTTTTGCACCATTGCCTAGAAGTACAGCACCTGAATTATCTGGGAGGTCTCCTAGTCCTTGTCTTCCTTCTGTGGGGAGCAGAGTTGGCCCTCTTGAGAAAAAGAATATCATGGGCTCTACTCTTGGCGTGACTGAGCTTGGTGAGATTGCAGCTACATTATCTGGTTTAAACCTATCAAACATTAGGCACACTGAGCAAGATAGGCATATAGATCTGGATAACCAGCAAGATTTATTTTTTAATGCATCCAGTGGTCATAACCATTTGCAGCAGCAATTCATAGACAAATCTAATCCAGAGAATCTCTCATTTTCCGCCAACTATATTGATGTAGCAAGGAAAAATGGGGTCATGCCAAACCTCAACACTTCTAACTTTAATTCTATTGGGGAAGTTAATTTTCCCAAAAGAACTTCTTCTTTTGCTAATCTTCACTCGAAAGCAGATTTTTCTGGCCATGTAGCCGGTTCCTACCCTATCAACCAGAAGTTGGATTCAATGCTCAAGAACCATCTTGATGCAGGTTAATTATGTCTCTTTTTGGAAGCTTTGCTGAAAAAAAAATATTGCCAGTGTTCTTTTGTCTCTTGTTTGACATCTCTTTTGCTTCAGGTTCAGCTATAGGTGGTAGTGGAATTGGACATAGTTTGAATAGAGCAGGAAATCAAGCAGGGCTTGATCTTCATTCTCCAGTTATGGACTCACATTATGTTCAATACTTGCGACGAACTTCTGATTATGCAACTCGCACAAATGGTCCTCTGATTAGAAACTTTGGCACTTCTCATGGAGACCTGGATGAGATTCAAAAAGCATATCTTGAAGCATTACTTGCTCAACATAACCAACAATATGAGGCTGCACTACTTAAGTCTGGCAGTATGAATCAGGTGTACCCTAGGAATTCATCATATGGACTTGGCATGCCATATGTTGGGAATTCAGTGGCAAACTCTGTACTATCTTCTGCTGGATCTGGAGGTTTTAAGAATGAGCGAGTTACTCAATTTAATTCTATGTTGAGAAATTCAATAGGAGGATCCATTGGATCGTGGCAATCTGATGCTGGTAGCAACGTGGAAAGAAGATATGTGTCATCCTTATTAGATGAGTTCAAGAACAACAAGACAAGGTCTTTTGAGCTCTCAGACATTGTTGATCATGTTGTTGAATTCAGGTAACATCAAGTACTTGTGTAAGTGTTTGTTTCACTCATGAAGAAATTGCAGTATTCAGCTTAATGTTTCTGTTGTCGCAATGCAGTACGGATCAATATGGTAGTCGCTTTATTCAGCAGAAACTAGAAACAGCTACAGTTGAAGAAAAAAACATGATATTCCCTGAAATTGTTCCTCATGCTCGCACCTTGATGACTGATGTGTTTGGAAATTATGTCATACAGAAAGTATTGCTCTATTTATTTGAAATATTACTTCATAATGTGTACAGTCCAATTATTTATTAGTAACTTGTGTTTGAATGCAGTTTTTTGAGCATGGTACAGAAAGTCAAAGAAGAGAGTTAGCCAGCCAGCTTACTGGTCATGTCTTACTTCTCAGTCTTCAAATGTATGGGTGCCGAGTAATTCAGAAGGTGCTTTTCTGAGCCTTTGCATCTTATGGTTAAGTTATAAACTCATGCATGCACAAACTTCTAATACATTCTTTCTAAATTTGTCAGGGATTTTTTTCTTTTTCTCTTGTTTATGCTTTGATGTTTTCCTCATCTACCCTATTTTAATATCTTGTTTATCCATTAATATCTATTGTTGCACACAATAGCATGTGCAGCCTGTTTTCAGGACTGCATAGTCTCATAAAATTCTAATCAACAATAACTCTTTCAATTTTTTATATCCTTAAAGCTTAAGTAGAGCCTCTCTTTTCTCAATTTTGGCAAACGCATTGCTAATCACTGGGAAGTCACCAATGAATAATGGTAGTCCTCATTTCTTTATTCAATGCTTGTAGTTTTGCTTCTAGTCAAGCTTTCTGCTTGATAATCACATGAAACTTCTGTAAATTATTCTCAGATAATTAGCATACCTCTCTTTTGTGTGGGTTATAGAAATGATTTGGTATGTGTGCAGGTTTCAGTAATATGATATGATTGAGGAGACTGATCTTAAGTCTCTCGTTTATCCTTATTTGCTTTCAATCTATTCTGGCTACTTATCACAGTGTGATAAATAAACACAGAGTTGTTTGATGGTGTACTGGGATGTCCAACATCAGCTTGTGAGGTGATTCAGTGTTTTATTTATTTTGGCTGTGGAAAGCACTTAATGATGTAGATGTGACCACAGGCCTTGGAGGTGGTTGATGTGGATCAGCAGACTCAGATGGTGGCAGAGCTTGATGGTTCAGTAATAAAATGCGTTCGTGATCAGAATGGTAATCATGTTATTCAGAAGTGTATAGAGTGTGTGCCAGAAGATCGAATTCAGTTTATTATCTCATCTTTTTATGAGCAAGTTGTGGCACTTTCCACCCATCCATATGGTTGTCGCGTCATTCAGGTTGGATATTTATAGCATTTTTTTCATGTATGGATTTGTGTCATTCTTGATTATCAATTATTCTTTTGCTGCCAACAGAGGGTCCTGGAACGCTGTGAGAGCATTGATATGCAGCAAATTATTATGGATGAAATTATGCAATCTGTTTGCCTTCTGGCACAGGACCAATATGGGAATTATGTCATTCAGGTATTAAAATTCCTTATAAATCTGGTTCAATACATGTATTTGATTAGGGAATGAGATACATGTTAACTTGTGGCATGTTGTTTGGCTAGTTGATGTGGTTCCACATGCTAGTGACCAGATACCGTGCATATCTGCTTGATGATCAAAACTGGAAATACATGCATTTTTTTGTGGTGGGGTGGGTGGGTGTCTACACTATTGTATGGGTGATTAAATTTATTTACCTTCACACCCTGTTTTGTTTACACTGTTTCTGTTTGTTCTTTAAACATTTTTTCAAGATAACTTGTATTTATCAAAATGCTTGATTATGATAGTGATCAATGGATACTATAGACTGCATATAAGTATTATCCTGCTTTCACATAGGCTAATGATATTGTGCCATTAGATAATATAAAGATATAACAGTACCTACATCTTTGTTTCTTGGTGAACACAAGATTCCAAGCATATTAGGGGAAACACGGGTGAAGTTGTGTTATAAGAACGCAGAATAATTGCTGCTTGCTTATCCCAAAAGAATTTCTAGTGTATGTAAAAACCATAATTGCAAAAGAATTTCTAGTGCATATTCATTTAGAAAAACTGATTTAACAGATTGGCATTAACATTTGGTTATGGGACATATATGCTATTATTGGATGCATAGCTATCCAAATTCCAAAAAATGTTTTTCAGCCCACTATATTCCTATATGATACTTTACGTACAATATTATATGCAAGTGAAGTATATGCTTATGTCATTGCTGTGAGACTAGCAACCTTCATTTTTCCCTTGGGCAAATGATTTGGCACAGTGAATTATTTTGCTAGTTATCTTCATCCTGTTAATTAATTGAATTGTATTTGGAGTGCAAATGTTAAACTATAGTATACAGCTGAGTTTCAAGTGCGTCTGGATTGCTATATTTGATCAACATTATTGAAATTACCATAAAAGAAGATGTACCTTAGGTATTTCTAAGTTTCCTTTGGATTCACATTCACTAGTTTATTCCAATATTTTGCACCTGAATGCTTGTTAATGTTGACTAAGGATTGGGTTTCTTCTTTATTTTGGATTATTTTGACAAATTGATCTATTGGTGTTTGGATTATTTTGACAAATTGATCTATTGGTGTTTGGATTATTTTGACAAATTGATCTATTGGTGTTTGGATTATTTGGACAAATTGATCTGTTGGTGTTTGAGGCTTTTTTTTTTCAATCTATCGTTTTGCTAGGTTTCATGTTTAAATATCCTTTTTGTGCATATGATTAAAATATTTTATTACTTTAAGACTTTATTTTTGTGTTTTGCACACTTATTGTGCTCATTCTTCACTTACTCTTGCGCTATTCTGTTACAATATTACTGTCTGATGTTTATGCTTCTACTCAACAGCATGTCCTTGAGCATGGCAAATCACACGAACGAACTGCTATAATTATCAAGCTTGCAGGACAAATTGTAAAGATGAGTAAACAGAAATTTGCTTCTAATGTTGTGGAGAAGTGTCTAACTTTTGGTGGTCCTGAGGAGCGTCAACTTTTGGTGACTGAGATGCTCGGTTCTACTGATGAAAATGAGCCCTTGCAGGTCTATGCCCATCCTTGCCTTTGGTCAAATAACTTTTTATCTGAATGGGTTGACATTCTATCTAAACGAGCTTATGTTGATAGATGAGATGAAACATGATAATTCTGCATGCTTGTTTTAGTTGAACTAGGCAAAACATGTACGTCTACCTTCGTTCCCCACCAAAAAATGAGATAAGAAAAAAATGATAGCCAGTATTGATTTACTTCTTCTTTTGCATCTTATTGAACATCAAACCTGTTTTGCTTTAGATTTATCTATTAACATAATAGTGATGGCCTTTCAAATGCTCGAAATTAACAGAGCTCAAATCTTGTTTGGAGGATTAGGATATTGATTTTCTACGGGATCTTGTTTTGATACTTATTGGATGATGAAAATTTGTGAAATGCCAAACTTCAGGCAATGATGAAAGATCCATTTGGAAATTATGTTGTGCAAAAGGTTCTTGAGACTTGTGATGACAAGAGTCTCGAGTTAATTCTTTCTCGTATCAAGGTTCACTTAAATGCCCTCAAGAGGTACACTTACGGTAAACATATAGTTTCTCGTGTTGAGAAGCTCATCACCACTGGAGGTGAGGATTTCTTGTATTTTCTTTCCTTTTCCTGGTTTATCTTGAAATACTCTCTCTCTCACTTGTAAATCTCATCTTCATCATTTCCAGAAAGGCGCATAGGAATGGCATCCTCGCTCAACTCGCAAGGTATTTTAACTTGAAAACCGTTGAAGGCTGTTTTTTCTTTGCCGCAGCTGAAAGACAGTAAAAAGGAGGACATAATTTTTGTACAGCTAACATGGAATGGCAGTTTTTCACAAGTTGTCATCTCATCTTTTATTTTCTATGGAGATTATAATTGTAAATAAACACAAAAATATGAGGCCTACATAATAAGATATTTTGTTAATATTATCTTATTTTATATTGAGCTCCCTTTGTAATTTACAATGAGACTTCAACAGGACAATTGGTTGGAGAAGAGCAGCATAATATCTATATATAGTCTCGAGGCATTTTAAGTGTAAATGTATTCAGTGGTAAAAGTAAAAAAATGGGATTCCGATGGAGGATATGAAATCTCTACAGTGATTTTATATTTTTTTTTATGGATTTTACATTTTATTTTTATTAGTATTATTATTTTTTAACTCTTATGTTTATCATTAATTACTATTTTATTTTAATTAGTGTTATTTCTTTATAGTATTTGTTTTTATTATTAATTATTATTTTATTTTAATTAGTATTATTTTTTTAACTCTTATTTTTATTATTAATTATTAATTTATTTTAATTGATGTTATTTTTTTTTAGCTTTTACTTTTATTATTAATTATTATTTTATTTTAATTACTGTTATTCATTTTTAGTCTTTACTTTTACTATTAATTTAAAAAAATGATATTTTTTATCATATTTTTTTTAAAAAAAATTTATCATAGGTAAATTAATTATTTTATTATAAATTTATAATAAATTTATTAAAAATTATGTAAAATTTATAAATTTATTATAAACTTATTATAAATTCTTAATAAACTAATAAAAATATGGTATTTTAATAAATATTTTTATAAATTTTGATATTTTAATAAATATTTTATAAATACGATAAATTTAAAATTTTGGTAAATTTTAGAAATCGCTTTTTATATATTTTATTTATTTATTTATTTTATTTTTAACTGTTGTAATGTATTTTAAATTTTTTTTATATAATTAAATGGCTAATATTATTTATAAAAAATAAAAAATATATATTTCCAAAACAATGCCAAAAAAAAATATTCTGCTTTATATATATAATTGAAACTTTTACGTAGGCAAATGCATATCTTTCAGCTGAATATTAAATATTTTGTTGAATGGTGGTGGTGTAATATGTGCATTCTTGGTTAAATGAAGAGCTTAATTGCTGATTTTTTTAAGGAATAATATTTGATAATCATAAGACATAAAAATTATAATATTATAATATATTAATCAATATATTCTTTGAGTTTATGTACAATAACCGATATGAAAGGCTGGAGTTTTATTTAAACTCTCGTATACATGGATCAGGTTCACCAATTCAAATTAAATCTGAAAGATTTAAAAAAACGTCATGTCACAATATAATATAATATTCATGGGCTAAGTCACGTTGAACTGCCCCTTCACTTTTTGAAAATTTATATATATATATAATATTTTTTAAAATTTTTTAAATTTTTTATTAATTTTTTTAAAAAAATTTAAATTGTCTTTCTTTTTTTTACAAGAAATAAAAAAATATAATAAATTATTTATTCTATAGTAATAGTTTTCATTTAAAAAATTGATAAAATATTAATAATATATAAATACAAAAAAAATAAAGAAAAGAATAAATTTTCCAACTAAATTAATTTGAACACATTTATAAATTTTTCAACTAAATAAATTTGAACATGTTTAATGAATTAAAGAACTCATTTATTTTAATTATTTTTTAAAAAATTATATTTATTATTTAATTTTTTTTCTCTTTATTTTATTTTTATTATAAAAAATTTTATAAATTTAAAATTCTATACATATATATTAATATTTTTTTATTAATTAATTTTTTAATAACAAAAATATATTATTAATAAATTTATAAAATACTATTAAAATAAAATGAGAGATAAATAATTACGACGAAGCTAAAATTTGCAAAAAAAAATTCATCCCTTTTTATTTTAAAGTCTGACTTCACCCCTGATAATATTAGTTTTTTTTTTAAGAAATAACATATAAAAATATACGTACATAAAAAATAAAATTATTAGAGTTTTTTTAAAAAATAATATATAAAAATACACATTGGAATTTTTCTAAGAAATAATATATAAAAATATACATATAAAAAATAAAATCATAATAATTTTATTACATATTATTCGATGTATTTTCTAAACATATAATTTTTTTTTATGGACGGGCTAAAGTCCCACTTAATTGCGGAATTGCTGATTAATTGCAGCGCATTGGCTTTCTCAATCACAGTCATAGGAGCTGGTTTTCACCCTTTTTTTAAATGAAATTGGAGATTGATACTGAAAATAAATGCCTATAAATTGACATCAATATTCCTAGTTCACATAAAGTAAAAGATTATTGTAAAAAAAAAAAAGGATCCCAAAGAGTATGTTTAGTTAGTAAATGCAGCTTTTTAAACTAAAACCAAAGTTGTTATTTTTTACTTTTTGCTTTATCATTGAACTCATTCATTTATTTTTTATAAAATCGTTTAACTCATTGCAATTTTTCTTTAATCTCTTCCATTTCTCTGTTGTCTTGATGAACACAATCCAAACCCAACTTCTGATGCTCAAAGAATGGAGTTTTTTTTACACTTCTCTTCACAATCACTTCTGATTCCTTCACCAAGTTAATGTACTTTTTTCTCACCATTAACATTGGATGCCTCTCTATAGCCACTTCATCACAATCATCATAACCATAAGCTTCCTTAAGAATTACAATGCATGTCTTGTTCTTAAAATACATATAGAAAATATAGGGATGCCTTTCAAATGCCTTGTGCACCTTTTGGGGCAACCCAAAATACTTCTTGAGACATAAAAGCTTCTTTCTTTCTGCTGAATGCTCAACAAACAAAGAAAGCAATTCATGAAGAAAACCCACAACTCTTTTCTCTGCAATATCACCATTAGGATCTAAATGTGAATAATATTCATAAGGTGATACATAAGGAACCTTTTGAAATTCTTCTAACCAATCTTTAATTTTCCTTCTTAATCTTAAACCCTTCGATGGAAAAAGTGGAAATTGAATTGCTTCCATTGATTTTCCACTATAAACCCCTCTTTTCATTGCATTTCTCTGTAAAACAGATAAACCCATTTCACCCATTTCTTTATTTTCAACAGTTAATCCCATTAATCCATTATCATCCGATTCAACTACTCTAAAAGACCCATCTTGATATTGCAAAAAATCATCTGGCAAACCCAAATACCATAACATACCTTTAATAATTTTAAAAGGCAATACCTTTTCTTTGCTCATTAATATGAACTTCTTCAATCTTTCTCTTAAATCATCTTTACTTTCTTCAAGAACCCTTTTCTCTTCTTTATCAATCTCAGCAGCTTCTTGGGTCAATCTAAACCAGGGTAAATTATACTTAGGACCAACAAAAGTTCTTCAAAGATTGATGGGTGTTGCCTCAAAAACCTAGCAACCTTGATTTTCACATCAAAGTGAAGACCTTTCTTTGAAATATCAGAAATTGGAATGCACCCATTTGGGTTTTGGGCTATTATGTTTTTCAAGGAAATTATGGATTTGAGCTCTATAGACTTGTGTATGTGCTCTATTGATTCAAAGTATGGATCTTTCTTCCATTTCATGTACACATCTACATAGTTCTGGGTTTGTGTATATTTGCGTGGAAGATTTTTGAGATCATCATGATTTATAAGGGAAAAGATTGGATTTTGAGAGATGGAGATTAGGGTTTTGAGGGTTTTAGATTTGGGCTTTGCAAGGAACATGAGGGTGGAGGTCTCTCAGGGATTTTGTAGAGGTACCCACTGTGGATCAATGTTTCTTTGATTCGAATAAGAGGCCGGAAAGGCGACAATACAGTAATGTCGTTTTTGATGGTTTGCAAATCCTAATCTACACACTGTCGTTTTCTCACTCCAAAACTAGTTTCCCCTTTTTAAGATTAATGGACTAAATTGACGCTGAAAATAAATTTTGGTTTTTTCTTTTTTATAAAATTACTAAAAAGAATTATAAAATTTATCATATTTTTAAAATACTTTTCAAATTATGAGAAAGACTTTTATGGTTGGGTTGAACCAATTAGGCCCAATAAATATTCAAGATTTGCTCCTCTTAAAAAAAACTATTTACAAAACTACCATAAAAAAAGAATTATTTTCAAAAATACTACTTCTTTTAATTTTTAAAAATACCATACTTATATATATATTTTTTATAAAAATACGTAAACAAAAATTGTGCGGACCATTGCTTAGATCCTATTTCAGTTGTTGCTTTTAAAACATGTATGCTATAAAACAGTGAACATTTTGTTTTTCTTTTATTTATTTTTTATTTTTTAAAACAAAATTTTAAAATATTAAATTAAAATTATTTATATTAAGTATTTACTTATATATAATAAATATCTACATACGTTCTTATTTTAAAAATAAACTTTTAAATTTTAAATAAAAATATAAAATAATTATATACCTATTTATATTTATATATATTAACATATAATCACATATATTATTATTTTTTAATTAAAATATATATAATATATACTGCATATATTATTATTCTTATATTTTTTTTGTATTTATTTTTTTTGTATTTTTTATTATTTTTTATTTATATTAATATATTTTATTTACTTTATACTTTTAAAAATAATTTTGTAATATTTTTTAATATAAAATTATAAAAATATCATTTCATATGCAACATATATCAATATATCCATACATATCTATAATATACATATCTAGTTATATGTAACGTATATACACATATACTATTATTTTTTAAATAAAGTATATGTAACATATACCAACATATATATCAATATATGTAATATATATCTAGTTATATGTAATATATACCGATATATATTGACATATATATTTTTTTGGTAATATATACCAATGTATATTTAGTTATATGTAAGATACATCCACATATAAATAAATATATAAGAATAGTTATATATATACTGATATATATCTTCATGTACCAACATATACTCATATATACTGTTATTCCTTAGTTAAAATATATACGATATATATTAACATATACCACTATATACTAATATATATTGGCAGAGATACAAAGCATGTATTTATAAAAATATCATTTTGCAGCTAAAGTATATGTAATACATATCCACATATATTTACGTATATCTACATATAATAATATATACCTATAAAAACCATTCATCAGTTAAAATATATATAATATATGCCAATATATATCTATATATATCATTTTTAGTTAAAATATACTCCCTCCGTATCATTTATATAGGGAAAATTTCCTTTTTTGGTGTATCTTTTATATAGAAAATATGTCATTTTAGGTAAATTTTGGGGAGTGGAATGAGACAAAATACCATTTATACCCTTGCCTTAAAAGTAGGTTTTGAGGGATATTTTTTTTAATGGTATTTAAGTAAATAGAGATGGAAAAAGTGAAATTTCCTTAATTTTCGTGTCCATTTTACTTTTTCTATGTAAATGATACGGAGGGAGTATGTAATATATATTCATATATACATACAAGTACCATTTTTAATTAAAATATATGTAATGTATATCTACATATATTCACATATATCATTCTTTAGTTAAAGTATATGTAGTATATACTCACATATACCTATAAAAATCATTCTTTAGTTAACGTATATATAACATATATCCACTAATATCCACATATATCATTCTTCAATTAAAGTATATGTAATATATAGCTACACATACTATTATTCAGTTAAAGTATATGTAACGTATACCTATATTCTTCAGTTAAAGTATATGTAACATATATCTATATTCTTCAATTAAAGTATATATAACATATACCATTCTTCAGTTAAAGTATATGTAGCATATATTTATATATATCCATATGTATCATTTTTTAGTTAAAGTATATATGATATACAACTACATATACCTATAAATATCATTTTTCAGTTAAAGTAAATGTAACATATGCCTATATCCATATATATCATTCTTTAGTTAAAGTATATATAATATATATTTATAATACCATTTTTCTATTAAAGTATATATAACATATATGTACATATATCCACATATATCATTCTTTAATTAACTTAGTTTTTTAAAATTTAATTTGTATATGTTGCTATATATAATACATACCAACGTTTAACTAACCATATATCACTTTTATACTCTTATTATTTTAAATTTTAATAAGTATATGTTATTATATATAACATATACCAACATATAATTGAATATATAATAGTTTTATACTTTTATTTTTTAAAAATTTACAATGGAGTCTAGCAGGTTGAATTTACATTAGTCTAAGCCTAATCTTTTGGGATAATTAAGAAAATAACTTAAAAAAAGGTTTATTATAAAAAAATGCAGTAAAAAATACTACAAAAATATTTTAGATATATTTTTTTCAAAAGTAAGGGGATGATTTAACATTCAAAATACGGAGTCAAATATTTATAAAAATATCATATTTTAGTTAAAGTATATATAATATATACCTACATATATCTAAAAATATCATTATTTAGTTAAAGGATATATAACATATACCTATAAATATCCAAATGTATTATTCTTTAGTTAAAGTATATATAATATATATCTATATATACCTACAAATACCATTATGCAATTAAAATATATATAATATATACATACATATATCATTTTTTTAGTTAAAATATATATAATATATACTCGTATATACTTATAAATACCATTATTCAGTTAAAATATATATAATATATATCTACATATGTCATTCTTTAGTTAAAGTATATATAACATATACCTACAAATACCATTATTTAATTAAAGTATATGTAATATATACCTAAATATGTCTACATGTACCATTTTTTAATTAAAAAATATATAACATATACCTACATATACTTACAAATAGCATTCTTTAGTTAAAATATATATAATATATACCTATGTATATCTACAAATAATATTTTTGAATTAAAATATATGTAACATATATCCACATATGTCTATATATACCATTATTTAACTAAAATATATGTAACATATATCTACATATTTCTATTAAAGTGTATATACCTATATATATCAACATATATCATTATTCAGTTAAAGTATATATAACATATACCTACATATACCTACAAACACCATTATTTAGTTAAAATATATGTAACATATACCTATATATATACTATTCTTTAGTTAACGTATATGTAACATATACCCACATATACCTACATATATTTATATATATATATATATATATCCACATATACTATTTTTTAATTGAAGTATATATAACATATATACACATATACCTAAAAATATCATTCTTTTAGTTAAAGTGTATGTAGCATATGCCTACATACATCCACATATACCATTCTTTAGTTAAAGTATATGTAACATACACCTACAAATAATATTCTTCAGTTAAAGTGTATGTAACATATATCACATATACCGATATATATCCATATATGTTGCATATACAATTGATATATATTGTTAATATTTTTAATTTATATATAACTATACTAACATATAACTAAACAATAAAAAATAGTTTTAAAAAATACTATAAAATAAAAAAAATAAAAAATACTGCATAAAGAAAAAAAATTCAAAAAATATCATGATTTGTGGACACTTTAAAAATATAAAAAAAGAAAAACAAGTAAAAACAAATAAAAACAAATAAAAAGAAAAGAAAACAAACATTATGAAAAAGAAAAAAAGAAAAAGAAAAAGAAACACAAAAAAAAGTTAAAAAATAGAAGAAAAAGAAGAAAAAAAAAGAATAAATAAATAAAAGTGGATTACATATATATATATTTATATATATATTACGTAACTTCCGTATATATAAAAACGAAAAAATATAGAAGTGAAAAAGAAAAAGAATATTAAATGTAAAAATAAAATTTTGGACGTATTTTTGAAATCAAAAGTCAAAAGTCACGTATCATATAATTTTTACCTTAAAAAGTGTCAAAAAAATATAATTAATATTTAAATGATTAGTACACCTTATAAATATATATATATTTCAAATTTATAAGTGAATATTATAATAGAAATGTTTAATAATTACAGAAGAAAAACAATCTATTTATCCTTTAAATTCATCATTCTTTTCCAGTATCACCATCAATACTTAGAAAATATTATTGGGGTTTCTTCAAAAATATTTTTTCAGTATATACTAAAGGTACATCGCATTTTTAAATGTATATATTTCATATATTAAAAATACACTAAAACATAAGATTTTTTAGAAAAAAAAGACCTATCAGCTTAGAAAATGTCTGCCTATAATAAACAGAACTGCTGAAAAAAAAAGAAACAATCAATAAATAGAAAATGGAACCCTTCTGTTAACTTTGATATGTACAGCAAAAAACCAAAGCATTGCTGGTTGCACAGAAACACTAATAACAACACTGCACAAGGCATAATGGATTCTGCAATACTGAAGCTTATGGCTGCCCCTGAAAATTCCTAGCTGCCAAGCATCCACCATTTCTTCTTCTTCTTAGTAGCGTACAATGGTAGCTCTGTATTTGCCGCCCAAAAAAATGAACGAATAAGAAAAAGAAGAAAATATATCAGGGTTAAAGCCGAAAGGAACATTAATCTAAAGGTGAAATTGGGTGGAAAATTCATCAGCTCATTCGCATTTACCTCCTTCTGGATAAATTGAATTGTAGTGCACCTCTGCCCAAAAACTCAAGAAAATAACTGCTCAAAACAAAGTCATAAGCATCAAAATCTGGCGCATGATGTAATCTATATAATGCGGGAAAATCCTTAGGGTAAAACAATCATAATGTCAGAAGAGAATAATTCATTCGATAAAGCAGATATAACAACCAAAATTTGAAGACCCCGACCAACTGTTTTTATGCGTGTGCAAGTGTGTTTGGTGTCGGGGAAAGGAGAGAGAGAGAGAGAGAGAGAGGCACATCATCCCATCCCAAGCCTAGAAAACTGAAATTTACAGTAATTAAACAGGCAGCCATAACGACCAAGTCTTAGCTTAGTGGCCAAAAACATTGTTGCTCCCGCTTAGGTCTTAGGTTTGAGTCCTACGTGTTCATGCTCCCTACATCTAATTAATAAAAAATAGGCAGCCATTTACTACAGAAAGTTAGTTGATGCCAAGACCAAAGAAACAAAATCCATAATTAATAAGATTCTAATGTAAGCAAACATATTGTTTGCTGTTGTTTCATCCCACTCATTCATTGAAACAGTTTACATTGCAGTCTACACTGCTCTGAACAGACAACAAAAAATCAAAATCTTACCCCGTTCGGACATTTTATTTTGTGGTAGGATCTCAATGTAGCATGTATCTTTGAATGAAGTTACCATAAATATTTTGACACCATACTGCAATTATATGAGTGTACACATTAGCTATCTATTGCAGCTTAAAGCTTAAGCTGAAGTACATGATACAAAAAGCATCTGAACATCATAAATAATAAGAACAAAGGAAGAAAAATAAGAAGGAATATAGAAATGCTAGGTCGTTGCTCATACTAAGTCTGCAGCAGCTTGCAGTGTGACATGATCACCCCATTCACCCGTCCTAAAAGAAAGTGTAAAATATGAGTCTACTTCCATAAGGTCTTTAAGGGGGCCAAAATAAAAGAGGACAGTAACAAACTTGCTCATTTTCGTCAGATAGTCGCTATAAGCCATAGGAACATAACCTTCATACTTCTGCGGTTGAGACTTCAGCTGATGACAACAACAAATCCAAACATTTTAAGTTAATTGTACACTTGTTGGCCACAGCAACAAGTAGAACCGAGTATGTTTACCCAATGCTAGAAATGTCTATGCCAACAAACCTGAAAAATAACATGTTCCCTCACGACTTTGTGGTGCTCAGCAGACCGATACAGTTGATCTGATAAGGCACGAAACTAGGAAGATATGAAAATAATAAGACATCACTTCAGTTAATAACATGGAGAATCAAAATTAAAAAGACACCTTTAGCATAAACATTCATCTTCAAATTTTAGGAGGAACCAACCTGGCAGTTTCCATCTCCTTGAACCTTACTCTCTACTAGATCATACACCTTTAACCTAAGAAAAATCCATTAACACCAAAGGTAAATATTCAAACCAAATAAATAGACAAGTATTTATTTAATTCAAAGTCAAAAACTTCATTCATCAGAAAAAGACAAAAATAAAAGTGCCAGGAAAAATATATCTTAGAAAAACACAAAAAACCCTTTAAGTGCTAAACTTTGCTTATCTTATTAACTTATTTCAAGAATATGTCCAGTATGTTGAATTGAGATACAACAAAAGATATTAGAATATCACACCCTCCGTCTGGGATTTCCAATTCTGAAAGCTTAACCACCAAAGATGTTAATTATCAAATTCAAATGAATCCACCTTATAATCAACATTCATGAGATGATCTACTAGAAGCTAGACCAAATGACATAACATCTCATCCATTTGTCTTTCTTGTGGTTCACAGCAGTAAGTAGTAAACATATTGTGCCCCTCCTCATGGCTCATGAGACAGTCAAGTAGATCAAAACAATTCGATTAAGCATAAACAGTAAAAGAAGAAGGGACAAACGATGCACAACCTGTCTAATAACCTTTGATGATCTGAAATCTCTTCATCTTCTGATGGTATTTCTCCATTAACTTTAGGAACATGCTATACAAAAACAAACAACAGATTCAGGGAATCTGATTCCTATTCAGTGTAAGGGATTTTAGCAGAGACAATTACAATAATATATAAGCCCTCCCACAAAGGCTCTCATTTTTTCTCTTTCTATTTGATTAACAAGTATGGCTTCTAAGTAACTCCAAAGAGGCATTGCAAGTCTGCAACCCCAGTACAATATGCAGCTCTCCTGGCCATACGTAGTATTAACTTTTAACTGGCTGAAACCATGTGAAGTTAATTGCTAATTGGCGCATTGCTAAAATTTGATTTTGCTCAAAATTTGGAGAACCTGTTCCAGCAATAATTGCACTTTGCTGCATACATGGGTGCATATTTTCACATCACCAGAGTTGATTCATATTGACCAGCCAGCCATTATCCCAACCATATTTTATACATCATCATCATCAATATCTCAGAAGGAATTTAAAAGAAATTTCATCATGATCTGCTCAATAATATGATGTAACCTGCAGTTGAACTTACAGGAGTAGGAACCATCTGATTTAGTCTCTTGCCCACTTCACCATCAAGGGTAGACTCATCTGCTATTTCTAAGTAATGAGACAGGTCTTCCATTCTGATGGATTCTTCTCCAGTGCTAGGATGAGATTCTTCCACAAAGTTAGGAGATGGAATAGAAACCATTACATCATCACTTTCTTGACTTCTACTCCTAGACTCATCTGCCTCCTTTATGCTGTGCTGGTCATTCTCATGCTCTAGAAATGGTACACATTATTCAATAATGAAGAGAAATAATGACCAATAAAAGTTAGAAAGAAACAGAAGAAATTCCCACCACAAGAATCATTGTGTCTTCTGGAAGAGCCAACCCAATCCTGTGCAAGAATCGAATCTTGTCCAGGATTGTGAAACCCAGATGCTTCTGCAGCAGCAATCCGAGAAAGCTCCTCTTGAAGAGCATGTGCAATAACCGCATCATTCTCTACATTATTTGTATATTCTGTTTCATTATAACCTTCTACTACATAACCAACTTGACCTTCAGCTATGCCATACTGAGTAACACTGTTACATGGACCAGAACTTGGAAGTGCACAAACGTCTATTAGAGTATGGAGACCCCATCGAACAACATCAGGATCTTGGTCGTGTAAAGTCATCTTGCTTGCATAATTAATATAGCTAAATACAGCTAACTTTATTTTTTTATGTGGTCTTCTTGCATAAAATTTCAGTTATTAGAAGAAACCTATAAAAATTAACATAATCAAAGTTGAAGTACAATGAATTCATTATCTAAAAAAATCCCGTATGAAAAACAAAATCAAGAGCCATGCATATGGGTCCATCAGAGACAACAAAAGTAGCAATAGTGGGCACCTCATGAATATTCGTAGACAAGAACAAATGAAGATAAGAACATGTTATTGCAACTGCAATAGTAAATTTAAACTGCTCCTGAATATGATATAAAGCTTCAAAATTTATAGCAAAAACTAATTATTTTGCAAGATAAAACCAATCTATGAAACAACTTTCAATAATCAAAATGAATTCATAATCTCAATTTCTAAGTTTTCAAAATAAAATAAGCAAAAGAGCTTCAGATATATCAACTTCTAATAATACCCATCTTCAATTTTTAAACCTTATAATTCAACATAGAAACATAGAATATGACACCATCTATAATTTCAACAAAGCACCAATCCACCAATAAATAAGTAAAAACAAAGGAAAAAAAAGACACAAACTTTGATCATAATTCTCCAATTTGAATTCTTTTAACAAAAACTCATGACCAAGTAAACAAAACCCATAAAAAATCTTAACCCAATTTCTTGAAATTAAAAAAGATAATTACCTGAGAATTTCCCAAAACGAAGCAAAGAATTTCTTTTTTTCTTTTCTCTTGAAGGTAGCGGTTTCCTTAAAAGTCGAACGAGTTCAGCCCTTAGAATGAATTTATAGCCATTGAGAGTTGGTGAAGAACGGTGATAGTTGCCGTCTGTTTAGGCGTCTTTTCTTGAAATTCTGTTTCCTTATATGACACTTTCGGCTTTGCTGCTGTCTACCGGTTACCGGAAAGCGCCGTATCTATGCCCCGTTATTGCCAATTCGGGTTTTTTTTTTTAAATATAGTCAAAAATAAAATTATTTTTAAAAAAATCGACTTTTCAAATTTTCTTTTTAAAATATCCACTTTTTAATTTTTAATTTCATAAATATATCTTTTAAAGGTATATTTTTAATTTATATTTAGTATATTAACTAATTTCAAAAATATATCTTTCAAATGTATATTTTTAATAGATATATATTTAATATATTAAAGATATATTATATATTCTATTTATTATGAAGTATATATTAAATATATATTTAGTATATTAAAAATATATCAAAAAATGAAAAATTTTGTTAAAAAAAGGTTAAAAACAGTGTTAGATAGTGTAATTTCATAATTAAAATTTTACTTATTTATATTAATCAATTATATTTCATACATGTAAATTCAATAAAATAATGTGAATTATTATGACTTAAAATTATGATATAACTAAACATATTTTAATTTATATTTAATATATTAAAATATATCAAAAAATGAAAAATTTTGTTAAAAAAAGTTTAAAACAGTGCTAGATAGTGTAATTTCATAATTAAAATTTTACTTATTTATATTAATCAATTATATTTCATACATGTAAATTCAATAAAATAATATGAATTATTATGACTTAAAATTATGATATAAATAAACATATTTTAATTTTTTTATTCTTTTATGAAAAAATGTTAAAAAATATTAATATATTTTTGTCTCACAATAATTATATAAGAAAATGATTAAAAATCTCTAAAAAAATGAAAATGAATAAACAAAAAATTTTAGACACAGAACAAAACATTATATTTAGAAAGTTATAAAATGTTACAAATTGCATGATCATTGAATTGATATGATACAACTAATTCTAATGAATTTAAATGACCTTGGAAAATGTTAAATTTTGGAAAATTATTTTTAATTATATTCTAAATAGAAAATATACTCTTAAAAAATATATTAATCTTTATAAACTCTCTTTTTTTTATCTTTATTTGTAAACTAGTAAAAGAATAAAAATTTAGAAAATTATGAAACAAACAGAAAAAAATAAAAATAAAAAAAATATTTTTCACAATTAAAAAATATACGTGAATTCTTTTATTTATAAGAGACTATAAGTGAACTTTATTTTTAAATTTATATAAAAAATAAATTTAAGTTGAAACGTTTTATTTTTTAATGTTAAAAAAAATGTTAAAAAAAAAACAAGATCACGAGGGACAAGCCGTGACATGAAGCTGACGTTGAGTAGCTCATTCAATTAACGGTAGAATGTCGTGTCACGGGCCACCCGACGCCTTTTTTTGTTCTTTATGCTCTTTTTCCAACGTGGGAAGTGGTGCTTGTCCCCACAAACTTTGCTCCATGTATTGCATCAATTTACTTAAATACCCTTTCTCAAACAAATATTATCTTCCATTTATTTATTTATTTTATCATTTTCATTTTCTAAAATTTTCCATTTTCACTTTCCCTAAGAGAAAATGTTATTGGTGTTTTTTTTGAAAGAATGTTATAGGTGTCTTAATTAATAAAGAAAATAGTCATTTGATATTTAATAAAAAGTTTATTTGTGCTTTATCTAGGTTTAATTTTATTATATTATTAAAATATTTAAGTATTTTTCTCTATATATTCTATTTTTTTTTATCAATTTTAAGAAAAAAATATTTTTTTAGAAAATCCATTAGTATATTTTCTAATGTATTGATTATTTTTTGAGAAAACCTAATTTTTTGATTTAAAATGATTTTATACATATATTTATATATTATTTTTAATATAAACTTATAATCAAATATATAATTTAATATTACATTAATGAATTATTTTATATTTTATTGACTTTTATTATTATTTAAGATATCATTTTTTTAGTAATTACAATTGAAAGAAAAGAAATTGATTATGAATTGTTCAAAGTGATGTACTTATCATTAAGTTAAGTTTCGAAATCAAAATATATTAATTGATATATTACTTTTAAATTTGAAAAGTTTAATTGTAAAATTTAAAATTATGCAAATGTATTTTTATTTAAAATTATAAAAGCATCCTTTTAATGGATATTATGTCAATAATTTTGAAGTAATAATTGTTTTAATTTTTATTTTGGATATATTATTTTTATTAAAATTTATTATGATATTTTTAAAATAATTAATAAAAAATATACAATATAAAATTATTATAATAAATTTCAATAAAAATAAATTTATCTCAATAAAATATAAATTATTTATTACTATTTTGAAGACTATCAAATATGATATCTATTAACATATTTTAAATTAAAAATGTGTAAATTTTTTTCTTAAAATTATAAAATTATAAACATGTATTAAATAATTAGTAAGTAAATTTCCCAAAAAATGGCGGCTTTTTAGTACTGTAAATGACTAATCCCAAATTACGATTCCCAAAGCAATCTTCGCGGCTTACCATAACAGTTTTCCAATCACTTTCACTCCATGCCTTCCTCTGCCACCTGAAAACTTCATTTCTGACTATTATGTCGTCGGCCACCCGTCTTCGCCTCCTCGGAACCGCCGCGATCACCGCCACTGCGGCGGTGTCCGGTGGTTCCTTCCTCCTTTCTCCCACACTGGCCACCAATGACCTCGGCGGCGGGCCTGCTCTCGACGCCATGAAGCAGAAAATTACTGATCCGGATGCCGTCGTTCCGTCTCGAGCAGCTCAGGCATCGTTTTTGGTTGGCGCAACTACTACTTATCCTCTCGATGTTCTCGTGATTGGTGGTGGCGCCACCGGTACTGGTGTGGCGCTTGATGCTGTCACCAGAGGTCTTCGTGTTGGTCTTGTTGAGAGAGAGGACTTCTCTTCTGGTACCTCTTCAAGGTCCACAAAGCTAATTCATGGAGGTAAATAATGGGTGTTGTGGTATTTTTGTAAATTCATGGAATACGCTCTGGTTGAATTGATTAAGCTGTTCCTGAAAATTCCAGAACGAGATCGAGCTGTCTTGAAATGAAAATGCAAATATGCAATTCCTGTGATAGAATTCCATTTTCTTGTTTGGTAATTTTTCTAGGATATTTTTATATTTTGAAATGATATTTACTTTTAATTATAATTTTTAAAATTATTATTACATTATATTTAATTATATAAAAAATAAATGGTTCTCTGCCGAACAGATAATCTATACAGCTGACGCTAAGAATTTTATTCACTTTTAGTTTTTATATACTGAAACCCACCTTAATTTAATCTCAAAATTAGTTAGACTCTAAATATTCTTTTTCATTTTCAACAGTTTATATTGATAGTTCATAATAACATAACTTGATTGGAAATGACTTTATACTTTCTAAGTACAGTAGTGTTATCCTCGATCACGAGAGTACCAAAAATAGAACCTATGGTGTTATTTTGCTATGAAGTTCAAAAATAGGTGGTTGAAGATTTGCATATATATATATAACAAAAAACCAAAAAAAAAACCCCAAAAAAGCACCTTCTTATTTTGAGATTTAATGAGCATTTTGTTAATTGGCTTAGTTTCTGCTTTTGGTCAATCAATTTTTGCAGGAGTTCGCTACTTGGAGAAGGCAGTCTTTAATCTTGACTATGGGCAACTAAGGCTAGTTTTCCATGCACTCGAGGAACGCAAACAGGTTATTGACAACGCACCACACCTGTGTCATGCTTTGCCTTGCATGACACCCTGTTTTGAGTGGTTTGAGGTAATATACTATTGGATAGGCTTGAAAATGTACGATTTGGTCGCAGGACCACGCTTGTTACATTTGTCCAGATATTATTCTGCACAAGAGTCCCTTGAACTGTTCCCTACTCTTGCAAAAAAGGGTAAAGATAGAAGCTTGAGGGGGACAGTGGTATATTATGATGGCCAGATGAATGATTCGAGGCTTAATGTTGCTTTGGCATGTTCTGCTGCATTAGCTGGTGCAGCAGTTGTTAACCATGCAGAAGTGGTATCTTTGCTAAAAGATGAGTCTGATGAACGGATAATTGGTGCACGGATCCGGGACAATCTATCAGGTATAACATTTTTATCTTTTAACATATGAATATTTGCTCAAGGCCTTCCCTCTGGCTTCTCTTATTTATCGTCTCATCCCCTAAAGAAAAAAAATGTTGAAAATGAGTAGAGAAGCACTATTCACTTATTTTCCTATCCATTCCATTCCTCTTACCTCAATGAACTTCAGCTAATTTATGCTGACAATAGTCAGAGGATTATGAGACTGAAGATTGTTATATATATGCAGGTTATGAATTTTTATAACAAGTTTTTGAACTGATTAATTTGACAATGTTATAATTTTTTTCTAAGAATTGTTAATTTCCTTCAGATTGTTCTGTGCTTCCTATTTATGCTCATATGCTGAGCATCTTAATAATATTTCCCTTGTATGCTGCATATCTCTGAAGCCCTATAGAAAAAGCTCAAGCGGGTAATTCTATTTGATTGTTTATGGTTTTCCTTGGTGACCGGTGTGTGTACATAAATATAACATGTTTACTGAAGCTTACCATATTCTGCTTAAGAAGAAAGAAGAATACAGGAAATTAATCTCAATACCATGCGCCTAATGGCCAAAAATGGTGGTGGGGGTGAAGCAAAAAAATAAATTGATGCTATTTCTGGATGTGTTGGTAGCATGATGAAAACTAGCTTGTGTGTGTTTCAATTTGGACACACACGGAAAACTAGCATAATTTTGTAAAGAAAAAAAAAGCATAGAACAAGCTTAATTCTTTTTTTTTTTTAACATTTGCCAAAATGGCAAAACCCCACAGCATTGATAAATGGAAAAATCACTGGCAAACAGCCTCTAACCTTGTGAATCTAACAATGTAATATTTCCTTATTTTGTAAAGTTTGTTATTTTGTCTTCTGATCAGTTGTTTTGGGTGCTGTCTCATAAATGCAAATGCAGATGTGCAAAAAATATTCTGTCTGCATTTGCACATGTTTGTTTTTTGTGACTTCAATGCTTAGATGTGATTTTTTGTATTGTATGTCATGCTGTGCCAGGTAAAGAGTTTAATACCTATGCAAAAGTTGTTGTGAATGCGGCTGGACCGTTTTGTGACTCTGTAAGGAAAATGGCTAAGAGCGAAGCACAACCTATGATCTGTCCGAGCAGTGGTGTACATATTGTTCTCCCTGATTATTATTCTCCAGAGGGAATGGGTTTGATTGTTCCTAAAACAAAGGATGGGCGTGTTGTTTTCATGCTGCCATGGTTGGGAAGAACAGTTGCTGGAACTACAGATTCTAACACTGTCATCACTTCACTTCCTGAACCTCATGAGGATGAGATTCAGTTTATACTAGATGCTATCTCGGATTACCTTAGTGTTAAGGTATGAGATATTTTGCATGCATAAAATTTCTGAAGCTATTGGGCTACATTGTCATGGCATCATGATGTAAAGGATAAATGGTTCTAAAAAAATTGAATCTTTGCTCTGGGATATGATGAAATGTGGATAAGGATGGAGCATTTCAATGATAAATATTCATATTTGCACTACTGCGAGAGTAAATTGATGGTGTCTGTTTGTTCTATCAGTGGTGTGTAGCTAGGTCCCCTGAAACAATGCAGAAAAGTTGTACTGATGAGAACAAGTGTACTATAGCTTGTACATTTAATCCAAATATAGAGATAGGACAACTGTTTCATCAAATATCTGCTCTCGATTGATGGTTCAACTAATCCAAACATAGAGATGGTTTTCCAAGTGGTGTTTATTATAGATTCATGATCATTGCATGTAGCATGGAATCGCAGTTGATTGCTTTAGTTATGCAATTCTTTTTTAATTGGTTTGGTTGTGGACACTGAAGTGATGGTGTGCAAATTTAGGTGCGTCGCACAGATGTACTTTCGGCCTGGAGTGGTATTCGCCCATTGGCTATTGATCCATCAGCAAAGAATACTGAAAGCATCTCTAGAGATCATGTAGTGTGTGAAGATTATCCTGGTTTGGTCACAATCACAGGTGGAAAATGGACTACTTACCGAAGGTAGTTTTGTTTGGCTGAGTAGAATTTCTTTAGCTTTCTAATTAGTGGTAGGTGCTATAGGGAGGTCTCCTATTCACTTTTGTTAACAGAATCAAATCTTATCAGTCTTTGTCAATTAGCTGTGATTCATTGATAATGGACAGGCTGAATAAACATAATTAAGTGAATAGCATTATATTAGCTTGGTCTTTGTATTCATTTTTTTTTATTTTGTTTTTTATCCATCTGCCCTGCCTGCTATTTTTCCACTCTTTATCCATTATTTTGGCTTTTCTTGATAAGTTAAGTTCTGTGCTTACTGGAAATGTTTGCAGCATGGCAGAAGATGCTGTTAATGCATCTATAAAGTCTGGAAAGCTAAGTCCGACAAATGGTTGTTTAACCCAAAATCTGCGGTTGATTGGTGGAGACGGATGGGAGCCTTCGGCATTCACAGTTCTTGCTCAACAATATGTACGCATGAAGAGGACATCTGGTGGTAAAGTTGTCCCTGGAGTAATGGACACTGCAGCAGCTAAGCACTTATCGCATGCATATGGTACATTGGCAGCACGAGTAGCTGCCGTTGCTCAGGTTGGTTTGACATGCCTTTATTCTCTATACCCTCTTCTGTCCTTTCCTGCCCCCTGAGTAGCACCAAAATTTGAGCTTGAGCTTGCTTTTTCCATTGATTTTTTTTTTCTTCCATGTTAATGTTTTATTGCTAAAGCTTGAAAGTGAGCATCATAAATTGTGGGAGTTGCTATTTCAATATCAGGAGTTGTGCTGAGATAATGATGACTCTGATTCTTGTCAAGTATAATATGGAAAGTGAATATGTATAATTTGTTCATGCAAGATAACAATGGGGACATCCTTTGCGTTTAGCTTAAGCTTTACTCTGCAATATCTAATATCCTCAACCTAAATGCTGTTACAATCTAGGTCACTTTAAATGTCTCAAGTTCTGCAAATATTTACTGTGCTAGTCTTTATAAAAGTTTGTGAGAAACCTACAAGTGTTGTTCTAAAATTTATAAAATTGCAAAAGGGCCTCTAACTGGAAGTTTCATTTCGTTTGTTTTGCTTTTTAGTTTTGAACTTAAAGTCATAACATTCCTGAGCTGGTGTTTGGCTATTCTGAACTTGATAAATCTGGTGCATACTGGATTGTGTTGGGATTTTTATCTGATTTGTAGGATGATTTTGCAAGTTGTAGTAGCATGAATGATGCAAGCTTTATCTTCCAACATTCTGTTGTGTGGTATTTTTTATGAATCCTCTTTAATAATCAGAACGAAGGTTTAGGGAAGCGGCTAGCACATGGGTACCCTTTCCTAGAGGCTGAGGTTGCCTACTGTGCCCGAAATGAGTACTGTGAATCTGCTGTCGATTTCATTGCTAGGAGGTCAAGGCTTGCTTTTCTAGATACAGATGCAGCAGGCCGTGCATTGCCACGCATTATCGAGATACTGGCTGCAGAGCATGGTTGGGATAAAACAAGACAGAAGCAAGAGTTAGAGAAAGGAAGAAATTTTTTGGAAACATTCAAGTCTTCAAAAAATGCTCAGTTTCATGATGGGAAACACTGACAGTAAGTTTTAACTATCCTTACCCGGTCATTCGATCAATATTTTCTCAAAAATCTGCTTATTTATTGTTCAATTTTCGTTGTGTTTTTAGGATCTTGAACTACTGAGCTGGAAGGAGCTCAATTTTTTCACTATACACCGTTTGCCTGAAATTTCCCCTTCATAAGCTGATATACAAGGAGATTGCTAAAACACATGCTTATAGCTTACAAATTTCAATTGTCTGCCAAAATAATGTTGTTTACTGATTCAATAGTTTTCAGCTTTTGCAGAAATTTCATTAAACTTGGTAACCGTGTTCCCGGTTATTTGACAGTTCTTTGAATAGGTCACCATAATTTTACATTCATCTTTAATTCTGTTCACCATTTTTCAGTATTTTCTGAATCCATGATGAGCTGAATAAAATAAAACATACATTGCTTATCTTTGATTCTTGATAAATGAGGAAACTTTTGAGTTTATGGCAAGTGATAGTTATGGTTGCAAAGGAGCCAAGCCAAGCCGAGTCTGAGTTTGTCACTTGAAGCTTGAGTTGTTTATTTTGAAATTGCCAAGCTCGAGCTCGGTTTGGCTCAACTTGTGTTCGGCGTGTTAACATGTTCGCTGAGTTTGAGTTTGAACTCGATTTTAATACTCATAGAATTTGGAACTCATTTTAAGCTCATTAACATTTTTGGATATATGACAAAATTAAAAAAATTATATTATATATCAAAATTATATTTAAAAATAAAGATCAAACATGTATTATCTTAAATAACAATTCAATCAATCAATAATAATAATATATTATTACAATAATCATTAATAATAATAATAATTTTTAAAATATTAAAAGATAAATTAAATTTATATTGATTAATCAGATTTTATATATTTTTATTAAATTAATAAATAAATATATTGATGTTTAGAATATTGAGTTATGTAATTAATATAATAATTATGAATACTATATTCATTGATAGATAGCTAATTAATGGTGATGAAAATATCATTTTCATTTTCAATAATTATAAGAAGTAATATCAAACTTATTTTTCTATGAATATTGATATTGTTTATTATAAATATATTTAACTATTAATACTTAATATATTTTTAAGAATATTTTTTTATATTTATTTTTAGTAAAAATATATTAAATTTAATAGTATATGAATATTTTTTTATATTTATTTATTAAAAATTTATTAAAAATTAGTAATTATGTAATATTATTACATTCATAATGCATAGTTAGTTATATCATACGAGAGATATAACACTAGTAAATATAATTTGAGATATAAGCTTTTAAAAAGATAGGACTAATAATAAAATTAATAAATATAATATACTAATGTAAATAAAAGAATATATTTTTTAATATGATATAATAAACGAGCTAGCTCACTAGTTTAAACTTGTAAGTTTTTAAATGAGTCAGTACGCAAACCTGACAAGATAAATATCTTTAAGTTTAGACTTGGTTTATTTAATAAACAAGCATGATACAAATGCCACTCAAGATGGTCAAGAGAGCAAAACAGATTATTTGAAGTTGATTGCAAATAAGAAAATTTTTTCCGACATGGACAGTCTCGTTGACCTGATCACAAGGTAGCATGCAAAAAGCCTAAAAGATTAACTTCAAATTTATGTACAAAAATATTTTAAATATGAGCTGTCCAAATATAAAAAGTCCATATATGGAAACAATGAAGAGCCCAAATATGTCAACAAAATTGAACTAGAAGACTTGAATCAAGCTTAAGTGCATTTGGGCTCGTATTTTGGATTCTTTTGAGGTATAAGCCAAGTTGGTCGAATTTTGCTTATTTTTAAGGTTCAAATCTGTTTGTTTTTTAACCTCTTCTTCAAAGACCTTTTAAATTCCTTTGAGCATAACCACCAACCATTATAATCAGCCATTAAAATAATGTTCTACTACCATTTACCCATATTCTGTCTAGATACATCCATTTAAAGAGAGAAATTTTAATTTTAAATTTGAAGACTTGACCATTCACCATGGGAGTTACAAATGCATTTATGGAGGAGAATTAATCTAGCGTTAGATTATGTTTTATTTTTGATATACAGAAAATTATGCTTTGTGTTTGAGGCATCCAAGAAAATTATGAATTATCATTTTATGAATGAAAAAGGAGTTTGTTTTCTTTGAGTTTTTATGCATAAGGTGTTGATTGAATTGTAATTGAATTGTTCATTTGTATTTCAGCTTTAATTCCTATTTCTTGTGTTCTTGAGTGCTTATTTCATTGGGGTTCAAGAGAAACTTCTGTATATCTTGAGTTCTAATAAGAAAGAGCTCTTGGGTGTAAGAACAAATCACAATCTAATTGCTTGGGTGTAATTGAAAATCTTATTCGATTGACAAAGAGTTCTAAGAATCGAATTTGGGTCTTGGGGTTCTGCATCATTTGGTATCAAAAAAGGTTTACCAAGTAATTATCTATCATTTATCTATTATTTTTATTTGTTGTTCTTGGTGTTCTTAGGCTATTAAATATCAATTTGAATCCAAAATTTCAGATTCATTCTAATTAGCTCTTTTGCCCAAATCTGTCTGTTTCTTTATTTTGGGTTATCTAATTTGGAGAAAATATTTTCTAAGTTATATAATCACATTTGAATTTATATAATAAACAACAACAACAACTAAGCCTTAATCCCAAACAAATTGGGGTCGGCTGTATGGATTCTCAACAAAATAAGCTCAAAAGACACCAAAAAAAAAAACTCCAGCCTTAGGCCCCTTCCAAGACACGGATTTTACGTCTCCATTCAAGTCTGTCATTAATCAAATCCGCATCAAGATCTAAGGCACGTAAGTCTCTTGCTATCACCTCCTTCCACACAGTTCTAGGTCTGCCACGACCTCTAGCCCCCTCAATCAACAAATTCTCACACTTACGAACCGCAGCATTAGGAGGTCTTCTTAAAACATGCCCATACCATCTAAGTCTTCCTTCCCTCACCTTATCTCCGACGTCCGCTACTTGGACTTTTTGTCGAATATGAACATTCTTAATTTTGTCCAGTCTGGTATGTCCACACATCCATCTTAGCATCCTCATTTCTGCCACACTCATCTTATGCAAATGTTGTCCCGTTGGTGCCCAACACTCACTACCATAGAGCATCGCAGGTCTAACAACCGTCCTATAGAATTTACCTTTCACTTTCAGAGGTATTTTCTTATCACATAAAACCCCAGTCGCACCCTTCCACTTCAACCACCCTACCTGTATTCTGTGAGCCACATCTTCATCTATACGGCCATCATTCTGGAACACCGAACCCAAATATTTGAAGTGGTTGGTTTTAGGAACCAAAACTCCATCCAACTTAACCTCATGTTCCTGCTTCTTCCTTAGACTGAACTCACAGTGCATATATTCCGTTTTACTCCTACTTAACTTAAAACCCTTGTCCTCGAGGGTTTTTCTCCACACTTCCAACTTACGGTTTACACCAGCACTAGTCTCATCAATTAAAATAATGTCATCAGCAAACAACATACACCAAGGAACATCGTCTTGTATGCTTCTGGTTAGCTCGTCCATAACCAGGGTAAATAAATATGGACTCATGGCCGAACCTTGATGCAATCCGGCAGTAATAGGGAAAGTCTCAGTGTCTCCACCAGGTGTTTTCACACTAGTGGATGCATTCTCATACATGTCCTTGATGATGTTGATATATTTGCCGTTGACTCCTTTCCTCTTCAAAACCCACCATAACACTTCTCTTGGTACTCTATCATAGGCTTTCTCCAAGTCAATAAATACCATGTGGAGATCTTTCTTCTTCTCTTGATACAATTCCATTAGTCTTCTTAGAAGAGAAATAGCCTCCATGGTAGATCTCCCTGGCATAAACCCAAACTGATTCTCCGAAACTCTTGTAAGCTTCCTCAATCTGTGTTCAATAATCCTTTCCCATAATTTCATAGTATGGCTCATAAGTTTGATACCCCGATAATTTGTACAGCATTGAATGTCTCCCTTATTTTTATATATGGGTACCATGATACTCTTCCTCCAGGCATTCGGCATCTTACGTCCTTTCACAATAGCATTAAAGAGTTTAGTTAACCAGGCAACTCCTACCTCTCCAAGGTTCTTCCAAACCTCTATAGGAATACCATCCGGGCCACAAGCTTTACCAACTTTCATATACTTCAAGGCTTCTCTTACTTCACTATGCAAGATCCTCCTAGACCAGCTGATATAATCATTTGTTGCATGAAGACCTTGAAAATCTTGTTCATGTTCAGGATTGAATAACTGCTCAAAATAAGCCTTCCACCTCTCCTTAATCTCAACATCTCTTGTCAACACCCGTTGATCTTCATCCTTTATACATTTGACTTGGCTTAAATCTCTGCTTTTCCTTTCTCTCATCCTTGCAATCTTATAAATGCCCATTTCTCCCTCTTTAGTACCTAACTTTTGATAAATCCCTTCTAAGGCTCTGCCACGAGCTACACTAACAGCCTTCTTTGCCTCTTTCTTAGCCCTCTTATATTCCTCAAAGGCCTCGCTATTAACCGCATTCGGTAACTTTTTATACCATTCCCTCTTAGCCTTAATAGCCTTTTGAACCTCCTCATCCCACCACCATGCATCATGCGGTCGAGGCCCTGCCCCTTTAGAGATCCCCAGCAATTTACTACCTGCTTTCTTAATGCCACCTTCCATTTCTGTCCACAAGTTCTCTGCACTAGCCTCAAGGTTCCAAATTTCTTCCTTTAGTAACTCCTCCTTAAAGGTACCTTGAGCTAGGTCTTTCAATTTCCACCATCTTATCCTTGGTTCCAATATTTTCTTATCATTCCTCCAGCTACTTTTATTCTTAACATCTAAAACCACAATACGATGTTGCGCCGCCAATGCTTCACCCGGAATGACCTTGCAATCCTTACACTTACTTTTGTCCCGTCTTCGAGTAAGTATGAAGTCTATTTGACTTTGGGTTCGTCCACTCTTAAAGGTAATCAAGTGTGACCCCCTCTTTTCAAAACAGGTATTCGCCAGCACTAGATCATAAGCCACCGCAAAATCCAAAATGTTCTTTCCCTCCTCATTCCTGTTGCCAAAACCATAACCCCCATGGACCCTGTCATAACCATTACTGTCCTTACCAACATGCCCGTTAAGGTCCCCACCAATGAAGATTTGCTGATTATCTGGAATACCTTGCATGATATCATCCATATCTTCCCAGAACTGAACCTTGGATGCTCCGTCCAAACCTACTTGGGGAGCATAAGCACTAATAACATTAATAGTGTCATCTCCCAAAACAAGCCTCAAAGAGATAATCCTGTCTCCCTTTCTTTTCACTTCCACCACCTTGTCTTTAAGCGTAGGCTCAATAATAATGCCCACACCATTCCTATTGTTATCCAAGCCACAATACCACAGCTTATATCCTGAGTTACCAATCTCTTTTGCTTTATTTTCCTTCCACCTGGTTTCCTGCAAACAAGCAATACTAACCTTCCTTCTTTTCAAAGTATCCACAAGCTCTATAGACTTCCCAGTCAGAGTGCCAATATTCCAACTACCTAATCTTAATCGGCTCCCTTGGACTTGCTTCTTTAGCCGCATTCGTCCATAATGCGGTAGCCCTTTCCTGTCTGACACCACATCCGGGCGCTGATATGGCGGGACTAACTTCTTTACCCATACCCGTCCATGGCATGGGAACCTTTGCTCATACTCCACCACACCCAGGCGTCGATGTGATGGAACCCCTTGCTCATTTAACACTACACCCGGGTGTCGATGTAGCGCGTGCCTAGGTGAGCACGTCCCAACGGTATAATGATAGTTTTGAGAATCCATAGAAAGTTTGGCAAAATTTTTACACTGGCCGCCAACCTACCGCAACCCTCCTCCTTTATCCGGGCTTGGGACCGGCTACGATACTCGCAGGCGGAGTTATTTGAATTTATATAATAAAAAAAAAAATTCTGTTAAAAAAATTGTAAATTACATCATTCTATTCTTTTTTTTTTTCTTTTGTATTAATTAAGTTTTCTTTTGCTGTTCTAACGTGATTATAATCTTCAAGTTTTGTTATTTTTGGTTGAAATATACTAAAATATAAGGAAAAATCATTTATGAACTAGTTCTTTGCAATTAGTGTTATTGTGAGAATTTGGGGCTGTTTGGAATCAACTCATGTCAATTGAGTTTGGTTTCTTGCAAAAAACCATTTATTTCACATTATTTGAGTGTTTGGTGTGATAATTTGTGTTTCCACTAGGAAATTATAAGTTTCATTCATTAAATTTCCAATTCGTCATATTGTTGGCATCTTTAGTTGTCATTTGTTAATTCTGCTCATTTGACTCTTATATCTTTAATAGATAACAATATTGAATCATTGCTGCCTAAATAACGTAAAAAAAAATCATTATACACTTAATTCTAATTCAAGTGTGTTTCTTTCATTTATTTGGTTGTGTTATTTGCCTCTAGTTTTGTTTTCACCTCTTCTTGCTCAATTAGGATTCTTTTGTTAATTCTCATTAAAATTATTTACATTGAGTCCTTTAAATGTGATTTGAACTAACCCTTGTGTATAAAATCATAAAAATTGCTTGAGTGAAAAAAGGCAAGAGTGAGTGAGCTTATAAGAGGATAAAAGCCAATTGTAAGTGAAACACAAGTGGAGTGTCATTACCACAAGAGCAAACACGCAAGGGAGAGTTCTTGTGTTTTCTTTGTTTTGTTCTCAAAATTTCAGGTTAATATGGAATCATCAAGTGGAGACAACAAACAAGACACAATCTTCCTTCTCAAAGCCATGCAACAACAATTTGAGAGGATGCAACTAGTGTTTGAAAACATGAATGAAAAACTTGAGAGGTAACAAGAAGAGATCAATGCTATTCGTAGAGGGGCTGTTCAAAATGCTCCTAGACTAAGAAGGCAACCAACACCTCCAACTTATGAAGAAGAAGAAGACTTTGATGATCAAGCTACCATGATAAATGAAGACCAAAACTTTAGAGGCATAAGGAGGGGTAGAAATGATGTTGACAAGAACATAGGGAGCATAAAAATAACGATCCCTTCTTTTCAAGGAAGGAATGATCCTGATGCATATATGGAGTGGGAGCGAAAGGTGGAGCTTATTTTCGAGTGCCACAACTTCTCGGAAGAGAAAAAGGTGAAGCTTGCAGCTGTGGAGTTTAGTGACTATGCAATTGTATGGTGGGATCAACTCCTTACAAATAGAAGGAGAAATAGAGAAAGACCTATCCAAACATGGGAGGAGATGAAGGCTGTAATGAGACGACGCTTTGTTCCTAGCTACTACTATAGGGACTTGCATCAAAAATTGCAAGGCCTTGTATAAGGGACAAAGAATGTGGAGGACTACTATAAGAAAATAAAAATAGCATTGATAAGAGCAAATGTTGAAGAAGATAGAGAAGCTACCATGGTAAGGTTCTTGAATGGCCTAAATAAAGACATATCCAACATAGTGGAGCTACAACACTATGTGGAGATTAAAGACATGGTGCATATGGCAATTAAAGTGGAGAAACAATTGAATCGCAAAGAGAATGTGAGGCAAGCCAACACATATTTGAATCAAAATACCATATGGAGATCTTATTGGAAGAATGATAATAAGGCTGCTCAACATAAGAAAGATGAGAAAATGAAGCCTAAGGAGACATTTGACCCCAAAAATAAAGGTAACACTTCTGCCCAAACTTCTAGGAATCGGGATATTAAGTGTTTTAAGTGTTTGGGGTACGGACATATAGCATCACAATGTTCAAATAAAAGAGTAATGATTATGCAAGAGGGTGAGGTTGAAACAGATTATAAAAGTGATGTTGAGGATGAGGTGCCTTCATTGGAGGATTGTAGTGATTGTGAGATGCCTATGGAAGGTAGAATAATGATAACTAGGAGGGCTCTTAATGCACAAGTAAAAGAAGATGAAGAGGGAATCAAATTGCAAAGAGAAAACAATTTCCATATTAGGTGTTTAGTAAATGAGAAGGTATGTAGTTTGATCATTGATGGGGGTAGTTGTGTGAATGTGGCCAGTACTTTATTTGTGGACAGGTTAGGATTAGATACCACTAAGCATCCTAAGCCATACAAATTACAATGGATTAATAATAGTAGGGAAGTGAGAGTCCAAAAATAAGTGAGGGTACCATTTACAATTAGAAAATATCATGATGAGGTAACATTTGATGTGGTGCCTATGCAAGCTAGTCATTTGTTATTAGGTAGACCATGGCAATGGGATAGGAGAGTGACTCATGATGGGTATTCTAAGGTACTCTTTAGAGAAAGAAGGTAGAATATTCACTCTAGCTCCTTTAACTCATAAATAGATTTTTGAAGATCAAATGCAACTTGACAAAGCAAATGAAGAATTCATACAAAGAGTGGCTGAAAGAAAAAAGGAGAGAAAAAGAAAAGAGTGTGAAAAAGGAGTGAGAAAAAATTAGAGAGTAAAAATGAAAATTTAAGAGAGAAAATTAGTCTGAGTGAATCAGTCCAAGAGAGAAAAGAGGGGAGAAAAGTGAGCTTTTATGCAAAAATGAGGGATGTTAAGAGAGCTTTGGTTACAAATAAGCCAATGATTGTACTTATGTATAAAGAGACCTATTTTTCTTCTAACGATCTTAACCATGCTTTGCCTAGTGTTGTGGTTGATGTTTTGCAGGAATATAGTGATGCTTTCCCTGATGATCTACTACGAGTTTTGCCACCTTTGAGAGGGATTGAACATCAAATCAATTTTGTTTCCGGGGCAGCCATACCTAATAGGCCTGTATATAGAAGCAATCCGAAAGAGACCAAAGAGCTTCAAAGGCAAGCGGAAGAGCTTTTAGAGAAAGGACACATAAGAGAAAGCTTAAGCCCATGTGCAGTACCTGTCTTGTTGGTACCAAAAAAGGATGACAGTTGGTGTATGTGTGTTGATTGTCGAGCCGTCAATAAAATTACGGTAAAATATCGACATCCTATACCTCGACTTGATGACATGTTAGATGAATTGCATGGTTCTTGTATCTTCTCTAAAATTGATCTTAAAAGTGGTTATCACCAAATAAGAATGAAACTAGGTGATGAATGAAAAACTCTTTTAAAACAAAACATAGATTGTACGAGTGGATGGTTATGCCATTTGGTTTAACTAATGCACCTAGCACTTTCATGAGACTTATGAATCATGTTTTGAGTAAGTTTATTGGAAAGTTTGTGGTTGTCTATTTTGATGACATTTTTTTGTATAGGAAATCTGTTGATGATCACGTTATGCATTTAAAATGTGTATTTAATGCATTATGCAAATATCAATTGTATGCTAATATGAAGAAATGTATATGTTGCATTGATCGCATCATTTTCTTGGGATATGTGGTGAGTGCAAAAGGAATTGAAGTAGATGAAGAAAATACTAAGGCAATTAGGGAGTGGCCAAAATCTCAAAATGTGAGTGAAGTAAGGAGCTTTCATAGCTTGACAAGTTTCTATAGGAGATTTGTAAAGGACTTTAGTACAATTGCTGCCCCATTAACTGAAATTATGAAAAAAGATAAGGGATTTGTATGGGGTAAAGAGCAAGAACATGCGTTTTCATTGTTGAAAGATAAGTTGAGTAATGCACCATTATTGAAGCTGCCTAATTTTGATTCTACTTTTGAAATTGAATGTGATGCCTCCGGGATCGGTATAGGTGCTGTGTTATTGCATAAAAAGAGACTCGTTGCTTATTTTAGCGAAAAGCTAAATGGAGATCAACTTAACTACTCTACTTAAGACAAGGAGATGTATGCATTGGTGAGAGTTTTAGAGACTTGGCAGCATTATTTATTACCAAAGGAATTTGTGATACACACAGGCCATGAGTCATTACGCCATTTGAAATGCCAAGGCAAATTGAATAAGAGACATGCCAAATGGGTAGAGTTCATTGAGCCTTTTCCTTATGTCAACCAATATAAGAAAGGAAAAGAAAACGTTGTGGCTGATGCGCTTTCAAGAAGGTATAATCTAATTTCAACTCTTTCTTCTAAATTATTGGGATTTGAACATTTGAAAGAATTATATATGAATGATAGTGATTTTTCAAATGTGTATGATGCTTGTGAATATATGGCATTCAATGATTTTTATAGGCACGGGAGATTTTTATTTAAAAAAGGAAAGTTGTGTGCACCTAATAGCTCAATTAGAGAATTGCTTGTTCGAGAAGCACATAGTGGGGGACTTATGGGGCATTTTGGTATAAATAAAACATTGAACATTTTACATGAGCATTTCTTTTGGTCTAATATGCATAAAGATGTTGAGAAAATTTATTCACGATGTATATCTTATAGGCAAACTAAATCTAGAACTCAACCACATGGATTAAACATGCCATTGCCTATTCCTACTCATCATTGGGTTGATATTTCTATAAATTTTTTATTGGGGCTGCTTAGGACTGAAAAGGGTCGAGACTCAATTTTTGTTATTGCGGATTGATTTTCTAAAATGGCACACTTTATACCATGTCACAAAACTAACGATGCCACACACATAGCTGATTTGTTCTTTAGTGAGATTGTATGTTTGCATGACATTCCTAAGACAATCGTGTCTGGTAGGGATGTTAATTTTTTAAGCCATTTTTGATGAGTTTTATGGTCCAAACTTAGGACAAAATTGTTATTTTTCACTACTTCACACCCATAAACTGATGGGCAAACCGAAGTAGTAAATAGAACTCTTGGATCATTGTTGCGTGCTTTAATTGGAAGGAATATAAAAACTTGGGAAGATAGTTTACCATTTGTTGAATTTGCATATAATAGGAGTATGCATTCTTCCACTGGTTTTTCTCCTTTTGAAATTATATACGGTTTTAATCCACTAACCCCTTTGGATCTTTTGCCTATTCCATTGATTGAAATTTCTAACATAAATAGGCATAAAAAGGCGAAAATGGTGAAAGCTATTCATGACAAAGCAAGGCGGAAAATAGAAAAGCGAAATGAGCAAATTGCTTTTCGAGTTAATAAAGGAAGGCGCATGATGTCTTTTGAACATGGAGATTGGATATGGGTTCACTTGCGGAAAGAGAGATTCCTTTCAAAAAGAAAATCTAAACTGGATGCACGTGGGGATGGACCCTTTCAAATTATAGCGAAGATCAATGCTAATGCATATAAAGTTGATCTTCCAAGTGAGTATGTGTTTCATCTACATTCAATGTTTCTGACTTGACTTCCTTTGATCTTGAAGTAGGTGAAGAATCAAGGATGAATCCTTTTAAGGGGAGGGAAAATGATAGAAATGATACAAATGCCACCCAAGATGGTCAAGAGAGCAAAATAGATGATTTAAAGTTGATTGCGAATAAGAAAACTTTTTCCGACATAGACAGTCTCATTGGCTCGATCACAAGGTCGCGTGCAAAAAGCCTAAAAGATCAACTTTAAATTTATGTACAAAAATATTTTGAATATGGGTTGTCCAAACATAAAAAGTCCATATATGAAAACAATGAAGAGCCCAAATATGTCAACAAAGTTGGGCTAGAAGACTTGAATCAAACTTAAGTGCATTTAGGCTCGTCTTTTGGGTACTTTTGATGTGTGGGCCAAGTTGGCTGAATTTTGCTTATTTTTAAGGTTTAAATCTATTTGTTTTTTATCCTCTTCTTCAAAGACCTTTTAAATTTCTTTGAGCATAACCACCAACTATTATAATCTACCATTAAAATAATGTTCCACTACCATTTATCCATATTCTATCTAGATACATCCATTTAAAGAGAGAAATTTCAGTTTTAAATTTGAAGACTTGACCATTCATCATAGGAGTTACAAATGTATTTATGTAGGAGAATTAATCTAACATTAGGTTGTATTTTATTTCTGATGTAATGTAACACCCCTGTACCCCATATACGCACACCGCATACGCCCGCACAACAAGCGATATACGTATACCGGATAAAGGGGTGCCACAGTTCATTTTAAACAAATCAAACCAACTTTAATCTTTAATATATAATCATCATTAGTCAGTCTCAATAAACTTAAAACATTTAACCTATATTATAAATAGTTAGAGAAAATATTTCTTCGTTAAAATACATATATATATATATATATAACATTAGTACCCAAAAGCTTATCTAAAACAGTATGTTCAAAATATTTGTTACTTAAGCAGTGGAAAATATGAAGGTTTATACATGCTGGTAGTTCGTCTCTGATCTTGATGTCCACAACTACCTCTAATCTCAAGCCTAGACTCGACTCGGTTTAGACGAGCTCTCTGGCACAACCGGATCTACCATGTCACCTGCGCGATGAACCACAATCGCGCTGAGCAGAAAGCTTAGTGGTACAAACTTTGATTCAATATAGATCAATGCGATGCTCATACACAATACATATTAATATGTCAACTCATTACATTATATATTTCAACATATTAATCATTTGCATCACATTTCATAATTCACATTAAAATAAAGACAAACATGGGCCCAAAACAAAACTAATATGCTATTCAAAGTTCAGAGTTACTGCTTTGGTCTATATTGACACCATGTGTCTAGCCCCGTAGGCAATATATATCCATGGATTGTAACAGACCCAGTCTCTTAGACCTCAACCCTGCTAGACCCTAGGGCCCCAGTTTCTTGGTCCTCAACCCGGCTAGACTGTTACAGTTTTTGAGGCTTGCGACCCGGTCTTTTCACCTCAAAAACATCATATTTCACATTTTTTAGTTGGACTCGGCTTACGACCCGGTCTTTTCACCTGTCCAGCAATTCATAGGCATGCCGCCAAATCCAGAACTCTGAAAATTGAATAACATACTAGGCACACAATTAATTCATTTATCTCATTATCAATCTCTTTCACAATTCATTTATCATAATCAACTAGGCTCCTTGCCTTATTGTATCATCATTTTCTCATCTTTTCTCATTTGTCTCTTTTATATCAATATCAATTTGTGACACTTTGATTTCACATATCTCATCACATCATTCAACATTTCTTTTCATTTACAACGCATTATTCAATTGCATTGATATATCAACATAATTTACATTATGCATATCATAACATATAACTCATTCATCAACAATGTATCAATTAACTTAACACATTTCTCAACTAAATGTGTTAAGTCCCAATGTCATGTACATGTATGCAATCATTCAAAGTTTGTACTTACCTCTTAAAGCAACAACACCACTCTATCCACTTCCTTTTCCAAGATAACTCTCAACACTTAAATAAAGGTGGCTCAAATCTCTTCAAAACCTAATCCAAAGGTGATCATACACACTCACTTAGAGATACACAAGAAGAAAAATAAGAAAGAGAACTATCTAGGGCAAACTCTATACTTGACAAGCTCAACAACACGGGCATGTCCCTGACCGTGCCCTAAACTCACAACACAAAAGCTTTGACACGCTCAGTGACATGGGCGTGTCACTGCACGTGTCAATCCTCCAACAACACAGTAGCTATGACACGCTCAGTGACATGGGCATGTCACTGGCCATGTCAATGCTACTACAACATAGAAGTTGTGACACGCTCAGTGACATGTGTTAGTAAATCGAGAAGAATCTGCAACCCTTTTGCCGCAGCGGAAAACAAAAATTATCTTTCGATTTATTCCCAGGAACCATGTGATCCATTCAGTTCGATAAAAGAGATTCGAAACTAACCTTTTGTGTAGCTTCAAATCGATTAACAGATGCTGCCTTCTGAAGACGAACACCCTCTAGCGAAGTCCACACGAACGTACGCCGGTTTGAGTGCTAGCTCACCAACGGCAGTGGCTGAACCTTTTCAAAAACGAAACTAGGGTTTTTAGGTTTTTCTCTTCTTCCGTTTTCTTTCAAAATGAATAATGATCAGATCATCATCCCTCTAGCCCTTTTAAAACCGTTTAAAAGACTTTCCTTGTCAAAACCCTAACTGTCCATATCCTATATGGACCCACATTTTTAATAATTATTATCTAATAATAATTATTATAATAATATTATTATTAATATCTAATAATAATAATAATAATACTAACAACAATAATAAAAATATAATTATTATTATTTAAGTACAGCTTACGTTCTATGTGTGTGACCCGATAGGCTCATATTAACTGGTAGTGTATTTCAATCTCTATTGAAATGCACAAATCATAATTGGCCTCTAGCAAGACATTACGACTACCCAATTAATCATGAGAATCATTATAAATGAAAATCTGAAATAGTACATGCATTAATCCCTTTGTCACACGAAATCTAGTTTGAACATAAGTCATAGTAAATGTCATACTTATATTGTCCAAACTTATGATTACTCGATCTCCAAGTTAATTGATAAACAAATAAGATTGATCTTATATCAACTTATTTGAGCACGGCCATGCATTTCTCAGTTACACTTATCGAGGGGCCCAGAAGATATCTCTCTCATAGAGAGGGACAAATTCCATCTTGATTGTTCATTTTTCTCTACATAATTTATACCATGTTCAAGCATAACCTTTATAATTATCTAGTTACAGATAACGTTTGATCATGTCAAAACATAATATTCCTTATGTTGGAAACTATGACAATCTCAAGTCAAAGGATTAAATGAAAACTATTATGAGATACACTTATGACATTAAACCATGAAGTGATATCTATGTGGGTCTATCCAATACACTGTTCTCTAACATGTATCCATAATATTGATTTGTATCTTCATACCTATAATCATCTTATGATTATCAAATCAATATTACACTAGTTATATTTATTATTATCTCCATAACAATAATAAACCAGGGATATAATCATTATTATATATAACATGCAAACATAACAATGATAATAAAAACTTCTTTATTAATAACAAAATGAATAACATTAAGGTCCAAATCAATGGCCTAGGGCATATACACTAACAACATGGGCGTGTCACTGCTCGTGTCACCAACCCAGAAAACAGAACCAATGACACGCCCAAAGACATGGCCGTGCTCCTGGGCGTGTCAGGCCAAAAACCCTGAAATCGACACCAACAAAGCCACAACCAACAATCATCTTCCAATAGCCAAACCAACAACACACAAACTCAATCAAAACCTTCAACAACCCCAAAATACTTGAGTAAATCTTAAAATAACTCAATCACAAACATCAAACACAAACAACACCATATATCACAACTCAAACTCACAATACCCACAACTCTTGTCTCTTCAATCCAAACCCGAAAATCAAAGCTACTAAGACAAAACACTTCAAACACACCAAAACACATCTACAACAACCATCTAACAAACCTAAGAACACAAACTCAAAAGAAAACCAAGAAACAAGTTGGAAACTTACCAAAAGTGAAGAAAATCCTTAAAACTCCAACTTGATCTCTTGAAATCCTTCAATCTCTTGAGCTTGGAAGCAACAAAATCTCTTCTCCTTTGGTTGATAAGGGTGGCCGGCCAAGGAGAAGAAAAGAAGAAGATGAAGATGGACGAGGAAGAAGAAAGAAAGAAAGAAAGAAAGAAGAAAAGAAAGAAAGAAAGAAAGAAAGTAAACACTCTTCAACTACTCCCTCCTCAAAACACTCTCCACCAAATATTTAAACAATTAAATATAATCACCCACTAACATCATCTTCCACTAACTTAAATAAATCCATTTAATTAATCAAAATATCTCTTTTGACTTATAAGATCCATTGACTTGTATATATTATTTTTATCTCCATATACATAACATATACACTTTAAATTATTTAATCCAATACAACAATTAACACTCCAAAATTTTTGGGTATACTTTGGGATATTACATGTAAACTCCTATAAAAGGGGCTGTTTGCTTTGTGTTTGAGGCATCCAAAAAAATTATGAATTATCATTTTATGAATGAAAAGAGAGTTTGTTTTCTTTGAGTTTTTATGCATAAGGTGTTGATTGAATTGCAATTGAATTGTTCATTTGTATTTCAGTTTTAATTTCTATTTCTTGTGTTCTTGAGTGTTTATTTCATTGGGGTTCAAGGGAAACTTTTGTATATCTTGAGTTCTAATAAGAAAGAGCTCTTGGGTGTAAGAACAAATCGCAATCCGATTGCTTGAGTGTAATGTAAAATCTGATTCGATCGACAAAGAGTTCTAAGAATCGAATTCGGGTCTTGGGATTCCGCATCAGAGTAGCTGGAGCTTGACTTATTTTTAAATGAGCTCGAACCTGAACGAATTTTTACTAATCCGATATCCAAGCCAAGCTACTCGAGCTTGACTCATTTATAGCCTTAGTAATAGTAAACATAAATGATATGGATATAAACTTCCTTTTCAGTCAATGCCCTCTTTTTTTTTTGGATTTTTCTAATATGTTAAGTAGCAATAAAAAAAACTCAATTTTTATTGGAATACATTTTGTTTTCATTGAAATTTATTGCAGTCACTTTATAATGTGTTTAGATTTCTTATCAATAATTTAAAAAAAATAATTCTAATAAATTCTAATTGAAATTAGAGTTTTTATTATTGTTTAATATGTGTTTTCAAGATACACGTTAGAATATATATATATTAGATTCTTTGATTTTTATTGAGATTTTCTTACAAAATGGTAGGTAAAAAGTGAAAAAAAAAAACCAAGATAAAAGGAGTGAATATTTGAGTGTGGTGTAACTTATGGAGTAAAATGGTTCCCTTAAATTGTCAGTAAGGAATTATGTTAAAATGCATTTTATTGGAAAAAAAAATTATCAAATTTTAATGCATAATATATAAAATTATAAAAAAAATTGATAAAATTTAAGTACGCGTAGCAATATCTGAACTTGGTAAAAAATGTTTCACATGTATTAACATTCAATGAACAGTAAATATATATAGGAGGAAAATGAAAATATTTGTAACTAATTGAACTAACTAACTAGCTACAAGTAATTACATAAATAACAAACTTCTAAACTGTTACAAAGCTCCTTCACCCCTCTCAAGTTGTGGAGTATGTGTAATAACTCGAATTTTAAATTATTTTAAAATGATATTTTTAAAATATAAATAACTATTTTATTAACTAATTAAATTATTATTATTTAAATTATGAATTTTTTTCAAATATTTTTTTTGATATTTTTTCTAAAAAAAAGAAAGAAAGAATAGAAAAAGAAAAGAACTATATATATATGTATTTAAAAAAAGAAAAGAGAAGAGAGGGAGGGGAAGTCGGATATATGTATTTAAAAAAAGAAAAGAGAAGAGAGGGAGGGGAAGTCGGAGACAGGAGAGAGAGGAAAAGTGAAGAAAAATAGTGACATTCAATATTTTTTTTAGATCTATGGTCGTCCGATGATCGTTTTTCATCACATCCCTCGCCATTTGATAGCTCCTTCTTCAACGAGTCCAACGTCACCGGTCTTGCAGTCAAAAGCCACCGGATCACTGTTCATGCATGGCATAATTAAGACGTCTCCTGTGATATTTTGATCAGCTTTTGGCCACTTTTCGACCTTCTTTCTAGGTGAAATTGATATTTTTTGAAATTCTCTCATCTTAAATTTCATTTTGGTATATTATTTGTAAATTTTAAATTATTTTTGGGTTTGGCCAAAATTCGGCTACCACTTTCCAATGACGGTAATACTATTTCGATAACGGTAATACTATTCCGGCAAACATTGATACTATTCCAGTATTGTGATATTATTCTAGTGATGGTGATAATATTTCAAAAATGGTGACGATAATACTATTTTAAAAAAGTGACGGTAACACTATTCCGGTTACGGTAAATACTATTCCAGCGACTGAAAAAAATTAATTAAAATACAATAAATAAATAATAAATATATGTGATTAATGATAGATTAATTAAATATATAGTTAGTTAAAATTTTTGAAAAATAAATTTAGAATATATATAATTTTAATTAGTTATAATTAAATAAAAATTTATTAATTAGTCAAATTTAAATGAGGAATTGATTAATAAATTGATTAGTTATAATTATTGTTTATTAATTATAGTCAAATAATTAATATGTTAGATTAAATTAGATTGTGATTTTATGTAAAGATTAAAATTTTAATTGGTTATTGAATTTTAAATGATTAAATAAAATAGTTGAGTTATTGTATTAAAGTTTATAAAAAAAATACTTTTATGATTATAATAATCAAATTATTATTACTTTTATTATTATTTAATTTTAAACTTAATATATGTTATTATAATTGAATTAGAGATAAAAAAAAGTAGCTATTTTATAATGAAAATAATGTTAATCTCTAAGTAAATAATATTATAAATGATTATTAGAAGTTAAAATAAAACATTATTAAAGTAAACAAATTTTATATTATTGTTAATGTTGATTTAATTATTTATCATTATTATTGTATTAGTGAGAAGTATATTGAGTTATTGAGAATTGTGATGATGGCTCAGATGGGACAATTGAATTAATGATGATTGTCGTGAGATATTTAAAAGTGTTATTCATTGTTTTGTTTCAGGGAGAATATTCTAGTTATAGAAAAAAATTCTGTCAAAATTTTAAAAAAATCTTTAGAATCATCCATCCGTTCATATTCTAATAGTTTTTATTATCATTTGAAAATAATTTTCAGGCATTTTTTCATCTTTAGTCGAATGCTTCAAGGAGAGTTATTAGATTTTACTTACAGTGAGTTATATAGATTATTATAATACCTCGCTCTCCTAATTTATATTCATATTTATATTTGCATAATGCATCAACTGTTTGTGCAATATATATACAATTATTATTATTCTAACCATAATGTGTGTCAAGTATGAGTTGATTGTGCTTAATGTATATGATATGTGATGTCGAATAGAGTTAGAATAATATGGGACTATACATGATTGGGGATATGAGTTATGATATGAGAATATTATATGATAATATTAGGACTGGCGTGACGGTATGAGTATTTTTATGCTCAGCACTGCTTGTTAGTCGGATAGCGCTGCTTAGCTACAGCTGTGATGGCGGACCCGATGTATTGAATTATAAGAGAAATGTATGGACTAAAAGAGTCAAATAGGAGGATAGACACCCCGGTTTGAGATTTAGTGTGGCCCCATTGACTTACTCCTATTATTGTTTGCTTATGTGATTCGTTGGTTGATTGACATTTGTATGAACACGTTATGAATGAGATAGTTATATTATATTAATTACTATGTAACTCATTGAGTCGAACGCTCATTCCTGTTTACCATTTTTCCCAGGTTGCAGGTTGAACATATAAGTACTGCTTATTCAGGTCATCATGCCTTTTTATTTCTTGGCAGGAGTGTTAATTGTATATGTTTTATTATATAATTATTCTCTAGAACTCCGCATTATATTTCTTTTCTTGTCTATTTTCTTATTTATTTAGTTTTACGATTTAGTTAAACATATTTGTTAATAAATGACTGATGATGACGATGTGATATTATATTGAAGTATAATATTAGTAGAGTAGTGGATCCGGTTCGAGATAGTGATTGTTGTCACCATTTATATTTATCAAAAAATGAGTTGTCAGGCCTACTACAGGTTCTGAAAACTATGTGCCTTTTCTGTTTTCTAGTACCGGTCACGTACCCACGGGTTGGGTCATGACGATATGAATATTTAATACTCCCAGCTTCGATAGTAAATGTTGAAAAGAAAAAATGTGCAAAGACTTAGTAAACAAATCTGCTGGCTGGTTTATAGTAGAAATATGTAGAAGCTTAAGTAGACTGGACTTGATCTTTTCTCTTACCAAGTGACAATCTAGCTCAATACGCTTTGCACACTCATGAAAAATAGAATTATGAGCTTAACTTATTATTGACAAGTTATCACAAAACAATAATTCTGGGCCAAATTGCAAAGAACACAAATTAGTAAGTAAATAAGTGACCCAATGCACTTCACAAGTTGTATAGGCAACAACTCTATATTCAACCTCTGTAGAAAACCTAGAAATGGTAGATTGTTTCTTTGACTTCCAAGAAATAAAAGAAGATCCAAGAAATAAGCACATACCAGTTACTGATTTCCTTGTGAGAGGGCAGGATGCCCAATCTGCATCACTAAAGGCTTCGATTTGCAAATCAAAAGAAGATGAAAAGAAAAGACCCGAGCAGGGGCAACCTTAAGATATCTCTGTACTCTGTGAGCCAATTTCAAATGATAAGTAGTAGGATGATTAAGAAATTGACTGAGATGTTGAACAACAAAGCTTATATCAGGTCTGGAGTTAGTGAGATATAATAACTTGCCAACAAGCTGTCTATAACATGTAATATCTTCAAGAACAGTTACATCAGATGACAAAGAGTTTTAAAAAGGAACTATAGGAGTAGGAGCGTGCTTAGAATTAATAAAACCCGTGTCACTTAACAACTCCATAGCGTACTTCCTTTGACAAAAATGGATGCCTTGAGAAAACCTTGCAATTTCAAAACCTAAGAAATACTTAAGTGGACCAAGGTCTTTGATTTTAAACTGATTATGAAGACAAGACGTCATGGCAATGATTTCTCTCAAATCAATTCCGGCAAGAACTATATCATCTACATACACCAAAAGCACAGTAAAACTAGAGGATGCAGTTTTGGTAAAAAGTGAAGGATCAACAACAAATTGGATAAAGCCTTGTGAATTCAAAGCAGAGGTTAATTTGGCATTCCATTACCTGCTGGCCTGCTTCAAACCATATAAGAATTTCTGCAACTTGCAGACTTTGGAAGAACTTTCAACAGTAAGACCAGATGGAACTCTCATATAAACATCCTAAATTAGATCACAGTCTAAAAATGTATTATTGATGTCTAATTGCTCTAGAAACCAATTTTTAGCAGCACCTAGAACTAGAAGACACCTAATTGTTGTTATTTTAGCTACAGGAGAAAACGTTTCCAAAAAATAATACCCTTTTGCTGAGTAAAGCCTTTTGCTACCAACTTAACCTTATACCTTTCAACAGACCCAATCAGCTTTATATTTAACCTTATATACTCACTTACAACCAATTGGTTGAATACCAGGTGTTAGCCTCTAAAGCTTGTAATTCAAGAGTCATAGCCTCCTCCATTTTGGATCAGTAACAATCTGTTTGTAGGTTTTTGGTTCTTGAACAGAAGAAATTGTGAGAGCATATGTTCTATGAGAAGTAGAAAAATTGGTGTAAGAAATGTTTTTATGTAAAGGATATGGAGTGGGGTTAAGTGGTGATGGAGAAGAAGAAGAAGAAGAAGAGGTAAGAAGATTACAGTGATAATCTTGTAGTTAAGAAGGAGGTCATTTAGGTCTTGAGGATTGTCTAGAAGAAGTAGGTGATGCAGGAGAAGTAGGTTGAGATAGTTAGTGAAATGATGGTAGACTCTTGATTATTTTGAAGAGGAAAAATATGTTCATAAAAATAGACATTTCAAGAAAGAAAATTTTCATTTGTTTAGAGATTTAAGTAATTTGAAACCTTTTGTTCCATGTTTGAAACCTAGAAAAAGACATTTATAAGCTCTATGATCTAATTTAGTTCTATCGTGAGGTAAAGTAGTTGCAAAACAAAGACAACCAAACACTTTTAAAGAAGAAATATCTAGTTTCTGATTATGTAAGACTTGATAAGGACTACGATCATTTAACAAAGGAGTAGGAAGCATGTTTTATCAAGCGAACAACATGCATAAGAGCTTCTGACTAATATGCAGATGATAGATGACTTTGAAACAATAAATCCCTAGTGACACTAAGCAAATGTTGATATTTTCGCTCAACAATTTCATTTTGTTGAGGCGTAGAGACATATGATGTTTGATGAATAATGCCATGAGACTGATAAAAATCAGTCCACATGAACTCTAGTCCATTATCATTTTTAATAACTTTGATTTTAGTATGAAACTGAGTTAGGACCATATTATAGAAAATAGAAATAGAATGTCTCGCTTCTAAGAATATATAAAATTTATTTGATAATTTTTCATTTTATAAAATATTAAATAATATTTTATTAAATTAAAATTAACCAAACTAAAAATTATCATTAGAATATATAATATAGGAAATTATGGTTTGAATATTTTTTAGCATTATAATTATTATAATTCAATGTTATTTTGTCTTAAGGCTTTATATAAAAATACTTAAAAACAAAATTATTTATAAAAAAGTAAAATTATTTTTAAAAAAACTTATTTTTCTTTTTTTAATTGTTCACTTTTCAACTTTTATTTTAAAAATACCCATTCCTAAAAATATACATATAAAAATATGAGAGGCATACATATAATATATTTTCTGTTAATTAAAAATTAATTTTTTTTAAATTTCTTAAAAATTATAAAATATTTAAAAAAATAAAAAATGACGTATCATGTTATTTGTTCCATATTTTAATTCATAATTTAAAAAAATTGAGAAGTTTTTTTTAGAAGAAAAAAATTGAGAAGTTATTTGATGTAAAAAATGAAAAAAAAAATTGCAGAAGAGTAAAATTTTACTTTTTTTCAGACGAGACTTCCATTTATTTATTAGTATTTTTCTTTAATTTAATTATTGAGTTTTGGTTATTGAGATGAGGAGACGTAAAAAGAAAATAAATAAAAGAAAAAAAAAAGAAATTAGGGATTAGGGATTCAAATCAAAATTTCTAGAAGCTATTAGTTGAACTAACCAATTACCAATCTTTGAATCTTAGCTTCTCCGAATCTTGAAGAAAGGAATTGGAAATAGAAGAAAAGAACTTTACTGATCAAGATCACATATAGATTCTTCTTCTTCTTCTTCTTTGCTTCTCCATCTAGAGCTTCCCGTAAGTGATTTTGCATTTTTTTAATTATTTTTTCTATTATTATCTGTTTTTGGATTAAATTTGTTGAATTATCAAATTTTTTGTATGTGGGTATGGATTTAGATAATTTATCTTTGGTTTAATATCTTATTACTCATTTGTTAGAGCTGATTTTTGTTTGTTCTTTTGGGTCTATATGAAATCTAAAATTACGGTATTTAAAGCGTAAAATTTTCTCAGAAACTTGTGGCTTTTTGGAGAGTTCATTGAGAATAGCTTCCTAACTTCTGTGTAGTGCCAGTTTGAACAAGATTATGTGAAATAATACAACTTCGGAAATTTTATGCATAATGTATTTTAAGTTTTGTGGAAGTGACAATTGACAATGAATTGTTAGCTGAATAAAGTATATGGGGAGACTAAGAGTAGTGCTCGAACAAGATTTAAGGTTATATCCACCAAAATGCCATTTGACTTGAGTGCAAAGAAAAGTTTAGAAAAGTGTTTCATATTTGAAATATTACATGGTGCTTTGTGGTGTCTCAATTGAAGATTGTTTCGAGATATTGGAGAGATTTGGGCATTGGTTGTGAGAAAAGATATATTGTGGTGTCTTCCAAAAATATGGCTTTAAATTGGAACAAAATGGCCAAAAACATTTCATACAACATTCTTAGTCTAGGTACCAAACAGCTGTGTTGCATTTAGTTGGAGAAATTCTATTTAAGATTATAACCAAAATGTAGCAGCCCCATCATTGACCCAGTGACGAAAATTTAGAGGTTATCAGTTGGGGGTGGGTAGCATGGATGATGATGGCAATACTGGAACTTTCTCCTTAGGAAGTTCACTTAGGATGCTATGACGATTATATTTTCAGTACTGAATCATTCGTCAGAACTAATATATAACTGAAGAACAAAGAAATCTTTTACTGTATGAATAAATTATTTATTTAAGAAACTAATCATAGTGGACTTGCATTGTATTCAGGGAGAAAAATATTAAATTTTCTACCCAAGAGATAAAGGTGTAGATCAACCAAACCAACATGGCGGAGGAGTATATAAGAAGTAAGGAATTGTGGCTAAGTATATAAGGAGTAAGGAATTGTGGCTAAGTAAAAGACGAATTACAAGTCCTCATGGTGTGACACAATGTTTCTTCAAATCATTGCAGATATATTTAATAGATTTACTGTTGTTGTAGCTAGTCACCTATTACCAATTCTGGTGAAAGATGAAGAATTTACATTATTGTTAAGGACAGTAACTGTTTAGTTATGGTGGTTTAGTTGGAAGATGTGCAAAACATACGCAAAAAGCTTAGGCTTTATAAATCCTACAAGTAAGGTCTTGTGATAAGTCCTATTCAGAATTGTTTCCAGTTTCTCAGATGCACATTCTGAAGATTCTTTATTACAAAGTGTAATACACCAAAGCAATTATAACAATAAACTGTGCATGACTACATATAAAATTGATAGAAGTGAAATTTGGGGATTATATTTTAAAGTGAGAATCAATCCTTTGTTGTGTGTAGAAATAAAACACGAGACTTCTAAAATTTGCTCAAAGTAAGTTGTCATTAATTGGCGATGTTACACAAAAATGCTGCTGAACAATTCTAGATTTTATTTTTTACCTTTCTTTCTTCCTTTCTTTTTTTGCGTGTTGAATGCACTTGCTTTTGGAATTTTTGACAAACCAGTGATGAACTGTCATTTGCTTCAAGAAGATGCAAGAATTCTCCACTGTTGATGGTTTTGTGGAGATAACTGAGTGCTTGGCAGAGATGATTAAGTACGTGGCAAATGAACCCTCAGTAGGGCTTTTCTATGTTCAGCAGCACACTAGAAATGCAGTTCCTAATGTTATTAATCTCAAGGATAATATTACAGAGAAATCATGCAAAACAATTTTGCACGCTGAAGATTTAGAGGATTCTATCACCATGGTCCAGTCGATGAAAGATTGTGGTTTCTTGATTGCTGATGAGATGGTTAGAGACATCAAAGCATCTCTAGCAACAATATCAGCAAAACAACCAAGGAGAGGATTAATCCGTAACCCAACTTCAGGTTCTGAAATGGGAAGAACTAGGTCATGGAGACCATCTACCTGGAGTCATAATGGAGTCCAGCAGGAAGACAGGAGAAGTGATAATTATCTGTCAACTGTATTTAAGAATGCAAAAGAAAGGGCTACCAATATCAAGTGGCCACAACTCGATTCGAAAGAATCGACACCAACCCCAGCTACGAAAAAAATACTGTCTTATCCGAATACACCACAGTTGGTTGCATCTGCTAGCACCAGTTTATCGCCGGCTGATATGGAATCTGATGAACTGCCATTGTCAATTCAAGCTGCAGAGGAGCTACAAGCAGAAGATGAACAAGCTGAGATGAACTTGCCACCTCAAACTATAATGTCACTGTCTGAAAACTATGATGACTTCAAGGCTGATAAAGAAGCCAAACTGGAGGAATGGTTGGAAGAGTCTGGTAGGGACTTAGATAAATTGCCAGAGGGCAAGTGATGACAAAGTGAGTATTTTCTTTTAAAGATTATTTCTTTTTCATTTTTCTTGTTTGTAACTAACAAGATTTTAGATGCTGGGGAAGCTTTCACTTGTACAATCTGTTGTTTGTAATGTACTTATCCCTGGAATATGGTAACATATATTTGATTCATCACAATAAAAATTTCCAGGATAAAAAGCTGTTTTTGGTTCTTTAAAGCTTTAACATTTCATGTTGTGTACTAGCTTGGAGCTAAGTAAACATGAATTTTCATCTTGTATTTAGTATATGAAGTTCAATTTAAATAATAAAGTCACATGAAAAATTTTAGAGGAAATTATTTTCAGAACTCACTTTTTATCAGAAATTTTTTAGTTATTTAATTAAAATATATAATAAACTCATAATAATATCATATGTATCATGATATAATAATAAATTCATAATAAATTTTATATATACTATATGAGTTAGGAAATTTATAAATTGATCAAAAAATTCTAATAAATATAATAATATTTTTCTAAACTGATAAATTTATAATATTATAAATTTACTAGTAAGAAATGGTAGTTCAACAATCCAACACTACATTATGAAAACCAAAAAATAAATAAATAAGAATAAAGAGATGGCTAGCACCTCCAGCAAACAATCTACTCTCGACAAGTGTTCAGAAATTACACACAATTATAACCAAGCATCTGCCCTTTCAACTTCCTAGCCAAATAGTCACACCTTTAAATCTTTGCCAATAACAAAGTGAAACATAGGTGTGATTATGCAGCAATCTTCCACATCCAAGGAGTGTGCTTGCCACCTTCTTAAGATTTTACATCAAGAATGGAGAATTAGTCCCTGAACTTTATCATCATGCAGCAGAATTCAAATCTTGTGAGTTCCAACTTTGTCCCACTGAGCTACTGCAATGGTTGAGAGGTTGAGCCGTGATGTTCTTGGAATAGTATATGCTCACCTTGTTAGCTAATCTTTCAGCATCCGTCATTTGTAACACACGAGTTTCAGCTTTCTCAAGGTTTGACATTGCAAAGTTGAAATCGGCTTTTACCTTGTCAAACACTGATATGACGATGTCCCAAAGTCCTTTCCACTCACGATGTCGAAAGTAATGCAAGTGTATCAAATTGGAAACGATCAAGGGTCCATAATGAAGTTTCTTTATTTCATGGTAAATAAGCCACCTCCAAGGAACCACATATGCACACATCAGCTTGGCAACATGCTTAACAGTGAGGCAGGTAATTCAGTGGCATAGCACTTATGCACCATAACCAAACATGTGACTTCATCAGAAAGGTCCTGTACATTATGGTTCTTTGATAAGAGCAGCGAAGACCCTGGAAATGACAGGCTTGAGACTGATACTCAGATACTGCAGAGAGAATATTGCATCAATCTGGTGACTTTGGTGTGGCACATGTATCTGCAAATGGTTGGTAATAACAGTTAAAAAGTTGTCCAACTGATCCTTACATTAACAGAAGAACAAATTCTTCAATACAAACGAGAAAAGCATTCAAAGATATGTGTCAGTACTACACAAGACAGAGATAGGAACTTCAAATCCAAGCCTGAAGGTTAACACTATGTGAACTGTTCCAGACCTTGAATAGGAATAACCAAGTGAAGAACTGCAAAATTAAGTGCCAATTGATATCCAGATTTTAGATTACCAAAAAACACAGCATATGACTCAGTGTAGGTGTCATAAATGTCGGGTATATCATTAAGTTCCAGTAACAGTTCAAACAAAAGCTATTTAATATTTTAAGTCCAAATTTACCATGTAACATGACATCATGGCATATTATTTCACCATGAAGGTGACATCATGACATATTATTTCACCATGAAGTTGAAGACTATTTTATGTAAATTCCAAAAGGTGAAGAAAAAGCACTTGAATTTGCATCCAAGAATCCATCTATTTACCAAATGGAAACCAGTATCAAGACTTCAGTAAGTTAAGCAGCCGACAAAAGCAATCCTTGGGTCATTAACTGATGCACAGTATCTCAACTATTAGCTTAAATGTGCCATATCTCAACTATCAGCTTAAATGTGCCATCTCAGTTTTTGAACCATCAACTTGACTTTGTCCTAACAAATTCAAGGATTACAATCAGAGTTTAGAATAGAAAGATGCAGGATATCATAATAAAACAAAGGAGCATTAGTGATAATATGGTTAAACATTCAACAATTCAAGAAATATAATCAATTCAACAATTCAAGAAAATATGTCTATTCATTCAATGCTTTCAAGAGAAGAACCAGAAATCTCTCACTGGCGTGTTTCACTAATCTCCATGGAAGCACAAAAGATGGGTAAAACCACTACCACACAGAACAGTAGATTACATGGCGCATCGATGAAGCAACAAAAGACGATTATGTCCATTTAATTCCTTGAGATCAAAGCTAAGCCTTGTTTTTATTACAAGGACCAAAAAAAAATGTAATGACAAGGGCATGGTTAGTAAATGATATGCAATGGACAAACCATACAAAACAAAAGAACACAGCGAGAAAAATTGAGCTTCACCCAAAAAACTCGGAACATCAGATATATCTGTATGATCAGAGTGCCATGCAAAGGAGAAAGTCCAAATCACAAGGAAATCCCACTTAAGACAGGCATTTCCCTCTTCTCAAATAACAAAGAAAATATAGGAAAATACCCAATAAGATAGTTATCCAGCTCAGTAAGGGAGCTTCTAAGAAGGAAGTATCCCAACACCCTTAACTCACTAAGATGATTCCACAAGGAGTGATATATCCCCAGAATAACTAATTTGTAGCCCCAGTCTAACTCTGTGGTTGGGTAGGTTCCATGCTCAGGAGCAGGCCCTGCTAAGCTTCCAACTTAAGTTATCAGCAATCACCATTGTGGGAATTGAACCAACAACCACACGGTAATCAAACCCATGACACATGTTGATAAGGCAAATTAAAGTCATGGCTAGATATGCACACTGATCTAAGGCGACATGATATACATGTACAGAACAGAAACAACACAATTTCCACTCACAAATGAACCAAAATGAAAGATCTTACATGTACCTGCACCAGATATTTCAGAATGTGCCTGATTTGATATCAAAATTTCCTCTGGCTGTTGACCATTTACTGCATTTGAATTGGGAAGAGGTACCAGCCTATTGCTGTTGCTCACCACTTTGGCCCTCCTAGGAGAATTCAATCAAGTTTGAGCAGCACAAAAAATTTTAATGAATTTGTCAGAGGGAATTCAAAAACCTGCAAGAAAAAATAATAATAGAATATTTAGTACATGCCTGATCAATTTCTGCTTGAAAGTGCCTGATTTTAGCTTTGATATCCCCTTCAAAGTACCCACTTTAAGAGCCAAAGAATTTGATGTTGCTTTGCGACTGCCCCTCTCAGCTTTAATAGCAGCAATAAGAGAATCAGCTGTAGGTCCCAAACCCTTCCTCCCCACCAGCTTCACTCCTAGCTTCTCACAGAGATAATTCAATCTCATCTCATCACCTCCTCTCACCTCTCTGACTTCAAAGGCTTGTTCTTTTGATAACAAGGTGTAAACATGAAGTTGGTGTTGCTGATTAAAATGTGACTGAAGCTGCTGAAAAAGTAATTTATTGGAATGTTGTTGATCTGGCCCAGAACCTTCCTGACTTTTCTTTCGAGGCTCATTAAAGGTCACCCTCAAAATTGCTGTTGACCTCGGATCAGCATTATTTAGATAAAAAATGACAGAAAAACTTCCAAATTCTAAATCAGGTTCCCTAAATAGATCTTCAAGAAGAGAAGCACAGTTGTGGGCATTCATTGATGGGCTCCTACTAACTTTCATCTTCAAAGTTCGAGAACTAGCAGCGCGAGCTATATTTGCAGCTTCTCTTAACCCGCTAAGAAAAGCTCCATGCATGGTTGCAGGATACCGCCTAGTTGTGGCCTCCCCTGCAAAGAAAAGTCTTCCATCTCCAACACTTTATGCTAATATATCATAGTCATCTCCAGAAGCCCCAACTGCAACATTGGAGTATGAGCCAAATGTAAAGGGATCGCTATCCCATCTCGTACAGACGGTTTGTATAGGTTCTGGGACAGTGATTCCCTGTGGGTCAAATACCTGCAAGTATTCATGCCAAGCACCTCATAAAGAGACTAGTAATAAGCATTGCCATAGGACAAGTTGCATTTTAGCTGAAATAATCATGGCTAAAATGGGGAAAGTCCCTGAACAAGGAGAAGAAACCATCTAATTAACATAAATAAAAACAGCAAAAATGTTGATGATCATCAGAAATTGTCATCCAACTGCTCAAGGATGTTCAATAAAATGGGTGCTCTTAATTCCATCAGGCATGCACTTGAACAATTCTTAAACCACTTAATTATTACATTATACGAGAGTTAAAATTTTGGTATCTCATGACACTATAAAAACAACAAATGATTATGGAAGTATTACCCTTGAGAATATGAAGAACCTGAGTCACTGCATCCGTGGGGGGCATACTCTCAAACTTATGTGCAGCTTCTCCTGCCAGAAGAGCCATCAATAATGGATCATCAGACACTGTTGCATAGCTATAAAACAAAAAGAATTCCCCCCCCCCCCCCCCCGAGTGCTTGAATCATCAGTTAAATGTCCAAATGTGTCAAGATCAGTTTCCCAAAACACAAGGAAAAAGCATTGCAACCTTATTCAACAGCCCATACCCTAACCTCTTTATCCCATCCAGCTTCCTCTGTGGCAACTCAGGAATAAACTTTATGGACCCACTCTTCAATACCCCGTGTGGCACTGTACACAATGCCATATCTCCCTCAAAAACCTGTCTTCCAGAAACAACCTGCACCCCATCACTTCGATATCTAATAGAATGCACAGTCTTCTCATACAAAATTGGCACACTCTTTGCCAAAGCTTGAACTAACCTCCCATTCCCACCAGGCATGAAACAATGATCCCCTCCCATGTCGTATGGATCATTCTGGTCCCAAAATGCCAGCGAAAGCTTCGATAACAAACCTGCATTGGCATACTCCAAATTTGCACAATGCCAATTGAACAAGTTCATTTCCTCTTTATTTGCCGCATCCCCATACACCTGCCTAAAAGTTTCTAATGCTGCCCCTAAAGATATGTCCATAGAAACATCCCCCATCAACTGCCTAAGCCTGCTCGCCTTGTCCAATAATCAATTAAAAGCTGTTTCAACCTTCATATCAGTATCTAAATCAACTGGCTTGCCATCAAAACTATACAGAGGACACTTATCTCTCACCTTGTGCAACGATTGTCCTAACTGCCTGGCCAAAATTCCTAATGGATTTCCTAAAATCCCTGTTAAAACACTTCCTCCTAAATCTGCTGATGCAACAACCTTATTTCCACCCCCTCCCTCCATTTTCTTGGTGTAAACTCTCCCACCAGCACGTTTTCTCCCCTCCAAGACTGTAACTTTATATCCCAACCTCATTAACTGCCTGGCAGCAGCCAATCCAGCCAAACCAGCACCAATAATTGCAACATTAGACTTAGTAAACTCACTGGGAATTTTCTCTCTAATTGACTGTGAGACACCAAAATTGATGTACCCACGAGAAACTAAATAATCATAAGCAGAACTTAACAGCCCATGACAATGTTTTGGCACAGAATGAGTAGACATTTCTTTGGTTATCCAAGCATTGACATTTTCGCGCCATTTAGCAATAATATGATTTCTAACATGTAATTAACCTGCTCAATTCCGCCGATGACAGAAACCACGCCAGCCTCAATTTCCTCGTCGGTCAAAGAATCGGCGGGAAAACCTGCAGAAAGAGCGATCAATGCCTCGCCAGTAGATTCCTTATTAATTACTATGATCTCTTTAGCAATGTCAGGAATTGGTTGTTTGGTTAATGAATTATTGAAATTAGGAACAGTGTTGGGGTTAGTTGGTACTGGAATCTGAGGAAGGTGAAAAGAAGTGGTGGTGGTGGTAGCGGTGGCGTTGCGTTGAGATCGGTTGCGACGGCGTTTTTTGGGAACAGAGAAAGACAGGAAGTTAATAGAATCGAGAGTTAGAACAGGATTAGGGATTGAATTAGGGTTAGAAGTGGGATTAGGGAGAGGAGGATAAGGAATGAATTCCAAAGGAAGAGAAGAGAATTCGTCCGGAGTCGGCGTCGGAGTTGGTGGATTCATTGTAATGGCCGACGGCAACAATCTGCTCCGGTCGCTCTGTAAATCCTCCATTTTCTTACAATTGCAAACAGGTTCTAATAAGTAACAAATACTACTACTAGATAAAATAAAATCATCTAATAAGATTTTATACATTTTAGCAAGGATAATCACAAAATAAAAACTATTTATTATAACATATATAAAGTTATTTGAAATACTACAGTATAACTTAAAAGAAACTAAAGCATTCAAACTAAAGTTATTAAAGTAAATCTTCTTTAAATTATCAAAGTGATTCGATTTTTGGATGGTTTTCTCTTGTGTTGTGTGCCCTTGGTTGTTACCCAATGAAGAAATAGTGTTAGCTCATTGGTCCAGCCTTTCTTTCAAGCTTACTGCCACTGATAAATCAGAGCTTTCTTCAAATATAATCTCTTATTAGCATTGTTTATTGGTCTTTTTCTCGCTTTTATTAGTACACTCATATGAGAATGTATGAGACTTTTGGCTTATGAATTTCTATTTTTCCAGTCTCTATTCCTTTTTTTGCTGGCCATGGTAGCCGTTATGTAGGATCTCTAAGTATTTTGTTATGTATTTTCATTGGGATAGAGAGAAAAATTTTCAGCTTTCTATGACTTTTTGCTTTTAATTTTGAAGAGGTTTTATTGCAGTTTTATATTATGTTAATAATAATATCTTTTATTTGTTAAAACCTTTAAAAATACTTAGAAATTTTAAATACTTATTTTTAATTATTTATAATAAAATCAATTGAAATCTTATAGGATGAATAATATTAAAAGAAATACAAAACAATTTTAGAATCAATATATCCTAATATTTTAATAAAAATCACAAATTATTTTTAAATAAAAAATAATTGACCTTTTAAAAATTTTTAGATTATTTATATATATTTATATATACGTATATTTCACATTATTTTTTCAATATAAATAATTTAAAAAATTAGAAGAGAAAATTCCACGATAACACGACGACGTTTCAAAATTTTTTTTCTCTCACTATTATTCGCTTGTTGTCGCAGATAGCTTCCCTGCTAGCTATCTCTCCTGCATTCGGTAAAAAACAACAGCAAAGAGGCGGACGGCGGGCGGTTGACGAGACCTAGAAGAATTGGCAAATACGCAATGAAAAGTTCGGAGATATCATCATTATCATCATCAGCTACCATAAAAACCAGTAATAGCAATCTGACTAAGCCACAGAAACCCTATTTCAAGCCAGCCCAAGATGACACTAAACCTCCACTTGAAGATCCTGTAAGTATACTCTAACTCTTTCTCTTTCTCTCTCGATTGTACACACAAATTCTGTGATGTTTTTTAAAGCTTTGTGTTTTTGGTTTTGTTTTTTTTTTTTAAAAAAAATGCAGATTCTCAGATCGGATCCGATTGAGACTGAAGAAGCAGTACTTCGATTGCCTCCTTTTTCTGCAGTGAAAGCCAAACTCCAATCACTGTGATTTTTTTAGTATTTAATATATTTATAGGGAAATGGATTCTAAATCTATTTTTAGAAAAATAGATTCTGAATCTGTTAGTATGAGAATCAACTTTGAATCTATTAGTTAGAGATTCGATTCTGAATCTATTAGTTAGAGATTCGATTCTGAATCTATTACCAAAGGAATGGATTCTGAATATATTAGTCAAGAAAGCAATTCTAGCGATTCTGAATATATTAGTCAAAGGAATCGATTATGTACTCTTCTGGATCTTGTGAGGTTAATTGAAATGTTTTTTTTTAATCTGAATTTTCTATTTTGCCTTCCATTGGATTTCTCTGTCTGTTGTTTTTCTTTTGTTTTTGTTTGTGTGATATTTCGTTTTCTAACAAATGCAACAAAGGATTGACAGATTTTCTTGTTGATAGATTAAAATTAGATAGAACCATATGATTTGCTTCAAATTTTCCATTTTTTGTCTAAAAGAGAATGAAGATACTCACATTACTAGCAATCAGAAATAAAGCAAAATTTGGGATTGGGAGGGACTAAACTTGGCAAGCAAGCACTTGAGTTCTAATGGGTCAAAATTGTTCAAGTAAAAAGTCCTCCATTGTTGAATTATTCAAGCCAGAATATCTAAAAGCAAAGAAGAAGAAGAAGATGAAGAACAGAACTTTAGAGTGGCTCTTAGGAAGAACAGAACTTTAGAGTGGCTCTTAGGATCTCCAGACTGCAACAATGGAGGTGAACTTTTGTTTTGAAGCATTTCTCTAAAAGTGTATACCCATCATCTTCCATAATAGAATTTGAACAACCGTGTCAAGATATAATCTCCTTAGAAAGATTGGTTCTGCTTGATACAGAATCTGATCTTCAAAACGATATCAGATTTTCTTCTTCAATGGTGGTTTCTAATAATTCTTCAATTAGTAAAACCAAAAATTTCAGGTCAATGAAAAAGTTTAGCTTTTAAATTGTCTGAGGAAGCTGATAAAATCATATTTTACTCACACCAAAATTACTCTTATGTAAATAAAGAGTCGACAAATATACCGCTAGGCTGTACCTCGATATGCAACTAAAAATACATCTTAGTTGCAAAGAAATTTCAAATTGCTATAGCAAAATTTGCAGCTTCATAAGTTAATATGACCAAATTAATATTGTGGAGGTCATAAAAGGGATCATTTATTTCTCAATACAACATAGTTACTGTTTGCTGTCTTCTGAATCCTAGAAATTCTCTTCAGAGTACCTGCAAAAGCTTCCTTGTCCTGCATCAAAGAGTTTTCTGCAATCAGGAGAAGGGAATATACAAATAAAATCTTTAAGCATTTTCGAACTTGACCTGAAGCTCCTCTTCTAAATGCAGAAGCAAAATTAATTTTTTTTTACACTTCACTAGAGGAAGAAAATGCATGCATTTACAAACTATTTGATATACATCTATTTCTTGTTAATCTGCTTTTTATGACTGGACATTCCTTGTTCAAGAATCCAATTTTCTAGAACATCTGATATTTGATATTTTACTTTTGGAATGTGTTGTGTAATGCACAAAGTGAAACTTACAAGCTGCATAAACTTGCTGAATTCTGAACGAACAACCAAAAGCACTACATAGTATTGAGACATTTATCACTTCTATGTACTTTGAATAAATATTTGAAAATTTGGACAACTTTCAATGAAAATGCAGCTTCAGCAGCCAAAAATTTGCAAAAATACATACACAAGTGGCTGGTAAAGACAGATGAAGCACTTGCATATAGACTAATAAACAAGAAGTAGCATACCTCACGAGATTTTAACTTTGATTTAAATCTAGAAACAAGTTCTTGTGTAGTCACAGGTCCATTTTGCAACAGACCAGCTCTGATATCTTCTTCCGAGACAGGTCCAGAAGATTGTGTTGATCCTGCTTTTGATGGTGATGATGCCTCCTTAGGAGCTGTGCTACTTTTAGTAGCAGGAACACTTTCTTCTTTCACTACGTTTCAATTCCTGACCCACAAAATCAATGAAAGAAATTATTGTTTATTTCTTATGCTCGATCCATTATGTTATCAAGCAACGATGTCTCAGAGTGGAGTCAAATCTGAAGCACTCCTCTTTAACAATTACAAGTTAAAAGCAAGAACATACATTTTCAATCTTGATCTTCTTATGAGACAGAGCACTGTTAGATGTTTTTGCATCGTCGCCATTTGATTTTCTTTTTCCCTTTGTTGACTTAGAAGGAAGTAGGGTTCCCTTCGAAGAACCAGAAGTCATTTGTTTTGCAGGACTGGTGTCAGCAGGTTCCTCCTTGGGTGCATCTTTGTGCTTTGGAGCCAGTACAGTAAACTCATCATCCATCTGCCAAGCCCAAAGAGAAGCCATAAGAATGAAGACGATAAGAAAAGGAATAATTAGTGTTATAGAATAGGAAAGTCAAAGATTTTATATATTAAAAATTCCTATATTTCTTTTAAATATTTCTATATTAGTCAGCATGATCATATGGATTTATTCCTAATTTGGCAGGCTTATGTATTTTCCTATTTAGTTACGAATTGTCATGGATATATATATATATGTGTGTGTGTGTGTGTATTCTATTACTTAGAGAAATGGGAGAAAGATTATATTTTTCCACAATTAGAATACACCATAAGGAAGTCATCTCAGGCAACACCGTAGGATAGCAAGGGAAAAAACCCCAAGTACAACGTCAATCACAAAGTCTTGTATCAAAGATGCTCTTATGTCAACATAACAAGGTATTAAAACTTACATTGTCCTCGTCATCGTCATCTTCTGCATCTGAATCACTAAGTCCACCAGCCTTCCCAAGAAGCTTCTTCAACTCTTTGCCAGATTTGCTCAATCCACATTCCTCATTCTCTTCGTCTTCATCATCTTCATCGTGCAACATGTAAAAACCATGCTGATGATATGGCATGCATCATATGATGAACAGTTGAAGGGACCGAAAGTTTGGCAATTCATTTGGAATGAGACAAAGAAAAGAAAACTCAAGCACTCGGAATGAAATTTTCTCATTAACAATCCACGGAAGTTCTAGAAAGTTGTAATTGCCATATTCACTTATCAGTGAAATGTATCACTTCTCTTCACTACAAGACCTCTCTTTCATATACAAATGTCCTTTCACTTCTGTGAAAACCAACAAGCGCCAATCAAAAAGAGTAAATCAGAAATAAACTACTGCATCCGGTAACATAAAACAGAGATTAAATTGTGACTAAAGCAAATATTGCATGCCAAGCAATTGGAAACAGCTCTAGGTTCGATGCTAAAACAACCACAATGGTGATTTCAGAAGTCATTAGTTTTATCTTATTAATACCTCAATTCTCAAATGCCATCAAAACAATCCAGTAACCTAATAGCTTTATATCAAATGTCACCCAATTATCCATCATTTTCAAAATAAATGTAAGAGATTAACCATTCAAATCTATTAACAAAACTCAATGGCACCAAGCATAGTCTCTATAATCTGTCCCCTAATTGAAAAGACAAATGATTCATGAAATTTTTTAAACTGTGGCCTTGGTATGACCTACTTATGAAAGCATATCATTATGACTTTTGTGCTTTGAGCCAATTGATACGCAAGGCTTGGTAAAGGTTATCCAAAGTGACAGATTGATACACTTCATACCACTAAGGACTCATGCTTGCAACTCATAGAACAAACACATACCTGCTTGATTTCTGGAGGAGCAGGAACATCAGGAGCCAAATCTTCCCGTTCCTCAGGATCATTACCAACTGCTTCATCATCGTCAGTAAAAATCTCTTCATGCTCCCAGTCATCACCTGAAATCAACAAACACACATTATTTAAGTGGGAACTACTTGAAAACTAAGTTGGACATAGCATTTCGTAAAGGTTTAAAAGCATGAAACACAGATTGACATCTTTTAACATCTCATTAAAAACAACGCTCACCTTTTTCAACATCATCATCATCCATATCATGATCCCCACCCCTTTTACCTTCCTCCTCCTCCTCATCACCATGCCTGTTAAGTCTAAGTCTATTCTTCCTTGCTGTCTCTTCTTCTTCATCTTCCTCTCCTTTGTCAGAGGCATTGCCGCCTTCATCAGCAGCAGTTGTTTTTCTGCGTCCCTTTCCGCCGGCCATACCATTATCCTTATCATCAAACTTCTCCACTTCACCAAAGGCAGCAGGCCCATTATTTGCAGCTTTAATCATCCATCTTTCATATCCATCTGCAGTCCTCCTAATTTTCATCTTCTCCTCTGCTTCCTCCAAAGTAAGTTGCTTATAATGCGCAACCTTTTTAAAATTATACCTATCAAACATGTCAAGACCGCATAGTCACCCTTATTAACAGGAAACACTCAACTTGCACATCGACAAGCACATAACTTTCAAAATGAAATTGTCAATATCCTTTTATGACAATCAGTTCTAACAATCAGTATGCTAGAATGAGACAGTTGATTTTATTACAATATAGACAACGAGACCAACTTGTAGCGGATGTCGGAGATAAGGTGAGGGAAGGAAGACTTAGATGGTATGGACATGTTTTAAGAAGACCTCCTAATGCTGCGGTTCGTAAGTGTGAGAATTTGTTGATTGAGGGGGCTAGAGGTCGTGGAAGACCTAGAACTGTGTGGAAGGAGGTGATAGCAAGAGACTTACGTGCCTTAGATCTTGATGCGGATTTGATTAATGACAAACTTGAATGGAGACATAAATCCGGATCTTGGAAGGGACCTAAGGCTGGAGTATCTTTTTTAGTGTCTTTTGAGCTTATTTTGTTGAGGATCCATACAGCCGACCCCAACTTGTTTGGGATTAAGACTTAGTTGTTGTTATTGTTGTAGACAACGAGACCAATTATTACTTGTTCACGGGCAGAGTGGGTCGAGTTTGAATTTACAAAATGTCAAGTTTTTTTTACAAATTATAGCTCAAGGCCCGATCCATGACCAAGTCACCATTATCATTTAGAACTAGCCTATACCAAATAAAAAAGGGAAATTTTTACCTTTTTTTATCAGAACTATTTTAGTCATTTTATTATAAATACATAATAAACTCATTATAAACTGTGTAAAATTTATAAACTCATTATAAATTCATGATAAACTCATTATAAGCTCATTCTAAACTCTTTGCAAACTAATAAAAATATGGTATTTTGATAAATATTTTATAAATTCTGGTATTTTAGTAAATATTTTATAAATATGATAAATTTGAAATTATTTTTATTTTTTCTTGTATTTTTGTCAAAAGCCCAATAAAGAACCATGAATTAACAATATGCAAATACAATCAATCATGCATACCAAGAACCAGCAGGGATAGCAACAAACTCTTTCCCCTGTAATATCAATAGGTAGGAAGTTGCTGATTGTGAACCTTCAAGCTGACCTTGGCACTGAGACTGACGTGTTTCATCCTCCAACAACCAAGGCCTATGTTTATACTTTTCCTACATAATAACGTAATTCTTTACACACACACATACACCAATAACAATGATTGTAATACATAATTAAAAACAAAACTAACACATTATACCCGCATGGCATCTGTAAGTTGGCGTCCTTGTAGTCCTTCTTTATGAATAGACCAATTATTCTCACCATTTTTCTTCTTAGAAAAGCCAGGCAAGCCTGTAACAAACCTATCAATGAAGTAATTCTTATCGCTGATTGAACTGAACTGGCTCGAACGTTATATTCCTAAAAAGATTAAAATCAATTAATCATCAATCATAAAAACTTAACCTGTAAACCTAGAAATCAAAATCCAGAGAAACTAAAAAAAAAAGAAGCGAAACTCGAATCAAACGAGTGAATTTGGCGCCACAATCATAGCATTTTGCGAGATTTTCAGCCATTGTTCTGCCACAATTCAAACAAAGTGTCATGTGCTTGCAATTGCTTCCATATAAATCTGTAGTCGATCCACATCCACTACAAGATGCCTTCAAAAGAAGATCGAACGACATTTTTTTTCTTTTTTTTCTCTTAGCTTTTACCTTCAAAATCGAAATCAAATTTTTTATAATAAAAAAAATGGCTAATTAAGAGACATTGTGCGTGAAATTGAAGAAGAGAATTACAGATTAAAGAACTAGGGCACAGATAAAATAAATTCTTCTTCGTCTTCGCTCTTCACCCTTCATTTGTTGCTAGTGCAAGAAAATCATAATGTTACTAAATTTATAATGCTAGAGTATGGAAAAAAATTCCATTTGGTTGTTTTTTTATTTTGATATTTAACATTTTTTAATTAGTTTAGTATTTTAATGGATATTTATTATTATTATTATGATCATGATCACAATAATTAATTAATTAATTAGTTAGTTTATAAATATTTGTTAAAATTAAAATATTAAACTTATGAAAAATAATAAATAATAGTTTTTTTCATTTCAAATTATATTATAAACTATGATTTCAAATACAAATATTATATTAGCACTTGATAATTCCTAACCCAACTAAGAGGAAATTACATGAAATATCATTTTTTAAATTATTATTTAAAAATATTATTTTTTAATTTTTATATTTTATAATATATATTACATATATATTAAAAATATATCATTTTTTAAATTTTAATATATATATATTATTTTTTATAAAATTTTTGTTGCATAATATTTTTATAATTTTTTATTTTAAAGTTATTTTTATAATTTTTTTATTAAATCTTAATTTTATATTAATTAGAGTCGATTATACCTAAAATGAAAAAATAATGATAAACTTAATTTGATTAATAAGGATCTAAAATTCATATAAAAGAAGAAAACTACATTAGATGATAATTAATATAAAATTTTATTATATCGATATAGATGTATTAATTTTTTATAATAATTAAAAAATTGATGGTAATAATTCACATTTAATTAAAATATTAAATTAATATAATATATATAAATAGTTTAAATTATTTTTTTAAATTTTTGATAAAAATATAAAAATAATTAAAAATAATTTTAAATATATTATATTTATAAAATATTTATCAAAATATCAAAATTTATAAAATATTTATTAAAATACTAAATCTTTATTAATCTATATAAAGTTTATAATGAATTTATAATTAGTTTATATTGAATTTATAAATTTTATATAATTTATAATGAGTTTATAATAAAATTACTATATATTTTTAATAAAAAATAAAAAAAAATGATAAAGAGTATATTTTTTTTATTAAAAGATGAAGCTGTATTAAAATTAAATTCTCAATACAAATTTTGGTTTATCCGGGTGTAGAAAGCGAGATGAAAATTCAAAATAAAAAATTAAAAGGACAAAAGTACAGTCATTTTCCAATAGAAATGAAACCTCATAGCTCTGGCAAAGCAACCCTTGCACACATGCGGCCATAAATAGACACTAAACATGCTAAAACTGGACAAAGAAGTAGAACCAATTATTTGCTAAATAACGCACCATGCTAATGCTTTGTTTGATTACTAATTTATATTAGAAAAATAAAATTTATTTTAATGAAGGAAATAAGTTGAGAAGGAGAAAAAATAAATTAAATTTAGTTTAATATATTTGATAAATATAATTAAATAATGAGAAAAATAGATTTTTTTTATAATTTAAATAAATAAATTTATAAAATATATTTTTATAATTTAATTCTTATTAATTAAATCAAATAAAAAAATAAAAACATAAATAATATTTCATATAATACATTATTTCCCTTTTCTAATTTTTCTTCGTTTTTCGTAAATTTTATAAAAAATTAATTTGATCATTTAATAAAATTATTTTTTAATAAAATTATATTTCTCTTCTCAATTAAATAACCAAATAATAAAAACTAAAAAAAAATTTATTTCACCTACTTTCTTTTTCTCTTCAATTCCGTTAAAACAAACAATATATAAAAAATAAAAGACATGAAACTGAGTATAGGTTTAGCATCTCTAACATCCTCACATATTGAAGCAAATGAGGGAAGAAGAAAGAATAAACTTCCTAAATTGGGACTGGAGATGAAAACAGGCAAAGCCATCACAAGCTTTAAACCAACATGCAGCTACTGTAGGAGGCGTTGAACAGCCTTCTTCCTCGACCAAGAACAACAAAAACAAACAGGGGGGTGAATCTTCAGAGAGAAAACTACAGCAGCAGTCTTAGCTCTACAAGCACAGATTAAAAACCCATGAAAGAAAAATTTTTAGAGAGAGAAAAACATCTAATTAGCCTTTAGTTTAAACTATTTAATTTATAAGCTGATTATATCCTAACAATTAATTTAAAATGAAAAAATGAAAAAAAAATTGCAAAAGCACTCTTTTAGTAGGATGAATTAGGAAATTGAAGACACTTTGAAGAGGAAAAGAGAATAATGAAGCGTAAGCATAACAGTGACAGCGATGAAGACGAAACTTTCTACTACCGCTACTCCTCCGCCGCCACGTCAGCCCCGCCACCGTCATTTTCTTCCTCCTGCAAATCAAACCCTAAATCCAACGGCTCAGGTGGCTTAGCTCCGTCAAAATCCACTCTTTACGTTTCAAATCTCGACTATTCTCTTACCAATTCCGATCTCCATACTCTCTTCTCCACTTTCGGTAAGATCGCTCGCGTCACTGTCCTCAAAGATCGGGTCTCCCGCCAATCTAAAGGCGTCGCCTTTATTCAATTCGTCTCCAGAAACGACGCCGTTGCGGCCGCCCGCCAAATGGATAAGAAAATTCTTAATGGGCGTACTCTCTCCGCCTCCATCGCTTCTGATAATGGCCGTGCGGCGGAGTTTATTAAAAAAAAGGTTTATAAGGATAAAAGTCGGTGTTACGAGTGTGGAGAGATTGGGCATTTGTCTTATGAGTGTCCGAAGAATCAGTTGGGGCCAAGAGAAAGGCCGGTGGCTAAGCAAGGGCGGAGAGATGGAGGTCGGAGAGATGGAGGTCAAGGAAGGAGGGAAGATGACGAATGGGAGGATGGAGGACAGGTTTTTGAGGAAGAGAATTGGGCGTCAGTGGTGGATGGTGGTGCAGATGAGAGGTTGTTGAGCGGAAGAGGAGGGGAATTAGAGGTGGAGAAGAAGGCAAAGAAAGCTAGTTACTTTAGTGATGAAAGTGATGAGGAGGAGTAATATGGGGCGAGATTGTTCATCTCAGGTATGATGTTGTTGGTGTTTTTCTTCTGTTTCGGCTATTGGGTTTTGTTCTTTTTGTCTAAGATCTTATTTGGGATATGTTCATATGTGCTTTGTTTTGATAAGAATGAGCTCTGATTTAATTCTTCTCTGTATTTGGCTTTGGTTTCATGGCTAATCTGGTTAATTTTGTGGAATTAGGAGCGTTAAGGTTCTATAAAATTATAAGATTACATGTGGTTGATTTGATTTGTGCTTAATATATGCTGTTCTTTCTTATGATTTACATGTATTGCCTTTGAGTTTTTCATTTTTTTGTTATGCTAATTCGTGTTACTTGAGTTTCTGTTTGTGTGTTTCAATATAAAGACTGAACCTGGAAACTGTTTAACCATATTATCCTTTTTGTTATGTCTATAGTGTTTACAATTATCAAATTGAGATTCTCTTACTACACATGGGTAATGGGATCGACTTGGCATTAGTTTGGTGTGAAAATATTTTACTGCTTGTTTCGATGAGTGGTTGAAGCCGGTAGTTGGCTTTTGAGCTCCTATTACCATTTTGGATATTCAATAAACATGGTGTAGGAAATGGGAGATCAAAAATTACAAGTAAAATGCAAAAAGTTGGGAATTTTGATTGTGGACTGCAAAAGGTTAGCATTTAGTCTTCCAATGGACAATGGTATCTCTCATTGCTAGTTGTGGACTGCGAACAGTTAACCAATATCTCCAAACCAAAGATGCTCTTAACTTTTAATGGTTTGGCTATTTTATTCATTTAAATTTTTTGAGAGAGATTTTTTTTCAATCCATTGGTTGAACTATTCTCCATTTCTATCCATGCTAAAATTATATGTTCACTTGAATTCTTTAAATATTATGCGATAATCTGTTCCTTGTATCTTCTGCTTTAACTTTGTCATTGATGAGGGTTGGAGTAAAGACTTCACCTTACTCTGCTCAATGATGTCAATTCATCTGGTTGGTTGTGGGGTCTTTAGTTCAACACTTGCCAATTGATGGATTCATTATTTGATATCTACTTTAAACATTCATGAGACGAGTTTTTTGTGGTTTTGATGCTAATAATATGATTTGGGATTTTAAAAAATCAAGGTTTCTTAGCTACCTTACCTATTTTTTGCTAACCATTTCATGGATGAGTGTTTTTTGTTGATGTGCTCGTTAATGTACTCAAACCTGTATTCATTACATACCATAAAAATTGTTGGTATATTCATTGGCACTGCTTTTGCTCATGCTTTTCTTCTCTCTTTCTTTCCTTTGCACGGTCAGGGACATTGAAGAGTGCTGATTCAAGAAAAGTTCCAAGCTCAATTAACTAAATAATGTGACATAGGCACATAGCTTAGTTTAGAATTGTTCTCATCTTCGCCAGGAGTTCTTGCGGGCATTCCCAGTTGATGGACAAAAATGGTAAAAAGCCTAGCCTATCTGTCGAATGTAACAGAAATATATTTCTGAATTTTCTCTTTAGGTCAGGATTCTTACTCCATACAAGTTCCGAGCAAGTCATTGGCAGCCTGCATTTTAATGTGAAAGTTTGTTATGTGTACAAGTGAGAGTTGATTTTGAAGGGATGAAAAGCTGCCTGTTGGATTGTTGATGATGCGCATCAGCCCATATTGTAATCGATGTTTCAATGTTCGAACGTCTGCAATGAGATCTTATACCAATAATACAAGTGAAATTATATAAATCCATGGAATAAAATATCCATGTTTTTGATTCTATGAATTTTGAGAAGTTCTGTCGATTAAGAATTTTAGTCATGTAACTATATTTTTTTAAGTAATATTTTGTTCTATAACGAACAGATTTAATTCTCATTAATTTTCCAGGAGTCACTAGCAATGTAGTTCTAATGTCATTTGAAAGTTATTTTAACTGGCTTCTATATCCTTTCTCCATGATGCAAAAATAAATAAAATTAATCAGAAAGTTCTAAAACGCAGTAAATTGCCCTGAGAACACCATAAACTAAAGACGATCATATTGAGAAGGAATCTCGCAAGACTTGTGAGCTCTAATATAGCTTTGACTGTGTTGAGTTGAGCTGTTTGACCTGTTTTTCAGTTTGCTCAAAATTACTGAATTCAATAATCTAATGATGCGGCTACAGTGGCGGAACCAGATTTTTGTTTATGGGGGGTCGGAATACAGCTGTAGTCCGATAAAAAAAGAGTGGCCGGTGGGGTGAGGGCTGCTGCTGCTGGGGAAGTGGGGTGAGGGCTGCTGCTGTTGGGGAAGGGAGGCAGAGACGAGATTTTCTATTCACAAAATTTCATTTTAAATCAGTCCCTCGCATTTATTTTTTTTTTAATTTAGCCCCTATCGAAACGGCGTCGTTTCGATAGGGGCTAAATTAAAAAAAATTAATACGTCCCTGGCGAAACGGCGTCGTTTCGCCAGGGACCAATTTAAAAAAAAATATACTTTATTTGCAGCGAAGGGTTCTTCAACCCTTCGCTGCGAGTAACTGTGCAGCTCAGCCCCCTCAATGGGGGGCTGAGTTTTGCACCACCCACTGGCACCACCGGTGGCCTCTCCTTCTTGCCACCGGTGAGGGGGGGTGGTGTGACCACACACGACCTCATATTAGTTCCGCCACTGTGCGGCTAGATCAAGTCTTTTTCAGGAGGCCGCTCGAACTATGACAGCAAATGCACGGGTTTATCAATCTTCTTCGACTTTATATGTATGCCACCTAACTTGATCTGATCCGTACACCTGATACCCAGGACATGTCATCTAAGCTCACCACCAATGGTGGGAAGGAAAGCAGCGAATGCAGCTGGTTCTGGGCCTATGGCCTATGCATAAGCCAAAAAACACAGAGATATAGACATAGGAACTTGGAAAGAACATAACACATTCATAGAATCTTCTGACGAGAAGCAAATTCATGGAGATTAATGCTTAATGAAATAGATTTTATATCAAATGGGTCGAGATTTATTAATTTGCCAAAAAATAGAATGAAATCTTCCTGATTAGAAAGCAAATCCAATGCTAAATTATGAGGTATGGCAAGTACAAAATTTCTTCCTAAATTACATAAACGGAAATAAAGTAATTCTTTCCTAAATCAGTAAAATTTCTTTTATGGTAAAAAACCTTTATTCTATAAAAACCTGTTCACCTTTTAATGGATATATCAATACGAATAATTATTAAGTTCTTAATCCTTATCAAGATTCTTCATGAATTGCTATATTTTTTCCTTCGTGGCTGCCTTCTTGTTTCTTGTAGAATTCCATGACTTCACTGGTATATACTCTGTTTTTTCCCCTTATTTTTTCTGAAACTATTACAATATCATTTGAGATAAAACTCTGTTACTGAAAGTTTGAACCTGCAACTCCATAACTCTGTTATGCAATAAAAAAATAAAGTTCTATTTTTTTTTATTTTTGTGAAATGCGCTTGATATAAAATAAACAAATTAAGCTAGATATAGCTTATAAAAAAAGGAGTTGACCTAGATAAATATTATTCAAAATGACCTTCCGGCTATGTATCTTTAAAGATGTAGCCATAATCGATTGAAAAGAAGAGAATCTATATAACTGACCTAAATTAATTTGATATTAAAGTTTTATTGATTTGAATTTGTGAAATGTGTCCGATCATTATTATTTTTTTTTTAAGCTCGAACATTAGAAATACGTTTTTAAGGTTCGAACCCCTGACCTCTCCTATTGAGAGTAATATCAGGTGGCCAGTTGAGCTACCCCAACTGGTTTGTCCGATCATTGTTTTTTATGTATTTTTTCTTCAAGAAAAAACTTTGTTATGCAAACTCTGTTATTGAATTTTGAACTGGTAACTTCATAACTCTGTCATGCTAACTCTTTTATAGAGGTTTGAACTCAGCTACTTTATCACTCTGTTATTTATGACTTTATAACTCCGTTATTGTTTCTTTATGCAGAAGCGCAGAACATAGGTGTAAATTATGGCAGATTAGGTGATAACCTTCCATCCCCAGATAAAGTAGTGAGTCTTTTCAAATCCAAGAACATTAAAAGAGTTCGGATTTTCGATCCGAATCCTGATGCTTTAAAAGCACTACAAAATTCAGGAATACAGGTAATTCTTGGAGTTGTAAACAATGATCTTCCAAGATTAGCTAATGACCCTGCATTTGCTGCAAATTGGGTTCAAACTAATGTCGTCTTGTATGCACCAACCATAACTTTTCTATGCATAGATGCAGGAAACGAGTTGATTCCAGGTAATTTAGCATCCCTGGTCCTCCCTGCAATGCAAGCTCTACAAAAAGCATTAATTGCAGCAAACCTGTCTATTCCTGTGAGCACCACAGTGTTCCAGCAAATCCTGTCAACATCTTTCCCTCCCTCCGCAGGATCCTGGAATCCTGAAGCAGAACCTTACATAATACCGATAGTTCGATTTCTGCAAGCTAACGAGTACCCTTTATTGTGCAATGTCTATCCATTTTTCGCGTATCGTAATGATCCTGAACACATTAGACTAGACTATTCCCTGATAAACACTACTCAAGTGATCGTGCAAGATGGTTCTCTTGGATATACAAATTTGCTAGATGCATCAGTGGATGCAATTTATTCTGCACTTGAAAAAGTTGGGGCTACCAATGTTGAAATTGTTGTTAGTGAAACAGGATGGCCTTCTGCAGGAACAGAACCAATGGCTAACATTGTTAATGCAGAAACTTACAACAATAATATTATTGCTAGATTGAAGGCAAATGTTGGGACTCCAAAGAGGCCTGGAAAGTTGCTTGAAACTTATATATTTGCTATGTTTAATGAAGATCTTAAGCCTCAGGGGTCTGAGCAGCATTTTGGATTGTTCTATCCTGACATGACAGAGGTCTATCATGTTAATTTCTGAGCTAAGATTGTATACACATCATCTTCTCTCCTATATTTCACCTGGAATTATTTTTTTATCTTCAATAATTTTCTTAATTATTTCATACAAATGTGTTGTACTTTCATTTTTATATATCAGGAATAATGATAAAACTTTTTTCTATTATGTTACATTGTTATTTTATATTCATATTAAAATAAAGTTAGGAACAACGATCTCATTATAATAAACAAATTCATTTTGTAAGTCCATTATTACAAAACTAATGACGAATACAATATTTAAATTCTCATTGTAAATGTTGCATATTTAGTTCTCATACTTCAGAGACCTCCTATGTAATAGGAACATATGTCGACAAAAGGATCACCCTAAGATGATCGTCTCATAGCTGTTAAGAACAGATGGTTCTATGTAATGGTATAAATTTTTTTGCTAAAACAAACCTCTAAACTTGCTTGTATGTCCTTTCTCCATGATGCAAAAGAAAAAAAATACAAATAAAGAAGCTCTAAATGTGTAATGGATTGCCATGAGAACAGCATACATTTCTCAAGCCTCTGAACTCTAAGAAAGCCTTTCACTATGTTGAGTTGAGCTGTTTTCCAGCCTGCACAAGATTAAATTGTATCAAGGGTTAGAGAACTTAAGTTTAGCTTCAGGAACTTACTGAGTTCAGCAACCTGAGCTCACCAGCATTTCATGATCTCCCAAGATTTCTTCTATTAATTCCTGCAGCAGTTTGTTAGCGCTGTTGGGAACGAGAGCTGCAAATGCAGCTGGTTCTAGACCTATGCATAAGCCAAAGAATACAATGAGAATTGCTGTGTATGAAGTATGGATATGAGACAGGACATGGAAACGACATGTCACGGAGGCTCAACTCAACTCAATTAAACTTTAATTCCAAGTTAATTGGGGTTGTCTATAACTTCTTATTAAATATTTTGATTAGGAGAGTCTCTGTTAGTTAACTAATCCTCAGGTCATTAATTCAGTGAAAAGGAACATTTGAACTTCTTCATACATTCTAATTTAATTTAAGAAAGGTACTTAAGTTAATGCACTTGCATCAATTTAGTGAGAAAAAATTATAAAATTCAGAGAAAGGCTTCAGCAAATTATTGTCAAATATATATATATATAAGTATATATATATATATCAAATCAAAATACCGGTCTCTGGAAAGGCATCAATGAACATCATTATCTCCTCTCCATTAAGGCCTGACAAGAAGCAAATTCGTGGCAGCGACTTCGCTATCTGCATTAGAGGATACCACAAATTCAGGCATATTTGGATGTAACTGAAACTTTGCTGTCTTAAACTGGAAATACCCTTTGCATGCCTTTTCTTTAAATTGCTGAAATGACTTATTTTTCAATAGTAACATGAACATGTAAACATGGGAAGGACAAGGAGATCAATGCTGAAGAGAATTTTGAACACTAAAACCATGAAATAGACTTATTTCTCAACTGGACTTGATAAAAGAAATTGGAAAAAAGAGATCAACTATTGACAATTTGAGATGTCAATTATTTAAAATTTCAGAACAATCAAATTCAATCATTTTATGATATTGACAACATGATATGGTTATTGCATAGACCTTGGAAAACACAAGAAGTCAAGAATAATTTTTTTTTTTTTGTATAAATAAAATGGGAAATAAAAACTATATTGAAAAATTGAACCTGCACTGTTTCAAGATTTGGTTGACTTGTATGCATTGCTTTCCAAAGTGACTGGGAAATCATGTCTTCAGTACAAAAAATAACCTACAAGAATGATCAGCAAAATGCAGACCAGATATATATTATATACCTTACTTTCAGTAATAACCTGATGATCATGAATTATATCTTACCTGTCGACATAATGTTAAGCTAAAACACCATTTCAGTAAAGTTCATATTTTTTGCTACTGGAGAGCCATCAAAGGAAAATGAACAAAGAGTTACAATGTTGCAAGGATAATACCTGTAAGAATTCGCCCCCCAACTTGTTTAATAGCTGCCTAATCTGTACCAAAGAATCAAATGAGTTGTAAAGCATATCGAAACCAAGTTTCTTGGAAATGAATCCAGCAATAATTGTTCTTAACAAAGAAACAAGAAAGCATGTATTCTAAAAAAAAGGTTCATCTCAATGCTTGCAAGCAAAAAAGGTTTCTAAAAGTGCTTTTACTTCACCCAAAAATTGGACAAATCTATAGTTAACTAAACCCAGAATACTATAAATGTTGAGATTAATAATTGTTTGTATTACCCATTTAGCTTCATTGGTTGCAGGAAGACACTAAGAACATAATTGGAATGAAACATAATTCAAATCATTATTGGTAAGGACGATAAAATAGAAAAGAGAATTACCTTCACTTCCTCATCAAGTTCAAAGCCTAACAACAACAAAGCCTGCAAAATAAGAATTTTAATTTTCAAACTTGATTGGATAAGTTATATAATAATTTCCCTCCCTCCTTTCAAGGGAAATTAAACAATAAATGGGGAGTATTTAACAGTTTATGCCATTAAACAGGAGGCAATCAACACAAAAAGTAGACAAATTAACAGGAAAATCAGATTGCAAATGGATAGAACTAACCACAATTTACAAGTGGACCATATACTGGGTCTTCAGCATTTAAAGGAACAAACTTTGAATCTTCAATTAACTAACTAGGAATCCCTACATCATACCAATGAAAAGACAGAATAAATTGAAGAATATCGCTTATAAATACTAAGAAAATGAAAATCTCAAAGCAATATCAATCCCTGTAAATTTATCATAAACAAAATACTGGGAAAACATGTTTTCTTATGTATATGGAAAATGGAAGTTCTTTTGAATCATTAACAAATAAAAATTCTTGAAAATTGTTTATTCAACACGATACAAAGTTCCAAGAGAAACTCATCTTAGACAATGAATTATAGAATGAAAATAAGTAATTAATCAAAAGAATTGAATACAAAAATGAGAAATGAGATGGATAATTAAGCAAACCTTCAGAAGATGCTCTAAGTGAATGATTGAGCTTCCCTTGATGGGTAGCATCTTTCACTAACAAAGACGAAGATGATGAAGAAGAAGAAGGAGAAGAAGAGGAAGAAGCAACTGTTGATAAGTGTGAAACTACAAAAGGGTTTGATTTTGATGAAACTGAAGGAACCAAAACTGCAAAAGTTTTTAAACAATGAAAAGTTGAGAATCCAAGAGCAAACGCCATGAGTGTCCGCTTGTTTTCAGTTCAGTTCAGTTTATGCTCTCTCTATTTTACCATATCTTTCAAGTACCAATCATTATTTGACACGTGGAACTTTTAAAATTTTAGTTTTTATAAATATTTTTTAATTCTTTTAATAAAAAAATTATAAAATATATTAATTATAATTAGTTTGGAGAGTAATTTTTTAATAATTTTTTTTATTAATTAGAAAATATTTATTATAAGCTTATTAAAATAAATTTATAATTAATATTTTCTAATTAACGAAAGAAGAAAGAAAAATGATTGAACAATCACTTTTTAAAATGGCTGTAATTAATAATTTTTAAAAATTATACTATAAATTATAAATTTACTTTTCATAGCAGTTATTTTATAGAAAAATATAAAATAGCACAAATGGAAACTTAAGCAGTATTATACTTCTCAAACCTATATAATTATCCAAAATTTCTTGGATTATGATTAGTTGCTGTTAATGGATGTTATAACAGGATTTTTTTTAAATAGTAATAAATATTTTAATGTTTATTGTCATGCCTTTTATTTTTATTGAAATTTATAATAATTATCTTTTTTTAAATTAATAAAAAAAAGTACACAAAATATCAAATTAATGCATAAATAAAAAATACATCTCAATAAAAAATTTAATATTTATTACTGCTTAACATATGATGATATTTTCATAATTATATATGATGAAAATTTAAATATATTAAATAATCATAATAAGACAATTAGCATTTGATTTAGTTGGCATGGTCAAAATTTTATTTAATTTATTTTAAAATTAAAATTGAAATCAAAGTAATTATTTATTTTTTTATTATTTAAGAAATTAAGAGATATTGTAATTAGAAAAAATAAAAAATATATTTATTATATCTTATTTTAAAAATTCACAAAAATTAATTTTTAATTTTATTTAAAAAATAAATTTATTTATTTAAAAATTCAAAGATATTATAATTAAAAAAATATGATTAAAAATATTAAATTAATTATATATTATTTTAAAATTTTAATTTAATTAAAAAAATTAAACTTATTTTATTAATTTTATACTAAAAATAAAAATATATTTTTTTAACTGTTTAATTTCAGTCAAAAATCAAATTTGATTAATAAAAGAGTATGAAAAATCATTAATTTTTTTTTTCTAAAATAAGGTGATTTTCATTATCCTTCTATTCTATCCAACCAAACATCAATCAAAATAATTGATTCTCATTTTTAACTTCCAATCAAACGCCCCTTAATAAAACAAAAACCAAGTGGGTAAAATGTAAAAAATAGCCTTCATATTTAAAAATATTTTAAATATCAACATTTTGTCACTTTACAATTTTCTTTATTAATCGAAACCTACCTAATAATTCAATAGCTTGCAATTTTTTTTTTATTAATTAAAACCCATAATCCAATTCATAGCTTACAATTTTCTTTATTAATCGAAATTTACAGTCCAACTCATATCCAACCAACTAGTTGTAAGTTGGATTTTCATTTATCTTGCTAGAGAGTTGACGTAAATTCATAATCCATTCACAACATAATCCATGTTTTTGTTGTGCGATTCAAAAAAGAAATAAAACATCCTAGCAACCGACAAAATATGGTAACCTAATAGCTTGCGAAAGATCATATCCTAAAGTTCAGTGATTTATATAACTATAAAGTATATCCTTGCTATATATTATATATATTGTATATAGATTTCAACATGCCAACCAACCAAATCTAAGAGGGCAAAAACATTTCCTCTGATCCAGGCATTTGGCGACCTTCAAATCCACCAAGAGACAGACAACATTACATATAGAAGACGGTTTGAAACCAGTAGCAAATATTTACAAGCACATTCAAAAAACAAAGGAAACCACAAAGTGGTAGCTCTTAGAAGGTGAAGTGACATCTAATTAATCATATCTCAGCAACCAGTTCTTTATCAGCTAATGTGCCTTTAATCCACCTCTTCAGCATCTCCAATGAAGCTTTCGGTTGGTCCATGGGAACCATATGCCCTGCGTCGTGGACCTGTTCATTGATAAATCGTGCAACCATTTCAGTACTGATTATAAAGGAATGCTATCATCTAGGACGAAGAGAGAGAGAGAGAGAGAGAAAGAGATACCTTGAGGAGAGCAAGAGGTCCGTAACTTTTCAATACACCGGCTTCTGAACCATCAACTTCAAAAGGAACTTCAGAAGATGCCTCAAACTCTTTCTTACCAGACCAAGCCATAGCATGAACCCATCTTGAATTTCCTGCATGTTAATATTTAAATCAAGTATAAGCATCACAAATGATTTAGTCTAAATGTTGGAATCCTAGCAGAAAAGAGAATTGACCAAAAAAAATTACCAAGCCAATTGCAGATAAAATCATATTCTCCAGCATACACTAGCAAGTTGATTCCATCCTCAAGGAGAGCAGGAATGCCAGTTTCAAGATTCCTCATCCAGTCCATCAGCAGGGCCTGATACACCGTAGGACTACAGGACACGAAGCTTATATCCCCCACACCAAGTGATTCTCTCACAGACTTCAGGTTCAGAAATTTCTCCAAGTTCGAGAAGTCATAGCAGAGGCTCCCCACACATTTCTTTCTGATATCATAGTACTATAGGGAAGTCAAATTAAATCTTGTCAATTGTAAGATCTTGTCATTTTATTCAATATTCTTTTTCATTCATAAATATTGATAAGGTCTTACATTCATATTACTACCACGTGCCAAGATACTACTGACCACAGTGTTGCAAACAAAATAAGAGGCCATGCAAGAGAGTGTACCGTCAGTTCCTGAAAAAGAAAATGCTGCCATATGCTTAGGCAAAGAAGCAAGAGTAGCAGAACCAATAATACATTTCACATTTTGTGATGTATGAATGACAAGAAGATAAACACAAAAATGAATTTCAAACAGTAAAAATCAATCAGCTTAAAAACCAAGAAATAGGCGAGGAATTCCTCACGAAGTAAAAAAAAGAGAAGTTTCAGACATTACCACAAAGCTTTATTGCCATTTCACAAACTGGAAGGACCTTGTTGATACGATCATGATCAGTTTTCGTAATTATGCCCATATCCAATGCATAATCTGTGTAAGCTGCATACTGGATTGCAGGATCAGTAAGCCCATTGCCAATGGCAAATCCCTGTTTGACATTTTGACTTGGAATTAATATAAGTTAAGAGATTCATCACAAGAAATAATAGATTTTAAGCAACATGCCTTGAGGTTAATATGGATCCCATCTTTAGCTTTGTTTCCTTTGTGAACTCGAGAAGCAAAAGCAGGAATATAGTGGCCAGCATAAGATTCTCCAGTTATGTAAAAGTCATTTTTTGCAAGTTCAGGATGTTCCTCAAAGAACGCCTGATATCAAAGACAACCCACTTTAGTGCTAGCAAAATAGTTGCATTCATACATTAAAAAATCAAACAACTTCCCTTTGAACCATTTTATAATAGTTTTTGCCCCAATAAAGAATGACATTTAATCCATTATGGATTCTCGTAGAATCAACGAATAATGAGAGAGCAATGTGTGGTAGATCATTATGTCATATTTCACTTTTTACAAAAGGAAAATCCAAAGAAAACCAACCTGTAAGAAGTCATATAGATCATCACTGACTCCTGCCTCATTCCGACGAATGTCACGACTATCAGTACTATAACTGAACCCAGTTCCAATAGGTTGGTCAACAAACAGAAGATTTGATGCCTGCAAAATTATCATAGCAATTTATCAACTCTTCACAATAAGCAGAGAAATTTAGCACACTATTTGGGAACATTTAACCTAGAAGGAAAGAGCAAGAAAAACAGAGGAGGAAATTCAGCTCCATAGGCTTTGGAACATTTCCAGTTTACAGCCATATGATGTATGATTTCATTTTCTTTTTTCTGATATGGATTTTCATATAAAAAGGAAAGCATGCATTTTTCAATGTCTGGAGTTTCATCAACAAGGGCACCCAAAAGACTTTGGCTTCATTGAAAAGCTTTTCTCTAAGAATAAACTGCATTTTTCCCTTGTAGATTTGAGCTAAGCACTGAACATGTTCCACTATTATGCACTAAGGGTAGGATTAGCAGGCCGTAATAGAATGCAATGTAATCAAATACATTACTTTCCATTATGGACTACAAAATTTAAACATTCTAAATTACCAGACAGATACATAAAATTGGAAATGAAGATACCTTGTCCCAACCATACTCATTCCATACAAGAGACATGTTGTCTGCAATAGTAAAAGGACCATTTTCATAAAACATAGCCAACTCACTGCTACACCCAGGTCCTCCAGTCAACCATATAACAACTGGGTCCTTTTTGTTATTGCGTGATTCGAAGAAGAAATAAAACATCCTAAGAAACCAAACAAAAAAAATTAAACAACTTTACAAATCAAAATAAAACCTTTCCAATTCAAATTTCATTTTCAGAATCTTAATTTCCTGACCCTAATATATAATTTAAATAATTTCCCAATATTATTAAAATTTAAACACACAAAAATTTTAAAAAAAGTGAAAAATTAGGGTTCTTGAAAATCACCTAGCAGCGTGAGAGTTAGCAATCTTGTAGTAACCAGCATGGTGGCTCAAATCCTCAACAGAAACTCCATCATACCCACCAACTACATTCGGAAAACTAAACCGTTTCTCCACAATTTTCTTCTCTCCGGCGAGAAGACCACCATCGCCGCCGTCGATGACATTGATGTCCTTTTCCGGGAATAAGTTAAGCTCTCTAATTAGCTTCCCGGCCTGAACGGACAGGAAATTGGACCTCGCGAGATGGAGAGTCTCGTTGGAAAATCTCGCGCGAGATATGAGAAAAAGAGAGAGAAAGAGCAGATAAAACAAAATCAGTTTCTTCGCCATTTTCGAGTTCTCTGTTTTCGCGAGTGAAATGAAAAAGAAGAGATTGCTTAAAAAGCTTTTATACCTAACAGTCTACGGTAACCATAACGTAGAGGATTGTTAGTTGAGATTTTTATTTATAGCGAGCAACGGAGTATAAACAGAAAGATTTGTATTATTTATGTTATTATTTATTAGTATTTATTATTTGGTAAATTACATTCAGGTCCTTAAAAGTTTGCTGTATTTATGAAAAATTACATTTCATGTAATTTTCTTTATATCCAAATTAGCTATCATTTAACAACTATGATTTGGCAGGTTAGAATTACACAATTCAGCATGCAATTCCTTCAGGGGCGGAGGCAGGTGGGGTCGTGTGGGGGCTGACGACGCCCCTGCCAGCCTCCGAAGGTGTAAATATTCAGCCCTTCAACTCTCTCAGTCTCGCAGTCCCTCAGTCTCAGCTTCCCTCAGCCCCCCCTTCAGCCCCTCAGTCCCTCAGTCTCAGTCTCCCTCAGCCCCTCTTCAGCCCCCTCAGCCTCGCAGTCCCTCAGTCCTAGTCTCCCTCAGCCCCCCTTACCGGCGGTCCTGGCTCCGCCACTGAATCCCTTCAACTTAATTTTCATGGTAGAATAAGAGTACAATAGACACTACATTCGAGCCACTTAATTTTCATGTAATATTGAATCAAAAATCAACCAAACACCTTCCACTTTTATCATGAATAATGCTAATTTTCTGTTTGTTTTGCTAAAATATATATTTATAAGAGAAATTACAATTCAAAAGTTTGAATCACTCTAAAAAATTTCTAAATTTTTGAAAATAAAACTCAATTGTATAACAATACTTTCTTTCCATGTCATTATTTTATTTTTTTTAATATTCTTTTATAAATATATACACAAAATTGTAACTACCTAATTATTGAAGAAAATAATATTATTATTAAAATTAATAAACTATGAACAAAATTGATGAACTTTTTGATATTGAATAAATTTAATAATTCACACGAAATATAAATAAATGAGATTATTTATCCTATAGATTATTATATCTTATTTTTTATCACTTTGATTTGTATCTAAAATTTATTTTTAGCAAAACAAATTGCATTGAAAACGATATGAATTTAAAATTATAAAAATATCAAGGATTTAATTATAATTTTCAACTTTCCTTTTGCTGAGGCGGTAGCGGCTTGCTTGTTTGGATTATACTAAAGCAATATTGATTGCGTGTGCAGTGCTCCACCGTTAGATATGTGTGCAGTCAATTTAACGCCAATGACATTTGTTTCCGTGGGACCCATGACGGTTGAGATTGAGAAGAAATGTGGGCTCTAAATGATAATTTTATTTTTGCAAGTATTGGAAGATCATGACCGCTCATTGCTCTATGGAGATCAAGCCGTCGAGGTTGTGTTAGGTAAGTACCGTTTTCGGTGGGTATAATTATAAAGTTAGTACATGAATTTTATCAAAATTTTCATATTAGTAATTATTATTATTATTTTTTATCAATCGAATATCTAAATAAATAATTTATTTTTATTTAAAATAAATATATTTTGGGTGGATTTTTTTAACTAAAATAATAAAATAAATTATTATGCACCATTCATTTATCTTAATTATCTCATTTATTTTTTTTATATTTACATCCTTTCTCATCCTTGTTAAATGTTTTTGAAATCAAGAATGAAATAATAATTAACTCAATGAAATAATAATCATTAACTCTTTATGAATTTTTACAAAACTATGAAAAAATTTATAATATTATAAATTTATTATTTCAAAAAAATATTATCAAATTTATTAGTTATATATATTATAGTTTATTACGAATTTATTATACACAATAATTTTTATAAATTTATTATTAAATTATTATGAATTTATAATATATTTTTATAAAATAATTAAAAAATTCCAAATAAAAAAATAAAACTTTTTTAAAAAATATGATAAAAGACGTAATATCTTTTTTTAATTAAAAAAGGCCCTGAAACCAAAAGCTTCAGACAATTACAGCAGCAGCCTGAAACTAAAAACGGATATTCCTAGCAAATAATCCAACCTTAAATTTTTATAGCTCCAACATTGACAAAATAAAAATGAAGATAAAAGATTGGAATAACAAATACAATTCTTCTTTTTTTCTTTTTTGGCTACAAATGGAGTTTCATACTGTTCAAGTTACATGATCAGAAGTTGAAGTACAGTTGCTATGTGAAAAAAAGAAATTAAAAGGGTTGAAGAATTGATTGCTAACTAGTGTATGGTAGGCTTGCAGGTATTGATTTCCAAGTACAAAATAGAGGCTTTGAACAACAACATAGTTTATTTAACAATTGAAGAATTAGCTACAAGAAAATGGACTACAATTTTCAGGTTTTGAATAGTTTGCATTTCTAACCTTGTATCATCAGTATCCAGAATCAGGACCGGTCACACTATAACTATAATGATCAATTTGTTTAATCAAAGAGACCTTCATCATGCCAAATATCAACTAAAAAATCTACCATTTCCTGCAAAAAATACAACAATCAATCAAAATGACATTGAAGTTTGTGCGGAAAATGAAAAACAGAAAGTCAAGTAACAAGGTTAAATGTTCTCTAATCCAGAATATATCTCCTAGAATGGAGTTGGCCTTCCATTTTCCCCTACCAAAGCTCAAAATGAAAAAAGCAAAATAACATGCCGAACAAATTTGACAGTCGTGATCATATGCTCACAACAAATTTTATATGCCATAGATGAAAGCATTAGTTTAAATGCTACAAAGAATACAATGTTATATTCATTATCACTAGACATTAATGGCCTCTAATTCCATAACCATCTTGTGCAGATCATTAGTAGTAACTTCATTTTCGTACATAAACGATTTTTCTCTTATTCTAAAGCTTCAAGTTTTAACTCTTACACACACACTCTTTCTTCTCATGCGGGAGCATATACACATCTACCTGTCATGATGTTACCAATAAATACTAAAACTCAATGGTTGAAGAATCTTACAGTTAAAGGGATAGGCTCAGAGAAGGGTTCATTAGTTGAAAGCAATTCTTCATAGGTCATTGACCAGCTGCAAAGAAATTTGTATGGTTATTATCTATCTGCAAGTTATATGAGGAGCTGTGGAGAACAATTATCAAGATCATGAAATACACAAAATAAATAGGAAGACATAAATGTGGTCTTCTAGATATCATCAGCATATTGTTGCCAGTCCTAATATAAGAATACAGGACTCAACATATACAAGTTCTTTCCATTTTCAATCCATATAAATTTCAAATGAGATTTAGCAGAATAGGCCACCTATCCCACATGCAGAATATATACCTTCTACACTTATCGAGTGTTGTGGTTTGTTCTATCATACAATTTCTCATACTTGCCGAACCTTTTAAGCCACATCCACCAAAATCACTATTGCAAGAGACCAGGGCTCTACCGTGTTGATCATGGTCCAAACTCCAAACCACTTCACACATTCAATGACTTCAGCAACTCACCTTATTACAAGACTTTTATGATCTTAAAGGGTTCCATTAACATTCAAATCATCAATTAAGACATGAAATGAAATATTCAAACTGTGACAATGCCTTTGACGAGCTATCCAGGTTCCAAAAGAGATTAATGGTTTTGAAAGATGCCAAGCTCCAATCCCTATACATTTCCTGTCCTTTCTTTTCGTTGCGTAGAAATATTATGGAAGTGAAAGTTAACCTATATTTACTGGCACCATTGTTCATAAACAATTATTTTCTATAGGCTATAGCATACAATTTAAATTTAATATTTCTCAAATTCAGAACTTAAAAAGGCTTAGAAGAAAAAAAATAAACCATAATTCAGAATATTTTATAACATATTTCCAACATATCAAAGCAAAGAATCAACAAGACAAACATACAAGGCCATTTGCCAGGATGGTTAAATATCCTGTCATCCTAAGTCTATTAATATCCAGAATAAATTGCAGATAAATCACTTTATGTTGAATAATCATGGTTATGTAACCATAAATTTCTTTATCCCAGTTTTTCTTGGCAAGAACTGTTACTGTTGCAACTTTTACTTAGATGCAAATGGAAACAGGAAATCTGCAGGTACTAAAAGTAGCCGTCTCTAAGCACATATAAGCCATAAATCATCAACTGTAACAAAAATAAATAAGATGTCATTGTACTAAAGAAGCAAATGAAATGATACTACCTTATGACCAGATCCTTCACCGTTGTTTTTGACTGTCGTGATTGATTTCCTACCCACTTTCTTCTACTCTCATGCCATGCAATTGCAGCTGCAATATACATTTGGCCAGATTATGCTCAAAGAAGAAGAGATTTGAATCAAAAGTAGCAGAAAAGAAAAAAAAATATGAATTGACAAGAGCTTAAATGCAATTGTTACACAAGATTAAAGAAAAGATGCCTAAATGCAATAACAAACGAAACATGTACTTTTCTGTTAAAAAAACTACTCAAGTTTTGAGAATCTCAAAACTTTGTCCAATGGTTAAGAAGACAGCATGTTTATGCATTACTTTAAATAGAGACTATATATTTCCATGAATCTCTATACACAGTAAGTATAGGATAATTGCAACTCTTATGAGACAACCTAAAGAAAAAGGCCAGAGACAAGGACAAGTGGAAGAGTCAATCCAGTACAGTCAATTAGCTGCTTTTCTTCATCTCTAATCTAAAATACTCATCTTCAATAATACTACTAGAGATTACAGAACGAATCATGAGAATAAGTATCCAAGCCCCAAGTCTAGAGAAAAATAGCAAAAGTATAAAAATATGCTTACAGTTTCGCTTGAAAATCTGCATAGACAGACATAATACCAACTCAAAATGTTTTGCATAGAAAACAGCTTAGCAATGATGAATTTTCTAATAAAGTAACAAAAATACAAGGATTAATTTAAGAAGGGACTCACCATGATTGACAAAAACAGATGTGTTCTTGCTCGCTTCTTTTTCCATTGGCTTCTTTCCTGTATTAGTGTATGTAGGGCATGCTAAAGATTTTTTCTCATTGGAATGAGAACCTGCAGCGTTGACCTCCATCTCCAAACTGAATGACCATTCCCTTGCGGTACGACAACGCAACTGTTGACAAGCAGTCCTTTTTACAAATTTCTTCAAGGTTTTATCAAAAGATATGGTTGCTTGGAATGTAAAAAGGTCTCCACAAAAAATTCTCGGCATAAAATAGATCTTTTATCTGATAACAAAGTGAAAAGAAAAAGAAACAATGGAAAAAATACGAACTTTTCAATTGAAAACAATGATAAATGGTTGGGAAAACAGAACACGTTCTTCAAATGCTCTTCAAAATATAGTATTTCATCTACTTATATTGTAAATTTTGATTGTCTGCTTAATAGCTTAAAATTCAGATCTTAAAGAGCAAGTGTGAAAAGCTCTCAAATTACAGGTTCTTAAATTGAGGATTAGCTAACCAAATATTACAAATGGTGCACCTGAAAAAGAATAAAATATACTAAAATGATTGTTACAATATTTCAGGCTCCACGTAATTGTAAATGCAAGTTTTAAAAACCTTTGGAGTCTACAAGACAAGGACATCCATGCATCTCTATGAAATGCTATTAATCCAATATCCTCTTCAAGAAATTTTTGCCACATTTTCAAAGTCCTTACACTTATTCACCAAGTTACAGCAGAATATTGAGAAGCACAAAATAGAAGTTACTGGCCCCTAGTTCTAGTGTTACAATATCTTCTTCTAGGTGTTGTGAAACATTGCCTTCAATTACACCAGCTTTTAGAGCCATACGTTTTGCCACAAAATTCTCTCTCTTAATTGACACCAAGCATTCAAAGTTTATAGAGCCCACTTTCACCACCATTAAACCATGCTTTGATTGAGTAAACAATTCTCCCTTTTCACACAATAATCAAGCCCACAAAATTTTACAAAACCAAAAGTCTAATATCTAAATTTTCTTCAACACCCTCTCCAAGAAAATAATAAATGGGGAAAAAATCCTACATAAAACAGAAATAACAAACTTATGAGCCAAAAAGAACCCAGAAGAAAGCTTTCACATTTCTTCAACATCACATACAAACTCATCATTCTATAAATCAAACATTAAACTCTTGGAAAACCCACAACATCAATCCTCTTTAGCCCATTAAATTAAGACACATTAATTATATTACCCATAAATCTTTCTCTCTTTTCTCCTTGGATAAAATATATAGATATAATATTCAAGATTATCAATTTTTATTAAAAGAATTTGGACAAGAAACATGTGAAAACCATTTCAAGAACCCACAAAACTTTTTTTTCCCAGCTGAACATTGCTTTAGCCCAAAAGTTACAAAAATGAATTAACCCATTTAATACAAATCTTGAATAAGCCAACCAATGACATTAAAGAAAAGCATAACTAAATAAATTAAAAACCAAGAAATACAAATACAAAGAAAAAAGAGACAGGCCATACCTTATTCAAGATGGTTTCTGGGTTGCATTTGGCTAAAAAACTGAATCTAAAGATGGTTTCTTTCAGGGAGAGAGAGAGAGAGAGAGAGAGTGAGAAGACGTTTTTATTTTGATAATTATATTAATATATTTATAAAGTTTGTGGTAATAAAAAAAATTTATTTATTTATTAATATAATTATAATAAAGCATTATTATTGGATATTTCTACAAATTAGGCTTTATTTCTATTTATTTATTTATTTTTGAACTTTTAAGTTATGCTTTACTTTTTTTGAGAGAAATAAGAGGAACTGCAAAGAAAGGAAAGGAAAGAAAAATAAAATGTATCTTTGCATTTTTAGAATAAATTAATTATATTACAATAACAATAAACTCTTAATTCCAAATCAATTGAAGTCAATTATATGAATTCTTTTTTTTTACTCAATACGATTTAAAATTAACTCTTCATGTAACATCATAATATTTTAATATTTATTTTAAAATTATTATTTTTATTATTCAAATTAGTTAAAATTTTAACATTTATTTATAAAATTATAAATTTTTTTACTAGAACCGCAAAAGAAAGGAAAGGAAAGGAAAGGAAAATTTTAAATTAATTAATATTATATTATAAAATTTATCATAATTAACATTTTAATTTTAAATTTATCATTTTTATTATTAAAATTTGTTAATAGTTAAAACTTTAACAATTATTTATAAAATTATAAAATTTTTTACTAGATTTTTAGTCCGAATATTTTAATTTATATAAGGATTGCATTTTTAAAATTTTAAAATAAAATATATTTTAATCATTAAATTACTTTATTATTATTTGCATTATAAAGTAATTTAAATCTCTTAAAAATTATATTTTCTTTTAAATTAGTTTAGATTTTACAAATTCAAAGTATAAATTTTAAAAATAATATAAATTAACTCAATTAAAGCATAATTTTTAATTAATTAGAGTTAGCTATATAAAGCTTTTTTTTATTTGAAGCATTTATAGACTATATTTTAGGAAGTATTTAAAATTATTAAATTATTTTTTCATATTAATTTAAATGTGTTAATTTAAATTTATCTCTGTTTTTTTTAACTATAATATAAATTAAAATATTAAAATTATATAAAAATTGAAGAATAATATAGTAATGTATCCTCGATGTAAGTAAAATATTTACTGGTAAAAAAAATTGTAAGTAAAATATTTAGCTCAAAAGCTTTCCAAGGTCGGTTTCTTTCCTTTCCTTTCCTTTCCTCTCACTTTCTTACCTTCCAAACAAGGTGTAATTTCCTTACATGTTTTTCTTATTTTATTTCATTTATTATATATGTGTGTGTGTATATATATATATATACATGCTGACGTGGATTGGATGTGATGTAGTTCCAAGTGGATAAGCTAGACTTGATGTTGTAATTACTGTAATACCCTTCACCGACCTCAATTTAATTAATGAGTATTTTGGTCATTTTTGCTAGAGATGTGTCTGTACTCCGTATAGTGCATCATACCACATACCCTATGCGGCAAGTAAGGCTTGCGTAATTTCTCTGTTTTATTATTATTATTATTATTATTATTATTATTATTATTAGAAGTAGAAGAAGAAAATCATTATTTACTCACTAGAATATGACTTAATTTACAAAATAGTTTTTACTTTCAACAAATAATTAATTATTCCAACAATTTTTTTATCAAAAAAATATTCCAATAATTTTTATTTCTCATGTCATATTGTTTATATTTTTTAAAATTTCACTAAAAAAATTTAAAACAAATCAAAATAAATAATAATTAATACTTGAAATACCCCATAACAAGATACAAAGTGCTATTTATTTTTAAAAAAATATTAATTATAGTAAATTTAGACAATGACTATTCAATAATTTATTTTTTCCTATCAAAAAGCCAACCCAACTAAATTAGAATTTTTTCTAGACTAGACCTTCGGAATTTTTCTAGAATTCATACATGCATTGATCCGATTGAAGAACCTGCTCCGATTAAAAAATATTTATTATAATATTTTTTTTAATAAATAAACATATAATAAATATTTTCTAATCAATGAGAATGAAATTACTGAACAATCACTTTTTAAAATAATTGTAATTAGTATTTATATTAAAATAATAAGTTGGTCTCTTAGCTTATTTTTTAAGCTTATAAACTTATAAATTTATCTAAATAAATATTAGACTTAAATTTAAAATAAACTAATTTAATCAGTTTATAAACTAATTAAACATCCTCCAAAGTAAATAGGTTTGGAGAATCTTTTGAAATTGTATTTGAAGCTTTTATGCAATATTTCCAAATGAAACATGTCAAGGATTTAATTCCTGTTAGGACCCCGAAATTAAAATTACGAGAATAATAAAATAGCGGAATAATAAAATACGACACACAAGAATTTACGTGGTTCACCCTTAACTTTTAGGGCTACGTCCACGGGATAAAATCCGAATAATTCTTCCACTATTAAAAATAGCAGGCTTACAAAGAGAGTAATACAAAAATAGTGGCACTCACAAAAGTGTTTCCCAAACCTCACTATTTTTCTCGACCCTTAGTCTTAAGACCCTTCTTAAAACTAAACTCTCACAAACCTCTCAATTCTTCACAGATAAAATGATATGTGACCTATTTCCCTTGGCAATTCTCTCCTCTATTTATAGAAGAGAGATGCCGAAATTAGACAAAGTTTTTGGCCTAAAATTAGGCCACCAAACTTTGCCTAACAAAGTTGAACTTTGAATTTTCAAAGTTGATATTTTTTTTTAACTAAGTGGTGGGTCCCACTTGGAGACACCAACCAACAAATCTCCCCCGTGGTCTTCAAGTGGAAATGTTAGCCATACCGGCTATCCTTCTGCAAGCAACAAGCTTTTCCGTGGGTAAAGCTTTTGTCATCATATCTGCGCCATTGTCATCAGTATGAACTTTCTCTATCTGAAATGACTTCATCTCCAACGCATCACGTATCCAATGATACCTTACATCAATGTGCTTTGACCGTGAATGAAAGGTCGAATTCTTACTGAGTTGTATAGCGCTCTGACTGTCGCATAGCAGGACATACTTCTCTTGTTCTATACTCAATTCTTGTAGGAACTTTTTCATCCACAAGAGTTCTTTGCTAGCTTCTATAATGGCAATATATTCCGCCTCAGTGGATGAGAGTGCAACACATTTCTGCAATTTAGATTGCTAAGAAACTGCTGCTCCTGCAAAGGTAATTAGATATCCAGAAGTTGATTTGCGTGAATCAACATCTCCGCCCATATCTGCATCTGTGTAACTGTCTAACACAGGTCTGTTATCACCAAAACATAAACAAGTTTTGGAAGTGCCTTTAAGATACCTGAGAATCCACTTTACTGCATTCCAGTGTTCTTTACCCGGATTTGAAAGAAATCGACTGACGACACCAACAGCATGAGCAATATCTGGCCTAGTGCACACCATAGCGTACATTAAACTGCCAACAGCGGATGCATAAGGAATTTTCTTCAGCTCTTCTTTTTCTTTCTCACTTGAAGGACATTGTTTGGAACTTAGTTTGAAATGACCTGCAAGTGGAGTAGAAACTGGCTTTGCATTACTCATGTTGAATCTGTTAAGAACTTTCTCAATATACTTCTCCTGAGACAACCACAACTTTCTTTTTGTCCTGTCTCTAGAGATCTTCATTCCGAGAATCTGTTTTGCCGATCCCAAATCCTTCATAGCAAAGGATTTTCCAAGCTCCTTTTTCAAGCTATCAATTTTCTTAGTATCAAGGCCCACAATCAACATATCATCCACATATAACAAGAGAATAATAAAGTCGCCATCTGCGAATTTTTTCACAAATACACAATGATCAGAAGTAGTTTTCTCATACCCGTGATTCACCATGAAAGAGTCGAACTTCTTGTACCACTGTCTGGGAGCTTGTTTGAGTCCGTACAAGCTCTTCTGCAATTTACACACCATGTGTTCTTTTCCTTTGACTCTGAACCCTTCTGGCTGCTCCATATAAATTTCCTCTTCTAAATCACCATGGAGGAAAGCGGTCTTCACATCAAGTTGTTCGATCTCTAAATTCAAGCTAGCTGCTAATCCGAGCACAACTCTGATAGAAGACATCTTGACAACGGGTGAGAAAATCTCTTCAAAGTCAACTCCTTTCTTCTGACCAAATCCCTTCACAACCAGCCTCGCCTTGTACCTTGGCTGTGAGTTGTTCTGTTTAGCCTTCAGCCTGAACATCCATTTATTCTTCAGTGCTTTCTTACCTTGAGGCAGTCTCACCAACTCATAAGTGTGATTCTCATGCAAGGATTTCATCTCATCTTGCATGGCTTTCAACCATTCATTCTTCTTAGAATCTTCCATTGCCTCCTGGTAGTCCTCTGGTTCTCCCCCTTGAGTTAGCAAGTCATACTCATTAGGAGAATATCTCTGGGAAGGTATTCTGGCTCTTGCAGATCTTCTCAATTGAGGCGGTTCTTCTGTAGGAGCTGGTTCAGCATCATTCTGAACTGGTTCACCATCAGCTTCTGGCTCATTTTCTTCATCACCTTGTGGTACTACATGAGATTCTGCATCAAGATCAACAGGAAACTCATTGACAGATTTTGGCTTTTCATTTTTCTCAGAATCTTCAATAGTTTGGTCCTCCAGGAATACTACATCTCTGCTTCTGATGAGCTTCTTTTCAACTGGATCCCATAATCTGTACCCAAAATCATCATTTCCATAACCCAAGAAGATACACTGCTTTGACTTCGAATTTAGCTTGGATCTTTCATCTTTTGGAATATGAACAAAAGCCCTGCAGCCAAATACTTTAAGATGATCGTAAGAAACATCTTTTCCTGACCACACCTTTTCTGGAACATCTCCATTGAGGGAGGTTGAAGGTGAAAGGTTAATCAGGTATACTGCAGTTCTCATTGCTTCAGCCCAAAAGGTCTTTGGAAGTTTGGCATGAGAGAGCATACATCTAACTCTTTCTACAATGGTTCTGTTCATTCTCTCTGCAACTCCATTCTGTTGTGGAGTTTTGGAAACTGTCTTCTGAAGTCTGATGCCGTGTTCTGAGCAATACTTCTCAAATGGTCCTCTGTACTCGCCACCATTATCAGCTCTAACACATTTCAACTTTCTTTTCGTTTGTCTTTCAACACTGGCATGAAAGACCTTAAACATCTCTAGTACCTGGTCTTTTGACTTTATTGGTAAAGCCCACACCTTTCTAGAATAGTCATCAATAAAACTAACATAATACGAGCAACCACTCAAAGATTTATCAATCATTGAACAAACATCAGTGTGTACCAATTCTAGTATACCAGGCTTTATAGACGGAGAAGGGGATCTTTGAAAGGAAACTCTATGTTGTTTACCAGATAAACAATCAGTGCATGTTTTTAGAGGCAAACCTTTCAAAGATAGCATTTTCTTTTTAGTGAGAGTCTCCATTCCTTTCTCACTCAAATGCCCAAGTCGTTTGTGCCATAATTCAGCAGATGAATCTTCAGCTGCATTTGCCACTCCGGTGCAAATCTTTGCTTGAGTGTAGTAGAGAGTGTTGAACTTCTTTCCTCTACCATACACCAAGTTTCCTTTTGTAAGCTTCCATGTTCTGTTGACAAACAGATTTGTATAACCCAATTCATCAAAACGATGAACTGAAATTAGATTAAAGTTTGCTGTAGGAGTGTATCTCACATCTTCCAACCAGATATCATAACCAGTATTGGTTTTGATACATATCGTTCCAATACCGCAATTCTTCACAAATGTGCCATTTAAGGTTTTGACATGGCCGTAATCTCCGAGAGTAAGTGAAGAAAAATATTCCTTCTTAGAAGAAATATGATATGAACATGCAGAATCAATAATCCATAAAGAATCTTGACTAGTGGAACACTCACTGAGACCAGCATGAGAAATCAGCGCACTTCCATTGCCAAGTGCTTCGACATCAATAGCTACTGAAGCTACCTCTGCATCGTCTTTCTTTTCTTCATCATTTTCTTTGGCTCGTTCCTTCTTCCACTTTCTGCAATGCTTTTGGATGTGACCAGGCTTTCCACAATGATAGCAAGTGACACCTTTTCTTGACTTGGATCTCCTCCGTGAACTGTCACGTTTTTCTGAATTTTGAGAATGTCTGGTTTTGCTTCTCCCCCTCCTTTCTGTAACTGAGAAGAGTGCATCTGAACTGCTACTCGTACCATGCTCCTTGCGTCTAGTTTTTTCATTCAGAATGCTTTCCTTAACTGTGTCTAAGGTTAGCTTTCCTTCTGGCATATTGCTGAGTGTGACAACCAGCGTCTCCCAACTGTCCGGCAAGGAACTTAATAAGAATAGTGCCTGTACCTCATCATCTAGCACTATTTTTGACGTTGACAACTGGTTCAAAATTTCTTGAAATTTGCTCAAGTGATCTGAAGCATTTTCGCCATCTCTGTACTTCAGATTTACAAGCTTTCTGATTAGAAAAGCTTTATTCTGAGCAGTCTTTCGCTCATACATGTCTTCCAGCTTCTTCCACATTGTATAAGCATCTTTTTCATGAGCGATGTGATTAATGACGCTCATTTCAACAGACTGTCTGATAGTTCCAGCTGCTTTTCTATCAGTCAACTTCCAGACGGCCTCATTTTTATCTGCTGGCTTGACTCCTTTTAACTCAATAGTCTCAAAGAGATCTTTGCAACATAGAAGATCTTCCATTAGTATCTTCCATACCGCATAGTTTGATGAGTTGAGTTTAACCATCGTGCCCGTTGTTTTATCATCCATCTTGATTTGTGCAGAATACTACCATCAACAAAAAATCCGTATACGTGAATAGTGCCGTATACGTGAATAGTAGTATACGTGAATAGTAACATTATATGTGAACAGTACTGTATTCGTAAATAGTACCATACACTTAAATAGTGACCGTACACATAAATAGTATTATACGTGAAATAGTAACGTACACGTGAATAGTACTATATGTAAATAGTATGTCACCCTTAGTTACTATTTTACTATTCACCAAAATCAAATTTGCAACATTTTTGTTACTATTTTACTATTCACCAAAAATCAAATTCTGCAACATTTTTCCGAACGGACTGCACCGATGGACTCGTCGTAATTTTCTCGTCGTCGTGATATATTTATTTTCAAAATATATTCACGGATCCGGTACCGCTATCTGGACCTGCCGAAATCTTTGGCTCTGATACCACTTGTTAGGACCCCGAAATTAAAATTACGAGAATAATAAAATAGCGGAATAATAAAATACGACACACAAGAATTTACGTGGTTCACCCTTAACTTTTAGGGCTACGTCCACGGGATAAAATCCAAATAATTCTTCCACTATTAAAAATAGCAGGCTTACAAAGAGAGTAATACAAAAATAGTGGCACTCACAAAAGTGTTTCCCAAACCTCACTATTTTTCTCGACCCTTAGTCTTAAGACCCTTCTTAAAACTGAACTCTCACAAACCTCTCAATTCTTCACAGATAAAATGATCTGTGACCTATTTCTCTTGGCAATTCTCTCCTCTATTTATAGAAGAGAGATGCCGAAATTAGACAAAATTTTTGGCCTAAAATTAGGCCACCAAACTTTGCCTAACAAAGTTGAACTTTGAATTTTTAAAGTTGATATTTTTTTTTAACTAAGTGGTGGGTCCCACTTGGAGACACCAACCAACAATTCCTGATGGCTTCAATTGATCAATCCTCCCTTTCGCATTAACCCTAATAATTGATTCTATCGCTTTTCGAATTGAATACAAAGTTCCTTGTAACATAGTTTGCTTCAGTAAACTAAGTGTGGAGTGAACTGTTTGCTCAAACCACAATCGATAATTGGAATCAAAATAAAACTAAGATGGACTTATAAGAGTCTGGTCTCGATTTTTGATTTTTTTAAACTAAAATCAACTCAGCGATTTTGAGTTTGAATTGTGAAAAAAAAAAAAACTAATATATATTTTAATATATATAATTCATTAATTTGTATATAAGATTGATATATATTAATTTTAATATATATATATATATTAAAAATTATATATAATTTTTAATTCAAAATTTAAAATCTTTGAATTAATTTTTTCCTTATATTTTAATTGTAATATTAAAGATTTATCATTATATAGTTAAATAAGTATATTTGTAATAAAAATTATATTTGTAAGAATTTTTCATTATTATCTATTATCATTGTTAGTAATAATATTGTTTGTTATTAATAGATTAAATAAATTTCTAAAAAATAGTATGAATAATATTTTTTATTAATTTACTATTATTTTTTAATAATTGATATTATTTATTTTAACTTAATTAATATCATATAAAATTTATGAGTCAATCATGAATAAATTTTTTTTAAAAAAAATCTAAATGAAAACTCGACGATATCAACAGTTCGAATTAAAATTAAAATTGAAACCAGCTTATATAGAATAAAATTAAATTTTGATCAAATCAACTTTTATCAATTAGAATTAAAGTTTAAACTTGGCCAAATATCGAAATCGAATAATTTGAAGGGAGAACCCAATTAATGGGATTTGAATCGATGAGCTAAGTTAATCCTCATGTGGCCATGGTTACATTAAACCATTAAATAATGTTTTTAATTTAATGGTGATGATATTATTTTCAAATAATGAATTTTTAAGTTTCGAGCATTTGATATAAATTAATTTTTAAAAAAATCAATATAAAATCTCATCACATCAACAAGTTACAAAAATACGCAGTGGCTAAGCCACTTTGAGGGAAAGGGTGGCAACTCCCTTTTCTTATGATAAAAAAAATAATTTATATATATATAGTTATAAAAATTGTTAGAATTATTTATTTGCTCTTCTTTAAAATTTTAAATTACCTCCTATTATTTAGTTTATGCAAGAGAAAAATCAATAAATTATTCATTTCACAATTAAATATATTTTTTCTAGAAAAATTAATACTCTTCAAATGCAAAAACTAACTTAATTTGAACCCATTCCATAAATCAAAAATCAAAAAAAAAATTAAAAGCACTATAAAAAAGATTATAAAAAATAAAAGGTTATAATTTTTATTTATTTATTTTTATTTTATTATATATAATTCTAATATTATAATATAATTTTTTGTTCAACTATTTCTTAAGAAATTAAACACATTATTTAATATTTTTTCCCTAATAAAAGTGAAGTTAGGACTTTATAAAAAAAAATTTGTCCCCTTCTTTTCAATTTCTAGCTTTGTCCCCGAAAATACGTAGATACTTCTTCTCAAATAATTGAAGATAAAAAAATTTGAAAGTAGAACTTAACTTTATATATATATATATATATATATAGAATTTGTTTTTTTTTAATATTATATTATTATATGCATTTAATAAAACGGTGACGACGACAACCCACCAAGCATCACTGATCTAATTTATTTGAGTCTGAAAAAGGAATTAATTGTGCTGCTTCCGAGGAGGAAATAATTCCACAAGATCATGCGTATAATTAAATGTAACCATACTTATTTCTTGAAAAATGTGGGGATGGCAACTTCAAAATATATATTTTATCTATTTTCATTTTAAATATTATATAAAAATAATATATATTTATTAAAAAAAATTAATTATTATAAATTTTATAAAAAATTTATTATAATTTATTTAAATATTTTTTTATTTATTTAAATATTTATTTTTTTAATTAATAAATAATAATATTAAAATTTTTTAAAATTAAAATAAATTTTTTTTATATGACACTTAAAATAAAAAGAAGAGAGTTTATTATAATTTTTTTATTTATTTTATTATTTTTTTAAAATACTCTATTTATTTTATTTTAAGTGCCGTATAAAAAAAATTTATTCATTTTAAATGTTGTAACTTTTATAAATTTAAAAGAGCATTAATTAAAAAATTTTAATAGTATCTCTATTGATTAATAAAAAAGAATAAGTAAATAAAAAAATAAAAAATGTTATATAAATAAATTATAATAAAATTTTTAAAAAATTTATAATAATTAATTATTTTTTTAGTTTATGCACACTGTTATTATACGACATTTAAAATGAATGAAACGTGGAGAGCAATAGAAATATTTTCTTTTTTTATATTTTAAAATATAATCTCATTAATTTATTTAAATTATATTTTTATTTAAATATTTTATAATAAAAAAATTTATATTTAATTATTTAAATTTTTTAAAATATAATTTTTTTAACCTAATCAATAATTATTTAATTAATTTTTAATTTTTATAATAATTAATACTTATTTAATATAAATAAAAAATAAAAAAATAAATTATAAAAAAATTTATCCATTAACTATATAATTTAATTTAGCTTAATATATAGTATGAGATAAAAACTCCCTTTCATTACATTAAAACGGAGAGAATATAATTAGATTTCATTGTCAAACTCATAATGTCTCGACTAACCCAAAATTAATATTTTTCCACATATATACTTCTTTCGTCATCCTTTTCAAGACAAAATTAATATCTTTCTTCTTTCTTTTTTTGGTTAATCCATTAATGCATCAAATATTCAAAAACAATGAAATTTTTTTTTTAACTTTCTGATCACATTTAAAACAGTTGCAGTCTCACCCAATCATATTTGGATCTCTGTGACAAATATCAAATTAAACGGTTTGATCTGAATTTTTTTTCATAGATTTTATGATAGATGTCATATTTAAAATGAATAAATTATATACATCCATTTTTAAAGTCTTAAATTATAAATTATCTTATTATTATTTAATATTAAATTACTAATTTACAACAGTTTTAAAATAAATAATTGCAAGTGCATTAGCTGTTTAAAAATATTTTTAAAATCGGATCAGATATTAAAATTTATGGTTAGTTTATAGTTTAATTGGGTATACTCAAATTTAATAATATAAGAATATTATAAATTTTTATTTATAGGTGTTAATAAAAATATAAAAATTATAGAAATTTTAAAATAAAAGTTTAGAAATAATAATATGTTTTTTCCATTTAAAAATATCATATATTAAATTTAAGACATACATAAAATGAATCTAATTTTTTATTAAAAAATGATTCAAAATTTAAAAAATCGGTTCAATCCAGTTTAGCCTAATTTTATCCAATTCAATTCAATTGGTTTTATCAATTTTGATCGATTTTTTTATAAATTTAATTTTTTAATATTTTTAAATTAGATCAACCATAAGTTCTTGATTAATCTTATATGACCAATGGGTTCAATCCCATTTTAAAAATATTGTGGTTTGTTCACCTTCTTTATATGTATGGAGCCTAACCTCTCAATTTCTTTTAAGCATCGGAGTTGCTATCAACTATGAATTTTGATTAATTTTAACTGACATAGTAAATTGAATTTTGTAGATCAAAATTTTCTATGAGTGTCTCTATTGTAATAAATTTCACATGGTATAGGCAGATCTGTCTTTATAAAAACAATATTTTTTAACATTATTGAACTTTCAATTTTCCAATCTTAATAAAAATAATATTTCCCAATTATTAATTATAGACTTCCAATTAATCTTCCAATTCTAAAATTTATCCCACATAAAATTTCAACCTCAATTAAGTTCAACATGATAAGTTTTTTCTTCTTTAATTTTAATCTATTGTATAAACATATGCACGCATGTACGCGCCCACACACACACACACATATATAAAGCCATATTTATATATACAAGAGCAATACTAGTTTTCTGCAAATCTGGTAGCTATAGAAATAGAAGCTCAAGTAATTTCTAGGGAGATTATCAAGCCATCTTCACCAACAATTCATCAACAAAAAGCATATAAACTCTCCCTATTAGACCAGCTTACACCAACAACTTATGGTCCAATCATTTTCTTCTATCCCATGAAAAACAATTCAGCACCACAACCCAAAATCACCACGCAACAAATCCTAACTCGACTAAAGAAATCTCTATCTGAAACCCTAAATTTTTACTATCCATTTTCCGGACGGCTAACTGATGATAATCTCTATATCGATCGATTCGATCAAGGGGTTCCATTCTTTGAAGCTGAAGTGAAGTGTTCAATGTCAGAGTTCCTGAAACTTCATGAAACTGAGTCACTTAACAGTTTTCTTCCATGCAAGCCCTTTTCCAAAGAGCCAGCCATGGGAGTACCTGTAATAACTTTCCAGCTAAGTGTATTTACTTGTGGAGGAATAGCTTTGGGAATGGCAATGTCCCACAAGCTTATAGATGGAGCTACAGCTTCAGTGTTCATGACTAGCTGGACTTGTATATATAAAGGGGATTATAATGGTGTTGTAAAGCCAGATTTTGAGCAGCCATCACTGTTTTTCCCAGCAAGAACTTCATTTCCTCAAGCCCATTTATCTTTAATGGAAAGCTTATGGTTCACAGAGTCTAATTATATTACAAGAAGATTTGTTTTCAATGCTAATGCCATTGCTACTTTGCAAGCTAGAGCAAAAGGTAAGCTTATAAATCAACCAACAAGAATTGAAACATTGTCTTGTTTCATTTGGAAACAATCCATGGAAGCATCAAAAAAAGCTTCATCATCATCATCTTCTGCAAGTTTTGATTCAACAAAGCCATCCATTTTAGTAGAAGCAGTGAATTTGAGAGGAAAAACAAGCCCGCCAATGAATAATGGATCAATTGGGAATTTATTTTGGTGGGCAGTAGCAGCTTCTCATCCTAATGATACAAACACAGAGTTACATGAGCTAGCAAGTCAGTTATGTGAAGCCATTGCAGTGTATAAAAGTAGTGATTATACTCAGAGTTTACAAGGTAATGATGGGTTCAGTGGCGTAGCCAGGATTTTAGATAAGGGGGGTCCAATTCAACTTAAAATTTATAATTCACAAAAATAACATTTATAATAAAATAAATAAAACAAGAAAAATGTTGGATACAAAGAAAATTTAAAACATTAAATTATAATATTCCTCGCCTATTTTTCATTGATTGAAATCTATTCACTATTTTTTTTCAAACAAACAAGATTTTTTTTCATTGATCTACATACCTGAAGTTATTCTTGTTTGTTTGTAATGGGCAGAGTCATTGACAAATCTTGTTTGTTTGTAATGGGCTTGATTAAAAGGCCCAGTTTTAAAGATTGAAAAAAAAGGATGAAAAATGTTGGGAGCGTGGATCGAAGTTGCGTGCTCTCACATAGTAAGGCCAAGCTGTTCCATCTCAACCAATGTAATATTCATTCTCAAATATACCTAAAAATTTTTTATTTTTAACTGAGGGGGGAACAGGGCCCCATGGGACCCCCTTTATCTCCGCCTCTGGATGGGTTTCAAACTATGTCTGAGTACTTAGATCAACTAATTGGGTTATTTTCTTTAGAAAAGCCAGACATTTTTGCTTTCACAAGTTGGTGTAATTTGGCTTTCACAAAGCCTGATTTTGGTTGGGGAAAGCCTTATTGGGTTGGTGTTATGGGGAAAGTTGGAGCTTCTTTTAGAAACACAACTGTTTTTGTTGATGCCATGGATGGTAATGGTGGGATTGAAGCTTGGATTAATTTAGATGAAAAAAGAATGGAAATTCTTCAAAATGATCCTGAGTTCTTAGCATTTGCTTCTCCAAATCCAAGAAGTTCATGCCTTTGACTTGACGAATTCTCGTCATTGCAGACCCAGATGCTTATTGAGTTTGCTGAAAGGCGTTAATCTAGCTGAGATGTTCACATGTGTTCTCTATTTTTATATTTTTCAATTTGCTTTTCGTTCTAATTTTCCACTAAAAAACGTATGTTTGTTTAATCATGAGATGTTAAGAAAAATGAAAGTGTGTTTCCATTAATAGCAATGATAATACGTAGAATTTGGCTTTGTCTTGCTATAAAATTTATGCGCTTTAGATTAAGTATTATATATATGTTCTATGTTTACATATTCATGTTTTGATAATGATGTATGCATTTGAAAATTGTCCTTTTTTCTTCATTTTTTCCATTTTTTTTCTTTTTAATGATTTTTATTTTATTTATCTTCTAAAATAAAATTATAATTGCAATGTATAATAAACTATACATGGGCGAAACCAAGGGGGGCATGGGGTCTACCCCCCTTGGTTCCTATATACATATACATATATACATATATATAATTTATAATATTTAGTTTAAATAATTAGTTTAAATATTTTTTTAAAAATATCTCAAAATATATATAAATATTATTTAAAAAATAATATATATTATATAATTTTTGAAAATAAAATTTAGATATTGAAATAAAAATAATAAAAATTTCAATAGTTTATTATTTAATATAAAAATAAAATTGAATACAAATATTAATACTAATTATTTGTATTAATTTTTTAATATGAAAATAAAATTGAATATAAATTCGTATGTATTTTTTTTTCTTGAAAATTTTACCCCCTCTTCGCCGGTGTTCTGGTTTCGCCCCCTGAAACTATATAAGTATAGAAAAATTGAGTTAAAAACATTATTTAGAAAATTTTTTATAATAAGTATGCATAAAATTATCTCATTAATTAAAAGTGGAGTCCATATGAAATTATCTTATTTTTTCCGTAAATAAATATAAGTAAAACTACAAAAGTTACACTAGGTGCATATTCACAATTAGTGAATTTTTAATAATATTTTAATGAATTTAGAAGGATGAATGGATAATAGAAGATCATTTTATAATTGTTGAGGTCAATTTCACCAATATTAAAATTTTCCTCATTTTTAAAATTGATTTTATTTAATATTTTAAATAATAAATTAAACATTTATTTAAATAATTATTATATATATTAGTAGTATTTTAAATAATGAATTAAACATTTATTTAAATATTTATTATATAAGTTAGTTAATTAATAAAACAGTGCAAATTACTGCCAGTTGCAGTAAGAAACCAAACTATACCATTGCTTGTAGGAAAAGACCACCACTACTTTTATATGAATATTAACATATTTGGTTTGGTCATGACTGCACTGCATTTATTTCAGAAAAATTAATTTTTTTGATAAAATTTTATTTTAAAAAAATAAATTTTAATTTATTATTTTAGCAGTAATAATAATAGTGTCTTTAAAATATAATATATTATGAAATTTTAACATATATGTAATATATATATACATTGCATGCTAATATATAAAATGAATTATTATGGTAGAAAATTTAAAAAAAATCAAATGAGATTAAAAAAATAAATATCATTTTATTATTTATTTTATTAAAAACTCATGGTATAAAATTAAGAATTATCAATAAATTGAAATATGTCATGGAAATTCAGAAGCATTGAAAGCTGCTGTAAGAGAGAATTGAATGAGAACTGGGAAGAACTATATAATATTGGTATAATGAGTTTCTATCATATTTCAAGACTTCATTAAGTAATAAAATATTACATTGGTGTATATATATATATATATATTTGGTAAATCATAGATATTCTTATCTGTATAACGGTCTAGAATTAATCCTGTTTCAGATACTGCAGAGGCTAGAATGACCTTCCTAATTATATTTTTTTCATATATAATACTAGGACCAAAATTCAAACCTAGAACGTTATTTAAAGAAATCTAGATTATTGTACACCCTCGTTGGTTACATTGGTATCACAATGAGCTATCAGTTTTTGTTTCTTTTTAAACATTAGTATACAAGAAGGAATATTAATTTTGAATCTATTGTTTGGGAAATAGAGAGTCTCGTGTACAGAGCTATAATTTAAGTTATAATATTTTTTGCAGGTTTTATAATGCAATAAGTAAGATTATAAGAAAGCCGAGCCATAATTTAGAGACAGATGTATTTTTTTTTGCTGCTCGTGTATTTTTTATGAAGTCAATAAATTCAAGATCCATTTTCTCTCCTTACTGTAATGTTCAAAAAAAAAGTATGATTATATCTTATTAATATGTTTTTTTAAATTAATTTGTTTAGAGAAAAAATTGAACCAAATATAAATCATGAGTGATAAATAAAATGGTGGAAATAATCGAAATTATCATAAACATTATTTCATTTAGTTCATAAAATAAGGAAAATGTCATCTACACATATAATAATCTCCTGTTACAAATTGATAGTTATTTATTTATTTTTCCATATTAAAATAAGAGTATAATAAGAAGAATGTATAAATTTATATTTTTTTTATAAGAATAATTATTTTTTAAATTTTCATGAAAATAAAAGTACAACACTGATGGAGTATTAATTTTTAAGTTTTTTTCCAATGAAATAAAATCATTGGAAATAACTATTCAAAGGCTAGAATTTCTTGGATTTGGAGAAGCAAATGCTAAAAACTCAGAATAATTTTCAAGGAAAGCCATTCTTTCAGAATCTAAGGTAATCCAAGCTTCAATGCCTTTACCATCTCTGGTTTCAACCAGGACAGTAAGGTTTCTAAAAGCATGGCCAACTTTCCCCAAAATGCCAACCCAATAAGGCTCTCCATATCCAAAATCAAGTTTATTCATACCCAAATAACACCAGCTTGTAAATGCAAAAATGTCAGGATCTTCCATTGAAAATAGGCCTTGTAATTGGTTACAGTACTCAGCCATTGTTTCAAACCCTTCTTCTCCTTGAAGAGTTTGCATGTATTCTTTGTCATATGCATCAATGGCTTCATGAAGCATTTTAGCTAGCTCATAAAGCTCTTTTTGAGTTTCAGAAGGGTCTGCAACTACATTTGCCCACCAAAAAATGTCACCTAAAGACCATTTTGTCATTGGTGGGCTTGTTCTTGTTCGAAGGTTCACTGCTTCAACTAAAATGCTTGGTTTTGGTGAACCAGTAACAGATCTTGAAGCTGCCATGCAAGATTTCCAAATGAAACAAGTGAGAGCTTCAATTCTTGAAATCTTGATTTGATTTTGATCATCATTTCTTGATTCCCCTTTAGCCATATCTCTGATAGATGCTATGCTTTTAGCATCAAAAACGAATCTTTTAGTAACATAATTAGCTTCTGTAAACCATAAACTTTCCATAAATGATAAAAGCTCATTTGGGAATGGATTTTTTGGTGGAAAAATCAGTGACCCTTCATTGTAATTTGGGTAAATAACTTCATTAATGACTCCACGAGCTATAGCAGCCCAAGAATTGACGAAAGAACTAGCAGTTATTCCATCGACAAGCTTGTGAGATGCAACGAGGGCAATAGCAATCCCACCACAAGAAAACACAGTCACTTGAACTTTTACTAATGGCAAATCAATGTCAACCTCTTTAGTAAAAGGCTGGGATGGAAGAAACAGATTCAAAGATTCAATTTCTGGGTTCTTGAGAAAATCAGATAATCTTGTTTTCCCAGTAACTTTCACCACCAAGAAAGGCACTCCTTCATTAAAACGATGGATAAACATGTTATCAGCAGTTCTTCCAGAGTATGGATAATAAATGTTCAAAGTTTCTGAAAGAGACTGCTTTAATTTTGTTGAGCCATTGTTAATACTGGAGTTGGAGGTGGCATCAATGGCGGATGTGGGGTAGAAGAAGATGATTGGAGAGTAAGTTGCAGGAGTAAGTTGGCTGAACAGTGGCAGATAAAAGGGTTGGTTTTGGTTAACATTGGGTGAAGATGGTTTTATGATTTCTGATGAAATTACAGCAATTTGTTCAATCTTTACCATTTTTTTTATGGCAGAGTTTTGCAGAGGAGAAAGAGTTTTGGTTTGTGTTTTGCAATTTCCAAGTAGAAACCATTGTTGTTGATTTATAGCAGCGGTAAGAAGAATTAAAGAAGAGTGATTTTGCCCATTCATTAGAGTAGTTGGTAAGTAACAATATTAAATATATATATATATATATATTTATTAATGCAGTTGGAAGCAATTATCATATTCATTGTAAATTCCAATGCGTTTTTACACATTTATTTTTTTAATATTTAAATATTTTAAAAATAGACAAATAATTCTGAATTTATTATGCAGAATAATATATAACTACTCTGTACACTCATTTATCAATTTGTTGAAAAAAATTTAGATTGTTATATACTTTCTCTGTTTCAATTCTTTGTATTATCCTATTTCATATTCTTCTTGTTTATAGTTCATAGAAGTTTATTTTCTTTAGCGATTGATTTTTTTTAGCCATTAATTATTTTATAATTCAAAGATTACATACTAATATGGATCCATACTGAATAAAAAATTCTACCTCCTAAATTTAAAAATATTCTATATCTAAAATTCAAATTTAACTTCTCACCAAAAAAGAAAAAACTCTTACCATTTTATCTCATCCTCAAGAGTCCTTTAAAATTTAGTTTTAACTTAAATTTAATCATGAGATCTGATATTCTTTTTATACAGTAGTTCAAATTTTCAACATATTAATTTTTAAGTGCTAATTATAGTTTAAAATACTAATATTTGACAATATTAATTCAACATGATTGAACACATATAATTAACTAATTAATCTTTAATTAATTAAGTGCGTGGCTGATTATAATATACATAGTATGTTAAAATTTTAAGATAATTACGTATGCATGATTTCTACATAGATATGGAAGTTTTATATTGATGTTTAAAAATTTTACTTTAAAAATAAATTTGTTATTTAAAAAATTAAATTTCAAATATAATTTCATTTGGTGTTACAAGATATTTCAAGCATGTGATTCCATTTTGAAGAAAAATTTTACTACCTTCATTTCAGTTAAATTATTACTTTTATAAAAAAAAATTATCACAATAAAAATATTACTTTATATAATTAAAAAAAATCAATTTTTAAAAATTATATCTTTATTATTAATAAATTAATTAATAATATAAAAATAATAATTTAATATTAATTAATAAATTAATGAAAGACATTTTAATTTTTTTAAAAAATAATTTTTTATAATATTTAAAAAATTAATTATTTTCTTGGTAAGTAACCACAATTTCACTATAACAAAACTGGGATAGAAACGAAACAGAGAAATTTATTGCTTACCATGAAGCGGGTAGTTTGCATCAATGAGTCTCATTAATACTTTCAACGAAAATGGGTATAGTCTACTAGAAACATAAAACCACCACAGGATTTCCATCTTATTATAAGTATGAACTTAATTATATTTAATGAATTCATCATATTTACACATTCATATGGGATCGATAATCACTAAAAATGCCAATAATTAAATAATATATAATATGTTATATATTAAATATATAATAATATTTTGTATATATATATTACATATAATTATAATATAATAAAAAAATTTAGTAAAATATATATGTACTTATTATATATATATAATTACAACATAATAATAAAATTTATATAAATATATAATTTAAAATTAAACTGGGCTTTTAATTATTTATTTTTCTAAAAAAAATAGTAGTATATAGACATATATATGTATATTCCTGCATCTTCACATCAGTAACAGCTCCCTTCTTTCTCCAATCAAAGTCCTGAGGAAATCCACCAGTATCCATAAACGACGACGTACTGCTCTCTACTTCTCCAACTGCTTCACCTCCCACCACTACACCAGTATACATCCTCTCAAACTCTTCCTCCGTCAAATCCATGAACGGCGTTACTCCAAGGATTGCTGTGGGGTCCAACGCCTGATGTTCAACGGCTCTGATCATGTTCTTGGCGAACACTCCAAGGCGGTGCATGTACTCCTCTTTACTACCATTCTTTACTATATTTCTTCATGAAAATCTTAAAATTTTCTTCAGTACCCAATTTATTAAAAACATCATCTTTCAAGAACTTTCTGCTTTTAGAACTAACGGGGTTTTCGTCTGTCACCTGAAGTATAGCTGGGTCTTGATCAGCGGTGCTACAGATAGTGGCGGTGGCGGTTGTGCCGGTGAGGATTGCTAGAGCTGTAATAATTGTGAATATAAGTGCAGACTTTTCTTGAAAAATCATTCTTCTAATTGTTAATTTTCTTGATTTTGCTACCAATTTTTGGGCTCTGCAAAGTTGAAAAAAATGGGGAGAAAGCAGTGGAAATATACTGTTTCTTTTTGTTTTAATTATCCTCGAAATTAAGAAAATATATACTGCAAATTTTAAGTAAAATAAATTAATTTAGTTTAAAATATATAATTTAAATTTAAATAAAAAATTCCAAGTTTTTATGTCTGATCTATTTTTTTTAATTATTTATTTAAGTTGCATGCATTTTGTAATAAATATATTTTTAATAAGAATGGTAATGAGTTAGATATTTTACAAGATATTAATAATTTATAAGTGAGTTTAGGCGATTATAAATAGTAATTTTATTATTAATAATGAGGTCAGATATTAGTTACGAGGTTATTTATATATATTAGTTATTTTAATTAAATTTTAATTATATATTTATTATATTTTATTTTAATTATAAAAATGTGAGGAATATAATTATTTAAATAAAATTATGTTATTATAAAATTTGTATTTATAATTATTTAATTAAAAAATATAATTTTATAATTTAAATTTTATATATTTTTTTTAATTTTTATATTTAGATGAGTAGTTAAATAGATAGGGTACATGTCTAATATTAAATGAGGCTATGATGAATACAAATAGTACATTTTAAAACAAGTAATAATATTTTAAACTAAAATAGTTTCGTGTTCTGATATAATAAATCTCGTGAATATCCTATATTTTTAGTTTACTATATATTTTTGTATGCTAATTTTTGATATCCTATATTTTTAAATTCATACTTCTATATGTCCTCCGTCTTAAAAGATTTTTTTTTTATTTTTTCCATTCATGTCAAGAAAAATTAAAAATAATTAATTTTATTAAAATAATAAATTTTATTTAAGTTTTGTTCCTTTGTTTTATTGATACTTTTAGAAAATAATATTATTTTTATCCTAAATCAATGGACTTAATATTTTAAATTAACTAATTAAATAAACATAATAAATTGAAATTTTTAACTCCAATATTTCATGTATGATTTCTAAATTCAAAGTATTTGCTAAAAATTGTTCATTTTTGTTCAGTAAATTAAATAGTGATGTTTCAATAATTATGTTTCTGTTAAAAATAATGAACTATATTGAGAAATTAAAAAAAATAATTAACTATATTTTTTGAAATAAAAAATTACTAAATAAAAATAAATAAAGAAGACTACTTTTTAAATTTTAAGAGTAATTAAATAGATAAAATTTACTTATTCATTTGATAAATAAAAAAAATGTAATTAAATATATAATTTATTTAATATTGAATAGTGAATGGAAATATGGGGAAGAAATAAAAGGGTATTGTAGTAAAGTAAGTGAGAGAGAGTTACATGCAGAGATCTGCTGTGGGTGAAAGACACGTGGAATATATAGAAGGTATACGTGGCATTATCTTTCTACGTGGCATCAGCGTGGTAGCTGCATGATGAGAAATCAAAACTAGCGGTGCGCTCCATGCTCAAAACTAAGGGATGAGAAATCATCAAAATACAGAATTTGTATAATATAATTGTAATTTTAATTTAAAATTATTAACTAAAATAATAAATTAATTGAATCCTGACGTTTGTTATATGTGAAATTATATTTTATATAATTTTATTGTAAATTAAAAAAAATTATATATCAAGAATCATAATTCAACTTATATTAATATTATTATAATTTTATAAATTATTATGAGTGCATTCGGATTAAGAGGGTGTTTCTCAAAACTGAAGCTTTTCAGCTTATTATGAATAAGTGATTTTTAGATTATAATCAGATTAAAAATAAGCAGTTAAGCGTTTCTATAAACTAGTTAATAATCAGCTGATAATCAGTTTATAATCAGTTAAGTGTTTCTGTAAAATCAGCTTATAATCAGTTTTTAATTGCAGAAACTGTCAAAATGATCAAACTGTCCCTGAGTTTATTTATTGTATAAAAATAATTTTTTAAATATCAATTCAAAATTTATTTTGCAATAATAATAATAATAATAATAAAATTTATTTAAGAAGAAACGTAAAAGAATTTTGATTGAAACTAAAGTGCATAGGGTGGACAAATTTGAAATATTGAAAATTAAGTAGGGATAGTATGGTCTTTTACTTGGTCAAAACTGCTTAAAAAATAAGTGCTTAAAAAAAAGTAGCAAAACTCAACTTTTAAAAAACTGATTAAAATCAGATTATAATCTACTATTTAAGTTTTCAGAAACACTTAAATAAACAACTTATAATCTAAAAACTGCTTATAATCAGTTTTGACCAGCTTTTAAGTTTTGAGAAACACCCACTAAGTTGAGTTGAATTTATTTCTAATTTATAGCGTCATTAAATATAATTTGGGTCCAAATATCTAGTTCAAAGCCTAACCCGGGGCACATATGGCTCGAGTTACTTCAAGCCAGTTTGACCAACTAAGCCAATGGGTTAGGTCAATGAGTTTTTATTTCTTTTCTTTTTTTTTTTGCAACATTTTTCTTTCTTCTTGTAATTTTTTTTCTCTTTCCAGCAATTCTTTTCCTCTTTTTTTTTTGCTCCAATACGTAAACAGTATATATATGGATACAGATATACATGCAGAAGCTTGTATGCATATATGTGTATATATAATTAAATATATATAGCAAGGCCCCTCCTAATTTTTTTTAAATATATATATATATATATATACATTTTAAAAATAAGGCCCCTCTCAACTTGTTATATATATATATATATATATATATATATTAAATGTAATAATCTCGCTATTTTTTTAAAAAATAAAAATATTTTAAAATATTATATAAATATATATATAACAAATTAAAAAAAGAAAAGAGTGAGCATTTAGAAAATACATATATATAATTAAAATAATTATTATTATAATTAATTTAAAATAATATTAATTAGAAATTAATATAAAAGGAATTAGTGAAATATAAGAAGTTAAGTGAATTTAAAATGTATAATTTTAATTAGTTGATAAATAAATTATAATTAAGAGAAAATAAATAAAAATAAATAAATAAATGAATAATAATCACGATTATATTAAATAATTAATTTAAGTTAACCATTATAAATTTTAAGTATTAAATTTAAATTAATTAAAAATTATTTGGTGAATTGAATTAAAATTATTATTTATTAGTTAATTATTTAATTAGAACTATTTATTTCACTAATTGATTTAGATCAATCAATCAATAATCTAAAATTTACTTATAGTTAGTATTTACCAATTTATACAATTAATTAATTATATTTAGATATATATATATATATATATATTAATATATGTATGGAATTGGTTAATTAATTGGAAGAAAATAAATTAGTAATTGGTTAATTAAGTTATATATATTTTACTACCATTAAATTATTATTAATATACTGAAGATCTAATAAATACTAATAAAATAACTAAAAGATAATATGTCATTCATTATCCTGATATTAAATTAGAAATTTTAATTTTTTTATCCATCAAGCATATTTAATAATATACATAAATAAATTTTTTCTTGTGTAATTTAAGGTATGGAGTTAGTGAGCCTAGATGGTGGCTTTTAGAAAACTTGGGTGGTGGTCTATTATCCATTGATATGATATTAATATAAAATTATTTATGTGAATATTATTAAATATTGTGCTACTACTTTATTTTAGTAGGTTATATTTGCATATGAATTAATAATTTATAGACGTGTATATATATATATTGTTTATACATGAAAAAACTATCTATAATTGATGTCTTTTTTAAAAGAAAGAATATTAAAATATCAAATTCAAATGAGCAGTCAAATAGTTATATAAATTTTAATATTTTTTATAATTTAAAAGAACGACATATTTTATTTTAATAGGTTAAATATATTTAAACTTATTTATGGAAATTCTTCTTGGCTTCGTCCTTGTCCGTATGCATATAATATATACATAAAATCATTATGTGTATATAATATATCAGTGACAGAATAAAAAAAAATATTAATTAAGGTCTATAAACATCCAAAATAAAATAGCAATATATTTATATGAATAGTAAAATTAAAAATTAAATACATTAATTATCTTTTACTTTTGCCTTATAAAGCACTATAGTATTTTAGACTAATTAAATTTAATTAGTATGTAGGTATAATTTAAAATTATATGAGTTATATTTTTAACAGGTCTAAATTAATTGGATCTATTTTTTTCTTATAGTTGGAGTCTCTTTTTTTTATTTAGACTCCAAATTTTCTTTAATTAAGGTCTAGTGTTTTCTTTAGTTGGAGTCAAATAATTAAAAATCTACCACCTCTATTTTATTTGTATTACAGCTAGTTGAGGTCCATGACTCCACTATTGCAATAAAAGATAATATAATTTATTATATATTATTTATTATATATTATAAATAATAGAGAAAATTACACTATATACTGTATTTTAGTTTTTATTTTTTATTTTTACTGTGATTAACTTTGCTTTTCATTTTTAACTTTTTAATTTTTATCTTTTTTTTTATTTTTTTATTTTTTTAAAAAATATGGTGTTTATCTTTATTTCCTCTCTATCTTATTTTTAACGCTTTTCTTTTTTATCTCTGCCATATCTTCAGCGCAAAAGCACCGTCCAGAGACACCTCCTTTTATTTTCAATTCAACTTTGAAATTGTGTTTTACAAACCTAACCGTAACAGATCTCCAGCGCATCACTCCATGGGCACTATTATTATCGGCTAATAACTTTTTCTTCTTAATTCTCCCTTCTACTTTTAGTCTTTTGCTTTACCATTTTATCCACAATTTTCTTCTCTGTTTTTTTGATATATTTAACATACAAAAACTTTCTTTATTTTACTGGATCATTATATATATATATATATATATATATATATATTTAATAAAAATGGATCATTTGTATATTATTTTCATATTTTATGAATAGACCAAACACACCAATTATAGAAATTAGAGAAAGCTAATTACAAATAAAATCGATCGATCTCTGAAATGAAATATTTTAATTCTGCAATCTTTTTTATTTTTATAAATAATTTAATTTTATTTGTATTTAATTCTTTTTTAGGTTTCAATTATTGATTGAGTTTTTTTTTTCTTTTAGTATAACACACACAACATGTTCAATAAAATATTTTAAAGAAATAATTTTTTTGATTTTTTAGCTTTCTATTAAAGATTTAAATATTGCTAAATTAAAAGAAAATTCAAATTTGATATATTTTATTTAAAAATTAAGTTTTTCAAGTGATTTATTTTAATTTTTCTTTTTATTTGTCATCTTTTATTTAGTAATTTATACTGTTATTTTTATTTTCACCTTAACTGATATATATTATTATATATAATACATTTATGAATATATAATAGTAGATAATAGTTATATATTATTTTTATTTTTTCAACTCTAATTATATATTTTGTTATATATAATATATACGAACATATAATAAGTTTGTACCATCATTCTTTTTTCCATCTCAATTGTTATATATAATATATAACATAATATATTAGTTAGTATATTGATATTATTTTCATCTCTACTAATATATATTATTATATGTAGTATATTGACTTTTTTTACATATAAATTGATATATGTTATAATATGTAATATAAATAAATATATAACAGTATATATTACTTTATATATTGATTTTTTTTGCATATCAACTGATAGATGTTGTTGTATATAACATATATAAACATAAAACAACATATAGTAGTTTATATATTAATATTTATTGTAAATCAATTGATGTATATTGTTATATATGATATGTACGAACATATAACAACATATATGAATTGTATATTAATATTTTTTTTGCAAATCAACTAATATATGTGATTATATGTAACCACATATGTTGTTATATAAACATATAACAACATATATTAATTTATATACTGATATTTTTATTGAAAATCAAATCATATATGTTATTATGTGTAACATATATGAACATATAACAATATATATCAATTGTATACTGATATTTTTATTACAAATCAATTGATATATAGTGTTATATGTAACATATATCAACATATATCAGTTGTGTACTAATATATTTTTTTTTTACAAATCAACTAATATATGTTATTATATACAACATATATAAATATATAACAAGATACATTAGTTTGCATATTGATATTTTTATTAACATATATTAGTTGCATACTGATATTTATTTTTCAAATCAACTAATATATGTTATTATATATAATATATATAAATATATAACAACATATATTAGTTTGTATATTGATATTTTATTGCAAATCAACTGATATATGTTATTATATGTAATATATATAAACATATGATAACTTGTATTAGTTGTATATTGATATTTTATTACAAATCAACTGATATATGTTATTATATATAACATATGTGAATATATAACAACTTGTATTAGTTGTTTACTGATATTTTTTTGGCAAATCAACTAATATATATTGTTATATGTAATATATATCAACATATAACAATACATATTAGTTTGTATATTGATATTTTTATTGCAAACTAACAAATATATATTATTTTATATAATATATAAAAATAAATTTTAATTGTATACTAATATTTTTTTTTTGCAAATCAACTAATATATGTTATTTTATATAATATATAAAAACAAATATCAATTGTATACTGATATTTTTTTTTTGTAAATCAACTAATATATGTTGTCATATGTAACATATATGAACATATAACAACATGCGTTAGTTTATATATTAATATTTTATTATAAAATTAATTGATATATATTAGTATATATAATATATAACAATATATATGTGTTGATTTATAAAATAATAATAATATAATAATATTATATGTTGTTATATTTAGTTATAACATATGTTTATTTATATTTTGGTATATATCATATATAACAATATATATATATTAAATTTTAAAAGAATAAGAGTATAAAAATAATATATATTTAATTACACGTTGATGTATGTTACATATAATAACACATGTTTATAAATTTTAGAAATAATTAATTATATTTTAAACCCACTATATGACATATATATTTATTGAAATTGAACAGGTAATTAATAAAAAAAGTGAAAAAAAATACAAAAAGGAGATTTGAAATATTATTATATGTATTAATACACAAAATGAAGCATATAAAAGTATATGCTAGCACCAAATGCATTTGGAATATTAAACTTAAAATAGCTGACATCCTCAAAATCAAAACCAAAATGCAATAAATAGTTTTCTCTTTATTACCAACAAACATTAATCACACAAAAAAATGCTCCTTTTTTTTTTTCTTCAAATGGGAGATATACACTACAATTACACCAAATACCAGGCAAATAATAATAGCCCAGCTAAGCTTTACTCTCATTTCCTTTAAAAAGTTGTTATAATTACTCCCACTTTTCCCTTCTCAAGTTCCTGAATTTATTAACCAAACACTAAATACAAGAGGCTAGGAGTTTCTTTTAGCCTATGTAGTAGGAAACGAAAAAAAGAAAGGATTTCAGTAGCAATCTTCAAGGACAAACCTCTATAATACCTAATTTGTGTGCTAACAAGGAGGCAAACAATGTTGCTATCGTTGTAATTCCCAACGGCCAGATTAGGCCTGCCCTGAAACTCTTTGCCAACTTCAGTGGCAACATCTAGAAAAAAAAAACAAAGATAAATAAACATTTAGCCCAAAAAAAGCAAATAACTTGCAACATTAAGAAAATATTGTGTTAAAAATCAGATGTTTAACCTCATTGTAGGTCTTTAGATAGGGCCATTGAATCAGGGGATTCATTTTCAGACAATTCACTTTTCATTTCTAAACGGAATACGAAGGATATCTGAATGCTAAGTTTCAAATATTTTTTCCAGGCGTCAACCACAGGTGGTTCCAGCTGCATTAGGTAAAAGTCGAGTAATTTGCTTCAAGGACGAAGGATGATTTGGTGCTTTCTTCTTCTATTCCATGGAGATTGAGATACAGAGGAATGGAAAACGAAGGGAAAAAAGGGGGAAAAGGAAGAAGCTTCTATGTATGTATGATGTGGTCTCAGTACGTAATTTTGCAAATTGAAAAGTTTATTTTTGTAGAATTGAATTTTTTTTAATGCCGTAAAATTGAAATTGATTTTTATTTTTAGGTTATCTTTGTTAAAAAACCCTTTTATTTTTATGTTATTTTTGTAAAAATCCCTAAATAATATTTTACAAAGGGAAAATAACACCTCCATATTTTTTTCAATTTTTACTTTTTTACCAACGGTATTTTCATCATTTAAATTCATTATAAATTGTATAAAATTTATAAACTCATCATAAATTTAAGATAAACAAACTTATGATAAACTTATTGTAAATTTTTTATAAACTAATAAAAATTTAATATTTTGATAAATATTTTATAAATTCTGATATTTTGATAAATATTTTATGAATATAGTAAATTTAAATTTTTTTTTAATTTTTTTTTATATTTTTGATAAAAGCTCTTTTGCATATAATATTTTGGGCCGTCCAAGTTAATATGAGAAAATTTTGCTCTTGCCTCGACCCGAACATATTTTGGATCCAATATCAAAACTTAAAGTCCAATCTGAATTTTCCTTAACTTGGTCCAACTTAGTGGGGTTGGGTCAAACAACGCCTGGTTACAGGGTTAGGTGAACAACTCTATAAATTATTATAATTTTATAACAATACATTATTATGATTAACATTTTCACTAAAATCTTGCATGGCAAAAAGTTATTGATCCAATCGCTTGGATATTATTAGGTGGAGAAATACAAGTATATATTATGCAAATAAATTGATTAGTTATCAATACAATTATTAATCTAATTACACATGATAATGAAATTATATATGTACTTTTAATATAAAAAAAATGGTGTCATTAATTAATTAATTAATTAATTATATTGTATAATTTCAACTTTTAAGAAAATTAGAATAAATAATGCTATAAATATTGACTGGTAGATTATGATTTGTAAGTTAGGAATTTGTGGCTATCAAGTTGTTATGAAAAGGTTAGCATGTGTCTCCTAATGTGGACACTATCTATACTAAGCAAATAGGTATGTATATGAGCCTAAGTAATATTATTCAAAAATAATAATATCATAAATTTTAAGACTAATAAAATAAAATTTATCTTTATTTTTTACATTTTTAATTATATCTTACATTTTCTATTAATTCTAAATTTTACCATTTAGATATGATTTAGATAATATTCTAATGATTTATTGAGAACATATGAATTTCACAAAAAAATTATGAATCTCATAATTAATTCCATGTGTTTTAAAAAAATTTATATTTAAAATATTTTAAAAATATCCATTTTTATTTTATGAATTTAATTTCATAAAATATAACATAATTAAAACAAATGTCAGGAAAACAAGTAAAATTCTCTCTAACCTCTTTCTCTTTTTACCTTTTTTTTTTAAATTTCTCATCACTTTTTTTTATTATATTTATAATTGAAACATTATTTACAAATATAAAATACAATTATTTTTATTAATTATTTTATTTTACTTATTTTATTTTATTTTATTTTATTAATTTAATTTAATATATAATATTAGAAAAATTATGTAATATAATCGCAATTTTAACTAGGCATTATATTTAAAATATAAATCAATTAGTTAATAATATATTTTTTATATTTTATTATAAAAAATTAAAAAATATATATAATTTAATTAAGAAAAAATTATATCATTGATGTTTTAATTTGTCCGTTTTTTTAATTTTGATGTCTTTATAATTTTTTTTTTGCTAGTTTAGTGTATAAATTTCAGTAACGAGCAATAATTGAATGTCTCAGGCTGTTTTTCAGAATTTAGATGATAATTAGACTTTGTAGGTCTCATTTTTAGTTTAAAAAATGTCATGACATTTTTTAATAGTAAACTTAATAAAAGGCCTTCATTTTTCAATCACTGAATTAATGTTGGTGCATTTTGCATTTTGTATTACCGGTCAAGCGCTTGCCGTAGTGCAGTCCTCAATTTTATCCAAATTGATCAGTTTCATCCTTAAAATTTTGTATTCAAATCACAAGCACAAAATAACTATTCAGTTTGTGCATATCTTCAATTTCATTTCTCTTTTCTCTTTCAAATACCACATTAACTAAATATTGCATATTGCAGAAAAAGAAAACAAAATCATTGTGAAATAATGCAAGCCATAAAAAAGAGAGCTGAAAGTTAAGCATTTTTCAAAACAAATTTCAGTCATTCATATTCAAACTTGATAATTTAATATATCTATTCATTCATCCCTCCACAACACACACTAAACCACAACTAAAGCATACTTAAAGCTAAAACCAACACAATACGCATATAAAGCAAATAAAACCATGCACAAATTATCAAGTAATCTTAAAGATTGCTTGAAGATTGCAACTAAAATCAATAAAATTACAACAATCTACATTTTTCTTTATCTTCCAATGCTCTTCTTTAATTCTAGCTCTAACCTCAATTTGCTTTTCAATAATCCAATTATTATTTTCTTCAATCTCCCATCTCTAAGTTCAACATCAACTCACTCAAATGATCTATCGTATGATAGACTCTCACATGACCAAAATCTCCTTTTTAAATTTTTTAATATCCATAAAATTTTAAGGATGCATCGATCTCCTTTAATACGCTTTTGGGGGTCGTCTATATTCTACTTCTTTTTGTTCTTTATTGATTTAAAGTTTAGGCAATTGTTTGAGGAGAAAATCTAAAAGAATTATAAATATTTTTTATTCTTCAAAAATTTTAAACAAAAAATAGTTTAGTAAGCCCCAAATGCTCAATTTAGAAAAAAAAAATAGTATATGATTAACTAATATAAATTTCATCATTTTAACTATTAAAAATGGATTGATATTTTTTATCTAAAAATAAAATTTGCTAAACCTAATTATCATTAAAATTTTTAGTAAAATAGTATGAGATATTTAAATATTATTTAATATTTAAATTTAGATATTACTGTTAAAAAAATTATAAAAATATTAAAATAAAAAAAGTGATAAATTCATACCAGGATGATATAATTTTTTCTTTAATTAATTTATTATTCTAATTAGAATGCGGACAAATCCTCGTTTCACTATATGCTTCACCATGCCCAGCAGCGCATTGACCAAGCTATTGAAAATTGATTTAGAAAATCAGGACCGCAACGGACTTCAGAAAATTAAATTTAAAAAATGTCCACGTGGCGAAATGTTTATGGACAAGGAATTGGATGGAGAAGAAGAGTAGGTGATCCAACACCCACCAAATATATCGCGATATATTTTTCTTCCAAGTTACTCGGATACGATACGAAAAGACAATAATATAATGATATTTTCAACGGAGATACACCAATGGTCGGTTTAGTGGGACCTACTCGTGGTGGGGCCATATATAGCTAGTTCTTATAAGGGAGTTTAAGGGTCAAAACACTTTATTAACAAAAGTTGACTAATGCTTAATGTTACGGCAAATAAATTAAATTATTCTAATTTGATCAAAGTCTATATTCGATAAAAATTGATTTATATTTTAATTTAAATTATTTATTAAATAAATTTAATTTAAATTAAAAAAATATTTAGCTCATTAACTTATAAATTAGTTCATTTAAAAACTCAAGTTAAATTTATAAATTAGCTAATTTTCTATGTTAGATTAAAATTACACATAATTTAATTTATATATATTAAATTAGATATAAATATATTTTTTACTAATTTAATTTATATAATTTATTAATATATGGTATATTTGATAAATAAATTAAATAATACAAAATATAAAATAACTTAATAATTTATAATAAAATATAAAATTATAATAATATAATATTTTATTTTTGTTAATATATAATCATATTGTTTATTTTTTATATAAATATTAATTTTAGTATATATTTTATAAAAATATGAATAAAAAATTAAAATTAAAATAAAATTTATTAAACTCGTTAAATTTATTTAAATTAAATTCGAGTTCAAGATCAAAATACACGATAAATGAGCTGGTTCAATATAAACTCAGATCTAACTCGAGCTCAGTTTGAGCTCTAATTCAACTATTTTATAACAAGTCGAACTTGACACAGCCATATATTTACTCTAACGTTAAATTTATAATTTATAATTTTTATTTTTTTTTGTTAAAAATGAATATCTAATGCATGAAATAATGCATTATTCTTTCCGTTAAAAATAAAATAAAATATTTGACACATAATTTACAAAGCGCATTTTATTAATTGGAAACTTTGGATTTGTTAATTACGAAATTAAATAATAGTTTTAATCTGAAATAAATTAACACAATATTATTTTTTATTAAAATAATTCGTAAAAATAAAATAAATCATCTAATTAAATATAATAATAATAATAACACTTTTTTTTTTAAATTCAATTATAAATTTACTCTTAATTGAGATCATAATGACATATATATATATAACATATATATATATGTATATATTTGTGCCTTTTCTTAATTAGTATGATAATAATTATCATTAATTTTATGAACACTGTTAAATGTAGTGGTTATATTATTATGTATTCTATTACAATAGTATTTCAGTTCATCTTATTTAATAAAAATAAAGAAATTGTTTATATATTTAAATGCTTTTAAGATTGGATATGAACCATTTATATATTTTTTTTTGCAAATTTTATTTAGATTGATTAAAAATATTTTGAAATGTAGCTAATTCTTGAATATTTTTAATTAAGTTAATTTTTTTAATTAAGCCAATACTTGAATATTTTTTACAAATTTTATTTAGATTGATTAAAAATATTTTCAAATGTAGCTAATTCTTGAATATTTTTTAATTAAGTTAATAATTTAATAAAAAGATATCTTAGACAAGTAAAAAAAAAGGAAACAATAAAAAAATATATGAAATTTGATTATTCATTACTGAGCATAATAGCTAGATCATGCACAAATAATAAAAGCAATTAATTGATCAATATTTAAAAAAAAATCATATCATTAAAAAAGATAATAAATATCCTTATGATTAAAATTTTCATTAATTTAATAAAAATTGCATATATCACTCGTAACTATTACACGTATAGAAGAAAAAATAATTGATCAAGATTTAGAAAAATAAATACTCAAATCATTTCAATAAACAATGATAAAAAAATATTAGTAAATTAAAAATTTTATTAATTTAATAGAAATTGTTTTTAAAAAAGCTATGATTTATCGCATGATAAGCTATAATATTATTTTGAGTATCTACAATAGAGGATAATTTTTAATCACTGTCTCTAAAAAATATATTAATATCTATTATTGTTTTTTTTTGTTTTTTTTATATTTGTCGTCCCCTAATTTAATATTTATAATCTTTAACTCCAATTTTTATTATTGACATTAACTATAAGATGTAGCATTATAGTATTTTATGTGATGTCACGTTATATTTTATATTAACTCATATAATCTATGAGATTCCACGTTAATTCTTTTAATATTATTATATTAAATATATAATAAATTATATTCATTATATTTATTCTATTTTAATTTAAATATTATTTTAAAATATTTTTGTCATATTAAAATTAATAAAAATATCAATTTATAATTAATTAATAATTTTTTTAATATTTATATTTTTTTAATTTTTTATTTATTAATAATAATATTAAATATAAAAAATAAATTTATAAATAATGTTAAAATTTAATTTAATATTATTAAATATTAAATATCTCATAATAAAATTAGAACTATAAAAAATATTTAAATTGTAATGGAAGTAGTAATATATTAATTATTATTGGGAAAAATTGCAAGCCAAGAAATAAGAGAGTGCAGTGTGTGAGCAGCCACGTCACATACTGCGTAAGCAGCCACGTCATAGCCATTAGATAATGCAGAGCGCTATAAGTATGGCCCACGTGAGATACTTTTTCAGAAAAGCTTTGACTATAAAAGATTTATAACCATTGATAATCAAAAACGTGTAAAGCTCATATAAACCCGATCTCACTTGATACCACACAATGTAAAACTTTGCTCAAAAATCAGTCGGTCTCAATGTCTCACCATAAAATCGAAAGGACTTTTCGAGTCTCGAGAAAATGAAATTCCAAGAAAAGAAACAGAGAGAAAATTCAAAAGTTAAAGCTTAAATTCACATTCTAACCTTAAAATTCACTGGATTCACTTCTAGTAGTTGGTGTGGTTTGGTTCTTGGTTTTGTTTGACGGCATCTCCAATCTTTGATAGGGCTAAACAACAATAGAAAAACAACTACAAGAACAAAAAAAATTTGGGAAAAGAATGAGAAAGAGTGGTAAATGCACAAAAATAAAGACTACCCGTTTTGTTATTTTGCAGTGAAAAAAAAGTGGGTTTGAGGAAAAAAAGAGTATTGCGGGAGAATTAGAAAATGCGTATATTGTATGAAGCAGAAATGGATTTGGTAGTAATTAGTGAAGCAGAAAAGCCAGGTGAGCCTACTGTGATCACTGTTAATTGCCCTGATAAAACTGGGCTTGGTTGTGATTTGTGCAGGATTATCTTGCTTTATGGACTCAGCGTTTCTAGAGGAGGTAAAGCTTTGTTTTGGCTTGGTATTGCTTTTTCTTTCTTTGTTTTGTTTTGCTTTAGGTGGGGTCTTTGATTTATTTGATAATTATTCTTTATCATAAAGAACAATGGATGATTTTTTTTTCTCTCCTCATGATTGTTTTTACTGTGAGGATCTGTGATTTCTTTGAAAGTGAATGTTTGGTTGTTTGTGTTTTTGTGAACTCTCCTGTCATTTGGTGATAGATTTGGGGTTTGGATCTAAAGTTTGAAGGGAAAAAAAGGGTAATCACATATTATTGTTTTAATCTTTACCTTATCCCAATTATGGAGGAGGTTCTTGAGATTTGTAGAAAAATATTAGGTATATGGTGAATTGGTGAAACATAAGCTCTTTTGGTGGCTATTTTGGAGAATCTCTTCTATTATGCAGTAAACATAGGATTTGCATGATGCAGCATGTTTTAAGCTTCCAATTTATCATATTTGCTTGTCAAGATTGATAATTGATTTATAATTTTCTCAATTCCTTTCTGATTTTGTATTAAATTTTTGTCAAGATTTGCAAACGGATGGAAAATGGTGCTACATATTGCTTTGGGTGGTGGGGAAACCAAACACGAGGTGGAGTTTGTTGAAGAATAGGCTATTGGAGGTTTGCCCATCATATTTTTCGACATCTGAAATCTCTTACTACAAACCAGAGAATAAGGAGCCAAGGAAGCCAGATGTGTTTCTCTTGAAGTTCTGGTGTTCTCATGACAGAGATGGCCTTTTACATGGTAATCCAAAACATTAATGTTTATATTGTTGATATCTATATTTTCATTGTTTTCTTACTCTTCTTTTCATGATAACAAGGATTACCTTAACAAGGGCATCAAAAGAGAGTGCTTCCTATATGTATGTACGCTAGGAATATAAGACTAATGATCTCCACAAGAAATTGCTATGAGAAAAAAAAAACGATAAAAATAGAAGAAAGCAAAATTCTTATCACTGAAAGTGAAAAATATGTAAGTGTTAATAGACATCTCCGTTGTTGTTTCCATTTTTTCGTATCCCCTGACTTCATCCGAGAATAATTCATCAAATGGCTAAAGTGATGAATAATTATTCAATGTAGTTATGGTACTAATCATTGTTGCAGTTTTGCTGAAGTGGGTCGCTGTGGATTTTATGTAAACATTCAGTTACACATTTCCGCAGTGATGCTACAACTCTTTGGAAATTTTGTTATCATTTATCAAATTTGAATGTTGAGTGCACTATACAAAAAGTATAGGTTTATTCCTTGAGATTAAAATAGTTTAGTGTTTGTTAAGGTTATAGAGATTTGAAACAAAATTCAATTGTTTTGATAAGAAGATAAATTAAATTAACAGTACGCGACTCATCGAGATTATTTTTCTCAATTGGAACATTAAGTTGGTTGTAGTTTTCTCCTTAATTCACTTTAAAAAAGAAATATTACCTGTTGGATGTGGATTTTTATAATTATTTTGTAGGTTTAGTGTAACTTTCTCTTTTTTTCCCCTTTTATGTTTACCTCTTAAGAATGAACATTTCGACCGCTTTCTTTTGTTTCTTTTAATATTTATGTGCAATAGTGTAGCCTGAAGGGGACTTTCCTTCAATTAGGTTCTAATTGTTAAACCTTATTTATCTTTTAGATGTAACTGAAGTTCTCTATGTGCTAGAGCTGATCATAAAGAGAGCAAAAGTGTTCACTACCCCTGATGGGAGAGTGATGGACCTCTTTTACATCACAGATACTAGGTTTGTAATTCTCATAAACGTTATCGTTTTCTGCATCTACTGTTATAATTTACACTTACATGTACGAATATGGCGTTTCACAATTGCTGAATGTAAGGAAAAAAGAAAGTGATCTTGGAAACTTACAAAGTTGATTTGAAATATTTTCAGATTCACTTACTGTGTTTTCAATTAAAAGCAATAAAAGGTGCTTGCTTTGCATGTGTCCAATGATGTTTAAGATGTGGATAATAAAATATGTGATGTATAACCTCCAATATTGGACATACTTGTATTGGCTGAACTCCCTATTAAGATGGAATAATTACAAAACTATGGTGTCATTTTTGAAAGTGGAACAAATAACAATTACTGGTTGGCTCTCTTGACTAATTTTGTAGTTAGATTTTTTTGTTGTAAATTCTTTTACCATTAACGATCGCTAAGAGCTCATCCTTACAGTGCCACAATTGTTTTTTCTGGTTGTTTTTCGAGTAATGGTGGAATTATCATGACTTACTAAAATGCCTGCACATCTATGAATTTAGTAGTTTGTTTGGAACTTGAAATTTCCAAGCATTTTAAGGTGTAATTGCTTCAACTATTTTGTAAATTTTAATTGACATGTATATTTAAAAGACTTCATTTTTTCCTTTCCCCATTTGACAGTAAACTCCAGAAGTGTCAGGTGTTGGTTTCTTTTCTGACTCCTATAGAATATCATGGTTAAATATCCAATCAAGCGCGGTGCATGTTCCAGATATATTGTTGCCCTCTTTCTTTTCTTTTTGTTTTTTGAAAAAAAAATATTTGTTTTATATAAGCTCTTTCAATAAGGTTGTACATGGTCACTTAATATCATCTACCTTTACCGGCAGATTTATGGTTTTTAAGCACTTGCATTCAAACACAATTATCACATTCTTTGTTTTATATGAGCTCTTTTAAAAATGTTGTACCTGGTCATTTTAATAGTGGTCTACCTTTACTGGGGGATTTATGGTTTTTAAGCACTTGCTTTCAAGCACAATTATCACATTAAGTACAAATCTTTAATTTTTGTTTTAACTTGAAATGGTAATGGCAAGCAATTTATTCATTTATTTAGTCATTGTAGATCGGAATCTAAAGGAGAGGGTTGTAGTGGTGAAAAGAGTAGATTATAGGATTATTTCAGTAAAACTTGTGCCACAGAATGAGACCATTAACATAGTTAGTGATTATGCCCCTCAAGTTGGATTAGATGGGGAGAATAAGCAAAAATTCTGGGAGGATATGGATGAGCTTATGCAAGAGATCCTGTGTGATGAGAATATCTTTATAGGAGGAGACTTAAATGGACACGTAGGAAAATATAAAGTAGGTTTTGAGGATGTACATGGAGGCTATGATTTTGGAACTAGAAATGAAGAAGGCAAGGATACATTTGATTTTGCTATAGCTTATAGTTTGATTTTGGCAAACATATATTTTATAAAAAAGGAATCACATCTAGTAACCTTTAAAAGTAGACAAAATAGAAGTAAGATTAACTTCATACTCACAAGAAAAACTAATCGAACTAGATGTAAGGATTGTAAGGTTATTCCTAGTAAGACATTGACTATTCAACATAGGTTAGCGGTGCCGGGTGTCAAAATTAAGAGTTGGACTAGTAAGTCAAGGAAAAATAGAATTCCTAAGATTAAGTGGTGGACTTTAAAAGGTGTAAACAGTTGATGTTTAAGAAGAGTTGGTTAAAGCCGGGGTTGGAAGGTGGATATGAATATGTCGGCAAATAATTTGTGGGCGGGTATGTTTATGATTAAAGGAGTAGCTAGAAAGGTACTTGGAGAGTCTAAAGGATGTTGGCATCTTTTGAAGGAGTCTTGGTGGTGGAGTGAGGAAGTACAAAAAGCAGTAAAAAGTAAAAGGGAATGGTATAGGAATTTGCCAAAGTGTAGTGACAGTGAGGCTTTTGAGCATTACAAACAAGCTAAAAAGGATGTTAAAAAGACAGTTAGGCAAGTAAGAGCACAATATCTTGAGAGTTTGTATGAAAAACTTAAAACAAAGGAATGAGAAAAGGCTATTTATAAATTGGCTAAAATAAAAGAAATAAAATATCGAGATTTGAACCAAGTTAAGTGCATCAAGGATGAAAAGAATAGAGTTTTGGTTCAAGAACAAGATATCAAGGAAAGATGGAGAAGTTATTTTGAGGAGCTTCTTAATGGTAACTGTAATGAAATTGTTGAGGGTTTGGATGATATAGCAGAGAAAAAATGTGAAGTATACCAGACGGATTAGGTTTTCCGAAGTAAAATGCTTTGAAGAGGATGAAAATCGGTAAAGCATGTGGATCAGATGAAATACCCATTGAGGTATGAAAAAATTTGGGAGATACAGAAGTTGTTTGGTTAGCGGCTTTATTTAATAAGATCCTAAGTATAAAGAAAATGCTTAATGAATGGAGATAAAGCAGTCTGATACCTATTTTTAAGAATAAATGAGATATTCAAAATTGTTCAAATTACAGAGGTATTGAGTTATGAGCCACACTATAAAATTATAGGAGAGAGCTGTGGAATACCAATTACGTTTGGACACTTGCATCTCCCCAAATCAGTTTGGTTTTATACCTGGTCGATCAACTATGAAAGCTATCTTTCTTATTAGAGATGTGATGGAAAAGTATAGAGAGATAAAGAAGGATTTACATATGGTTTTCATTGACCTGGAGAAGGCGTACGATAGAGTTCCTAGAAAAGTTTTATGGTGGATCCTAGAGCATAAAGGGATTTCTATAATATACATCCAAGTCTTGAAGGATATGTATGATGGAGTTATTACTAGTGTCCGCACTGTTGGAGGGGATACTAAGGATTTTTCTGTTTTTATTGGGTTGCCTCAAGGTTCAGCTTTGAGCCCTTATCTATTTGTCTTGGTCATGAATGAGCTAATGAGGCATATACAAGATGATATCCCTTGGTGTATGATGTTTGCAGATAATACTGTGTTGATAGATGAGACCCAAGCATGTACAAGTCAAAAGTTGGAGTTATGGAGAAGTATTTTGGAATTAAAGAGTTTTAAGCTAAATAGAACTAAGACTGAGTATATGCATTGTAGATTTAATAACGTGAATAGAGAAAGAGTCGAAGTTTTTTTAGACGGAGTAGCAGTACTTCATAGTACTCATTTTAAATATCTTGGTTCTATTATTCAAGTGGATGGTGGTTGTGAAGAAGATGTAAGTCATAGGATTAAAGCTGGTTGGATTAAGTGGAGGAGTGCCATAGGAGTATTATGTGACCAAAAGATACCAGTTAAATTGAAAAGAAAATTCTACCGCACTGCCATACGGCCTGTGATGATGTATGGTAATGAGTGTTAGACTGTGAAAAGACAATACGTGATTAAGATGCATGTTGAAGAGATGAGAATGATAAGATGGATGTGTGAACACACTAGAATGGATATAATTAAGAATGAGAGCATTAGAGAAAAAGTATGGGTAACGCCTATTGAGGAAAAGATAAGATATCATAGATTGAGATGGTTTGACCATATGAAACGTAGACCTAGGGATGCACCGGTCAGGAAAACTGAACTAGTTAAAGTAGAAATATCTAAGAGAGGCAGTGATAGATCTAAATTAACTTGGACAAAAGTGGTATAAAATAATTTTGCTGTTTTAAATTTATTAGAAGAGGTAGCCCTAAATCGAATCGAGTGGAGAAGAATCCATATATAGCCGGTCCCAATTAGCTTGGGATTAAGGCTTTGTTGTTGTTGTTGTAGATCAATATGCTTGATGTCTACTGAAACATTAGTAAAATTTTGTGCTTCCTTTCCTTCTTTGAATGCTCTGAAAGAGACTTCGGTTGTCCGACCTATTGAAACTTAATGAATTTCTTTGAAGCTTAAGACCCTCTTCATAGGATTTATACTCTTTCGTCCATGATTCATGCTTTTTAGTGTATTTGATTTCCTGTCAAGTGTGTAAATGCTTTCGCCTTTTCATTCTTCTCAAATGTTGAATCTATTACACAAAATCCCTAAAAACTCTATCTATTGATGATAGCAGACACGCAAGAAACAGTTTAAGGTCTTAATTGATGGAGTACTCAGCTTCTCAAATGTTGTAGTATCAAAATATACAGATCACGTTCAGTGATTAAAAGCAAGTGCCTAATACCTAGAACCTTGTTCATTATTTCTTCATTATTTGCATCCTTTGTCAATGTGTATGTAAATGCTAATGGGGATTGTATAACTCGGGAAAGTCACATCAAGAAATAGCTTAGGTAGCTGCAAAAACTACCTGCATTGCATGCTCATCCATGAGGGGTGCACAATCTATTTCTGTTTCTGCACAGAGAGAGAGGGAGAGAGAGTGATGGTATTGCTTTCTTTGCTTTGGCTGATTGATGATTGGACTTGTTTGTCATTAGGGAACTCCTTCATATGAAAGATCGGCAGGATGAAACAATTCTCTATTTGAAAGATGTTTTAGGAGATGCCTTGATAAGTTGTGAGATTGAATCAGCTGGTGCAGAAGTTACTGCATGTTCCCAAGGCTCATCTTTTCTTCCTTCTGCAATCACAGAAGACGTGTTCAGTTTGGAGCTCCTTGACCGACCCCAAAATGGCATTTTCACCTCCAACTCCATATCTGTTACAATGGACAACAACCTGAGCCCCTCTCACACGCTTATTCAATTTCTTTGCAGAGATCACAAAGGTCTTTTATATGATATAATGAGAACGCTGAAAGATTATAATATCCAGGTAAGTTATTCTTACACATGAACAGATGAACTTTTTATGGACAGTATTTGACTTTCTTCTCAGTTTCCTAAAGCCCACAAGGCTTGAGTTGGAACTTTTATGATAAAATGAAGCTTAGAATATCTTTGTAGAAAATGGTCTCAAACTTCCAATTAATGATAATTTTACTCAACAATTTTTAATTACTTATTTCCCAAAAATTGCATGATACTATGTACGAAATTTGTGAATGTGGTTTGCAAGAAGGCAGCTTATAAAATCAACACCATGAGTTTGTTCATGGGATATTATGAGAAATTGTGTGAGAAGGTTGTGGGCTTGATTGACAAATAAAAGTCCCTAGATTTCTCTTCCCGGTGATTTTGCACTCGCTATTAATAGCATTTATATTTAAAATTCTAAAATTTATATTTTTCTGTCAGGTCTCTTATGGGCGATTTTATGCAAGCCCGAAAGGGAACTGTGAAATGGACTTGTTCATAACACAAGCAGATGGCAAGAAGATAGTTGACCCCAATAAACTAGTTGCATTATGCTCTCGTTTGAAAATGGAACTCCTGCGCCCTATTAGAGTTGCTGTGGTTAGTCGGGGTCCTGATACGGAACTGCTTGTTGCCAACCCTGTTGAGTTGTCGGGAAGGGGCCGGCCTCTTGTCTTTTACGATATAACCCTGGCTCTTAAAATCCTAAACAACAGCATTTTCTCAGTAAGCTCTCATTTCATTTTATGTGTGCATACGTTATTGCTTTCTAGGAAGACTATCTTATAGTTGATGTCACCTGCTATTTTCACTTGATGGTCTCAGGTTGAGATAGGAAGGCACATGATTCACAATCGCGAATGGGAAGTGTATAGAATACTGCTTGATGAAGGAGATGGATTTACTGTGCCCAGGAACAAGATTGAAGAGGGTGTTAGAAAAATACTAATGGGTTGGGATTAGATTGAGATAATTACAATTAGATAGAAGCCTTCACCACCATTGTACAGCATATTTTCTTAGTTTCCGAGTCTATATACTGCAGCTAGGCACTAACCACCTACAAAATCTAAATTATGATACGCCTTAAATGTAAGTATATAAGTTCTTTGATTTACTTTCAAGTTCTGAAATTGTTTTTGTTTGTTTTGCTTGCTTTTGTGATGGACCTCAATTAGTGAAGGAAATTGTGATCAAACGGATTGTGCCTTTGAAAAATTTAATATTTTTTAAGTTCAACTTCGGTCTATAGTTAGTTTACTACTTAATATGTTAATTGCCTTGATATAGAATTGGTGAGGAACTTTCTTAAGTTGGAGAAATCCCACCACATAAAAGGGAGAAAATCCCGTGAAAATTTTTTGAACTTAAATCAATGTTAGCGTGCGAACTCAGAATTATCAATTTCAAGAAGCGTACGCAAGTTATTGATAGTAGTAGAAAACTTGACTACTACTGGAGCAAAATAACAAAAATGAATTTTATTAGTTGATAAAATAAATTTCTTTCTCATTTTTAAGAGAGGTTTGGTTTTTTAAAAAATAATATATGACTTATAAATAGGTCAATATAAAAACCGGATTTGAATTTGAAAAATAATATAAAAAAAATTCTTTAAAGGGTTATTCTGTCAATTTGGAATTTTCTTTGCTAACTAAAATTTGTAATTCAATTTATGACTCAATTTAATTTAAAAATAGAAATATGAAAATATTGTTCATTAATGGGGTAAAATTGTTGCATTGATGTTATAAAATAATTATGAAATAACTCACTATATGATACATAAATATTAATCGTACTATTTCATTTGGATTAAGTGAAGTATGGTGGGCAAGAAATTTTAAATAGTTCATATAATTTGTCTTAAAAAAATAAGAAAAAAAAATAACATATTAATAGCAAATTTGCTTCAATTTGAAAAAAAAAAGGTGAAAAGTATTTGGAGAGAAAATTAAAAAAGAAACTAAAAGAAAAGTCTGTTCAACTGTGCAACTCAAACGTGTGGTCCGCAGCCGCTACGTGGCCTTCAAGCTCTTCCACAGCCTTTCTTGTTTCTTATATGGAACCACTTTCCCTCCAATCCTAAAGGAGATTCCTTTCGAATCTTCTCTTCATTCATTCTCTCAAAATCTCTTCCTTTCACAATTGCAGAATCTCTCTTGAATTTCTTCTTCTTCTTCTTCTTCTTTGCTTTGGATTGGCTCAGAAGCTGAAAACAGAACAGAAATGGCAGCTATGGGTTCACGTTTTCTGCTTATTGATCTTCAAAGCTCATGTTATTAAGTTCATTTTGGCAATGTTAATTTTTTCCCAATGCTGCATCAAGAATTCAGGTATTTTTCATGCTACATTCTGTTGATATCTGAACTCTTTTTTATTTTTTATTTTTTGGTGTGTGTGCATAGAGAAATAGCCAGAATGCTGGCAGATGACCAGGGGAAGCGTGTAGTTATTGTAGATACATCAAATGAGATTGGGGGTGATGGAGATGTTCCTCATGCAGGAATAGGTCGTGCAAGAAGGATGCAAGTTCCAAATGTTAATATGCAACATAATGTGAGTCAATTTGATTCTGCTGTTCTAATGGCTGCCATATTGGAGAAGTACTCGCATACTCTCTTATTTTACATTTTTCTTGATAAACGTCCATGCAGGTTATGATTGAAGCAGTTGAAAATCATACACCACAGGCCATCATAATTGACGAGATAGGAACGGAGCTTGAAGCCTTAGCTGCCAGCACAATTGCTCAACGTGGAGTTCAGTTAGTTGCAACGGCACATGGAATGACCATAGACAACATAATAAAAAATCCATCTTTACAAATTCTTGTTGGTGGCATAGAGGTGCTAAGTAGCTCCATTTTCATTTCACTTTATTTGAACTCTTGTAGATGTGGATATATTCCAATCAAGTTTATGCTCTTTCTTGACTTTGCCCTAAAATTTATGAATACTTCCAATACATGATTCTTGGATGGCATATTCAAATTTATGGGTGATGATCTCACCCTAAGCCTTTGTGTTTTAGTAATCCAAACAAGTTATTCATTTGAAAACAGAGTGTAACTCTTGGTGATGAGGAAGCAAGGAAAAGGAAGGTGCAGAAGACAATTCTTGAAAGAAAAGGGCCTCCAACATTTACATGTTCAGTTGAGATAATATCTATGACTGAATGTAATGTTCATCATAGATTAGACACTACAGTTGATGCTATACTATCAGGTATGCATATGTTTTTCTTGGAAAGCGCATTTTTTACATGATGCGGTGTCTGTATGCTCATGCACATTTTTTTACATGATGCGGCGTCTGTATGCTCATCTTGACATCAAAGTTATACAAATTGCAATCTCATCAGAATCCTTTTGGATTATAGGAAGAACTCCTCGGTTTGAAATACGCCACATGGTTACTGAAGTCGATGATTCACTGAAGTCCAGTCCAATACTTGGAAACATACTTGTAGAAGAATCTGAGGCAGTGATCATTAATAAAGACAAAGGTGATGAAGTAGAGTCTGACAAAGAGGATGAATATCATCCTCCAAACCAGTTCAGAAAACTTAAAGCAAGTGGATATGTGAAAAGGAGGAATTCACCAGTATGTGTCTACACTTGCAAGGTAAACTGGTCAAAGTTTCCTTCTTGAACTATTCATCCCTTGTTTACCTTTTACTCGAGATGCTTGCAGAGATTTCTAATCCAAATTCATAAGTGATAAAAAACAAATTTGATTCCTTTTCTTTTTGTCAGATACAATAATAATCTTTTGTTGAGCAGATAAGTTACCTTGTTGATAAGTAAGTTGGGAAGTTCGTCTGACTATTTGTTCTGTTTTAGATCACTGGAGCTGATCTATTACAAGTGGCAAAGGTGATGGGGCTTGAGGATCAGATAGATGTGATGTGACTGTTGATATTGAAACAGTAGATGCAATTCTAGCATCTAGTTCGGAAATGAAGCAGAACCCATGGATCCATGGTGTAGCTAAATTCCACCATTTACCTGTATTTGTTATCAAGGTATCCTCTATTACTTTTTTGCTTACTCTGTTGAAATTGTTTTACCACCAGAAAATAACAATGTTTATATTTTATGTGAAAATACACTCTCTCTTGCATGACAATTTTCTCTTTGAGTCATCAGTGATCAGTGTTTATGCAGCTATGAAAGGGCAATTGTGAAAGAGTTTGCGAGAATTGTATTGATCTATCATCTATGATATGTAATTGATATGATCTTTTATCTTTTTTTGCAGTTGAATACCATGGCTCAAATGGTCAAGGCAGTTCGTGCAATTCTTGGGTTTGAATCATTTGGCTCCACATTGAAGCAGCCAAACAAAAGTTCCTTTGACATAGAAATTGAAGATGACGCACCAAAAAGGAAGCCCACCCTGGAAGAGATTGATGCTTTGGAGGTACAACTCCTTCCTTTTACGTTTTTTGTTTCTTATTCTTAGTTGCTCATAGATATTCAAATGTTCAGGTCCATCAAAATATGCAATTTACTGGAACCAGGAATCCATAATCATGGCTGTTAATTGTTATTAATAGCATATACCATGCTCATTTTTCAGAAAAGCATATCCCTCGGTGATCTTGAATGTTTGGCTAGTGGATCATTGTTTTTGAATAATTTGTAGAAAGCCAAAAGATTCTGACTATACCAAATGTTGAAATTTCTTCTTTTGCTTTTATTGCTCGATAATTCACCCGTGGCTATCATGATATTTCCTCTTCCCTTTCTCTCCTTTGAGTTGCATGATTTCAGAGAATTAAGTTGTTTGAAAAATGCTGTAGTAATTCTTAATTTGTTGGTTATTTTGTTTGATCAATTGCTTACCTCCTTTAGTCCGTCTTATTTTCTTCCTATCAGTGATCACCTTCCAAGTTATATTATCTGAGTTGGTCCATGTATCCTTTCACTTTTCCCTTTCTTTTTTCTTTCCTGTGTTTCACAGGCAGTACTGTTACCCGAAGCCTTGCGTGTTTGCCTAGACATGCCTGCACAAGGCACTCGTCTAATCTTGGATCATTGCTCTTTGAACCCCAAGAGGCACACTCACTTGCAAGAATCATAAGATCTGTGTTTCTTATAAAAATTGTGAGCTTATGTACTGTGAATTATTTCCAGGCTCTACTAGACCTTGATTCACATCGACTCCCATTGCACCAGTTTTTCATATCCAATGAAGTTTTAGATTCTTTTTTTGTCTACTTTTATTGTTGGAAATACATATTTCACACAAGTACTTGATTATTTATTTCTCTCCATTTCTACGATAGGAGGTTCGACTTGCAATCGAGTACATTGTTATTCCTGGAGGAGAGCTAGTGGAGCTTCTTCCCAGATGCTCGGAAATAATTGTTCGGCAACTGGAGCTTGTTGAAAGCTATCAGTTGACTGCTGAAAATTCAGGTCTGTGAGAACTAACAAGAAGACTTCTAAATCCCAAAAGCTTTTTTCAACTTCACAAAAGGAGACAAGCTCTAGTCACTAACCGGGGGCAGCCGGGGAGCTACTGGTGTTTCTAGGCGGCCTCTGCTGCCTCAATAATCTGATCACATTCACAATGTCAAACATTTCAAGCTCTGATTGATTGGTCTCTTTTTCTGTACAGTTATTTGTAATTATATGTAACTATTTCATATGATGTAATTGTTTAATTAACATTGTTAGTTATGTAATTATTTATTGTCAATTTTTTCTTTAGAGGATGTTGAACTATCCTGTAATAATATAAATGTGGGCAATTTTATGTCTATTAAATATAAGAATATAATCTAATTAGTATTAAAATGATTTTTTCAATTTTAATAGTTAATTTTTAAATTCGATTTTTTAAAATTTATATTAAAAAAGAAAATTTAATATGATATCTGGTATTCTTATATGAATTGTTCGAATAATGACTATTACTTATAACCGTGTTTTTAGGAGATTCGAGCTGTGGTTAAAGTGGAAACATTATATGAGTCATTGATTCTATTTTTTTTTTACTTTGCATTAATTTGGGTGATAGAATAAATTATTTAGAAAATTTTTCTATATTTTTTTGGCTGATAGGATATAACTCTATATATAGAAAATCTTAATTCAAAATTTATTTAGAAAAATTTTTGTTATATGTTAAGTAATAACTCTCTTAAAAATTAATTTTAAATGAATTTGACCGAGGTTTTTTTTTTCAAATGTAAAAGAAATTTTTATTCTAATATGCATACATACACATTTCGGTGTTTTAAAATTGAAAAATAAATTGTAATAATAAGAAAAAAGCAAACCCATAAAATATATATTTTTTTATAAATGATTTTCCTCTATTTTATTAGCTTCCTTTTCAAGATATAAACTTTCAATATAAAAAGTAAAAATAATATCAAACAAATTCTAAATATATTATATCATTTTACCCTACTTCAAATAAATAGGCCACACTCTTTACAAAAAATAAATAAATAAATCTTCAAAAATACACAAAATAAAAATATTTTTAAAATATTCACTTTTCAGTTTTTTTTTCCAAAAATTCCTTACTTTTTTTAGCTTTAAATTTCAAAATTATACTTTTAATATATTTATAGTATATGAAGTATATTCGACTTTTAAAAATATAAATTTTATTATATATTTAATATATACTAAAATAATAAGACAATTTTAAAAAAAAATTAAAAAACTAATATATAATATAAAAAAATTAAGAAATTTCTTCAAAAATATTTTTAAAAATAAAATTATTTTCAAAATAATCATCTTTAAAAAAATTTTAATTTTTAAATTTTAATTTTAAAATATTTATTTTTTAGAAATATGTCTAATATATGCACATATATTAAAAATTATATTAAAACAAAAGAGTATTTAGAGCATCTCCAAGTTCCTTTCATTCCAACGAGCACCAAACTCTGCGCTAAAATAAAAATTAGCTACACTGGTGCACCAGGTTTGACACACCAATATAGTTGCGCTATTATTTTATTTTATTTTTTAAAAATATATATTATAAATTATATTTTTTAATATTTTATGTTGGATTTTCATTTGATAAAAATATATTAATCATACTAGTTAAATTTAGTTTTTTTAAATTAATAGAAAAATAAATTATTTTCTAATTTAATTTTAATTGTATCTTAAAATTAAAAATATAATTTTTTTACAAATAATTTTAGTATTATTAAATTTAAAACTTTTTAATAAAATAAAAAACTATTAATTGAATTTCATCTGCAACTCAACCATTATTGATTTTGATTGGATGGAAGTATCAATTTTAAAAGTTGAGATTATAGATGGTGAAAATTATTATTTCGAAAAATTTATTTTTAGTGTGATATAAGAAAATAAAAAATAAATAGGCTCATTACGTATTTTGAAATATATTAATTAATTATTTGTGGGAGGAGTGTTGTAATTTAAAAAATTAACTAAATATATGTATTTATATTTTTACTTATTTTTAAAATAATAAAATATATAAAATTTCTAAATAACATGGTTATTTTAATTAGATATTACATAAAATTTATTATGTGATTATTTTAAATTAATTTTCACAAATTAAATTATTTTAAATTATTCACAATCTAGTATTTAAAAAAAATACCATAACTAATTTAATAAAAGAAAGTAGAAGAAATAGTTTATGTAATAAATAGAATATACTTTATAGAGTTAGAAATTAGAGGTGTTAAAACGGGTTGGTGGATTATATTTGTGTCAGGTTGATACACTTTGGTTACGTGATCATGGTCAAAACGAACACAATTCATTTATCAATAGTGTCGACTCAAACACGATACAAAAATTAAACGAACTAAATAGGCAGACATGTGTAACACATTTAATTAAATGAGTTATATATTGATCACATAAATCGACATTATATTTTTAATCCATATAATATTTTTAATTTATAATAATTTTATATTCTTAAATAATTTATTAAAATTTTATTAATATAATAAAAATTATGATTAAAATAATTCTACAATATAAATATATTAAAAATTCTTAAAAATACCGAAAAAAATATATAACATTATTAATATATAATAAATTATAAGTATGTATTATATTTTAATTTTAGAACATAGTAACAAAAAAAAGTTAAGGAGTTAATATATAGTTGTGAATACAAATTTTGTAATAAATGTTTTGAAATTTTTATTTTATTTTCTATTTATTTTTTATTCTATTTTCTTTTATAAATTTTAAATTAAAAAAAGTTATTTAATATAAAATATTAGATTATTTAAATCATAAAATTATTTAATTTTTAACATTTAATTTAAGAAAATTATTTCTAAATTTCAAAAATAATTAAATTTAAATTAATTAATAATTAAATTAATAAAAATTTTAAAAATTTTAGTAATTAGATGAAATTAATAAATTTTTAATAAAAATAATTAAAAATTAAATAAATTATTTTTAAATAAATAATAATACATTATATAATAATAAAAATATAATAATATAATAAATATATAACACTTATTTTTATTTTTTAGAGCAAATAATAATAAAATGATATAATTTTGAATTGTATAAAACTGTGTCGTTTTAGTTAAACATATTATAGCGGATTCGCGTACTAACTCGCTACACAATCCATTAAAAATCGTGTCATAAACAGGTTTATCCGTTTATGATATTAACACATTTAATATCAATATTAATTCGTTAATTTTATGTGTTTAGTATATCGTGTTCTCTTATTATGACCCATTTTGACATTCTTATTAAAAATAGTGCAAATGATTGGAAATGTGAATAGTAAAAAATATATTGTTTACTTTATTTTAGTGTTAAAGTTTATCTAAATAAAGTTTGGGTTTGAGATGGCTGAAAATAAATTTAAAAATGGCATATAATATAATAGGCTAAAGGTTTAAATAGGCACTTAAATTATAGTCTAAGTAGTAATTAAACATTTAAATTTTTTTTGAACCATTTAAGAATTTCTTTTATAAAATAGGGTCAAATAAACATAAATTTAACAGCAGCTATAATTTCTATCAAATAATGATCTTTTTAGTAAACGCGAGACTCACTATTTTTAATTTTTATTAAATAAAAATTAATAAATTATTTCATTAATTTATATTAACAAATTAATAATTTCTTTTATTAATTTCTATTTCTATTTATGAAATTATTTCTATTTTTTATTAACAAATTATTTTTTTATTTTTTTATTAATTAATAAATTAATAATTTATTTTTCTATTTTTATTTATATCTTTTATTTTTTTATGGAATGCACATTTAATTAATTAATAATAATTATGATAACACAAAAATAATAACATAAATTTCATAATAGCAACACAAAAAATAATAATAATTATAGTAATACTAATTTATAGTATCAGCTTCAATACACAATAAATACCATCAGTTATAATAAAATATATGATATTAAAATATTAATTTTTATTCGATAAAAATTAAAAAGAGTGAGTTTTATATTTGTTAAAAAGAGTATTATTTGACAGAGATTATAGATGTTGTTAAATTTATACTTATTTAACCCTATTTTAATAAAAAAAACAGTACTTAAATGATAAAAAAAAATTAAATATTTAATTGCTATTTAGGCTATAACCCCATTTTTTATTAACAAATTATAACCCCATATAAATATTAAATGACCCCATTTTTTTTATTCAAAACCTAATATTCAAGCACCTGTCATGATGAAAGTTTATTCAGTTGTTAACTAATATCTATGCCACTTCGTGAGACCAAAAAAATGACAGTGGCGACCAAATTGCCTGAAAATAAAGAAAATGATATAATAAGGTCTATATTCATATTTTTCTGGGTTTATGGTGAAATTTCAAGATTTTAATTTATATTTTTCAAAAATTTGTTTTTTTCTTGAGCCAACAAAGAGAGAAAGAGATAAGAGATTTGCTAAGAGGGTGTTTGGCTTGGCTTAAAAAAAAATCAACTATAGTAAAAATCTTAATTTTATCCCTTGATTATAAAACTTAAAAAAAGAAAATTAAAATTTTTGTTTTAATTTGATTGATTTGAGAGCCAACCTCATAACTAAATAAAAGATAAAGAGGTTAGATTAGCGATGGAGGCTGAAATCACTAGGCCTTGAATTAGACAAGAAAAAAAGACCACTAGAAGAGAGCTTTTTTTATGAAAGAAGAAAAGGCTTATTTCCATGGAAAGCCTCCATATTGCAAAAATTCCTTAGAAGCAGCAGCAGCAGAAGTAGGATCAAAAGCAAATGAAAGACAGACGGTGATGGTGATGGTGATGCTGATAGAGATTACAAAGGCACATCTCAGGGAGTATACACACGTATATACATATATATAAGCACAAACAAATCTGAGAGCTGTTGATTTAATAAATTGTTTTATTTTTATTTATTTTATTATTTTATCAATATTAATTATTTTACTTTTTTGTATACCAATAATAAATAAAAAAAGCTTATAATCCACGAATTAACGGCAAAACAAGTTGCCATGACCATGAAAGCATATTCAGTCTATTTAAAAAAAAAAGGAATTAATGGATAAAAAAAAGTTTAAGTGTTTAAATGTGATTTTTATTATAGTTTAGGGTTGTATTTGAGTCTTATCCCTTTAAAAAAATGAATTTTTTTTAAAAATATCTTAAAAAATAAAAATATTTTTAAAAATATCTCTTTTTAATTTCAATTTTAAAAATATATATTTTTTAACTTTTAATTTTAAAAATATTATTTTTTAATATATATTTAATATATTAAAAATATATTTAATTTTTAAAAATATATATTAATTATATATTTAATATATTAAAAATATATAATATTTTAAAAAAATTAAAAATTATATAGTGTAATTTTCCTTTTAAAAGATCAGCATGACCAAAAGCCCTTCTTTGAATTCCAAGGCCCAAAAACGAAAACAAAATATCGGAAACCCATCTCTAGCAGTAGTTTCTAGGGTTTCTCACTTAAACTCTCAATTTCCACTGACAGGTAACAAAGTTCTTCTCTTTTCTTCTCTGTTATCTGATATATTATTGTTCTGTTTTCGATTTCTAGATTTTCGTTTCGTGCAGCTTTACTTGTATGTGATATAAAGAAGATGGCTAGAAAGGAAGAGAATCGAATATTTGTTGGAGGCTTGTCTTGGGACGTCACTGAACGACAGCTCGAGAATGTGTTTAATCGCTATGGAAAAATCATCGAGTGTCAGGTGAATTTTTTTTATTTTTTTGCTGTTTCTGTCTGGTTGCTGAGAAAATGAAGGAAATGATAGGAAAGAGAATTTGTAAAATTTTGGAACTCTTAAAAGTTTAGAAAGTTTTGATTTTTTTTATTATTTTATAATAATAATAATAATTTTCTTTGAATTTATTTTTGAATTTTCCCCAGTTTGGTTACTGTTTCAAGCTAAATAATTTAAAAAATAATAATAATTTTTTTTGTAATTAGTTATATTGGCTTTTTTTAGTTACTTTTTTTTAATATTGTTTTCCTATTTTTATTAATTTTCCTTGTTCTTTTTGTTGTTCTATGGCTTGCTGGTATAAGCTTTTGAGATGCTGTGCGTTTAGAGATATTTATGGTCAGAATGGTTGAATCAGGTTGTTCAAGATCAGTCAGATTTCATTGATTAGGTTAAAAATGGATGGGTAGTTTTTAATTTTCCAAGTTCAGTTATATGGGTAATTTATCGATGTGTGGAGTATGTGGTTTACAGAGTACATGCAAAGTTATAATTTGAGGAAACATCAACGCTGTTGGAAGTAGAAGAGGACCCAATTCATTAGTTTGGAATGAGCATGTGGGATGTGGCAAAATTATTGAATTGTTTATGGGTGGGAGACTTTCTGTTTTGCACATTTGGTGTCTATATGGATTCATGAGTGAGGTATAGGTTTAAATTGGTCATCCTTTGGCAACTGGAATTACAGTTAAATAAGGAACATTATTTGGGCTGTAATGCAACAAAAATTGTTTGGTTTTTAAACTGGCCTTTTCCTGCTTTCATGTTGGTTGGACAAAAACATCAGGAAGGATTTGCACTGATGGATGAGAAAATGCCTTGAGCTGGACTGTTGTCTGATTCTCTCTTCCTTGGGTGCCTGTCAATGGGGGATTTTTGTTAATAAGCTTTCCTTCTCAGAGAATGTGATGGTTTTCTGTCACTATCCTATAGTATTTAGCTTGTTCTTTGCAACTCTATTCTGTTGTTTCATTGTTTTACTTTTCATTCGCTCTCTGATAATCAGAAATTTTTTCATACCCGATGCTTGATCTATTAGCGAGGTCCAAGCGTCCTAGCGTATGCTTCAACTTTGGTTTTAATACTAATTTGGGTCAGAATCTGTTCATGATTATCCCAAGGTTATATGGGAAGTTTCAATACATCATTCTTGATGTTATGAATCACAAGTACAGTTGCCCGCTTCTACATGGAGGTGTATCCACATGCCGTTCTAATGCCGTGGACTCGTGATATCCAAGTTCCTACTTTCATCCTTGCGCATATTTAATTTTGGACAAGGTTCCTGATTTTCATCATTGGACATGGTTGATTTTGGACTGATTTGCATGTTTGTTGTAACAAGATTGCCTTGCTGGATTTATCACCTGATCCATCAGAATAAATTTCATTGTTTCTTTCAAAGTCCAGATGGGTCACTAAAATTTCTTAATCCTTCATTACATTCTGCACTAATGCATAATTATTCCACCTAGTTGATGGGACCTTAATTTCTTTTCTTCATTCTTCACATTCACTTGTGTCCGTTGGAAGCCTCAAGAGCCATAAGCTGTATTTTTTTTTCTGCTTTGATGTTCCAGAACTGCATTTTCTGCATGGCAGAGAACAGATTCAGGGCCATCTGAGCAATACAGATTTGGGTGCCTTGTAGCTTACCGGCAGTCTTATCATTATTTAAGAATTGAAATTGAGACTTATTAGCTGGGTGGGTCTGTCTTTGGCCGCCAGAGATGCTCATCCTTTTTTACAACTATCAGAAAATGTGGTCCAGAACTGCTCAGAGTGGAAACAAATAATCCATATAGCCCCCCAATTATGAGTTGAGTTGAGATATTTGTAGTTATTACGTGGTGAAACTCTTCTCATTTTGTTGTGTTGTTATCTTTCTGCTTGTAACTTCCCAACTGAAGGACTTCTATATGTTTCCTGGTAGCACAGTGGTTGAAATTTTTCATCATTATCGGGAATTTTATGTCTATCATTATAATCATAGTTTTCAAAGTAAAAAAGATGAGATCTTTGCGTGGATTCATAACACTTTGTCAAGTTTTGCTGGCTGAAAGAGGTTCATTGCTTTTGATCCGTTCAGAAATTGTGGGTAGATGTACATTAAAGTTTGTTGTTCCTGAACTGCATGACTGATGAGCTGCTGAAGTGGGTTCAAGAATGATGAGAACATGGAACTGTAATATCTGAAGTGTGAAGGAAGCATGAGATTTTGCCAATTGTGGTATTTCTTCAAAGTGGAAGAGGCAGGAGAGTATGCTGACCTTTAATATTTTGGATGGTTTGATTTTGTGACAGCCAGATGCAAATTGATCTGATATTTAAGCTGTCATTTGTATGATATTTGATAATCTTAGTGGTAATGTAGTCATATTCAGTAGGAAGACCAGTAGTGATGACCAGTTTAAGTGAGGATGTTCTATCAGAGGTAAACTGATGCTTTCAAGCTTTATGGCTGCTAATAACAAATCAATATGGGAAATAGATATCAACAGTCAATCTACTTTATTAGATGTCAGATACAGTTTGCAGATTCTTCTGTTTTGCTTAAGAACTCTTTGCAAATATCAAACACGTTGAGATGCCTTAGCCATTCCATAATAACAATGCGGAAGTAAGTTATCTGCTTGTCACCTTTGATTATCATCTTCTTCTTGTTAAATCTTGACTGCAAATATTCTTCATGACAAAATTTTTTTTACTGCTGATCGAATCTGTAGACTTTACATTTTGTGTTCCCTATCCCCCCCTTTATCGGAAGTTAATTAAATCATATGAGCAGTTAAATCTGAAACCTTGTTCTTCCCATGTGTTTGATAGATCTCCAAAAGTATGTTCTCCATTTAATTGTTTGTTGAAGAAGATTTTTTGGAAGACTACTGCTATAAATGAATAAATGATAATAGTGAACTATGGTTGGTAGGTCTCTAATCCTTACTATCCTTTATGTGTTTCTGCTATGCTAGTTTGGACCTGAGTGTTTTTTTTTGCTTGGGTATAAAGCCCAGCTCTCCTGTGGATTAAAGATTTCTTTTTGTCTGTGTGTAATGCTAACCAGTGATTATGAAAGCACATTTTAACTCTTTGAAAAGATAGATTTGCAAAATGTCCAACAGCTATGATATGTTAGTAAATTTGCATAGTCTCCCACCCTACGCAATTAGTTGATAATTCCTGTTTCTAGAAAAGGAAATAGAGAGTGTTATATGTACTCTGAAGTTTCCCCTTTAACATATATTTAATGTTTGAAGGTATTTTCTGAAGCTGATATTTCTTACGAATCATTATGATCACATTCTATTGGGCATTGGTGAAGTCCAAATCAAAAAGCTTTCTCAGCATAGGAAGAGCCATTGTGGTGGGGGAAGATTATAATGTTTTGTTCTTTTTTTTTTTTTGTTCTGGATGTTTCTTGGGAGTGATCGAGTAAGACACTGCTTTCAAGATTCCGCTTCCTCATTCAATTGTTTCAATATTTGTTGCTGTCTTTGCTTGTTTCATTCAAAGCATTTGATCCTTTATCTTCATTATAGTTTGTTGAAGTTTCAGGCATGCAAACGATCATATTTTTCTCAGATAATTTTGACTAAATGGTAAAGTAATTCAATGTGCATGACATGATATATGTGTATTTGTCTTTAATACTTTCTATTTGCAGGGTAAAAAATTTCATGATGTCTCATCCATTTGTAGTATTGTCTATGCATATTGGTTTTTGCCAATTTTTGTTGCAGTTTCTTCTCATCAGGATTTCCTACCATGCTTTATGTGCAGGTCATGCTGGAAAGAGACACAGGACGTCCACGTGGATTTGGGTTCATCACATTTGCAGATCGCCGGGCCATGGATGATGCCATCAGGGAGATGCATGGACGGGAACTTGGTGATCGTGTCATCTCAGTGAACAAGGCACAACCTAAAATGGCAGGAGATGATTTAGAACTGGATTACAGGGGTGGCTACTCATCATCAGGTGGCAGAGGAGGCTATGGAGTAGACAGACCTCTTGGGGAAGATGTGTGCTTCAAGTGTGGGCGCCCAGGACACTGGGCCAGAGACTGCTCTTCAGCTGGTGGGCGAGGTGGAGGTCCATTTTCTTCACATTCTAGGTTTTCAGGGACTGTTGACCGTGCTGATCGCTTTGGGGGCGATCGTGATCAATACATTGATGAACGCTATGATGGAGGACGATATGGTGATAGGGACCGTATTGACAGCAGAGGCAAATATGGGAGCCGCGATCGCTATGCTAATGACAGGTACCTGAAGTTTTCTCAAGATGTCAGGCCATATTTATTTTGTGCTTAATGTAGTCATTATAGTCTAATATTTTCTAGTTTAAACTTTCTAGAAGTAACAGTTTAACAACATTGGGCAACATTCACAGTCAAAGAATTGTGCTTCAATTGTTAACCTTGCAGGTACCTGCCTACTGGAGATCGCTTTGCAAGTGATCGATATGGTAGTTCAGATCGTTATGCACATAACGGTTATGGCAAAGAGAGAACATATGATAGGGATCCTGTTGCGCGAGGAGGCAGTGATAGGTATGGAAGTGGAGGAACTGTCAGAGATGATAGGGGCTTTAGAAGTAGGCCAGGTCCATATGACCGGCCTAGCAGGGGAGGGCATACTTCTTCCTTCGAACGCTACTAATTCTCGATTGAGCTATCAGATTTATGAAACTTGTAGGTGCATGAGCCTAGGCTCGATCCTTGGTTTTGCAAAGAATATTATGTAGGATGGTACAGAGTTCTTTCTGGAGTTCCGGTTTGAGATCTCTTATGTAGGATAGTACAGTTGCTATGGAAGCTGACTTGATCGTTGGTTTCGATTATGTTTATACTTTTGCTTGGTTTGCATTTTGGATCTTTCATTTGCCATTTGAATGCATCTTTATTTGTCTTCGGTTTGAGACTGCGTATTTGGCTATGTATTTGGCTGTAGGACAGGTGAAATCAAAGCTGCAATCAAACTTTTCAGTAAAAGCTGTAAAAGTTGAATTTTGTTTTACTTCCTTTCTCAAGCTTGTTTTAAGTAGGGATGAGCAGAATCAGCTTACGGGATTTGATCGTTATATTGATTCATGATTAATCATATCAATATAAACATATTGAATTGATTAATTTCAGTTTAAAATTTTAATAAATTGATATTATAAGTTCGATTTTGATTTATATATTTTTTTTCTAATGGAAATTAATCAAAATTAATCAAATCGAACCTGATTGATTATTGTAGGTTGTATAAATTTTTTTTAAGCAGTCGGTTTTAGAGAATGTGTTTTTGAACTTAAATGATTAAAGTCGGTTTGACAGATTTTTAAAATCTAATTATATAAACCGTCTAGTTTTAAGATTAATTTAGTTGATTTTTAAAATTCAATTATACAAACCAATGATCATCTCTAGTTTTAAGATTAATTTAGTTGTTGGTAATGGAGAGATCAATTATTATTATTTCGGTTTAATTTAATGTTTATTACAAATTTTAATTGATTATCATTTAAATGTACATTTACTTCCGGCTTCAATTGCAAAAAAATAAGCAACATATTTTGACGGTAAGAAATAAATATTGATGAAATTTTCAAGATCAATTTTTTATTTAGTTTTTTGTTTGAAATTTTACAAAAATAATTAAAAAAAGAAAAGTTATAAGTACACTGTGTAAATAAAATAATTTACAAATATATTATATAAATAAAAAATATCTTGGGTATTTATTGAGTATATCTGTATATGTTTAATACATTTTTGATATACTATAAAAATGTAAAAATTATATATTTTTATAAATTAAAAAGTGTAAAATTGTAAAAGAATAATTTAAAAATCAGTATTATATATATTTTCTTTTTTATATTTTTTTTGAATTAATGTGGAAGTGAAATAATTCGTATTATGTATTATATATTTTTTTTCCATTTTCTTTTCTGTAGTTTTCTATTTCGAAAGCAATCTTTGGGAACTAATTGCTGTCTGAGATTTCAAGTTGTTGACTAATGTAAAAATTATGTATATTTCTAAAGGGGTACGTATTTGTTATTTTCAATTAGGTGAATGAAATCATACCAAAGTTTTGGTTTTAATCATTTTAAACTATTAATTTATATTTTTGAAAAGTCTAATTGTTTGAATATCAATAGCAAAATTAAAATTATAAAAATAAACTCAATAATCATAAATACTCTAAGAAAACAAAATACATCTACAAGAGAAGAAATAACTATTTCTATAAATAAAAACAAATAAATTTATGAACAATAAATTAGTGTCAAAAAAAAGAAACATATTAACATATTTACAAAAATTTATAGTTATTGAGTAGAAATATTTAAGTAAATAAAAGAAAAAAAAATCTCGCTGATAATTAAAAGAAAAAACTTTAAAAAAGAATCAAAGAAATTGAAGATAGTTAAAAAAAAACTTTAAAAGAGAATCAAATTAAAAAAGGATAACCAACCGTAATGTTATATTTTTTTCATCCTACTACAAAACAAATTTAATATAATATGTAAAAATTGATATATATATATATATATTCACTCAATTTAATTTAATTTTAAATTAATTAAAATTAATTATATAAATTCTTTTTTTTATTCAGAGTGATTATAAATTATATTTTTAAAAAAATATATAGTCATAATAATTTTTTTAAGTTAAATTATAGATTTATTTATGTCGCTCATAGCTATATTATTAAAATTAAAATTAAAAAATGAAAAGATGTATTATTTTTTATTTTCTGCAATTTGAGAGTTTTTGCAATTTGATAGTTTCAATTTGGCAATAAATTCCAAGTATTTGTGTAACCACTTTTTTTTTAAATTTAATTTAAGTTTTTTTAAAATAATTTTCTAGGCTTATTATTCAACAAAGGGTGCTTGACTTCATGGCCAAGAGATTCGTCATAATCTTTGACTATTCAGGTCAACAACTCTTTTTATTTTATTTTATTTTATTTTATTGTAAGTAAGAAAATATTATATATTACATATTATCATGATATGTTAAAAATATTTTCTCAATATAATTTATATTATTTTTCCAGTATAATGAAATATAAATATTTACATATAACATTATAATTTTAGAAATATTACTTGCTTGAGAGTTGCTGTGATTAATTATGCATTATTTTCAATATAAAAATTATATATAATAAATATTATTAAATCATGAAATTTTATATAAAAATCTAAAATTTATTTAAATAAATAATCATTTTAAATAATTTAAATTTCAATTATTCACTCACACTCATTTCTCTCTCCTTTTTCTCTTTCTCCTCTCCTCTTTTTTTTTTCTTTTGATTTTTCTTTGATTCTCTTCCCTTTATTAGGCTACTTTCAACCTATTTGTGGTTGATAAAGATTTATTCATCTTTATTTTCTTTAATTTTTTTTAATTTAATAAATTGATATAAATTTATCTAAACATATCGATCTCTGTGTTTTAAAATGTGTGTGTGTGTGCCTGTATATATATATATTTAAAATGTTCGAATCCTGGAAAATATTTTAGGTGTTTGAACCTCTAACCTCCTTAATGGGAGAAATTAGGTGGCCCGCTGAGACAATCCAGCGGGTTGCCTATATATATATATATGTATATATATATATTCTTTTTATTCTCTCAATGATATTTTTTCGTTATTTTTTTATAAAAAAAAATTTTAATAAAATTTTAAGGCCTTGAAATTTAAATTTTTGGTTTGTGAAAATGCTAATATTTAAAGTCTTAAGTCACAATGCAATGAATTGTGCTTCCAACCCAATTGTTCACTAAGTGGAATGTGTTGTCACTTGCAAACATAATCATACAAACGTCATAAAACAAAATTTCAATCCAATTTATTTTTTTTCAATTACATCATCAAATTTATTATTAAAATTATCCCATAACATTCATTACAAAAAATAAATATGAAAAATCTCTCATTTATTAATATTAAAATTATTGCTAATACAAAAATAAAATATGAAAAATCTCATGTTTATTGAATATAAAATAATACCTATAGTTTTGCTAAAAAATTTACATCGAAGGAGTTCTATTTTTTAATTTTTATATTATGAGATAGATGCTGGATAAATAATTATATTTTTAATATAAAAATAAAGCAAAAAAAATATTTAATTATTTCTTACTCGTCTTTTACTTTTATATTTAAATATTTGATTGAATGTGTGATTGATCACTCATCAATTAAGGGAATCATAACTATTATATCTAATAATTAGAAGAGATATTTACCCTCTGTCTCTCTTTCATTTTTTTTTTATAGTTATACGGTTTTGCTTTTTTTTTTTATTTACTTTAAAACGCTGATTTTTTTTTCTTTTTTTTTCTTTTTGTAATTTTTTCATTTTTGTTTTTATTTTTTTATTATTTTTTTATATTTTTTTATCCAAATTTTTTTTACATACACAAAAAAAATAAATATATACATAATATATATAAAACATATACAAAATATACATTCAACAATATAAAAAAATATATATATATAACCTACAACACATCAACAATACATTTACAATAAATTTAGAACACATCTATATAATATTTTTAATATTTATTTAATTTTATTTTTTAAAAATTTTTTATTTTCAAAACATCCACACAATATTTATATAATACTCACACAATATTCAATAATTTTTATATAAAATATGCACAATTTGAATAACAAAAATATAATATACGTAACACATCTATAACACATTTATAATACATCTACAACACATCTATATAATATCCACATAATGAAATTGTGTATTTTTTTTATTTGGCTCATGTGTATAATATGTAAAATTTATTTAAAAATAAATTTGATAATTTTTATTAATGTATTTTTGTAAATTTTATTATTTTTATTTTTTTAGTATTATTTATTTTTTATAATTAAAATTAACTTTTTTTCTTTTTATAAAAAATTGTGATTTTTATATGATGAAAGGTAATTTAAGATATTAATTTTTATTATTTTATTATAATTTTTTATTTAATAGTGAAGTTTAAAAAAATAAAATTTTGAAGTAAAATATTGATTGTATCGAAGAAAGAGTTATTTTTGAAAAAAAAAACTTTTATTTTATCGAGGAACGATGTATTTTTAAAATTTTGTATCAATTTTTTATAAAATTGTAAATATTTTTAATTTTTATATTATTTTTGCAATAAAAAATTGTTTTAGATAGTTATTTAAATGTCCCTAATTACAAATTGAACTGCCCTTTAATACCTTGTATATATATTAATGCATATATATTAATTAACGTGTTAAAAATAAAATTATAGCAAATTACGTTTTTGTAAAGAAGGATAATGTAATTACATTTTGATAAATAAGAGGCTCATGCAATATGAATCTTCCATAAAAGAAGAAAAATTAAACTTAATAAGATTTAGGAAGTTAGAAAATGTGATCAAGATGATAAAGTAGAAAAATCGTGTAATTCATCTCTTAAATTTTGTATTTTTTTTCATTTATAACAATTTTTATTTTAATAAAATTTTTGAAATCAAATAATTGATAACATTATAAAGGTATTAATCCAGTTGAGATGTTGGAAAATATTTCCTGTTTTTTTATTTTAAATCTTGCACTTAAAAAAAGTAAAATAATAAAAATGTATTAAAAATATCTATTTTGCAAAAGTTTCATATTTGTTAATTACATGTTTATAACTTATAAGCATATACTATAAATATAATGCTATATTAATTATCATTAGTTACATCTGTCTTTCCCATATTTATATTTAATTATATAACATATTTTTATTAAAAGTAACTGTATTTAAACATAATCTAGTGATAATTTCAAATTTAAATTTAATCTCATAAGGCTTAAAAAATCAAATATGACATTTACTTCTTTCATATACATTGCCATTAACTAATTAAACAATGAAATAAGATAAAAGTTTTTTTTTTTTATTTTCATTGTATATAAATATTATTGTTATTATTAGTTATTTTTATTTATGATTTTATTTCATGTTATGAACTAAACATATATATAGAACAATATAAGTTATTCATTGTAGATTTTTAAATTGTCACTATTAACAAATGAAATCCTTAAAATATATGAGTCGTTAAAAAATTATTAAAAAAAATAAAATATTTTGGTGGCTAAAAATATATATTGTATTCATTTAGGTTTGAATTCGAGTATTAGGAATATCACTTCTTATATATAATTAATAAAAATTATAAAAGAAAGAAAAATAAATTATAGTTTCTTTTACATGTCACATCAACCGTTGCAATTAATTATTAATATACATGAGAAACAAAAAAACAAAAAATCCTTTTTAATATAAGATTACCCTTATAAAATCAAATATAATCAACATAAATATAAATTATATATATTATAAAAGAATTAACAAGTTGCAATTATTTAATAATATGTAAATTATTGATTCTATAGATAATTAAGCAGTTCCTTAATTGACTTGGACTACAGATTCCCCTGAATATGATACTCTTTAGTAACATCTACTAGCAAATACTAGTCAATAATTTCTAGGAAAGATAAAATTTATATATTTTAAGGCCGTATGAATTGAATTATTATTAATTTATTATTCTTTTTATTCTAATAATTAATAAATTCATTTTTTATTTTGAAAAAAATAAAAAAAATTAATTAATTTTATTAAAAATATAAATTTATATGTATTTTTATATTATATTTTTATTTTAATATAAAATATATTTATTAAACATTTTTAAGAAGTGACGTTATATATAGAGATGATAAAATTTTTATATATTTTTTTAATTTGTTAGTATGATGGATATATTATAACATAAAAAATTTTAAAAATATATATCTATTAATTTGTGATAAAAAAAATTATAATATTATATGCATTGGAATCAATGATAATATAATTTATACAATATAGTAAACTATATAGTCGTGAATCATATCCCCATTGACTTGCCACTGTTGTAATGCCAGCTGCCCTTGTCCCCTCTAGTAGGCAACTATGCATTTTCTTTGTCAATCTGTTCAAAATATATTTTTAATATTTATATATATATATATATTAAATATTTATGATTTTTTAAAAATATATAGCAAACAGGGATAAAAATAGACCTAAATTAATAAAAAAAATAATTTTATAATCTTATATTTTTTTAAAAATATAATCTATAATCATTTAAAGTTAAAAAAAAATAATTATGTAACTAACTCTAATTAACTTAAAATGGATTTTAAATTAAGTTTATAATATTTATAGAGAATGCTTTATTATGCTAATTTAATTTAACAGTAAAAGGCAATATAATAATTTTCAAAAATTTTATTTTTAATTATTTTTATTTTTATTTTTCTACATTAATTTGGTCTATTTTTATCCCTGCTTGCTATATTTTTTTTAAAAACGCCATAGATATTTAATATATAAATAGGAATATTAAAAGTATATTTTGAACGGATTAGACATAGAAAATGCATAGTTACCTAGTAAGAGGGGACAAGGGCAGCTGGCATTACAACAGAGGCAAGTCAATGTAAATTAATTTAACAGTAAATGCAATATAATAATTTTGAAAATTTTATTTTTAATTAATTTAATTTTTATTTTTCTACATTAATTTGGTAAAAATTACTATTTACATAATCCAGATACATATAAATAGGGCTGTAAATGAGCCAAGCTATTCAAGCTCGGATTGAATTTCAGCTCGGTAAAAGCTCGTTCAGGCTCGAACTCGAACTGATTATTTATTAAATGAGCTAAGCTCAAGCTATGAAATACTTGGCTCGTTAGCTCGCGAGCTAGCTCATTTAAAAAGTTCGTGAGTTAAGCTCGTAAGCTAGCTCATTTAGTGTATTTGATTAAAAATATATATAATTTAATTTATATATGTTAAACTATGTATATAAATATATTAATTTTTTTACTAACTTAATTTATATAATTTATTAATATATGATATATGTAATAAATAAATTAAATAATAGATAATATAAAATAGCTTAGTAATTTATAGTAAAATATAAAAATATAATATTTTATTTTTATTAATATATAATTATATTATTTATCTTTCATAAAAACATAAATTTCAGTATATTTTTTTATGAAAATTTAAAAAAAATAATGAAAAATTAAAATTAAAATAAATTTATTGAGTTCGTTAAACTTATTTAAATCAAGCTTGAGTTAAAACTTGAGATACATGATATATGAGCTGGCTCGATACAAGTTCGGGCTCGGCTCGGGCTAGATTCGAGTTTGAGTTCGAACTCAACTATTTTATAATGAGCCGAGCTTTAGCTTTTCAAAAAAAGCTCGGCTCGATTACAGCCCTACATATAAATAATATTTATACCAAACTAATTAGGGAAACATTAAAGAAAAGGGCACTAAATTTAGAAAATCTGTTCTCTCTCATTTTGTCATAAACTAAAGATGACATTGACAAAACCTTCTTGTAGATAAGATAATAATAAGAACTTGATTAGGTAAGAACCGCACACCTTTAAGGATAATATATATTACTGTCTTTTATTTTGGTAATTCTTATTAGTTAAGGATAAATTTATTATTACTATTGATAATTTTTCAATAAATTTTATAAAAATATATATATTTATCGTTATATTATATATCAAACTTAAATATTTTAAAAATATAAATTAAAAATCTAAAAATATATCTATTAAATAAATTAAGATACATATATTAAAAAAGATATAAATAAATTTAAACTAATTCAAATACATAAAAATGGTTCAAAATGATTTTAGAATATTATATTTTTTTAAAAAAATATGGAATATAGTAACTTTGAGCGAAAAAAATTTATTTAATATTTTTTTTAGATTAAGATTTTATTGTATTAAATTGAATATCAGCTACATCGTGTCTCAGTGTATATAATAATATATTTATTTGGTAGGTTTTTTAAAAAAATTAAGATGCATGCAAAATTTCCAATTAAAGTCTAACTGTTTACACCAAGTCAAATATAATTATTTATATAAAGTAATATAGACTGTGAAATTTATTTATTTCTTAATTTTTTATTTAAAAAAAATCAAACTTTTTTCTTTATAAATACACAACAATTCATTCACTCATTATTTTCCTCCAAGGCCATACCTAAAAACCTCAAACAACACCAGCAAAAATGGTGGTTGCTACCTCCGGCGGTGGTGTTGGTGGTTTGGCTGACATGAAAAGCCTGTCAGTCCAAGTAATCACCGGCCGGTGGTTCATGGTTTTCGCTTCATTTCTAATCATGTCAGCAGCAGGAGCCACTTACATGTTTAGTCTTTATTCTGGCGAGTTAAAAAGATCCTTAGGATATGATCAAACAACCGTAAATCTTCTAAGTTTTTTCAAAGACTTAGGAGCCAACGTCGGCATACTTTCCGGCCTAATCAACGAGGTAACGCCGCCTTGGGTGGTGCTTTCAATGGGGGCAATCTTGAATTTTTTTGGCTATTTCATGATTTGGTTAGCTGTGACTAAGAAAATTTCTGGGGTTCAAATTTGGCATATGTGTTTATATATATGTGTAGGAGCAAATTCACAGTCTTTTGCTAATACAGGATCTTTAGTAACTTGTGTTAAGAATTTCCCAGAAAGTAGAGGTGTTGTTCTTGGGATTTTGAAGGGTTATGTTGGGCTTAGTGGGGCAATTATAACTCAGTTATATCATGCCATTTATGGGGATGATTCAAAATCTTTGATTTTGCTTATTGGTTGGTTACCTGCTGCAATTTCTTTTGTTTTCTTGAGAACAATTAGAATTATGAAGGTGATTCGCCAGCCGAATGAACTTAAAGTTTTTTACAATTTTCTTTACATTTCTCTTGGCCTTGCTGGGTTTTTGATGATTGCTATAATTATTGAGAAAAAGTTTCAATTTTCACGTGTTGAGTATGGTGCTAGTGCTGCCATGGTTATTTTCTTGCTGTTCTTGCCACTTGCTATTGTTTTCATTGAAGAATACAAGATTTGGCAGTTCAAGAAACTAGCTTTAAATGACCCTTCACCTTTGAAAATTACCACAGAAAATCCAAAACTTCAAGAACCCACCAGCCTCGCCGCCACTACCACCATCACCACCACCCCAGATGATGTTTCTTGCTGGAAAACTGTGTTTAAGCCACCAAACAGAGGGGAGGACTACACTATCTTACAAGCACTCTTCAGTATTGACATGTTCATTCTCTTCTTAGCAACAATTTGTGGAGTTGGAGGGACTTTAACAGCAATTGACAATCTGGGTCAAATTGGGACAGCTTTAGAGTACCCTAAAAAGAGTATAAGCACATTTGTTTCATTAGTAAGTATATGGAACTACCTTGGAAGAGTTTTTGCAGGTTTTGCTTCAGAGCATTTCTTAACAAAATACAAGTTTCCAAGACCATTGATGCTCACTTTAATCATGTTATTTTCATGTACTGGTCATCTTCTAATTGCCTTCAATGTCCCTGGTGGCCTCTACGTTGCTTCAATAATTATTGGGTTTTGTTTTGGGGCTCAATGGCCTTTGCTTTTTGCCATAATTTCTGAAATATTTGGCCTCAAATACTACTCTACTTTGTACAATTTTGGTGCTGTGGCTAGTCCAATTGGCTCATATTTGCTTAATGTGAGAGTGGCTGGGCACTTGTATGATCAAGAAGCTTTGAAGCAATTGGCTGCTAAAGGACTTGAAAGAAAAAAAGGTGAAGATCTTGACTGCATTGGGACAAGTTGTTTTAGGTTGTCTTTTCTTATAATTACTGCTGTTACTTTGTTTGGTGCTTTTGTTTCATTAATTTTAGTGATTAGAACTAGGAAATTTTACAAGAGTGATATTTATAAGAAGTTCAGAGAAGCTGCCCAAGCTGCAGAGACAGAAATGGCAATGGCCAACAATGAAGTCAAAGAAGTGAAGAAGACAACTAGCTAAAAATTTTCTTGTTTTCTAAATGAGGATTAGGTATTATTAATGAATATTGCATAAAGAAAAAGAAGAAAAACTTGATATAGATATTTTAATTGTACATGTTGTAATTTTTTTTTCTAAATGAAACTTTATTGCTTCTAGAAATATGAGTCTAGTTATAAAATATATATATTAGAAGGTTTTATCTTTATATCTTATTAATGATAATGGAAATTATATAGATCGTATGATTTTTTTTTTGGAATTTTGTTATATCATTTGTCTATATTTATGGCTTTTGACAAAGAAGCTTTATTGTTTCTAGAAAAATGATTATGATTATAAAATATTTATGAGTTTTCCTAGCACAGGTTACTAGTAATAAATATTTTTTTGAGATTTTTTTTATTTTTCTTAAAATTTATTATAAAAATTGATAAAAATCTACACGGTATATAATTATTGCACAAATTTTATAATTTGTATCATTAATTTTAGTGATTAAAAATAGAAAATTTTACAATAGTGATATTTATAAGAAGATTAGAGAAGCTGCACAAGCTGCAGAGATAGAAATGGCAATGGCTAGCCAGCAATGATGTTAGGCAAGCAGAAGTGAAGAAGAAAACTAGCTAAAAAAATTTCTTGTTTCTAAATGAGAGTTAGGTATTATTAGTGAAAAATAAAAAAGAAAGATAACTTGATATGGATATTTTTTTTTTGGTGTAAACTTGATATAGATATTTTAATTGTCCATGTCTTAATTAAAAAAAAAAACTTTATTGTTTCTATAGAAACGAGTATGGTTATAAAAATGTTTATATTAGAAAGTTTTACCTTTATATCTTATTGACGATGATAAAAATTATTTTGATAGTATGATTTTGTTTTAGAATTTTATTTTTTTAGAAAAATTATTCTAACCCATAAAATATTTTCGAGACTTTTTAACCGGTGTTATATGAATATTCTAATTTATATTGGGAAACATTTCATTTTTACTAAAAAATTGATTATAATTATTTTTTAAAAGTGATTAATAAGAAAATTATATACATTATAAAATTATATTATAAAATTTCAATAAAAATAAAATGCACCTTAATAAAAAAATATATATATATATATATATATATTTTTAAAGGTGGGCGGAACCACCGGCAATATTTATAAAAGATCAAATAATTAAAAAGTTTGAGATACAACCTCTTTAAAGACAGAGTCTTTCAAAATTGGAAAGCCAAAAATACATGATAGGCAAAGAAAAATAGAAAAAAAGAGCCTAATATCTAAAAGAAACATACGGTAGTCCATCAGCATCCGTCAAGATCATGCCAACAATTCTCTTAGGAAGAGAAAGCAAGGACCAGAATTGCCTAGAATATCCATCAAGCCTGCATTGATAAGCTATTGAATGGGCTACTACATTACCTTCTCTGGGGATATATGAAATAACACACCCTTGAAGAGCTTCACGAGCACGATCAATCAGATGCATGGAAGAAGGAGCATCCCCATTTAGTTGTTGAACTAATGTAAGGGAATCACTTTCGATATGAAGTCTGGATGGATAAATACCTTGTTCGCAACACCAACAAAAACCATTCCATAAAGCATTAAATTCAGCAAGAAAAGAAGAATTAGCCTGTAAAAGGAAAGAAGAGGCTCCAATAAAATAACCAGATTCATCCCTCAAAACAGCCCCTCCCGTCGCACTTTGCTCTGAAAAGGAAGCATCAACATTCAATTTCATATAACCCATTGGGGGTCTAACCCAATACACAAGTTTAGGCCGAATGGTGGATCTCCCAAAACCAGTAGGCAAAAAAATCATAACAAGAACTCTCCCTTGCCCACTTGTCACCCGAGTGAATAGCACCCCAACTAAGGAGGAATTTCAAAATTCTATGATTCACAGCCTGTAAGCAAAAAGCTTGAGTACCCCAAGCAGAAGAACAGTAAGCACACCAAACTTCATACAAAATTACCTGTGGTAAAATACAAGCCAGACGCCCTTTCATGGAACAAGACTTAGCTAATCTAAACCAAGATTTCAACTCATGATACAATGAAGCACGATGTCTGCATTGAGGAAATAAGTAGTCACAAAATAAACTCCAAAGTCCATGAATCTTAGGACAATCATGAAAAATGTGAGAAATTGATGCAAGAGCATTAAAGTAGAACAAGCAAACCGAACACAAAGAAACACCAAGCTGTTGAATTTTGTGAGGCAACGGAAGAGAATCCTGAAACACACGTCAAGTATGAATGGACAATTTGGCAGGGACCACAGAGCTGCAGATACAAGCAATCTCAGGATTAGATTCCTTCTTGTCTCTAACCATGTCATATGCTAAAGATAAAGAAAATTTCTTGCCATCTCTCCAAACAACATTATCATCAACAAGAGAAAGGGTATCATGGTGCATTTCATATATTCTGCATAAGTTTTTCCAGCCAGGTGAGTCAAGAGCTGAGTATACCAAATCTCCCCGACGACCATATTTACCAAAAAGGCATTCTGCCCAAAGAGAATCTCTTGAGAGGTACATCCATAGCCTCTTGATTGAAAAAGCTTCTTGAAGAGAAACCAACGATTTAATACCCAAACTCAATTCCGTCACAGGATAACACATCTTATCATAACGAACCCAATGATATTTTAAAGTATCATTCCCACTCCAGTAGAATCTAGCAAGGCGTTTTTCCAAAGCAATAATAATGGATTTAGGCAATAAAAGAGCTCCCATGATATGAACCGGGATGGCACTCAACACATGCTTAATGAGAATAAGGCGACCACCTGGGCTAAGGAAACGTTTTAACCAACCTGCCAGTTTATCATCCACTTTTTGCAATAAATTTGAACAATAAGAGGCTCTAGTAATACCTTTAAAGACAGGAGCACCTAAATAGGTAAGTGGGAGAGTGCCCTTACGAATGGTAAGAATATCTTCGAACTTGTGCACCATAGTTCTCTTAGCTTTATCAGAAACATAGAAAGAGCTCTTGGCATAATTAATAAGCTGCCCTGAAACTCACTGGTACAAATCTGAAAAAGCTCTAAAATACTTAAGAGATCTAGCATCACCATTAATAAAAATCAACAAATCATCAGCAAAAGCAAGGTGAGAAACAATAGGACACCCTCTAGTAAGCATGTAGGGGCGAATTTTACCCTTAGAGATTAAATCATTCAAACCTCTAGAAAAAGCTTCAGATGCAAGAATAAACAACAAAGGAGAGAGTGGATCACCTTGCTTAACCCCTCGCTTGACTTGAAAGAAACCGTAGTTCACTCCATTAACCAATATCGAAAGATGGGTAGCACCTAAATAACCAAGAATAAGTTGAGTAAATTTATCAGAGAAACCGAATTTAAGTAAGATAGCTCGGAGAAAGTCCCATGAGATCCTATCGAAAGCCTTGGACATATCCAATTTGAGAGCAATATTATGACCTCAGGTTCTTTTATCGAGATCATGAAAAATCTCGTTAGCCAACATAATCTGAGCATGAATAGATCGACCTTTGAGAAAACCTGCTTGCTCTTTAGAAATAAGGTTGTCCAATATTGGAATGAACCGATTAGCCAAAATACGAGTGCATACCTTACTAAAAAAAGAAGCAAGACAAATAGGGCGATAATTGTCAAAATTATTTGGATTAGCAACCTTAGGAAGTAGAATAATAATCACACTACCAACAGCTCTAGGAACAGGGACCCCCAAAAAGAACTCTTGAACAGCACTAATTACATCCCGACCAATAATATCCCAACAATTCCTGAAAAAACACCCATCGAACCCATCAGGACCTGGGGCACTGTTAGGATTTAACTGCCAAACCGCAGCTTTAATTTCTAGAGCATCAGGAATGGAAAGTAACGCCTCATTTTCATTTGAAGAAACAAGAGAAGGAATATTATCCAAAATCGGGGTAGTACAAGAAAAATCCCAATTATTCTCAGAAGCAAACATATTTATCATCCTAACAGTGTCGAACCGCCTCTGCACCAATATCATCCTGTAAATTAAATTCTGAAGAGTCAATCACATATTTATCTTCAGCTTGAATGACCTCCTCCTCTACGTTTTTGATTCCAGATAAAATATTTCCAAATTTATTTTGATTCCATTCCCGAAGAACCTTTTTAAGAGAACGAAGCTTGGTAAATAAACCAGACATACCACCTCCATTAAAATCACTGTCCCAATGATGTTTCACAATAGAAAGAAAAGAATCATCTTGAATCCACATATGTTAGAATTTGAATGACTTAGGATACTTGAATTTGGTTTTTTGAATGACATAGGATACTTGAATGACATATCGCTATGTTTTTTCATTTTCTCTCATTCTCAATAGTCAATGAAATCAAATTGCAAATTGATATTCTTGTCTACTAGCAACACGCAGTGGCAGACCCAGTATATCAATAAAGGAGGGATAAAACTCGGTCACCGGTCTTCCATTTTTGTCTCTAGCTTTCTTCTCTTTATCTCTCTGCACTCTTCTCTCTCGTGTTATAGGAAAACTGTGTTTTGCAGCTTTTCTCTTTATTTTTTTAATTCTTTATAAGTGAAACGACGTTATTTTACTCTATATGAAACAACGTCGTTTCACTTATAAGTATAAAAAAAAAATACAATTCCTGACTGAGAGGTGTCTATTCAGTCATGGGTATTTTTATAAAAAAAAAAGGTATTATGTGAGAGGTGTCTTTAACTCTTCACGCACGGTCAAAAATTACGGAGAACTCTAACAATTTTTTTATAATTTATTTCGGCGACTAAAAATACATTTTTTATATGTGCTTAACCATCAACAAAGGAGGATCATTTGTCTTCCACCGTCTCCTAAATCTGTCCCTGGCAATCAGACTTTATTGCAAAATTGGAATGATGCTGAAAAAGTTTGGTCCCTTACTTTGTCATTTGTTCCTTAGCGTAAGGAAAGTAATTGTTTATTTGTGTACGTTTCCAATTAGATCTACAATTTGAAGGCAATCATCCTTTGAATATTCAATTTTTTTTTTTTGAAGTTCATTTCCCCATGGGGAAGGGCAAAATTTAATTTCTTTAGTCCCTAATTTTGGGATCTTATAACATGTGGTACCTAATTAAAGTGGTCAATTAATTCTGAGGTACCTCTCAACCATTAATTATTATTTTTATGTATTCTCACCATTCATGTGGCTAAAATCTCTAGTGATGGTTGATTAATTTGGATTAACTTTGAAAATTTTATGAAATTCTTCTTTTGTTTTTGGTATTAATATGGAGAGAAATAATTGATTCGAGGTAATTACATTTGACCATTAATGAATTTCGGATAGTAAAGAAAAATTGTAGGAGGTCAAACTAATGATTTGAAAATTTTAGTATTTTTTTAAGCTCAAATCTAATTAAATATCGAGTATATATGTAATATGTGTACTTTCCGTTAAATTAAATAACTTTTTCTTTATTAATTATACAAAAGAAAAAAATATCATCTTGGTGGTTATATTAACTTTTTTTAATTGTGCAAAAATGTTTTATTTTTTATATTCCATTTATAATTTCATTAATAATTATATTTTTTCTTTTTTAACTATTTTAAATTAGCTGATGCTCATAGGTATAAAATTATATTAAAATTTTTATTTTTATTTGATAATATTTTTTACTTGTTTAATTTATATTCTTGAAATAAAATTTTATATACATACATACTAAATCTTTAAATAGTTTATATTTGATATGATGATTAATTAATAAATGTTAATTATTCACTAAAAGTTAATGTTATTCATTATTAATTATTGTTAATATAATTGAGAGCATGCTTTATAAAATTGATTTTTTCTAGTTTTCATTAGTAAGATTGCAAATGATAACCTTTTAGCATTTCTTTAAATATATTTACTAGGTTGTAATATAATATAATAATTATATAATCATATATTTAATTACATTTTATTTCATCGACTATGTGAATACTATCTATCTCTTATTAAATTATATGTTATTGCTTGCATTATCTAAGGAAGTATATATGTGGGATATTTTTATTTTATTTTATTTTTTATAATGAAACACAATTATCATGAAGATTTAAAAACATATATATTTAATGCGGCAATGGCAAGGTATAGGAGACTTCATATCCATTAATTTTAATTAAGCAAAACATGTGCAACTATAGTCTATAATAATCACTATTTTCCATATAAGATACCATGCAATTGTGTTGACTTCATATTCGTATGATATAAGTTTCATTCTTTATTATAGTTTAAGAGAGATTTCATACGAATACGAATAAATAGTATATTATTAAATATTATAGTGAATATCTTTCTAACTCAATAGCCAATGAGATCAAATGATTTAACTATATTCATAGAAATATTGAGAGCTTATATATTTTGGAGAGAGACTAATTATAATAAGTCCATTCAATATTCTATATTTAATTTATATGAGATTTTTATATTATACTTAATAGCCTCATTCGGGTGGCAATTGGATCAAGAAAATTTTTTATAAGTCGAGAAAAATGTGAAGTATATTAAACGGATTAGATTTTTTGAAGTAAAGAAAACTTTGAAGATAATGAAAATCGGCAAAACATGTGGATCGGATGGAATACCCATTGAGGTATAAAAATATTTGGGATACATAGAAATTGTGTGGTTGGCAACTTTATTTAATAAGATTCTAAGTACAACGAAAATGCATGATGAATGAAGACAAATGAGTTTAATACCTATTTTTAAGAATAAATGAGATATTTAAAATTGCTCCAATTACAGAGGTATTAAGCTTATGAGCCACACAATAAAACTATAGGAGATAGTTATGAAATACTATTTACGTTTGACACTTGTATCTCTCCAAACCAATTTAGTTTTATATATGGTCAATCCACTTTGGAAGTTATATTTCTTATTAGAGATATGATAGAAAAGTATAAAGAGATGAATAAGGATTTACATATGGTTTTCATTGACTTGGAGAAGGCTTATGATAGAGTTATTATAGAAGTTTTATGGTGAGTCCTATACCGTAGGAGAATTTCTATAAGATATATCAAAGTTTTGAAGGATATGTATGATGGATCTATCACTAGTATCCGCACCGCTGGAGGGGATACTAAGGATTTTTTTATTTCTATTGGGTGACATCAAGGTTCAGTTTTGAGCTCTTATCTCTTTGTTTTGGTCATGGATGAGTTAACAATGCATATAAAGAATGATATCCCTTGGTGTATGATATTTGCAAATAATATTGTGTTAATAGATGAAATTCAAGCAGGAGTACGTTAAAAGTTAAAGTTATGGAGAAGTACTTTGGAAAAAAAAAAGTTTTAAACTAAGTATAACTAAGACTGAGTATATGTATTGTAGGTTTAATAACATGAATAGAGAATGAGACGAAGTTATTTTAGATGGAGTTGCAGTATCTCATAGTACTCATTTTAAATACATTGGCTCTATTATTCAAGATGATGAAAGTTATAAAAAAGATGTAAGTCATAAGATTATAGCTACTTAGATGAAGTGGAGAAATGCTACATGAGTAATATGTACTGAAAGATGCCAGTCAAATTAAAAGAAAAATTCTATCGCACTATAATATGGCCCACGATGATGTATGATAGTGAGTGTTGGATTGTGAAAGGACAATACATGAGTAAGATGCATGTTGTTGAGATGAGAATGATAAAATGATTGTGTAAACACATTAGAATTGATAGAATACAAAATGAGTACATTAGAGAAAAAGTAGGGGTAGTGTCTATCGAGGATAAAATAAGAGAGCATAGATTGAGATGGTTTGACCATGTAAAACGTAGACTTAGTGATGAGTCGGTCAGGAAAACTGAACTAGTTAAAGTGGAAATAACTAAGAGAAACATGGATAGACCTAAATTAACTTGATTTTACTGTTTATATTTATAAAAAAAGGTAGCTCTAAATTGACTTGAGTGAAAAAGAAGAATTCATATAATCGACTCCAATTGACTTAGGATTAAGGCTTTATTGTTGTTATTGTTGAGTTGACACTTATAAATTTATAATATTAACTGGATTGAGAGAATTTACAGTCTGAGAAATTTTTCATACTAGGTGAAAGATTTGAAAGTTCGACGGATATCTCATATTAGATGAATAATAAATTTTGAAAAATCATCATTGGACAAATGAAACTCATTATGAGGCAAGAATTATAATGAAATTAAACTCAGAACATACTGAAAATTGAAAATGAAATTATAGTCTGAGTTATGATTGAAAAATGGTACAAATATTATTTTTTTGCTCTGATACCGTGTAGAAATATTATGAACTTATATACTTTTAGAAGAGTCAACTTTAAAAACTGATTATTGAGATTGAATAACTAAATTATATAAGTCCATTTAATATTTTATATTTAATTCATATGGGATTTTTGTATTATACTTAATAATACTAATAAAAGAAAACTAAATAGTTTCCATGTAAATTTTAATAGGTTTATAAGAGAAAATTTTCTTTTTTATTATTTTAAACAATTTCTAAAGTTTTGAATGAAATGAAAGAAATTGTACTATGTAGCACTTTTTGTTTTTTCTAAAAATATTTTTATATTTTTAATATATTAAATGTGTATTAAATACATATTTTTAAAATGGGGTATATATCTAACATATTAAACATATATTAAATGTGTAATTGTGCCTTAAAAATGTGTAATTGTGAAAAGGTCTATTTTTAAAATTGAAATTGAAAAGTGATATTTTTGAAAAAAAAATGTGAATTTTTTTTAAAATTTTATCGTTTGAAATATATATTTTTTAGAAAATTTATAAAAATAACTTAAAAATTTTAAAAAAATTTCAATAATACAATGCAACCAAAAAATCTTATATCAAAATTTATATACCATATTTTTGATATATATTTAGTATATTTTTTGCATATATCATGAAAAATTAAAAAATAATAATATTTTTATAAACTAAAAAATATAATGAAAATGAAAATTTAAAGAAAAAAATAGCATTTTATGTATTTCTTTTTAAGAAATCCAGTAAATTAAGCACAAACAAGGCGTGTCTAATCATTTCTTCTCACGGGTTGTACGATAATTTATAGGCCCAATAACCTATGGCCCAAGAAAAAAAGAGCATGCACCATGCAACTGGTCCACATCATGTTGGTGTACTGCTACTTAATTAGATACGGGGATTTGTAATTTTGACCCAGTCTAACTAATTTATGTTCAACTTTTTTTTTGTCCATTCAGAAATAAGTTCACTAAAGAGGGGAAAAACACAAACGGCTTTCAATGGAATAATTATATGCTACAACCGTTGTAGCAATAAATGCCTACAACGGACTAATAGAATTCTTACATTTTGATTAAATGCCTACAACGGACCAATGAAATGAATCATTTAATCTACGTGTAAGAATCTCATTGGTCCGTTGTAGGCATTTATTGCTACAACGATTGTAGCATATAATTTTTCCTTTCAATGGCTTTTGAACACTAAAAAAGCAAAAATAAAAATAATATAAATACTCCATAAAAAGCATAAAAAAATACAAATAATATTCGCTGTAAAAACTCAAGAGCAATGATTGGACATGAAACTTTATCGAATTGCAAGCCCCATGCATCCTAGAATATGTGAATAAAACATACGAGGAAAAGAAAATCCAAATATCATCCTCATGGACCGACAATAAAGAAGTTTCAATACCACAATGTTGAAAAGTTGAGGCAATAAAAATTAGCCATCAAACACCTTCTTAGATTACAAATCAAAGAAGCTTCAAGTAGAAAGACGTATGGTTCCATTGTAGGCATGGGCAGAAGAAAGTCTTTACATAAAAAATTCCAAAAAAACAAAAATCAAACAACGAAAACTAATACAAATAAAAGATAAATGCTAAAATAAATGAAAAAAAAAATGATTAAAAGATCTATGGCAGCCGTCGGTCTTTTAAAAAATGAATAAAAACTCTGAAAAAATAAAGATAAGACTTTAAAAAATAAAAAAATAACTTCACAAAAAATAGTTTGATTAATTGAAATAAAGGTCATTTGATTATGATATGATTGTTTAGCTCTATTATACTTATTGATTGATTAAATTTGAAAATTATAATTTTACCGTGCAATTATAAATATTAGTCTAATTTGATTGCACTTACTAGTCAATTATATTTGAGAATTGCAATTTTGATCCACCGCCATGAGTATTTATCTAATCAATCAGATAATTTCGGATATCTAACTCGTTTTGATTTATTTATCTATTACATGCATAGTTCATTAATAAATTCTGATGAATTTAGATAGTATTTTTACTATCCATAGTAATTTAGATTATATAATTGTGTAAATTTTTATTAAATATTAAAATTTATGTATATTAATCCTATTTTATTAAATTTTGATTATATAATTTGTTATATTAGGAGTTAATTATAAAATTGTATGATATGAAATTATTTTAATAAAATTATATTGGAATTAGATTTTTTATTTATAGTTATATAATAAAAAAATTAATAATATAATTTATATCTTTTTATATTTTAAAATTATTATACACCCGTGGCCATTCCCATATTTATGCATCCATTTTTTATACATTAATTTATAGGGGTTTTTTCAAAAATATCCTAAAAATAAAAATATTTTTAAAAATATCCCTTTTTAATTTCAATTTTAAAAATACCATTTTTTCAACTTTTAATTTTAAAAATATTTTTTTAGAAGTATATTTTTGGTTTATATTTAATATATTAAAGGTATATTTAATTTTTAAAAATATATATTGAGTATATATTTAGTATATTAAAAATATATTAAAATATAGAATATTTAAAAAAAGTTAAAAAATATAGTATAGAGTGTAATTTTCTCTTATTTATATTATAATTATCACATGACAATTGATTGAGAATTTTCCAATCAATTTATATAACATAGATCACATACCTCAAGTTGTAATTTTTGAGAAGACTTTTTAAGAATCAATTATAAAAATAACATAAAAAAGTAATAATTGAAATAAAAAAATTTAAGGCAATTACAATGATAAAAAAAAAATGTTCTTAAACAATGAATTTTATCCTTACAAATCAATAAAAAAAAGGGCAACAATACATGAAAAATATATAATCCATTATGTGTAATTATTTTTATTTTTAAATTTGCCCATAAAGAATGTATAATTAACCATGGCTTTTTTGTGACCAGATTGAAATGATTGATTTGGTTTACTGGTTCAAATCAAGACTAAGAGATTTTTTTAAATCTAAAATTAAAATCAGTTTGAATTTCTAGTTCAAACTTAAATTAGAATTGAAATCGAAATTGAAATGTAAAATGTGGTTCTAAATTTTAATCAAATTAACATTTATTAATTAAAGTTAAAGTTCAATTTCATCATAGATTAGAACTGATAGGCCCGAATCGGTGAGCACAGTTAATGACTCGTGTCCGTAGTTTTGAAGAATTTACATAATTTATCCATATTTTAATTTTTCTTTTTAAATATACTACACGATTTTTTTTTTTTTCAGTTTTATGTTTTGTTAAACTTTTTTTTTTTTAACCTTTAGCTCTTAACAGTGTTACGAATCTTTCTAACTTCTCCTCATTTTTTTTTATCTTTTTTTTAAATTTTTTTATGTTTTATTATTTTTATATTATTTGTCTAAAAATATTTTTTTGATGTTATATTCTTATAAATATATAATATATTTATAATAAATTAAAAAATCTACTATACATTACCATACATTAGCTATCAATAGTTTTATTTTTTTATTTTTTTAACATATATAACATATAATACATTAATAATTTTATTTACACACAGTATTTACGATACATCAACCAATTTTATTTTGTATTCTTTTAACATATGCAATAATTTTATAATATATCTATAATACATCAATACTTTTATTATATATTATTCTTATATGCGTAAAACATTTATAATACATTAATAATTTTATTGTGTATTCTTTTTATATACATAACATATCTATAATATATCAATAATTTTATTCAGTATTATTCTTACATATCCAACACATCTATAATGCATTTACAATGTATCACTAATTTTATTTATTATGTTTTTTTTTCTATTTGATGATTTAAATTTGTGTTTTTTTAATAAGATGAATATTTATTAAAGAAAAAGATAAAAATGAAGATGAAAATTAAAACAAATACAGAGATAGAGATTTTAACTTATAAATTTGTTTCTTTATCTTGTTTTTCTCTATTTTTTAATATTTTTTATTGTGTTTGAAGCAAAACTTTTACATGTGGCTGTATGTAAATTTTTTTTATTTTGATTGTTGATTCACACATTTTTTTTGTTGATAAATTTCTTTTTTTTAATACTGATGTTGATGAAAAAGATAATAAAAGTTTTTAATAAAAATGATTAAAATTTTTTTTATAATTTTTTTTTTGAGTTTTTAATATTGATTTCTTCCTTTTTAATGTTTTTATGAGTTTTTAATTTTTGTTTTTATTGAATATCTATTTGATGATGATGATGAAGAAGAAAAAGAAGGAGAGGACCGATGATGAAAAGATAATGGTGCCCAAGAAAAAGGAGGAGGAGGAGGCAATGGTGCCGTGATTTTTGCGGTAGTTTTATTATAATAAATAGCGTATTTTATAGTGTTGTATTTTTTTATATTGTATTTTTATAAATAATATTATTTTTTAAGTTAATTTTATAAAAAAGCCCCTATAATTATTATAATACTCCATCTATTTCATTTCAAATAATTATTTTAAAAATAATTATATATATTAAGATAATAATTAATAATTATATATTTTATAAAAAAATTTAATATTTTACTTAAATACTGCTTTCAACTATTCTCCACTTATTAATATTAATCTTAATTTATAAAATTAAATTTAAAATTCTATAATTAATATTATCTTAAATTTATAAAAATGGTAATTGAAATCAAATAATTTTTTTATAAGTAACTTAAAGTGGAATTAAAGTTTAAACGAAAGTATAATTAAAAAATGAAATAAATAAATATTAGATAACGTGATAGACTACTTGTAATTTCACATAAATTCTGACTCTGCCATAAAATTCCACTCATCACTCTCACCCAGACGCTAGACGTGCCAAACAGGCCACTTCGGAGGTGAATAGTCACAATTCTCACATTGTCACTCTCAAATGTCATCCAAGGGGAAGGAGGTCGCCACTGATGTCGGTGGCGGAGGAGGCAAGCGGAAGCACGGCGGAGGCAGTCGTAAGAGGAAGAACCGCGAGGTTCTTCAGTTCTTCGAAGATGCAGCTGATATCGACGAGGACGAGGAGGATGAGAGCGATTTTAGTGATTTTGATGAAGAAGGTACAATAAAATCTGTTTTTAGTCTTGCATTTTCATTTTTCTGTTTGTTTCTAGGGTTTTTGGGTGGCGAAAAATTGTAGGTGTTTGTGGATTTTTTTTTAATTGTTTGGTAAAAATTGTTAGGGTTTTGAATAAAATGTGAGTGATGATAGATATTGGATTGTGGCAGGATGTTTTGGTTCTGCATTTTGTTTTTTCGCGAGTTAATTGAGTTTGGAGGTGCCGTTTTGGGCTTTGTTTTGTTTTGCTTAAATGTTGAGGTCATTGTCTCATTTTGGTGGAATTTGTTGTTAATAGGAGCTGTAAAAGACTGGCAGAGTTAAATTTTATGGTAACGGAGGGATTTTGATGATGGTCGTAGTTCTAGTGGTTTTACTTCGGAGAAAATTGGAGGAAAAAAATTTCGTTGTTGAACTTATCTGCGCCAAAAGCTTTTGTTGGCCGTGTACTTATTTTTATTGAAATTAACGAGTTTGCCGTTTACAGTTGCATGCAAATTTATTACTCATTTGAAGTGTTGGAGTTGCCAATTTCTTGTCAAGATGGTACAAAATTTCTGTTTATTGCATTTTTATTGTAATGATGGAAAAACTGATCTCTAGTTTGATATTTATTATATACAAGAAGGGTTTATTTGTTAGTCTGGCTTTTCCTAATTACTTCAACACTTCCATTTTTTTTTTTTCCAATGGAGGATTATCAGAGCTGTTGCCTGCTGTCATCATCCCTTTCCTCGTTTTGGGGTTATTATTGTCATGAACTTTTGGTTTGGACTTTGGTTGATTTTTCTTTTTTGGGGGATTTTGTTAGTAGCAGTGCCCTTTTTCAACTATAATATACTAGGATATGTTGCTGTCTAGGTCTCAGACTCTCAGTAGTCTTGGGTGACTCAATTTTTTGTCTCATTCTTTCCCTCCCTTAATTCATGATCTTTGCATAAGTTGTGGTCTTCTCATGTCCGTTCTAGGAGCCAATTTTTGTGTCTGTTTTTGGTGTTTCCTCAATAAAACTTCCTTTTGCTAATAACGACCTCTCAATCATTTGCAGAATTTGACATTGAGCTTAAAGTCAAGAAAGAACCAGTAAAACCTCAGAATATCCCATTTATTCCTAAAGAGGAGGCGATGGATGAGGAAGAATTTGATAAGATGATGGAAGAACGTTACCAAGGGGGTTCTAGTTTTGTTAGATACGCTGAATATGCGTACGAGGCTAAATCTATAGAAAGAGATTCTCTTTTTCCAACTGCTAGGGATCCAACAATTTGGAAGGTCAAATGCATGGTATGATTTCCAAAATATATGTACTACATGCTTCATTAATTGTTTCTTTCAGATTCTTTATCACATTTATTAACACTTCTCTTTCAGTTCATATGCTTGTTACTGACCTTGAAATTTTTTGGTTGTAGTTTGGGCGTGAGAGGCATTCAACTTTCTGCCTTATGCAGAAGTTTGTGGATTTGAAAGCTCTAGGTAGCAAACTGCAGATAATTTCTGCATTTGCTGTTGACCATGTAAAGGGTTTTATTTATATTGAAGCTGACAAGCAGTTTGATATTAATGAGGTAGCTATATTGTTGAATATTGGAGAATTTCATTATTAATTAATAGTAGTAGGAAATTTCATCCGACATTTGTGGATGGTGCTAGATTTGTTCATTGGTCATTATCAGCATGTAAATGTTTTTTCCTTCATTTAGTCATTTGTGATTTCAGGCTTGTAAAGGGCTTTGTAGCATATATTCTTCTAGAGTGGCACCAGTTCCAAAAAATGAAGTTTCTCATATACTCTCTGTGCGAAATAAATCAAATGTAGTAAGTGAGGGCATGTGGGCCCGCATCAAGAATGGGAAATACAAGGGAGACCTCGCACAGGTATATGTGCTTCTTTGTTTAGTGATGCCTTCTGGCCTGAAATAAGATATACTCTGCACTGATTTTGTTTCTCTAGGTTGTTGCTGTAAATGATGCACGCAAAAGAGCAACAATAAAGCTTATTCCAAGAATTGACTTGCAAGCAATGGCGCAGAAATTTGTAAGATTCTTTTAGCATGGTAAAAGTGTTGCACATTCAAATTATTTTCCAGAATTAATTGATTTTTTAGTAGATTGGTGAAGATATGAATCTTTTATTCTTTTCCATGTTTCCTCATGATAAACTGTTGATTTGAGTGGTAATTTGGTAAGTCAATTTGTAACATGCTTTTCTCATTTTATAATGCATTAGATTTGTCATGTGTTGCTGCATTGATTGTGGAAGTTCTATGGATCTATATGGGTGAGGCACCATATAAATATTGAAGGGATAATTACATGGGAATAATAAAAATACTAGAGTTGGTTATGATAAAATGTTTCCTATTAGCATTAGTTTAGATTATTTTAGCATGTTAATAACCCTAAAACATAAAATAAAGAACTCTACAACCTGCTGCAGATTGACATTTTTATTTTTCCAATCTAATTTTCTTTCATTTCATGCTTTTTGTTGCCTACTTTTCTCTCCTCTTCTGTTTATGCTGACTTGGCATTCTCGTAGACACCACCTAATGGGGGTTGTGTGCATTTGGACAACTCCAGTTTGGGGTTGGAACATTTTGGCCATAAAGAAATAATGTAGGGTCTTATCAATTGTAGGACACCTTTTATAAGAAAACATTTGAGGGTTTAATTTTTGAATTAGGTAAGGTGTGAGGAATTCTTGTATAGTTGTCCATGTAAATTATATTACTGGTCACCAAACTTTGCTCTTAGTTTCAATTATAAGTTGTATAAATTCAGTTTGTTATTGTTAGTCTCTAAACTTTATTTTTTTTGCTTCAATGGCAAGTCACCTACCAGAATTTGATGATTGAAATGTGAATATCACATTAAAAATATAATATTTCATTGAAAAAGTGTATTATATCATATTAACCTAATTTGGGATAAACTAACAATTTTAAAATGTGTCACCAAAAATTAATTAATGTAAGAAAGATAAATATAAAAATAAAATCAAAAGAGTGTTTTTTAGTGGGTGGACTCCATTTTAACTTATTATGTCGGGCCATATTACTTTTTCTGAGAAATATTTATTTTCAATAACTTTTCTAGTCACTGGATTCTAGTGAGTGAACTCATTGGAACAAAATTTAAAATTCAATGGCTGAAACTGACAAACTGAAGTTACTTGATCTTATTGAACTCAAGTATAAAGTTTGGTGACCACTGTTGTAAATAGTTGTCCCAAATACTAAATTACAAACAAATTAAAATTAGAAGATTTAGGTGTAATTTTTAACTTACAGTTAGTTGTTGCAAAAGAAAATGATAAATATGAATTCATGCATATAAGATTGGCTTAAGGCATTTTAGTTATATTTTTATTTGGATTTCAAAGACACTGGTGCTATCTGGAATTTCAAATGTTTATGCTGTTTTATTATAAATACTTTGTCTTATGTAGGTTTTTTTTTATGTGCTCTGCCCCTGGTGTTGCTTAGGCATGCACCTAAACTCTGAGATCCTACCTTTGCGCCTTAATAACTATGAGAGAAACTCTCGTCACTTTTGCTTTCTGTAATAAAGTATATATATCTTACAACAATCTCAATTTTTTACTTGTAAGAATTAATAACTTGTTTAATCATCCCTGGATCATCTATGCCATTTTCATTATCCTGGTTTAGATTTGCTTTCAGAATTGATGGGGGTTCCTTCAATTTAACCTATCACAAGGTCAAGCCTTGATATATGTCATAGTTTTTTAAATTGTTCTTTTGACAAGTAGCTATAATTTTTCAGGAGAATATGCTTATACTCTCTTTTTTGGGGGGTTAATGAATAAATATTCCAAAGGACATGCTCTTTGTAAAACATAATGTAGCAAATGGATACATGCTGCCAATTTGCATTGCTAGGGTGTAAAATTAAGTTGAATATCTCGTTCAAGCAAAATAATGGGTGTGTATCGTTATGAGGTTCTTAAACTACAGTGTGTATGTAGGCATGAAAAATTGAGTTTTTCCAGTCCATTTTTATCAAATGATGATTGGTTTGAAGCTGCAATTGCCGTAGCTTATTCATAAGAGAAGCATACATCCATGCGAGTTAGTTTCATTCAAATCATCATTGTTGTTAGGAAGACATTGTTATATTTTTATGTAGTATGATATGGGCATATAACAGTTGACAATTATATTTTTGTTGGAAAATTTATGTACGCAACTTTATGTTTGCAATTTTGTTATATCTTTATGTTTCTCTTATACTACAAAACTGTGCCCCTTTATTTCATCTATGATTTCATTTTCTTACAGGGTGGGGGAGTTTCCTTGAAGAATGCTGCCACACCGGCTCCAAGATTGATCAGCTCGAGTGAACTAGAGTAATCTATACATTGTCAAATCTCAAAGTTGAGTCTTTTGGATGCCTCACAGTGTTATATACTTTGTACATTTCAATTTTGTAGGGAGTTCCGGCCCCTTATTCAATATAGGCGTGACCGTGATACTGGCAAGATGTTTGAGGTTCTCGATGGTCTGTTGCTCAAGGATGGGTATTTGTATAAAAAAGTTTCTGCAGATTCATTAAGCTGCTGGGGTGTTATGCCATCAGAAGAGGAACTATTGAAGTTCGAGACTTCTGAGAACAATGAGTCTGATAATTCAGAGTGGCTTCGACAGCTCTATGGTGCGCCGAAGAAAAAACAAGTAATTGGAAATGATAAAGGTGGTGAAAAAGGAGAGAGCTCATTAGGTTCTGGCAGCTTCGAACTCTATGATCTAGTATGTTTTGGGTAAGTTCTGTAAAAGTTGATACCGTGTCTCCTGATTTTGTATGATAGTCTCCCTTGCATTGACATTGTGTTCCATTGCAGTCGCAAAGATTTTGGTCTTATTGTAGGCATGGAAAAGGATGACTATTACAAGGTAAACCTATTTTAGATGCATGCTTGCGTGTTAATTTTTTAGATTATGAATTTTGATATTCTGAACTTATTGCTGACAGTTATTATATTTTTCTTCTTCTTCTTCATGCTTTAGATTCTAAAAGATGGACCAGAGGCACCTATTGTGGTGACGATTAGACGAAATGAGTTAAAAAATGGACCCTTTGATATGAAATTTATTGCTTTAGATCACCGCAGAAAAACTATATCAATCAATGACACTGTCAGGGTGTTGGAAGGTCCATCAAAGGTTTGACACTGGTTTTGTGTTGCTTCTGTTTTCAACACTGTATGCCTGCCAGTATGTCTCAAAAATTTTGTACTCTTTGCAGGATAGGCAAGGGATTGTTAAGCAAATCTACAGAGGAATTGTTTTTATTTATGATCAAAATGACACCGAAAATGCTGAAAATGGTGGTTATTTCTGTTCTAAAGCTCAAATGTGCGATAAAATCAAGCTTTCTTTTGATGCTTGCAGTGAAAAGGTATAAAATTTGAAAGATCAACAGTGTCTTTTGTCCTTGTCTTTTTTAATACTGGTATCTCATATTACGATTGATGATCTTTTTCTCCTTTTCTCAGGGTGGCGAATCAGGTGCCGTAGGCTTTGAAGATTTCCCATCATCTCCTAAATCTCCTCTTTCACCTAAAACATCATGGCAAACAAAAGAAAGTAATCGGGATTGTAGGTGTTCAGCGTTGTCTAGTGCTTTTAGCTTGGATTCTAATGTTGATTCCTACCCACTGATTTTGCTATTTGAATTGCAGTCAGTCGAGGAGATAAGGATGGAATGTTTTCTATTGGCCAGACCTTGCGAATTCGAGTAGGACCTTTGAAGGGGTACCTTTGCCGTGTTTTGGCCATACGTTACTCTGATGTGACTGTGAAGCTTGATTCTCAGCACAAAGTTCTTACAGGTTTGTTTATCAATATTGAATCATGGTTCTGTTTTTTTGTGGGTCTGTGAAGTTCCTAATTTTTTTGGTCTGTTGGTGTTTCTGTAGTCAAATGTGAGCACCTCTCTGAGGTTCGCAGGAAGAGCTCTTCAATGCCTGCGAGGTAGATGTTTTTATGACTGCAATTTATTTCAGCATGTTTCACATGCACGATTTGCATGCTTTTACAATTTGCTGACTTTGGCCTTTATTCCCTTTAAAAGTGAGGATCAAGGTTCCAATTCTTTCAAACCATTTGATCTGCTAGGGAACCAAGGTGCCTCTGCAGGTGAGTTTTGTCATGCTCAAAATATGAAATACTTGAGAAACATAGTTTTAGTAGAGTGAAGGATATATGACATACTCTCTTCGCTATCCATTTCTTTTTTAATGGACATACTATTCTTGCATCTTTTATTTCCAAATTTGTTTTTGGCTTCCTAAAATCTGAGATTCTTTCTCCCAAAATTTGTATCATTTGGAAGGTTGGACGGATGGAGCAGGAACTTCAGCTGATACTGATAGGTGGAATACTGGAGGTGTCACTACTGAAGGGTAAAATCTTTTGTTAACATATTGCCTGAACATTTCCTTCTGATATTTGCTTCAAATTAGTTAGTTTGTAGTTTTGAACTCTATGGCTGCTAAATGTGAGAACGAGGAGAGATTATTGTCTTGCCATTTATCATGTATAAATTCCTTGGTGGCTCGTATCATTTCTTGGTTTGTGTAATTGTCTAAATTTTTACTTGCTAGCGCTTGTTGTCTGTCCTGCTTGATGCGTGGATATATTTCCATTTAGTATTTGGTGGAGTTATGCTGAGATGCAGTTTGTTTTGTTTAAGAATAAGGTTCATTTAGTGAGTAATTTATTTGCTTTCAATAGGAAATTGTTCATGGATGATAAATTTCCCAAAACATGGGTTATGAATTGTGAAGGTCTTTGAGGTCAATGCATATTTGTCTAGGTTCACAGTAATATAAATATAATTCAATCATTGTGTTGAAATTTGTGTCATAAGAGTTCTATATGTGTCTTGGTTGGTGAAAATGAGTGGACTAATTGGTTGTGCAAGTATTCTGTATCCTTTGCGGCTGCCGATAGTTTCAATTCTTTCGCTATTGGAACTATGACACCTGCTTTGTGAACTTCGTTTGCTGCCTTCCTAGTCTTGTCTCAAATTGGGGTATAGATGGAGTTTCCTGCCTCTCTCCACAATTCTAGAAGAAGGTAGCTAGTGTCCCTAATTGAATGACTTGAAACACTTCTCTGGAAGAAGCACTATTGGATTGGCTGAACCTGCATTTTTGTTGTGGCTTTTCTAATGCAAATGAATGTGATATGGCTGTATTGTGTTTCTGTTCTAGAATTTCATGCATCTGAATTAATTAAATGAAACAATGGTTTTCTCTTGCCAGTTGCTCACAAATTCTTTTTGTCATGTTGTCATGTAACTTATATATATAGCTCTCTAACATTATTAGTTTTGTGTATACTGCTGATCTATAGCTTTATTTACTGCTGCTTCGTTTTGCAATTTTATCTCTAATCTGATGTTGGTAAGCACTTTCTTACAGGAGTTCTTGGCCCAGCTTCAAGGTTTCCCCTGAATTTTCTTTGAACATTTTTAGTGACCCACACACACATACTTCGCTGTCATCTCCGCTACTACCATCTTAGTGAGTTTTGTTCTGTGATTGTTGCAGCTTCAATCTGAATCCAATCTTGCAAATTCATCAGGTTCTATGGGTAATGATAACAAGGAAGGTACATGGTCAAATTCTTTTTTGTCAAGTAAACACACTTTTTCTTTATCATGGTTGTTACAACGGGACCGCTTTGGCTGGTTAGACCAGAATAACTGGAAACCAGTCCTAATTCCAGTCTGGTTGGTTCTATTACCCATTTACAAACAAAATTGGCTTTAACCCAAATGAACTGGCTGGTTAACCAGTGATCCAGTTGACTTGGCACTGGTTCTATGGGTAATCAGCCTTTTCTTTAAAAAACAAAAACTTCATTGTTTTAATGTGATTCAAACTCAGTACCTATGTTAAAATTGCCCAACTTACGCCCATTTAAACAGAACATGAACCTGTGATACTTTTCTCTAAGAAATAATTTTGTATGATCTGAAAAAATATATTGCAAAATTAATTATAATAACCACCTTCTAACATAAATTAACAGTAAAATTTAAATGTATTGTAAAATAAATTTAAATTTTTTTAGCACTAAAAATTAAATTTATCTCATTCTCATGTACTAAAAAGAATACATTCATTTTAAAATTCTCATACCTGTTTATTCTATTACTATCTTAAATTCTAAAATCATTTTTATATTATTTGTTAAATAAGACTTGCTGCATTCAAGTTTATTTCAATTATTCTATTAAATTTCTAATAAAAGTTATATTCTTATATTATATGATATTAATTTAGTTATTTCCAGTTTAACATTGGTTCTACCCCAGTTGTACTTCTAATCCATAACCCTTTGCCTTTACTGGTTTGAAGGGCTGGTTTTGAAGATGTTGCTTTTCATCAATGATGTATGCATGTTTATGTATTGTATTATATTGATGCAGTAGATGCTTCCTGGGAGAAGAAAGTAACTACAAATCAGAATTCATCTTGGGGGACAGCTGCAGCTAAGACAGGTTCTAGCAATGGTGCATTTGCTAGTTGGGACAAAGCAACCAGTGAGGATCCGGCAGGTTCTTCAAGAAATTCTGAAGATGGCTGGGGTCAAGCAAAATTTGATGCTGGAAATTCTACAATTGATGGTGGAGCAGCTTGGGACAAGGGGAAAAATGTTATTGGAAATCCAACCAGCAGTTGGGGTAATGTTACTGGGAAGAATCAGCTAGACTCCTGGGGCAGTGGTAAAGATGTAGTGGAGTCAGGATCCTGGGAGAAGAGTAAAAGCTCTGGTGCTGGTGAGGACAACTGGAACAAGGGTACTGGGTGGAATCAACAGAAATCTCAGATCAAAGAGAACACTTGGGGGAGTGTTACTGAAGTCCAAAATGAACATACTGTTCAAGGAGATTCTTGGGGTAAAGCTACAGAGAAGTGGGATAAAAAAGACAGTTCAAGTGGAAGCAAAGCTGAGTGGAAAACTTCAACTTCTGCAGCTGAAATGCCAACTGAAAGTTGGGGTACTGCTAGTGGTAGCTCGGCTCAATCAAAATTAGAAAATAATAATGAAGCAAGTGGCTGGAAGAAAGCCAAAGTTGACAATAAGCAAGAGGGAGGGTCTGCTTGGGGTAAACAAGATGGGGTGTCATCTTGGAACAATAAGCCTGAGAAATCCACTTGGGGTGAACAAGATGGGGGGTGTTCTTGGAATAATAAGCCAGACGACTCTGCTTGGGGTAAACAAGATGGAGGGTCTACTTGGGGTAAACAAGATGGGGGATCTTCTTTGGGTAATAAGTCAGAGGAGTCCACTTGGGGCAAACAAGATGGGGGCTCTTCTTGGAATAAGCAGGAGGAATCCAGCTGGGGTAAACAGGAGGGTGGGTCTACTTGGAGTAAGCAAGATGGGGGATCTTCTTGGAATAAGCAGGAATCCACTTGGGGTAAACAAGATGGAGCATCTTTTAATAACCAGGATAGAGGTCAAGATTTTGGAGGCCGTTGGTCAGGTGGGAGGAGGGGAAGAGGAGGCAGTCGGGGAGGTGGTCGAGGAGGTAGAGACCAATTTGGCACAAGACAACCATTTGGGGAGCGTCAGTCTTCAGGTTGGAATAGAGGAGGTGAAGGAAACAACTGGGCGAGTGAAGGAACATCTTCAAGGAACCCTCCTGCTTGGAGCAATGATCAAGGTAGCAGTTGGGGGAAGTCCAAGGTCACCGAGGAACGTAGGAAAGAAGATCAGAAAAAACCAGTATCTTCTTGGGGGAGTAATGAAGTAGGATGGAACAAAAACCAGGGAGCTGATAAAGAGATTAGTGAAAGCCGGGGTAAATGGAATAATGCAAAGCCTTTGTGGGATAAGACGTCTAGTTGGTGTAATGACCAACATGAACAGCAGGAGGGGGACAAAACATTTGCTGCTAATCAATCAGCTGGTGGGAACTGGTCTTCAGATTGGAGTAAAGGGTCTGCTGCAGCTGAAGGGACAAAGGGAATGCCTGGGGAAGGTGCAAAGCAGTCTAACTGGGGTGCTTCCAAAGCTTCCAAATCAAGCTGGGATAATAAAACTGATGATTTGGATGATTACCAGTCCTCTGGTTGGGGCAACAAAAACAGTTGGTCAGGTCCCAAATCATCTGAACATAAGCCCAGCTGGAACAAGAAATCTGATGAAATTGAAAAGGAGGGTGAGCATAAAGATCAAGGTGGTTGGAGTGATGGGAAAGCTTTGGATGGAGGATCATGCAAAGGATGGGGTCAAAGTAGCGGGGGAAGCGGATCAAATAACACAGGTGAACCTAGTGATGCTTATAGGAAATGGGTCTCCAGTTATTCAACAAATTATATTACTTGCCTATGTTATATTAATATGTAAATGTTATAAAATATCTGGAATATTTATTTTTGTTATCATACCGAAAAATTATATGTAACTCCATATAAAATATTTTTTTGCAATTTTCATGGGATATTATAATTTAATTTAGATTGTATTTACATGAAGGACCTAAAGGAACATCTCTGGCTTTTGATACAGGTAAAAATCAGGATTCTGATTGGGGAAAAAAGGGCAGCTGGAACTTGGGATCAGGTGATTCGGGTGGAAATGCAGGCTCCTCATGGGGTAAGAAAAGCAATTTGAACTCTGGATCCAATGATGCTGTAGGAAATCAGGATTCTGGTTGGGGCAAGAAAAGCAGTTGGAACTCTGGACCCAGTGATGGAGATGGGCATCAGGATTCTGGTTGGGGCAAGAAAGGAAATTGGAACCCCGAATCCAGTGATGCTAACCAAAGTACTTGTTGGGGCAAGAAAGGCAATTGGAGCTCTGAATCCAGTGATGCTAACCAAAGTTCTTGGGGCAATAAATGTGTTTGGAACCCTGGAGCCAGTGGTGAAGGCCAAACTGAAAATAGAGCAGGTGGTGGGAGTTGGAGGGGTGGTTATGGAGGAAGAGGTGGTTCTGACAGAGGGGGTTTTAGAGGTAGAGGGGAGAGAGGAGGTTTTGGAGGTAGAAATGGTTCTGATAGAGGAGGCTATGGGGGTAGAGGCAGATCTGACAGAGGGGGATTTGGAGGTAGAGGTGGTTCGGATAGAGGTGGGTTTGGTGGTAGAGGCAAATTTGAGAGAGGAGGATTTAGTGGCAGAGGTGGTGGAGGGAGGGATAATGGTGGTGGTTGTTGGAATGAGAACAATGACTCTGGTGGAGACAAGGCCTTTGACTGGAAGAATGGAGCAAACAATAATGGTGGCAGATGGAAAGCTAATGGTGGAGGCAGTTGGAACCAAGGAGGTGCTGACAAGGACAAGGAGCAATTGCAGAGTTGGAGTTCTGTAAATGGTGAATCTAGCAAGCAAACTGGTGGTTGGAGTATCCAGGGTTCACTTTGGAATGAATCAACGTCTCAAGCTCAAGGCGGTAGCTGGAACAAAGAACAGTGTTCTATTGGCGTGGGCTGGAACAAAGGACAGGGTTCTGCTGCTCAAGGCGGTGGCTGGAACAGAGAACATGGTTCTCCTGCTCAAGGCGGTGGCTGGAACAAAGAACAGAACTCTGGTGCTCGAGGGGGTGACTTGGGTGGCCAATCAGGTTGGAGCAAAGGATCTGGTTTGAAAGATGCAGGCACAAGTGGAAATCAAGCTAATACTTGGAATCAATCTAGTGGAGGTCAATCATCTGATTGGAATCAATTAAAAGAGGCAAAAGAAGGAAGTAGTTCAGCAGGGGACAAACCAACTGATTCATGGGCTAAATCATCAGCAAGCTCTTGGGGTAACAACGGAGATGGTGGAAGCAACAAAGGAGGGTGGTAAACAATCCCACTAGAGTCAAGCAACTCGTTGCGTAGGGCACTGAAGGTTTGTACAGCAGTATATATCAGTCGAAACTACTTTCTTCTTTCTTTTATTTTGTTTTTGCACAATTATGGTCCAAAAACAGTATCTCCCTCCTTGAACCATGCACTACTCCTTTTACTTTCCTAGACATTTTGGACCATTTTTGCAGAGCTTTTCTGAGCTTGGATCAGGATTAATCTGTTTTATGATGCATGTGTTAGGTGCATGGTTATAACATCAAGCAGACTCTGTTTCATCATGTTCTGCTTTACTTTGTGCGTGACATGTTAGGCTTTGTGGCTGCTTGTTTGAAATTAATTGGGGCACTAAATGATTTTCTGATTGAATCTTCACAATATGTTCTTTATGAATAATTTATATACATAAGGTTATCACCGCTAGAGTTGTTTCTCAAGAGATTATTAAATTGTTTAGTTAAATTAACTTACAAATACCAAAATAATAAGTTGGTTATCGCAAACTTATTTTTTTAGCTTATAAGTTGTTCTTGTAAGCTTATAAAATTGTTTCGTCTACTTAAATTTAGAGCTTATAAGTTTGTTCGATGAAAGTTTGCTATTTTAAAAGTTTGATCAGCCCATAAACTAGGTCAAACACCTTTTATGTATACTGTGACTGAATATGTTGTGATTTTGTGAAGAACATCTTGTGAAGATTAAACCCATTTTCCAACTGCTTTTGAGTTTTTGATGAAAATTTGCTTCTGTAAAGTTGTCTGATTAAATTTCATGGGCTTTTTTTTTTTTTTTAAATTTTATTCTGATTGTTATGTGAAAGGACAATCATTTTTTTAAGGATGGTTAAATGTCAATTATAGAATTACTATTTCAAAGATTTGGTTAAGGTTATAATATTAGTAGCTAATTAGAACCAGCAATCGGAAGCAAGTTATATATATATATGTGTGTGTGTGTGTGTGTGTGTGCGTGCGTGTGTTTAATTCTGTTGTGAGAGTAAATTAATATACAGTTAAAGGAAAATAACTTAAATGCTTACATTTGAAGCAATTAACAATTAAATAACCAAAAGGAAATAACTGAAAAAAAAAACAAAAAGAAGTAAATCATTTACGTTCATTATCATTTAGCACTTGTTTATTTGAGGATCTGAAGTAAAATCATGACTTTTGAATTTATTATATTGTGTGGAGAGTTTTAGAATTATCAACATTTTTTCAATTTGCATTCATCATTGCTGTGAATAGTTTTTTTTTTTTAATATTATCATTATGCATTATAATGATTATCTAGATTATGACAATGATTTTCTTATAAATGTAGAGAAATATTTTTATTTAATTAGTGAAAGTCAACTTCCTTTTAAAAAAGGATCCTCACTCAATATTTGTAACTAATGAATGGCTAAAAATAAATAATTTGAAACATAAATTGCAAACGAAAGGTAAAAAAAAATGAATTTTTGGTAATGGATTTCTTTAATAGTTCAATGGATAAATTTATTAACCCAACTTACAAAAAAAAAAGTGAATTTATATTATTCATCCCAATAAAAATGTGTAAGAATAATTATATTTTTCATATTTAGAAAAGTACCTGAAAAATATTGCTATATTTCTTCTATACAACAAAATTAATTAATTAAAAATAAATTGTCGCACAAAATGGAAGAATACCATCTTAGCTCAGCCTGTAGAAAGCATCTCTTTTAACCATGTGGTCGTGGATTCTATTCCCACAGACGGCGTCATAGTTTCTTTTGGTTAAAATCAAATCCAATGACATTATTATAAAATTTAAATTTAATTAAAATATATAAATATGAAATGTATATATGTATATGTAGTTTTAGTTTTTTTTTTTTTTTTTTTATTTTTATAATTAATCCCACTAGATATAACAATATAAACTTATATTTTTACCATAATGTAATAATAATTGTATAACATTTTATATAATTTTTATCATATAATTTTTAAAAATATTTATTTAAGAAACTTTATTAAAATAAATAAAAATTATTCTATATTTATTTATTTAAGAAACTTTATTAAAATAAATAAAAAATATTCTATATTTATTTATTTAAGAAACTTTATTAAAATAAATAAAAATTATTCTATATAATAATACATTAAAAATATCTATATTATTTTATATTTTATTATATTTATTATATTTTTCTAATGTCAAGGGTTGGCTTTTTCAATGCATTCTTTGAATAAAATAAAATATAAAAAAAAATTCCATTGGACGGTTTGGCAATTTCTTCGACAATAGACAAAGCCATGTTAACTCTATTATTACTTTTTATGAAAATAACATAAGATGCTTTTTGGTGCTAAATTATTTTGACAATTAATTAAAAATACTTCTTTAAAATTTTTTTTATTTGAAATTGACGTGGAATCTTAAATTCCACCTCAGCCACCCATTTCTTATCCTCTACCAAATCAAACATTTTTCTTATATTTCAAAATAAATTATACTCAGCTATGAGTTTGTATTTTACCTAAATTTTGATCATATTTTTATTTAACTTATGTTTTAAATAATATTTTATATTTTCTTATTGAATTTAAGTATTAAATTTTAGTAATTTTAAATATTAATATAAAATATATATTATTTTGTACTATTAGGGTTGTTAATTATTCATCACACATGCAAGTAATTAACCAATTGAATTTTTGCTTTTTGATTTCATAAAAATTTAAATATTTTAAAAAAATATTTTCAGAAAAAAAAGTACCTCATCAAATTTCTCAAAATTTTTATATTTTTATGAGAATTTTTTATCATTTTATAAATAATTAATAAACTCTTAATAATTTAATAACAAACTTACAATAAATATTAGAAAAATTTTATACATACTACTTGTGAGTTATTAAATCTACAAATTGATTAAAAAAATTTAATAAATTTAATAATATTTTTAGACATTAAATTTATAAGATTATAATTTTTTTTTGACAATTTTATAAAAAAAAAAAAGAAAAAAAAAAGAAACTCATGAGGCAATACTAATTTGGGAAATTTCTTTCTTTTTTTACCACCTTTTCTTTTTCCACCTTTACACCTTAATTTGAAGAATATTTCCTTTCCAAATCTATAAAATTCTATAAAGATAATAATAATAATAATAATGATGGAAATGATAATGTGGTACCAGTGCAAGGGTACAAAATTAAAATAATTAAAAGGAACAACAATATTGAACTGCTACTAGTTGGTTGGGGCGGTGGAGCGCCGCCACTCCCAAATATCATTCCGAAGTAGTCAGCATCACCGCCGGTAGACCCTGTGCCGCCGGTGTTGGTGGTGCCAGCACTGGTCCCACCACCGTTAAAACCTGGACCAGATACGCCTTCATTTCCTTCCCTGTGTTGAATAATTAAAGAAAACAACCGATAATTATGAATATACATTATCATAATAATAACTATGTTTTATATTAAAAAAACAGAAATTTCGGTCCTTTACATAAATAAAATAAAATAAAATATGTAATTAAAAAAAACATTAATTAACATATCATAATAAAATCATCGTTAAAAGTGCCTAGCCATAATTCACTGTATATATGATCGCCATGATAACATCTTAAATTTGAAACCCAGTTGAAAACAAATTTAATAAAAAAAATGAAATTAATTAGGAAAATTGAATCATTGAAGTATGTTAAATTTGATCAAAAACAACTTTGGATGATTTCTACTCAAGATTGAAATTCAAGATTTATGTTTTTCTATTTTTCTCAATAGCAGCTCAAACAATAATGCTAACTAAACTATAATCTAATTGCACATGAAAATACAATATAGTAATATATATATATATATATATATTACTAAATAATAAATTCAAAATCGATTTTCTATCTCATATATAAACACAAAAAACTATTATCTGATCCAAAATAATTTCTTAACAACATCACACATACTGACATACATAACCAACTGAACAAAAAAAGAAAGAAAGAATGAGATGCAAGCAATAGATCACATAGCCTTTTTCAGGCTGCAGTTTTGAAATAATCCCAACCAGATAATTGTGAAAACCATAGAAGATCGTAATACACATCCAAACTGAACAAAAAGTCATGAATGAAATGTAAGCAAGTAGGTCACACCCTCAAAAATGGAGAGAACTCTTTTTTCATCTCTTGACATAACCCACTTACTAATCTCCAGTTAATATCAAAATTAGATGCTGTCATATTTTTTAATCCGACCGAATCTAATAGAGATAAATGGTTTGACATGAATCCTATCAGTTCAAAATGAAATATTAGTCGAAATCTTTAAAATAAACTCAAGTATTATTAGTCGAATGCATTGAAATTCATTTTACTGTTTAAACCTGAATTCGATTGATAAAATTATACATATATATATATATAATGACATTTCTTTAAAATAAAAATATACATAATTTTGATAATGATTTAATTATTTTTAGTATTTGAATGGATTTGGTCAAATTAAAATGTCTTAAATTTGACTTAACGATGTACAACCCTAACAAAAGAACATAAATTAGGCCCCACGTATCGGCTGGAAAGGAGATACGAGAGAATATAAACTGAGTCACCTTACCATAAAAACGCACTCACCAACCAACCATATAGACCTATTCTAAAGGTGGGTCTCCTTTAGCAACTAGCCACTTTTTAATCTAACCTGTTAACCCACATGGATGTTTATACTCCTCTTTTGAGGAAAAAAAAAAAATAGTCCGGTGTACAAATACTCCTATAATAAATGAGATTTAAAAAAGGGTCGGACCCATTAAATCGTAATTTTAACTAAAAATATTAATTAAAATAATAAATTAATTAAATAATTATATATGAAAATATATCATTATCCAATTAATTTATCATTATAAATAAAATACTTAATCTAAAATTACCATAGTCTAACATCTAATTTGTGTTTTGATTAATAAAAAAAGGCAAAATTCTTACATATTCACTTAACTCATAGATGGAAAAAACAATTTTCCATTTGGAGTTGAAATACTATTACTAATGAAAGTTTTATGCATTGAAGCTTTTTTAGAGATAAAGACTTGTTAATAGTTTTTCCATTTTATTTTAGCATGGAACTATTCTAACATGTGAAACTACAAAAATTTCTACTCTTATTTTCACTTTTAAGCGTTAGCCTAAGTGGGAAAGGAAAGTCGAATCATAATATAGATAGAAGCAAAAGTTTGTTGTTTTTTTATATCAAGCAAAAGTCTTTAGCTAACATGTGAAACCATAACATGTTCCAAATCATTCCCCTTAACAGGATTCATTACCCACTTACCAAATAACCCCAAAAAGTGCTAATAATTTATTAACAATTTCCAAGCTCAAAAGTGCCTAGGTAGGGTATTGGATGGTCCATTTGGGGTCAAAGGACACGAGCTACAAGGTGAAGCAACGGCTATGAAAAGAAATAAGAAACCTCTAAGGCATTAATGGCGACCAATGGACTGCAGGGAACATTTATTTAATAATTGCCTGAAAAAAGGGATAGTAAGACTATAAAGACAAACAAATGCACAAGCATGATCACGTGCACCAATACAAAAGTGTGTGACAGTTCATACTGTCTGCTATGCAAGATTCTTTTACCCATGAAGAAAAAAAGATTGGTATTTCCATATACCCATTTTTTTTTATTTATTATTTTTCCAATAAATTAGGTTTTCTCATATTCTAATTTTTTTTATCATGTAAAATGAAAATTTAGCAATAAATCTATTAAACAAAAATTGAGCAGTTTAAGATTTAGTTATAACTAACTTTTCCAAGTGACTCAAAATGGAATAATTATATGCTACAACTGTTGTAGCAATAAATGTCTACAACACACCAATAGAATTCTTACACGTAGGCATTTATTGCTACAACAGAATTAAATAAATGTCAATAAATACCTATGTGTAAGTATTCTATTGGTGTGTTGTAGGCATTTATTGCTACAACAGTTATAGCATATAATTATTCCTCAAAATGGCTGTACCACCCTATATTTCTCTAAGTTGGGTCTGATGTATTTCATTTTTATTAAAATTTATTACAACCACTTTGAAAATTTATTTTTTATAGTAATTGATAAAAAATATATATATTATAAATTGATTATAATAAATTTTAATAAAATTAAAATATTTATTATTATTTAAAATATATTTTAATATATTATTTAAAAATAAATAAATAAATTACCATTATTTCAATCAATTCAACTAATTAAATTATATTAAATTATATATCGATTTAATTGAGTTAGTCGATTTTAATTTAAAATTTTAATAAATTAATATTATCGATTTAATTTTAATTTATATATTTTATAAGTTAAATTTGATAGATGATGATCGATGATATAAAATTTTAAAATTCAATCAAACCAATGTATCCTAATATTATCTTAATAATTTTAGCAAACACGAATAATATTTTTGTAATTTTACTTAGACGGATATATTTAAATGAAATGGAATAAATATTCTTGTATGTGAGAAAAATAAAATAAAAAAAAGGAGATAGAGGTGGGGCCATACCTAGGACCACCTAAAACACCAGCATTGACAGTAAGTTGGTTAATTAAGCCAGCAGATTTGGGCTCCAGGCTAGAAGCTCTATCATACCGAGCATTTAATCCACCTCCTGAAGGCACAAAGAACGCTCCATTTACCATGATGTCCCCATCTGTCCTCCAATTCCAATCTGTCCACTCTCCTTCGTCTGTGTCCACGCGCTTCGTCACCTGCCAGTCATCTCATAAAACTATAATTTAATAAATAAATAAAAATATTAATTACATTCATTTTATAAAATAATTATTAATAATTTATTTTTTATTAATTAAAAAATATTTACTATAAATTCATTAATTAAAAGACATATTATAATAAATATTTTTTAATTATTAAAAGAGAAACTGTTAAAAAATCTCTCTAAAATAAATATAATTATCATTTTTCAAAAAAAAATATTATCACAGATCAAGTATATACATAAACTGAGAGTATAATCCAATTATAAAATCAATTAATAATTTTTTAATTTTATAAATAAAAATTAAATAAAATTATTTTTTTATATATTTTTATTCAATTAACATTTTATTATTAATTAAATCTATAAATAAGTTCATACGGCGGCTGGGTCCATAGTAAGATTTTCCTCTTTAATCAGCCGACAAATAACTTAAATTTCAGTATCAAATATTTGCTCTCCACGCTCTTAAAATAGCGTGAACTAACCAAACATAACGTTCATTATAAGGGTCTGCATTCCGTTAATAGAAACAGAACCAAGCTCAAATTTGAACTAATTAAAATTTTTAATACTTATAAAATATTAACCAAAACTAAAATCAATAAAATATAATCAAATCTAACTGAATTAAACACTTTCAGTTTAGTTATAGTTATAGATTATAATGGCAACAAGAGATAGAGTGTAAACATGACCATAGTTCGGTTTGGAATTGAAAATCGGAACAGTTAAAATAAGTCCAAAACCTATAAAAATTGAAACCTAAATCATAATATATATGATTTAATTGAAATTTACATATCATGAAACAGATAATTTCAATCCGGAATCAAAACACAAGGTTCAATTTTGATAACAGATGTTGTTTTCCACGCGCTTAAAAGAGCGTAAGCCAACACAAAAACAACGACAGATAGTGTGCCTGTCTATGCGTTGAATTAATTGGCTGGCAAGCACTCACTTTACTAACATCACTTTCCAACTGACAAGCTCTTAAATTTTTTACGGCTAACTTTGTTCCTTCCAATTTTCCCTCTATATATTTGGCGGCGCGTTCAATTACGCGCCACCATTGTAATTAACCAAACGGTACAAAGCAAAACTGGCCTTTCAATCTTCATCTCAAGTAAAAGAAAAAGATCAAGAAAAAGGTTCCAAATATATATAATTAATCATCATAATATTTCTCAAAAAAAATACCAGATTTTAAATTTATAGCCTATTTTAAATTTATAGTCTATTTATCGCAAAATTATATCTACGTGTGATAAATTTAAAAAAAATAAAAAAAGAAAATTCATGAAAATAAATAAAACTAACCTCTTTAGCATTAGGATCCGCCGGAGCAATATAACGATTACCCTGACTATTAATGGTAGGGCTAGCGCTACCGCCGATAGCATACATTTCCCAGTAAGTGAAATCATTATTCACCACGTGTATATAACCGCGTCTACACCGAGGCATACGCTGCACCAGCGCTTCACCGAATCGATTAAACGCTATAGTAACTTGCATTCCCGAGTCCATAACATACTTATCATCATGGCCCAATAGCATAACTTCATCATGATGAGAAAAATAATTGTTTGATATTGTGATCCCAGTGGACCCCATTATAGCGTCAATCAGACCGTCAGTACAATATGATAAAGAGCAATGATCAATCCAAATTTTCTGTGAACCAAAGATGGAGATCGCATCACCGTCTGACCTTCCTCTAAACCCAACATGCGTCGGTGATGCGGCTATGTTAGTGTTCCCTGATGGTTTGCAATTGTGGATGTGGATGTTGTGGATTATTACGTGGGAAATATATTGTAGTGTGAGACATCCGTTGCCTGTAATGTGGACGTTAGCTCCACGACCGTCGACTGTTTTGTAACTATTGAAGATTAGTTCGTGTTTTAGCTTGATTGTCATGCTTGTTGAGAAGATGATCCAGAGTGGTTCGTTTTGGATTACGCCGTACCGGAGTGTTCCCGGAGTTGGGTTTGCTGGGTCGTGGTCGGAGGAGTCGGTTACTATATAGATCTGACCGCCTCTTCCGCCTAATGCGCCTTCGCCGAAGCCGATTGCGCAATTGGCTAAACGTTGCCGGTTGGCTGCCCAGTTTGGGTCGCAGCGCCAGCAGTCGTCGATTGGGTTTCCGGTTTGGCATTGATCCTTTTCTTGGGTTGAGAAAAGTTGTCTTGATGCATTGACCCTCCTGTAAGGTAAAAAGAAAAAAGAAAGCCGGAAGAGTAAGCAAAGAACCTGTTTGGTTTGAAAGAAAATGTAAAATGTGGGAAAAACAGGGGATGAAAACAGAGTAAACAAAGCATGCTCTGATCTGTTTGGTGGGTAAATTAAAAAAAAAATGCAGCGAGCAGAAGGAAAATGGCAAAACATGCAAAAAGAAAAACCTCAAATAAACTGAAATATGATTGGGTTTTTTCATGAACATGTAAAGATAGTATATCCCTGTTTGGATGCTAAGAAAATTAGAGAAAAATCAGTGAAAATGCAAGTTGAAAAATGAAATCCTCAAGGAGCAAAAACAAAATTATTGAAAAACAGCAGAAACCCATTATGCAAAACCACAAAATGAGATAAACCCAGATGTGGTTTAGCAAGATTTAATACCTGTGAACATCTTGAGCAACAGCTTCAGGGTCAGGATGTTGGTGAGGTAATGAGAGATTGAGTGGAGAAGAAACTCTAATAAAGAAGAGGAAAGAAGAAGAGAGGCAAATTAAGAGAATGCAGATAGTAGGAAGCATCCTTGAAGAAGCAAGAAGAGCAATAATGGTGACTCGGGGTTGTGTTTGGTTAAGTTGGAAATTTGTTGTTTTCCCCTTTTTTTAGCTTGTCTCTCTCTGTATATTAAATATAAATTAAAACTGTTTTTTAAGATTGAATGTTTTGCTAGTGAACGAAGAGCAAAACAAACAAGCAAAAAGAAGAAGAAGAAGAAGAAGAAGAAGCAGGAAATTCTGGGAAAATGTGATGTGTTTATATAATAAAAATAAATATTAGAATAATAATAATAATAGTAATGACACTAGCAAAAAAAAAAATTAAAATTAATGTTACTTTCTTCGAAGGATTTTTTTCTTTTTTGGGTTTAGTTTATTTCAAGAAGAAGAGAAGAATAGAAGCTATAACCATGGAGATCTGATGTTGATATGAGAAAGAGAGGGTCTCTCTCTCTGTAGTTCTCAATTGCAAAGAGTTTTCTAATAGTCGCTCCAATACGTTCCTATCTTGCAAGCTAATTATTCTAGATAGGGCAAAGCAAATATTTTGGACCCGAACAATTCGTGTGGATTGAGATGAGTTCAATTAATTTATAAATAAACAATCGCTAGCTCGGCTTTAATAATAAAAATCTTTAAGCTAAAATTGACTCGATTTAATTAAAAATATTGGAGATTTTATTATGTTCGATTTGATATTTTTAGTATTTGATAAAATTTAATAATTAAAAAAACACTTCTTTAATATGATCGAACCAATCCAATTCTAGAGATAGTATAAAAGAGGCAGAGAGATTAGCAAATAAAAAAAAATCAGAAAGGTGAAATTTTGGGAGAAATGGGGTTTATCCAAAATTTTTAAAATAAAGTTTTTTTCTTTTTTCTTTTATGATCTTTTGATCGTGGGGATGGGGATTAAAAGATTCTTTGCTGAATAGCTGTGAGTAGGCATATTCTGTTGTGCTGATTATAGGTCCCATCTATCTCTGGTAAAGAGACAGAGCTCTCTGTTTAATCACTCTTTGAAATAGTCTTACATGGGCGAGCAGGGTAGGCCAGAAAACCGAACCGAAATCAAACCAGATCCATATTGAAAAACCACCCGATTCTCGAATACTCAAACCATATAAATGCTTCACTTTCAATATTCGATATAAATTCTTTTTTAAGGCCTGGTTATTTTTAGTTTGAGTTTTTAATTAAATTTATTAAAAAATTGTATAATGTGTCATAAAAAAAAAAAAAAGAGTGAAAGCTAAAAAAAATTGTCAAATTTAAAACACACAAAATTGTCATATCATTGTATAATTCAAAATTAAATTTGTCTCATTAGTTTTTGGATATAATATTGTAATAAATATTGAATAATTCATTATAAAAGGCAAATAATTGAAGCTAAAATACAATTTGAAAATATTATTTGAAAATAAATAAACAAGGTATATAGTAGAAATATATGAGTTGGAGTGGGCCTTCTTGTGGTTGAGAATGTTTTCTATAAAACGTCATTAAAAATATTTAATAATGAAATCAAGCTTTCTATTGTTTCAATTTATTTCTTGTAAATATGTAATAAGAGTATATTATATACATATACATATATATATATATGTATATGTATATATATATATATATATATTTATGTATATGTATATATATATGCATATGTATGTATGTATAATTAACATTTTTAATAATGAATAAAATATTATCAAAAAAATATGAAAAGTAAATATACTTACTAATTAATTTTTATGATTTCTTTTGAATTTTTTACAAAACTGTTAGAAAAATAAAAAAATCATAATTTATTAGATTTTTAAAATATTTTTAAATTTATCAAAATTTAATTAGTTTAAAAATTTATCATTAAATTCATATAGTTTATTATAAGTTTATTATTAATTTATTACACACATAATAACTTTATTATTTTAGTTTTTTAATAAAATGAACAAAATATCTTATTTGATAAAAAACAAAAAATTTTACAAAATTTGATGAGGGATGTAATTTTCTCATGTCTTTTTCTTTTTTTTTTTCATGCATAAAATCTAAATGATTTTAATAAATTTTCTTTAAGAAAATATAACAAAACTTATTAAATCTTGAGATCTTACCTTCGATCATACTATAAGAAAAAGAAACTTTTATTTTCAAAATTAATTTTTTAGATTTTATCAATTAAATTAAATCATCATGTTCATGCCTTATTTGTTAAGCAAGTTTGTCAATAGGCATGAGGTGGATAAAGCTAAATCTTTGTCACATGTAAATATTAATTGTTGTAATATATTTACATGTTCTCAAAAGTCAAGCTTTTAATAAAATTGTTGTATTTTTTGGTTATTTATGCAAACCTTAATTTTAATAGAAAATTATAAAATCAACCAAAGCTTGACTTTTGAGAACATGTAAATATAAAATTAATTTCTTTTTTGTATGCAAGTTGCAACTAATGGCTTGTTAATACATTGTTTAATTAGGAGTATTTTATACTAATATTTTCTTTCATTGTGAAAAGATATCAATTCTCTTTATAAGAAATTTCATTAAAAATATTTCAAAAAATGAAATTATTTTCAAAAATATTCACTATTCTTTTTTTTAAATATCCACTTTTTAACTTTGAATTTTAAAAAGGTAGACATTTAGTGTATTTCTAATATATTAATAATATATTATACTTTCACAAGGTATATATTTAAAAAATAAATAATTTTGAAAAAAATTAAAAAGTTATATATAGTGTAATTCACTCTAATTTTTTCACAAATTCAGTCTATTAATTCATAATTCTCTTTATTAATCAAGACTCATAGTCCAACTCATAGTTAGATTAAGCTGTGATTTTATTTTTTATTATTCTCTTTTTTTTTTCCTTCTCTTCTTTATCAACATGGTCCATGTTTTTTAATTAACGCAAGTGGTTCAATTCCCAACTTATTGTGACAAATGATGAAGAATTTTGATCTTGATTGATGTAGACTAGCTAATTTTAGATTTTGAGAAAAATTTTAATCGCAGTAAGATTTATTGTAGGTTATAAAAAGGGCCTAGCTTTTGCATATGATATTCGTTCATGATCTATCATAATTTTTAAAAAAAAATTGTACGAGACGGATAATTTTAAAAAGTACAACTGAGACTTTAGGCCGGCTGCAAATTTTGAAACCCAAATTTTACTATTTAGGGACTTAATTTTACGTTTTTTTTTATATTTTAAGAACTATTTTATAATTTTTTAGGCTTTTTTTTAATCTGTTGGGATTCGGATTAGAATTTTTGGCCATTATAAATAGACATTATTTATACTTTATTAAGGATATTATTATACAATATATTTTTCAATACAAATTTAGCTTCGGCCTTTCATTTAACATCGTTTAACGTTCTTATTTTTATTTTTATCAAATCAAATGATATTAATTAAACTCCTGAATAAAATATAAATATTTTTATTTTCTATTCTTTAATTTCCTTATGCATTATTGAAATTAATTTCTTAAGATTAGATAATATAATTGCCCTATAAATTTCAACATATATTGTTAATCAACATCATTATTATTGCTAATCATGATTTTGAGAAGACCATTTTAAAATTTCAAATTTCTATTTCCAAAATACAAATAAATAATTGACTATTCTCATTTATTATTATTATTATTGAAATTTGGAAGACGCTATATGATTGAAAAATGGTAAAATAATTCACCTCCACCCCACTTTTGCTTGTATTTTTATTGGTGTTTGTGAGGTCCCTCTACCATAATATGCAAAAATAAATAATTAAAAAAATAAATAAATAAAAGGAGCTGCTATACAAGTATTATATATATATATATATATGCATATATTAGTGGTAAAATTGGTGTTTTAATTTTTTAGTGAATTATCAATCAATTTAAATTGATATACTAGTTATTCGTGCTCATAAAAGGCCAATATTTATAAGCAATGGAAATCAGGGTAAATTTTGTTAGAAGTTCTACAAGTATTTGACACATCTATTTATTTGGGCTGCTCTATTAGTATCAAATATAAGAATTTGAAAGTTGACCTTTTACTATTGATGTTTTAAGACTTTTTTTTGGACAATAAATATATTTTATTTTGGATTGATACAAAATCAATTTTAGACATGTAATGCTAGTGAGCTTTTTATTAATTATATAAATAAAAATTAAACCGATAAATTTTTAAATACATAAAATGATAATATTAAACACGATAACATGAAAAAATTAAAGAACAACAACCCATATTATTATAATTTTGAGTGATCGATGATGGATATTATTTATATATTAAATACTCAAATTATGAGAAAATATTATTTGCAATTTCTCTAGGTATCTTAGAAAAAGTTGAGACATAAACTAATATAATTGGTAGTACTTGACCTAGTGTTAGTAAAAATTTTCATCATAATAGAAGTATAATTAGTTATCAAGGAGTAAAGATTTACAAACAAGTTTTGTTCAATGCTTTGTTATTCAAAAGAATAAATAGACAATATTATCTCTTATAACATTAAAATAAATGAATTTGACACTTGAATGCATAATTTTGCAGCTTTAAATATGATTTTAATTAATATAATTGATTATTGATTGAATACAAATTTTATAATGAATTAGTTTCAAAAAAGATAAATAAACTTGTTATTGATCACCATTAACTTTATTAATGAGTCAATACTTTAAGTGAACTCTTCAACTCTTTCATCAACTTAGAATATATATATATATATCAGCTATATGAAAAAACTAAAATTAAAAACATGCATAAAATATAATTGGGAATATATAGGAAGAATTTAAGAGAAATACATAATTAAAAAAGTTAGTAGTTGATAAATTCAGGAGAAAATTAGTGAAAATGTCTTCTCCATCTAGGCTATATATAAGGGATTTATACAAAAAAAAATCCCAAAAAATAAAATTATTTTCAAAAAGATAGCTTTTCAAACTTTTAATTCTGAAAATACCTCTATTTAGATTTATATATATAGTATATGTCTAGTATATTAGAAATATATTTCACTTTCAGCAATATACGCATCATATACATTTAGTTCTTTCTATAAATTTTTTTAAAAAAAGTGTTATATATAGTGTAATTATCTCTATATATAATCAGAATGGTCCATTTTCTCCAATTAAAACCAAAGAAAAAGAAAAATCAAATTTCGATTTCATTAATTAAATAGCTTAGCTTTACTAAATTAATTAGCCTTGAAGATATTATTATTTATTATTGTAACATTAAATAATTTTCATGCCTATTTTTTCAATAAAATCGGCTGATAATGGAGAAAAAGAAATAAGAAAAAACAAAATGGCTGCGTTTTTTTTTTCTTTTTAAATTATTGGTGGAATTCGAAGGAAAAAAGAAACTACTTTTGCACTCGAGGGAAGAAAGAAATAACAATATTCTCCTTAAAAACTGGCGGCTAGAAGCTGAATCTTTAGATATAAAGCAAAACAAATTGGGTTTTAAATAAGGGATTTCCACAAAAAAAAAAAAAACATTATTTTAAAAAAATAAAAATATTCATTTTCTTTTTTTTTAAATATTAATTTTCATTATTTTAATTTAAAACATATTTCTTTTTTAAAGATATACATTTACTATATATCTAATATGCTAAATATATGTTCCGTTTTTAAAGATATATACTTAGTATATATTTATTATGCTATAAGTATAATAAATAATTTGATATTTAAAAAAAAGATTTAAAAAAGTGATATATAATATAATTTTTTTAAAATAAAACTAGGAAATCATTTGCACTGTACTGTGCGAGTATAATTAAAAATTATAAAAAATTGGTGCATATTGATTGGATTTTAATAATAAATTTTATAAAATTAAATTTTAGATAAAAATTAAAGCGATGAATTTTAAAGTGAGTAAAATATTTTTTTTTTTAAGAAAATGACATTTTGGAATTCGAACAAATGCTTATAATAATTTTATTTTGCAAGTTGCATGGGATAAATGCTTTTCTTGAATGAGAAAGCTAATGTTTATGCTATTAGGATTATTAATTTCATCTTTTTTTTTTTATTAAAGGTATAGATTGATTTTATTTTATTTTTTTACATGGGAAGAAATAATTTCCATTAATTCTTTTTTGTCACAAATTAATTTATGCATTTGGCATTTAAGCCTACATTTCTTATATTTAAGTTATACATTTTTAATAACATTTTCTCTTAAATGTTAACTTCAATATTCAAATATTAATTAATAAGATAATAATTTTTGTTTATTTGAAAAATGTCTCTACAATCACTACCGCTATGAAATTTCCAAACACAAGTTGTTTTCTTTGTTTATTTGTTTTATACTTCCATGCCTAACTTAAAAATTAATTAAGACAATTGCTAAAAGTCATGATTTCTATCACTTTCTCCATTAAATAAATATCATGCTAATGTGGGAATATCCATGCACTTTAAATAATAATTTGAAAAAAAATTATGTCTCTTATCATATTTCTCAAAAAATTTATTTTTTATAAAAATTTTAATTTATTTTATAAAAATATATAATAAACTCATAATAATTTAAGAATAAATTTCTACATAATTTAATAAATTATATGTATATTATATGAAAATAATAAATTTATAAATTGTTCACGAAAATCTAGTAAATTTGATAATATTCTTTTAATTGATAAATTTATATATTGTAGATTCTTTATGAAATTTTATAAAAATCCCCTTATAATTTCTCTTTAATAATTGTGTGGACATGAATTTAAATCTTAATAGTGTTAAAAAGAAATTTCTAAAATAATAATAAGAAATCATAATTTTTTACTATTATTTATAATTATAGTTTCATTTTTTTATCTTCGCAATTTTAAAACTTCAAAAACAATTCAATAGCACTAAATTAAAATTTATTGAAAGAATATAGCTCTAGTATTATGTTTATCCTATTATGAGCCCTCTAATCTTATGATATTGTATTATTTTTCCCCCTTCTTCATTAGAAACCTTTCCCTTTATCAAAATTAGAGTGAAAATTATCATTTTAAAATAAATATTGGAGGCTAAAATAAACTAAAGGTAAAATTAGGTTTGAGAAGAGCAAAGGTAATTTAGGAAATAGCAAATTGACTCATTCACTACAACAAAAAATATTTTTAGTCACTATAAAAATAGTAACTAAAATTATAAAATAGCATACTTAAAATATTTAGCTATAATATAAAATTATATTATTAAAAATGCAGTAATAAAAAGTTTTAATTACTTAAGTTGCACTTATTATTTCATATTTGATAGAATTTGTGACATGGCATCCAATTCATTAATGAAAAGGTGACATATTTAGTTGATGTTTGGTCAAAAATGAGCTCGAGCAAAATTATAAGGTATGTTTGTTTATTTGTTTGATAATTTATTATGATTTTTATAAGATATGATATGATTTAATTTATATATTATTTATTTTGATTTTTATAATATAAAAATAAAATTATAGTATAATATTTTGGCGCAATATATCACTTTTATAAATCCCTTAAATATTTTTAAATTAATAAGGAAAAAGTGATATATTTTTAAATATTCTAGAATTACTTGACAAATTAGAAAATAAATCCAAACTAATTAAGAAAATTTAACTATTATAACCATTAAAATAATAATAAAATCCTCTACTTCAAGACAATTCAAAAATTAATAAATAGTTGAAAATATAATAATAATCAATATAATATTTAGTAAAAGTTAAAATTAAGTTTTAAATTTATTTAAGATATAAATTTCATAAAAAAAATACTGAAAATACAAGTGCTAAAATTTTAAATTATAAATTTAATTATAGTTATTTTATTTAATAATTAATCTAGTGTTTATCTACGTATATTTTGACTCTATAGCAAGAAAAGCTCTTATGCATTACCTCAAAAATGAGAAAAGTTAGAAAAAATAAATAAATAAAGAACGGCTACATTAATAAGTATTATTCAAAGAGCTAAATTTTTAAAGATAAATGCTTAAGTATATATACTTTGCATGATCATAAAGTTTGTCTTTTATTTATTTATTTTTTATACTTTATAGTTTTCCTTTGGATTTAGTTCATGACTCAGATTTGTTTGTTTTTAGGATAAGAAAGTAATTTAGATAAAAAAAATGAAAAAAAAAAGACAAATAAATGGCAAAAAAATATAAACTTTTGTGATGCAAAGATGAATGGAAGCAAATGTGAAATGTTTCGAAAAAGATAACTAAATGCCTTTATATAAGATGAGTGAAACATTGGATGTAGAAACTAGAAAAACTCATGGAAATAAAGATAAATAATTAAATAATTATTTTTCAAAATAATTATTGTTTTAAAAAATAATAATTATTTATATTTGTTCATAAAAATATATTTACAACTTAATAAATTTTTACTAGTCTCCTATATTTACCAAATGATAACTAACTAAATCATTTAATTTGATCTCTAGTTTTATATAATGAGAACTAATTAAAAATTTTAATATTTGAAATTACTTGTAAAATTTATTTAAGAGGACCAATTAAAAATTTAGAATAACTAGTTAAAAAATTTATCTAATTATATATAGATATAATGTGGAATTAATCTCCATTAACCTCTTTTCAGAATGGGCCTAATTTTGAAATTAGTATGGGATGGTCTACTTTGAAGTGCTTAGTTTTCATTATATAAACCTAGAGATCAAATTAAATGATTTAGTTAGTTATCATTTTGTAAATATAGGAGAACTAATTAAAAATAATGGGTCTAATTTTGAAATTTGCTAAAAACATAAATACTTATGCTTTTTTTTTTTAAAAAAATGAATATTGAAATAATAAGTTATTGATTGAGTGTTAATTTTATATAAAAACGATGGTTAAATTCTTGACAATTATTTTTTAAATGTAAATTTAAAAAAATAGAAAAAAAACAGAGATATTAACAAGTTTTTGAATATTAAATATGAGATAAAAAATTAAGCTTGAGTTTATTGAAGTATTAAAACAAATAATGTTGAAAAAGTATTGAGTTTATTATTAAAAAAATATGTATTTACCGCAAGACTATATCTCACTGTACAAAGATTAATAAATTTTTAATTTAAAAATATTAAAGTCATTTTTAATGTAGTGAGATTTTGAATTTAAACTCTTTAATACAACCAAATTAAATGGTAGAGAGAGAGAGAGAGGGAGATAAAGAATGCTTGGCGTTGGTTTGAAGGATCTCAATGGCCTTTTGAATTTCAGAAAGATTCTAAAGTTTTAATTGGGAAAAATGGAACCAATTAGAATCAAAATTAATTTCTTCATATCCCATCAAACATAGCTATCCAAAGTCCAAACATCATAATTAAAAAAAAAAAACCTATATTATGTGATTGGCCAAAACAAAAAAAAACAACAATATTATATGATATGTCATTTTTTTAATTTTTTAAAAATATTTATAATTTTTTAAAATTTAAAAATATACCTTTTTAAATTTAACTTAAAATTATATATTACATTTTATATTATGGAGTTATATATTAAATGGATATTTTTGTAAAAAATGAAAATCGAAATGAGGAAAATTTTGAAATTAGAAGAAGAAAAATGAATTTTTTTTAGAGAAATAAGAAGATGAGATTATTTGTAAAAATAAACAATTTTGAATAAGTTATAGATGTTATTTAGAAAAATGGATTTGGCCTATTGTCAAAATCTCAGCATAACAACTACAAGTTCTGACAATACATTATGGATTAGACAAGCCCATTAGGCCTATTGAATTACAAATCTATTAAAGTGAATTTCCATAATTACCCTTCATCTTCACTCTTTTTCCCTCCTTCAATTCGATTCAATTTGAAACTATGACTTTACACAGAAAGCGAGAGAGAGAATAGGGTTTTTTAGCTATGGAGATTGCCAATGTTCTTGATATAGGAAACGGCAACGTTTCAGGTTCGCTCTTATTTTGTGTTCCATTCTTAACTTCACTTTTCGATTACATAGTTATGGATTTAGTCTGAACAATGAAATTTGGATCCTAATAAGATTTTCAGGGTTAGTTCTTGAGAAAATGGGTTAAATTTGTGATCATTGTTGAAAATTTTGGGAATTGAAAGATATTTAGTGTATCTTAGAGCAATTTGATCGATGGTATTTGTCTGATTTTGATTAACTTAGGTTGTTTTAGGGTTGACATTTTGTTTAATAATGATTGAGGAAATTGATATTTGGTTAGGTAACAGAATGAAAGGAGACGAAAAGGCTACGGCGGCAACTGCAATGGGAAGGAAAAGACTCACTGACATCAGTAATTTGCAGAAAAATCAAAATTTGAGACCTCAGTCTCTTTCACTTAATGCTAAAGAGTACATTGACAAGCTCCATCAAGTATGTTTCCATAGTTAAAATTAACAAGATTCATGTTTTCTGTTGTCAGTTTCGCTTAGTGTTCTTTTTTGTATATTTTTACTCAGGAAAATATGTCACTGGTGAAGCTTCTTGCTGCTAGAAAGTATCCTTTGCAATGAAATTTTTTGGTTAAGTTTTGAACTTTCAGGGTTACCCCCTTATGTAATTTCATTTGGTATTGTCTATTGGATGCTTTTTCTTAGCGCGGTCAATAGTAAAATCATTCAATTACATGCAATGGAATTACAGAAATTAAGAATAGAATGTCAACAAGTGCAGCAAAAGAATCTGCAGCTTGCACAAACAAACAGTCAAATGTTGGCGGTAGTTTCATTCATTTATTGAGAATCATTTTCTTGATAAGATTTAGATGAATATGATGTTTAACTATTAACCCTTTGGTCACACTAATTTATTGCTTTCAAATTTGCAGGAACTAAATTCAAGTAAAGATAGGGTGAGTTTTGATGGTGCCAGAATTTGGTTTGTTCAATCTTTCATGTTCAAATTTGGTTAGCATGGATTAGTAAACCTTTTTTTTTTTTGCTACTTTTTAGCTTAAGGTGCTTCAGCATGAGCTGGGATGCAAAAATGGCTTGCTTAAAGCAAGGAAATTGGAGTCTGAGGTGAGCTTAGCCCATGTGCTTTTTTTCCTGATGTATCAATCATTATATGGTTATTAGATATTTTCCTCATCAATAGCTCCCTCTGCTTCCCAGGACCAAGGAAAAACAGTGCAATGCCAAATTTATGGAAGCGAGGTAATCAAGTGACTGACTTCCTTGCCATACCAAGTAAATTTTTTATAGATTTTTTCTTTTTCATGAGTATCTTTTGTGAATTTACACTGTTCTTTCGCTGCTTTAGGTTGAAACCATCAAACCTGATGAAGTTGGGAACTTATCTCCAGCGGATAATAGAGACAATAAACTTGGTGACAAAAGGGGGAAGCGGAAATCTAAACGTAACTAGCATGCCAGGCCTGCTAATAAAAAGTTTATGAACCCTTTTATCATGCTGAACTGACTCTTTTCCTCTTCTGATCTCTGTGCAGCTCTGGATCATACTAATGTTGAACGAGCCCAGGCAAAAGAGAAGACTGATAAAAAGAGGTTAAGTGACCTTCATATTTCTGTGTACAGTTCATGTGACTTAATTTTTGAATTTCAAAAGAGTTTAGGGACTAAGAAATGCTTGTATCAATAGGCTTTGCTCAAGACGGCAATCTGCTAGGTTTAAATGTCAAGAACAAGAACCAGAACAAGCCAAAGACTTACTTCAGAAAAATGATGCTAAATTTTCTATTTCTCCTCTCCATGAATGTGGTTCAACATCATTGTCAGGCTTATTAGTAAAAGATGAATCTGAAGCAGTAGATAGTGCCAATGGATCTAATGCTCAAGAATTACGAAGAACATCTGTTCGACCCAAGCGTCAAGCAGTTGACAAGGTTCAATCTTACAAGGAAATTCCAATTAATGTCAAGATGCGTAGAACTGAGTGAGTTGAAATTCTTTCACAAACTAACCTTTCATTGCTGGGGAGCATAGCAGGCAGTGAAGAAGTAAACAAAATTTTTGCATCCTGCAATTTTTTCTTTTGTCTCCTAGATGTTATTATCAAGTCTCTAATGTATAAATGCTGCTAATCATTGTAAATTTTAAAGCCACTGTATTTTCTTTTCCTATCATTTGTGTTTGATGATTAAGTACACAATCAATCTAGGTTTACCATCGAATTTCCACAGTGCAAAGTTCTCTCTGTCTCTGTATAATTTTGTTAGTTTGGGGCCTTGTCGAATTTGTCTCTAGTCTAATAAACTAAAGGGAACAAATTTTCTAGTTGTTGCTCATAAACAACTGAAGGCCATAGTTGATATTTATTCATGTAATTGATGCTTTTCCATTAGACTGAAAATATGAAACTGCATGCCTATTGTTGAATGGTTATGTTTTGCATCATCACATATTATATCTTGCATGCAAAATGCATCTATGTGCCCATTTGTGAGCAGGGTTTAGCTCTGAAGCAGAACATGAATGCAAGGTATGTACCACAAATGTGTTTATTTCTTTGAGAAACGAAGATTATAAAGTCAGTTTAGTTAATTGTCATATATATATATATATATATGTGCTGAGTAGCAGATCTTATTGTGAAAATTCCTAGTTCAAGAATGAAGAATTCTGGAATTGATATGTACTACATTTACTTTACGGTTTTAGTATTCAAGTCCAATTCTTTGCAGTAAATTGTCTGTTCTTTCCGGTAAAGTTCTTCTGTGAGAATAATTGTGTAAACAATTACTTGTGCTGCTGCTCTTACTGTTATCTGCTGCTGTACTGATATATATCTTATAATTATAGTTTTGGTGCTACTTTCAGGCAGATAGTTATTAGTGTATTGACAGTGTGTGCATATAATAATGTCATTTGTTACCATTCAAAATCCCGATCTCAGTTTTTTTTCATTATTTTTAGAGAAAAAGACAAAGATAACTACTATTGAGAATAAAATGAGGTAATATAAATTAAGATAGATGTGGACATTCGGTCGGTTAGTCAATTAATTGATTGAACTAAATTTTAACTTATTCTTTCAAAATAAATTTCTTTTTATTGAAAATATTGGTTTTAATTTTAGTCGGTTCAATTAATTAACTAAACCAAATTGATTGGTTCAGTTAATTTGACATTTAACCAAAATTTTTTATTTTATAATAAAAAATTACATTTACAATAAAGAATTAATATAATTAAATAACTAAATAAAATTCATTAAAAAATTAAATAAAAAATAATTTTATTTTGCAATAAAAAATTATATAAAAAATTAATACAATTAAAGAACTAAACAAAAAATTAATAAATAATTAAATAAAAATATTATTATTTTTAAAATTTTTGATTAACTGTTAACTAAATGAATTAAACCGGTTAACCGTTAATTAAACTAAAAATTAAATTAATTCAAATTCTTGAACTGAATCAACCGTAGTTTAATATGATTAGTTAACTGAACCGATTATTCAATCGGTTAATCGAAAAATATCCAGCTTTAGATTAAGGTAATTTGACAATATGAAATAAAGAAACAGTGATGGTTAAAATAATAATTTAATATGATTAGTTAATCGAATTGAATATTCAATCAATTAAATAAAAAATGTCTGCCTCTAAATTAAGGTAGTAATGGTCATAACAACTAACATTTTAAGTTATAAATGGTTAGGAAATATAAGATATGTCTAGAATATGTCTAAACTAACTGGAAGAAATATGGTTCAAAATAATATTATGATCTTATATTTTTTTGGAAAGCGTACTCATAATTGCTTGAGTAAAAAAAGAAAATTGGTATAGTTAATCTTAATTAACTTAGTATGACTTAGTTGAGTTGAATATTTTTAAAATTTATTTTTCTTTTATTTTTTTTCTCTGGTTTGAAGTGTGTATTTATATAAGGCATATTGTTGAACTTTATATCTACATTATTCAATCATGATGCCAGTGCATAGTGCATACAATAAAGTATAAAACTTATAGATACTTGAGCATAAGAATTCAAAATCTTAGAAATGATGGTGCGGTGCGGTGCACGAGTGTGAAGAAGAAGAATTAGACCCTTGGATTAGTATTTATTTAGTCAATCCCATGGAGATTTGGGTATCTAAACTTATCAACAACTACCATTTTCCTTTAAAAATTGGATTTGATTTTGTAATTTGAGTGTGTTCTTGGGTTACTCAGTTCTTATTGCAGATGAAAAAAAAAAAATTCTAGATTTTTCTTTTTTTAACTAATGAATTACTCACCTGAATTAATTTTTACTAGTTAACATATCACACTAAAATTATCATATTGTTATTGTAAAATACACCTAGTCATTATTAATTATGTATGTGTATTTTTTTTTCTGTGTTCTTTAAAAAAACTAATAAAATGATAAGAATTTTCTTCTTTTTTTTTATTATAGATCATATTATTAGTTTTTAAAATAAAATAATTTTAAATTCTTGTCAAATAGAAAGTAATCATAAATTATAGTGATGAATATTTTAAAACTTAAAAATAAATTAATCTTAAATTTTTAAAAATTCTTAATATATATATTGAAAAGTGATTTAAAACTTAAAAATAAGGATTTTAAATTCGAGTGAAATTAAGAGAATATATTTTTTTCTTTAATTAAAGGAAAATTTAAGAATTTGAATACCAAAATATAAGGTAGTGGCAAATGTATTTTTTTAGTAATAGATTTATAATTAATTTTTTTATTATAATATTAGAAAAAAAAAGAAAGAATTAAGGATTATATTTATTTTGTAGAATATAGATAGTGATAGTTGTTGTAATAATATTTTTTAATAATGAAAAAAAATAATTTTACAAATTTTGAGAAAAGTAAAAAAAAAAAAAAGTTAAATAAAAGTAGAGGTAAAAAAAGGGGAAGAAATGAGAGAGAAGGGGTCCGGATGTTATCAACTTCTCACATGCAAAGCGAAAAAGCTAAGGAGACAAAAAGGACACCGTTTTCACATCATTTCCATTATTGTCGCAAACCGCGTTTCTGCACGAGCAATTTTTTTTATTTTTTATTCTTAAAAAAAAACAAACAAAAAGAAATTTGAATTAAAAAATATTATTCACAAAAGTTCTTAACAAAAAATATTTTAAGAAAGAATGACAACAAATTTAATTTTAATTGAGCGATAAAGTGTATTAATAATTAAGATGAAATTAAGTATAATTCATTATTTAAAAAAAAATATATAATACAATTATATGATTCCAATTAGACATTAACATATAGAGATATATCATACATTAAGGTTCGATCTCATTTTTTCAATATTATACTATTTAAAAAAATATTATATTTAAAATGATAAACTAATTAAATATTAATATATTTTTAAAATTTTATAATTAAAAAAAATCTAAAGGAATTATATATATATATTTTAAAAAATATTATCTTGTTTTCATTATTTCGATTTCAAATCATTATATTTTAATTTTTTGGTTATTTTAATGTTATTTTTGAATTTGGATAATTTAATATTTTAAAGAGATCAATTTGATTTAATTTTGACATTCAAAAATCAAATAATAAATTCTTATTTAGTTTCTAGAAATTGATATTTAAATTTCCAATTGATGAAGAAATTGAAGATCTTAATGTGCAAATGTAATACATAAATATGAAGAAGAAGGTGTAAATGAATTCATATCATTTTTCTCATAGCTTAAGTCAATTAAGTATATCCAATTCTCTATTCAAACTTCCATAGACTTGTTTTTTCTTAGGTTTATTTTCACATACACCATCCTATTCATTATTAAATAGTTTGTTTTTATCAATTTTTTAAAAGTTTTTATTTAATTTTATTTTTTTTTGTAAAGGTGAGCGGAACCGCGGGCAATATTTTATAAATGAAAAAAGATAAAATAGTTTGAGTTACAACCTCATAATAAACAGAGTATCAAAAATGGAAAGCTAAAATACATGATAAGATAAGGATAAAAATAGAGCCTAATATCTAAAGGAAACATACGGTAGTCTATCCGCATCCGTCAAAATCATGCCAATAATTCTCTTAGGAAGAGAAAGCAAGGACCAGAATTGCCTAGAATATCCATCAAGCCTGCATTGAAAAGCAATTGAATGAGCTACTATATTACCTTCCCTAGGGATATATGAAATAACACACCCTTGAAGAGTTTCACGAGCATGATTAATCAGATGCATGGAAGAAGGAGCATCCCCATTTAGTTGTTGAACTAGAGTAAAGGAATCACTTTCAATTTGAAGTCTGGATGGGTAAATTCCCTGATCGCAACACCAACAAAAACCATTCCACAAAGCATTAAATTCAGCATGAAAAGAAGATTCAGCCTGTAAAAGGAAAGAAAAAGCTCCAATAAAATAACCACATTCATCTCTCAAAACAGCCCCTCCTGTCGCACTTTGCTCTGAAAAAGAAGCATCAATATTCAATTTCATATATCCCATTGGGGGCCTAACCCAATACACGAGTTTAGGTCGAATGGTAGCCCTCCCAAAGCCAGTAGGCAAAAAATCATAGCAAGAACTCTCCCTTGCCCACTTGTCACCCGAGTGAACAGCACCCCAACTAAATAGGAATTTCAAAATTCTATGGTTTACAGCCTGCAAGCAAAATATTTGAGTACCCCAAGCAGAAGAACAATAAGCACACCAAACCTCATACACAATGACTTGTGGTAAAATACAAGCCAGACGCCCTTTCATAGAACTAGACTGGGCTAATCTAAACCAAGACTTCAACTCATGATACAATGAGGCACGATGTCTGTAATGAGGAAATAAGTAACCACAAAATAAATTTCAAAGTCCATGAATCTTAGGACAATCATGAAAAATGTGAGAAATAGATGCAGGAATATTAAAGCAGAACAAGCAAACCGAACACAAAGAAACACCAAGCTGTTGAATTTTGTGAGGCAACAGAAGAGAATCCTGAAACACACACCAAGTATGAATGGATAATTTAGCAGGTACCACATAGTTCCAAATAAGAATGGAATTCTATAAAAAAATATATTTTATTTTTTTTATATGCAAACAATTACTCTCATATTATAATGATTCGTGAGAAATTATAGTTTTAGAGATTCTGACCCCTCAATTTTTTTTTAAATTATATTTTTTCCTCATCGTTCATTAAAAAATATATATACAAATAGCTCCAAATTTTTGAAATTATATTTCTTACATTTATATTTTATACAATATATAAATATTTCTTTAAAAATATATATTTTACTCAAAAAAATTTTAAATTCAAATTGCTATAACTCATATAGTCATTTGTATATTTCACATTTATTTTAAAAATTATGACTACAAGTCTAAAACACATTGAATTTATTTTAATTTATTTTTTCAATTTCAAAATTTCAAAGTCTAATTTCATTATTCACTTTAATATAATAATAATAATAATAATAATAATAAAGAAAATATAAACATTTAGATGTATGCGAGAGCCTATAGCTAATGAGACAAGATATGACATGTTGAAATACAATTGGACCACTCAAAATGGACCCACAAAATGAAAAGACAAAAATAAAATAAATAAAATGTGTGATATATTATATAGTATATATTATAATAATAAAGTATATTATATGATTTTTCGATAAATAATAAATAATAATGTGATATTATATGGTCAAAATAGAAGCCGCTATACTTTCTAAAAGAACATGCATTGAGATTTTTCCTTTTTTTCTTTTTGGGTTCAGTTCTGACTCATTTATATATAAAATTAAAATCTGTGTGCATGCATATCCTAATTATTTCAATTCAGATTTTTTCTTCTTTTTCTTCATTTTTTTTAAGAAATATTAATCTCCCCCCTTTTTTTTCTTTATCATATTGGGAACTTTATGCTATAATTTAAAAATATTTTAAAATTATATATGGTTTTTTTAAAGCGTTTTAAAGAAAAAACTCATTTACCCCTAAATATCTATCAAACAATATAATTTTTTTAATCTATAAATATATATATATTTTTCATATTAAAAATATTTTAGTAATAAATACATATTATCTTAAAATTAATAGTTTTAGAATTGATTTTTCTCGCTTATATCAATACTGAAAAAATATAATTTTTTAATAATTGATAAATTATTATTAATGAATTTCTTAAGTATAAATTTTATTTTTATCATTAACAAAATTCTCAATATGAGAAAAAGTAAAAATTTCAGACTTATTAATGTGAAGCAATTCAAATTCAAGGCTCGAAATAATTTTTACTAATTAGACTAATTCATAAACTTGATTTTTTAAAGAGGAAATTTATACTTGAAATTGTAAATAAAAAACTAAAATTTAAAAAATATAATTGTAAATAATTTTTATTTTTATCAAGCAGCATAATTTTTTTCAAAATAAAAAGCTATATTTTTTTAGTAATTTATAAATTATTATTATTATTATTGAATTTCTCAATTTATATGTATATTTTTCTAGTGAGATTTGAAAGAAGAAATAATTATTCAAAAAATGTCCGATTTAAGACAAATTTTGATATGATGTTATCTGCGAGCTGACAAAGTTTGAAATTAACTTTGAACTCTTAAGTGTATGTTTATTAATTTGTTTGTTTGTATTTTAATTAATGTTTATTTTTATCTTCTTTTTCAAGTTTTTTGTAGGGATTTGAAGCAACATAAAGAAATATTGCCTTGTTTTATTCTAATAAGATTTGAATTTATTATCTCTTATTTAATTCTCAAGTTTAATTTCTTAAAACATTTTCATAAAACCATAAATTCTTTTTCTCATATGTCATATATATATATATATATTTATAACTCATTTAAGGGTTGATAAGATCTTAATCAAATACTAAATTAGTTATTTCATTTCATCATATGTAAATACATTTTAATATTATGTAATTATAAAATTATAATTAATTTGTATTGAATATATTGTTGATAATTTTTAAAATAATTTGTTTACATCATATATAAAAAGATGAATTCAATTGGATATAATTAAGTTTAGATTATAAATAAATTAATTCATTTATCACATATTAAAAATTAAGATGTAAATAAATTAATTTAAAATATTGACACAATTAATTTATATGAATAAAATTTTTAATACGAAACATAATTATATACATATAGAATATTATTTTTTTTTATAAAAAAAGCAAAAAATTTACAAAGGGTTACATTTTTGGAAGATAAAATGATAGTACAATAAAATTTTGGAACCTATATTATATAAAAAAAAGAGCTTATAATCTAATAAAGCATTGCTACTATCCTATAAAATATTGATTAGTAATTGAAATAAGAGTCAAAAAAAGAACAAAGGAGGTATATACTTTCAAAAGCCAAACATAAAAAGGTTAAATTAGATTGGCTTTAATCATTCTTTTCAATGAATTAATTTGACTTTGCACTTTATACATAAAAAGGAAAAAAAAACAATGTAATTCAGCCAATTAATATCAGTCGTTTTAATTTGTATAATATTTTATTTTTTAATTTTTTAATTTAAAAGAAAAGGAAAAAAAATGTGCTTTTCATAGATCAAATTTGTGAATGCATGTTAATAATATATTAATTTAGTGGTAAACTAAACAATATCACTTTTAGAAAATTGAAGATTATTTAAATTTTCATAATAAATTAATAATACATGTCATGTAAGTTAGGTATGAAGTAATAATCTACTCAACAGCTTTAAGGAAAATTTTATATCACTTAAAATGTGATTTAATAAATTAACAAATTTTTTACATTATTAATAAATTAATAATTTCTTAAATGGGAATGTATGTGACATGGCTGGATATACAATATGATATATATATATATATATATTTTAAAAAAAAAAACTCGAACCTTAGAAATATATTTTTGTAAGATTCAAACCCCTGACCTCTCCTATTGAGAGTAACATCAGGTGACCAGTTGAGCCATCTCAACTGGTTTTATATGATATATATTTTAAGAATGGGTAATATGATTGATTTTAAGGGCATCATGCTATATCAATTAATCCCCATATCATGATTATGATTAATCTAATCAATATATATATATATAAGGAAAAGTAAAAAATAAAAAAAAAAGTAATTCATTAAGGATAGATGTTGTATTAAAGGAGACAAATTAAACTCTTGATTGAGTGAAATTGGAAAAAAAATTACTTTGACATGTACACGTGCGAGCTCAATAGTGTCCCCCTTCATCTCTTATATAGTAGTAAATAAAAGAAAAGAAAAGGCAATTTTATTGTTTTATAATTTTATTAAAAAAAAATAGAGTACTATTCTCTGTTTGTTTTTCTTATAAAGAAAATTTAGCGGAAGCCACTTGAGGGTTGCAATTTCACATTCCATGCCTTAACCAAATAGGGTATACCCTTTATTTTTTTGTCCATAAAAATCTTATAAGCACCAAGATTTGCCCTTTAACCTTTTTTTTTTTGGACTTTAGTGTGTATTTAATTTAGGCTAAATAATTATGAAACTCCTAAGATTTTACATATTATACTAGTCAGTCTCTGTATTTTTAATATTTAATTTTTCTATCTATGTGTTTTTAAAAATTAAACTGTTTAGTCATTTTATTAATATTTTCATCCTAAAATTATTAGTCAACTATTTTGATATTATAAAATATCTTTTTATATAATATATATATATATATTTATCTTTATTATTTATTAAGTTTATTTCATATTTAATCTTATTTTATATATAGATCGTCTGTAAAATAATAAAAGACATTATTCGTATTATTTGAAATTATTTTTTTAGTAATATCTATAAAATTAAAATAAATGATATATATGAATTATCTGCAAAATAGTAAAAGATATTATTCGTATTATTTAAAATTATTTTTTAATAATATTTATAAAATTAAAATAAATTATATATAAAAAATATAAATAAAATTTAAAATAAGCATGACTTAACAAATAACAAAGAAAAATATATATAAAAGAAAAATAAAGAAATTATTTTATAATATCAAAATAGTTGACTAATATTTTTAGGATAAAAATATTAATAGAATGACTAAACAATTTAATTTTTAAAAATAGAAAAATATAAAAATTAGATATTAACGATACAAAAACTGACTAGTGTAATATACAAAACTTCAACAACTTTATAATTATTTAGCCTTTAATTTATATACCCCTTTCGTGTCCCATGATAGAAAAAAGATTGAAATTTAGAATTAAAGAAGCAAAGAAACTCTTTCACTCTCTAGCTCCTGTAAGAACTTGAAAACCCCACAAAAAAAGGACTTATAAAAGGATAAATATAACCTCTCTTAAGTCTAAGTCTTCTATTTAGGCCATTCATTTCTACCTAAACCAAAAATGGAGGATCATTGCAGCCCTCTTAGCTGGGCATATTTGTACCAAGATGAGGTAAACAATTGAGCTTTTTTTAGTATTACGATATCGACAGGGAATCGATCTTACTTTTATTGTTTAGAGGAGCTGCACTTATTATTTGACTGTATTTTAGCGAGTAATTGGGTTTATTTTCATTTTTTGTACTTCTATGTCATTTTTGGAGTAGTGGGTATTGGTAATTTGTTAAGTTTTTTACATGTTTTTAAGTTAATGTTGTGTTCGGAGTAATGGGTTTTTCTAACATTTGTTAAAATCTTATTTTTATAGGGAATTGAAGAGTTAAGACATTGTCTCTTGTACATAACAGAGCTAGAAGGAACAACTGTTTCAGCAAAAGAAGAGATCACCAGAAGAGAATTTGAAATTGTTCATCTCAATGATCGTTTATCAAGAACCATTAAAGAAAGAAATGAAGCTCAATTTGAATTCCAAAAGCTAATGCTTGAAAAACTTGAACAACAACAGCAACAGCAACAAGTTCTTCTGCTACAAAACCAGCAAAAAGAGCCTCAAATTCTGCAGAACCAGAAGAAACATTTACAAGAAGAACTGCAATTTCTCAAACAAGAAGCTCCTCCTCCACTTTCTGGAACTTCTAGTAGTGAAGATTGTGACTCCAATAATCAAAGATCCAATCTTTCTTCACAACTTAGTGACCCAATTTCTCAGCAGCAACCATTACTAAACTCTGCATTGCCGGAAGTTTTACTAAAACTAGCAGCAGAGAGAACTTTGCCTGAAAAAGGTAAGCTTTTGCAGGCAGTAAAAGAAGCTGGACCGCTTCTGCAGACCCTTTTACTGGCTGGACCTCTGCCTCAATGGCAGCACCCTCCTCCACAATTAGACTCCATTGAAATCCCACCTGTTACCATTTCTTCTCCAACCGCCGCCGCAGCTGCCGGCCGGCTAGTTCATCAAGACTCTTTCAATAGTACTTTCAAAAGAGCTCTGCAACTGGGTGAAGGCCTTGATTCTTCTTCTTCTCCTAACAACAAGCATCAGAAACTTTAGTACTTACTATTAATTAGTATTTAACTATCAAGATTTATATATATGTCCATCCTTTTCATTCTGTTATACATTTGAAGTAATTAAGGTATAATTAGACTGAAATGGATGGCTAATTAGCTATATAAATATCATGTTTTAGATTGGAATTTTTGGTGCTTTTAATTTTGTATTATTAGAATTTAAGATTCTAACTTAGCTTGTTAATATAGAGACTTGTTAATTATGTATAATGTGAAAATGGGGTCTGAATTTCTCTAAAATTTGCTGAAAATTTTCTTTTCTTTTCATATAATTTTATATATTTTTTCATATAATTTTATTTATTTTATATATTTTTCATATAATTATATATATATATATATATTTGCTGATATGTATACATAAATACAATATATATATATATATATTTCACTTTATCTTTATATTTATGTATTTTGTACCACCAGATATTTATATATATTGGCCACTAAAATATTTATGTTTATATATTTTATACTAAATAGATATTTATATAAATATATAAAATTATTTTTTATTTGAGTATCTATAAATACACATGAAGTGATTAATATTTATGTATATTAATATTTGTTAATATGAAATAGATAAATATTATGGAAATAAAATAATAAATATATAAATAAAAAAATAAAGAGAATAAATACAGATGAATGAGTATGTATTAGTCCTTAAATTATTTGTTCTTGCTTTAGCTTTTCATTGATGTGCTTAAAGTAAATGTAATGATTGTTAAATATGACCAATAACAAGCAATTATAAATCTTCCTTAAGATTTTTGCCCTTTCCAGGAAGCACACCTAATTCATGGTGAATGTCTGCCATTATTAGTGCTTCTAATTATATTCCACTATCATAGCTAATTCGTTGAGCTACACCACCAATCAAACTTCATCTATTTATAATCAATAATATAATAATAATCAAAATAAATATAATAAAAGTATCCCAAATGCTTTTTTAATAATTAAATTATTATGGATTTGATTTCAATTTTAAAATTATTAAAATTTTTGAGTACTCTACCCACATAATTTATAATTCTGTCACAATTGAAATTCAAAATTCCATCATTAAACTTATGTCACACTTTATCTAATCTCAACATACATAAATTTTAAAAAAAAAATTAAAATTAAAAAATTATTTTATTATGCATAATTTATTTAAAATATCATTTTCATTTGAACTTACAAAATAAATATATATTTAAATTATAAAAAAAATTATCTACACTAAATATACATATCGTGTTTGCATACTCAGTTTATAGGTATAAATAATTTTTAAAAAAAATTTTGAAATTATATTTTTAATTTTATTTTCGGTGAAAAAGAACTCACATCTAAATTTATCATATATTTATCTATTTAAACTGTGATCTAAAATGGAATTTTAGTTGTAATAGAAATAAATTTAAAGTCGATTCTTTTCGTTATATTATAATACTAAATAAAAAATAAAAAGAGTTAAAAATTAAATGGGCAGAAAAATATAATTTGTTCACAAGGTAAAGAGGGGGGGAATTTAAGGTCATTTGTTTTGCTTTAGACCACAAAAAATGACACAAGTCAATGAAAAATCTGGGAGCTAATAAAGACATATATATCAGATTCAGTAATTTTGGTCCCACACGCTTTTGCAAGATAAACTCCTTAACTAATTGCTAATTACACTAAAGCCTAGCTTAGATTTTGGACTAAAATTTTGTGGCGTTCACAATATAATTAAGATTAGTTCAAAAAAAAAAATAAATAAATAAATACCCACTTGAAGTTAACTAACAATTATTCAACATTTCTCAATTAGCAATGTCCAGTGGATCGGCTATATAGTTTATAAATAGAATTTGTCATATGTTTATAACTATTTTATTTTTTATATGCCTATTTTATATTACTAAATACTTATATTTACGAATATCAATTACTTTTATCTTTTATATTTGTATATTTTATAAAATTTATTTTGAGTTTACAAATCTTTATTAAGATAAAAATTTAAAAAAATCAAATTTAAAATTCTAATTTAAAGTTATAATGAATAAAAATAAATTATATAATCACCGTTAGAACCCTAATAAAACCCCCAACCAATGAAAATGAAAAATAATTGCTAAGTGCAATATATTCTCTCAACTATTGTTATAGACACACTGGATCAGTAAACACCTAATTAAAATTATCAAATTGAGAAGCTAATTTAAATGAGAACTCAATCAAATTCAATTTAATTACAGGTATAAAATTCAAATTAAAAACAACAAATTAACTTGTTAAAAATAATAAATTCAAATAAACATTAACAAATTAAAAATAACAAACCATAAAATTCAAATTGATTAACATAAGCAAACAAATCACAAGTATATACACATAATCATATCCAAAGTTATATTAGCCTTTATATGAACATGAATTCATAATATAAATTAGAGTTGAAAGTCAAACCTCAATCTTATTATACATCAAGCTTGAAATAAAGCCCTTATATTTTCTAGCAAGTTCTGGCAACAAATTCTCTAGCAGGAACTTTAGGCTTTTTCTAAGCCTTCAGAACTATAATCAGCTAAATACAACCAAAACTCACTATGCAAACAGTTACTCACATATGCACAGATAAATCAGCCGTTGAATCAAGAGAACAATACTGATCTAACTGCTGATATCTTGTGTATGTGCAATGTGTGCACAATCAACTTCCTATAATATAGCACATAGCGGCATCAACTGTTCAAGGCAACAATATAGAGAGGACACTGACTCAAAATTTTGCATAAACAGTATCTATGAAGCAAAAAATACAAAAAGAATGCTTGAAAAAGAGAACAAACAAAAAAGTTCTAAACATGCTCAAAAAAATGTCTTGAGAAACACAAACCACCTTCCGCCTTTAACCACATGGAGTGAGCTTCTTATTACCAGCACCTCGAGGATTATCGTCTTTCCAATCATCCCATGCTCTTGCCTTCTCTACCGCAGCATCATCATCTTCATCATCATCTTCTTCTTCACTCAGTTTCACCTTCAGATCATCCTTGTACCATGCAGAGTTGGCTTCTGCCATGAGCTTAGCATTTCTTTCTTGCCATTTATTCATAATCTCCATCTCTCTTAACCCAGCTTCTTCTATACTCATGGTTGGCAACCTTTCACAGAGTATTCAACATAGCATATCAAAACTAAGGAATTAAACAGGAAGCAATTACTAATTCGAGCATCCTCTAACCAGCATCTCTTCTTTGTAGACGTTAAGCATTTATTAATCAGGTGGGAAAATGTACCTGTGGGCAGGCTGGAAGACTTGTGCTGCCATCCTTTCCCTCTTACTTGTTAGGCTTCCACCTACAAGACTTGCTGGTCCAAATATCAATGGCTGGTGCTTGTGATCATGTGCTTGTGAAACATTTGCTCTCCCTTCTAGAACATCTTGAGCAAAAGTAGCACATGTGATAGGTGGTGCTGGCTTAGTATATTGTGCTCGAACAGCAGCATTGCGATGCCAACCTTCTGCATTCTTGGTTCGCTCATCAAGAATAGCTCGAGAAAATTCCTTGTCGCCTTCCTGATATGTAGAACAAATAATCCTAAGCTCGAAAATCAACATGATAATGATAAACTGATTAACATAGAGGGACTGAATGAAGTGAGGACCAAAACCAGTACTGTAATGTAATTAAGCCAAAACATGACAGTAACTGATGACACAATGTAGTACTTGAAGGAATTTTAATCTTGTCCTATTAAGTTGGCATCAGAGAAAGTTAAGAAACCATAATACCAGATGCTGCATATTTAGATAATTATTTTCAAATTACGATGTGACTTTCTAGAACAGTGACAACCTGATGATGATAGATAATCACGTGTTTTGCATAAAAATCTCAATTGGAAGAATGACCAATGCTAGATTTTCAAGATAGTAATATTGGACATCTTCATACAGTACTTAAACAATAAACTTAATTTCCCTACACAAGAAATAGTTTGACCAGTACTATTTCATCTCAATTATTTCAAATAATGAAACCCACAGCACAAATACAAATTGATAAATCAAGGAATGTGGGGATTATTTGGACTTGATTCTTAAAAACAAAATTCAGTTTTTCTAGAAAATTTTCTACTTACAAAATATAGGGTTTTGGTATTATTTATGAATTTAATTTCATTAAGAATATTCAAAAAGTAGTCTTAGTATCGTTTCAAAGCTTTTTCCTAGTTCAGAATTTCTACCACTAGTAGGAGCAGGATTAGTTACCAAGTATTCAAGCACGTATATCACAAGTTATTATCTTAGCTTTTCTTACCTCCCTCTTTTTTAGGAGTGGAGAAATGAGATTTAACATCGGTGAGGTATTTTTACAATGGAAGGCAATCTTGATGAAAGAATTTTATTGGCTAACTAGTTATTCATTATCAAGAAATTTTGAGTATTTCAATTTGGCTTGACGAGTCAATGTGCCATTTCTATTCTTTGCATTTTAACTTTTCTCTTTCTGCTGTTGCTGTTTTCCCCACCTACAGTTATATTCTCTCTGAGTTGCTGTTTATAGCTTCTGGACGAGCCGCCATATACTTTCTGTTGTCATTCTAATTAATCGTTACTCAACCTGCTAATTCTAAATTCTGTTCCTACTTTCAATCTGAACTCTACAATCCATCAATTCCTTCTTATTTTCCTACCACGAATAAAGACCATTATATATATATATACATACCATTAGTTGTCTTTCCTTTACAGCAGAAAGCATTTCTTCCTCTTTCTTTAACATTTCAAGTAGATCAAATGCCTGCAGTGAGGACACAAGGCAAATAGTGATATAAGAATGATTAATAGGTCTAGGGAAATTGTGTTATGCAAATATGATAGGAATGTAAGACTAACCTTACAGATGGCCAAAGAGACGGTAGTAAGCCAAGCCTGTACAAAATGAGTAAAGTGACTTCAGCAAGGTTCAGAGTTCTAAGAAATAATCAGAGTTAGGCATCTGCTTAAAAGAAAGTGCATGCATTATTTCCTACATAGTGCCACTCAAATATTCAACATAAAGCCAGTTTGTAAGGGTTTTACTTTTAGTGCACAGCATAGATTCTTTCAAACAACTTTAGAAGACACTGCTTTCTGTTTCATAGAAAGAAGCACTATTCTAAACTACCTCAATGTAAACTGAAAATCAAAATGATCAGCACTCTGAAATCAAAGGTGGAGGAAGATGCTCATCCTTAAAAAAAATTGAAATAATTGACACAAAAAAGATTTACTGAAGGTCCAAGAATAAATCTCTCGAAAACCTAAAATACAGCTTTATAATTATGTCAAAAGATGAGCATTCAATTTAATTAGTTCAAATAAAAAAACAATAAATACAGCCTGGCTAACAATGACTTGAGTATAGATAACAGACATGATACAATTACGCATTACACATATCTAATCATCACTTCTAGAAGGACAAGTGTATCCAACCAGTAGCCACCATAAAGGACACCTTCAATATCCCAAACATTGTTAAGAACGAGTTCAAAACTGTATCATACCAATGTAAAGAACAATATTTTGCACAAGGATATTCATATCAAGGCCATCACAGCCCTTAAGTTTCATTAAGTTACCATGTAATCAACAACTAACCTCCCGTTCTTCTTCTCCATCATCATCCAACACATCTTCCTCTCCAGTCTCAACTGGTGTTGATAAGGCACTTGCTCTAGTTGAACGACCACGCCGTTCTTTCCTCTCCTTTATTTCCAGCAACTTTGCTTGAGCTGACCGTTGGCGATTGAACCGAGCAATCTACACAGAAGCATAAAACCAATGAATTGCAACATAAACTGAAGAAGCTTGCATGCATTTAAAAAAAAAATCGACAAGGGAAACAAAAAGTACCTTTTGTGCCCTTCTTTCAGCAAAATTATTTGGACCCACATGAGAAGATGCTTGCAACTCCTCCTCTGGTACAAATTCCATTGTCTCACAAAAAGAAAGAAATTCCTAGAACATAATAAAAAAATCTTATATCAATCAAATTGAAAAAAACAAACATACCCGTATGTCCAAATTTGCTAATGAACAACATTCACCTTTAACTTAGTTTGGGATGCCTTGACAATTTGTAATCTATCATCTTGTTGAATTTTTTCAGTAAGCTCAGCAAGATAATATGGAACCTATAATCAATCAATCAATCAATAATTACATTTAATAACTGAAATTAACCAATAAAACCCTAACTTTAAAAAAAATTGAAAATTCTCAATAATTAAAAATAGAAACAAACCAGAACAAATTTAAGATTTGTAGTGCCAATATCATGTTTCGTTTCATTGGCTGAGAACAATCCAAGCTTACTTATCATTTCTTCACATTTCTCCAATGCCTCGCATCCCTTTTTCATCATTTCCTAATCAGAATCCCCAAATCGAAAACCGGATTAGAAAATTGAAATATAAATAAAACGACAAACGGACATAATAACAATTGGAAATTGGAGTACCTGATCAGCGCTGGACTCTGAGGCAGCTTCATTGATCTTCCGAGCTTGTTCGAACAGAGCTGGAAGACCTATCTCCTCCATTTTCAATTCACCCGTTTGGGATCTCGTTATAAAACCCTAAAAAGATTGATTTTTTTGGGAAATTGGGGATTTGGCAACTGATAACAGACCGCGACCAGTGTTAGAAGGCGCCAGAATTTCCTACATATAAGGGAAAAATAGTACGACGCGGCAGCTTCTATGATTATCATGTATTATCCACTCAGATTTTGCCACGTCAATTATTACGCAAAAGTAAAATGATTAATTATAAATATACAACAACATAGTATTAAACTTATAGCATCAAGGTCATAAAGCAAATAAATTTAAGAGGAAATTACGTAAATACTTTTTTTTTCTTTAAAATTTCATTTTATTATTTTTTAATTTATAAAAATATTGTTCTTTTAATTTTTTTTATATTTTTATGGCATATAATATATTTAATTTAATTTATACTAAAAAATACTCAACATATGTTCAAAAAATACTATATTTTAATAAAAATTTTAATTTATTCATAATATTTTTTGATTATACAATTATTTTTGTAATTTTTGTAATTTTTCAAGTTATTTTTGTAAATTTCTCTAAATTTAACATGTGTGCAATGAATTATAAATCTAGGTCAAGTTAAAACAAATATAATAATTAATTTCCATTTAAACATGGCAATATCGAAAAATATCAATGAAATTCTTATTATTTTTTCTTTTTATTTGATTAATAATTTAAAACAAAACTCTTTTAGCCCTTAACTTTTTAGTCTATAGTAGTATTTCATGTGCTAATTTTTTAGCTTTATAAATATTTAAAAAAATTAGAAATGTTGGTTTAAGTTCATTATTATCAATATATATAATTAAAATTGAATTAAAATTTTTTTCTCCTGCTATCCAGTAAAACTGATCGAAACAATAATTAAGGGAGAAAAAAAAATCTATATTTGAAAAAAAAAAAAAAACCTCTCCCAAATTATATCTAACTTAACTTTATCTTAGATTATTTAGAATAAAATTTAATATTGAAGGATATCCAACCAAAATAAGTTAAATCATAGATCTTTTTATAAAATTTCTAGAAAATTAAAAAAAATATATCATATTTTTAAAATTATCAGTTTTTTTTATCAATTTACAAATTTATCAAATTTGGATAATATACATAAAATTTTTAAATATTATAATTTTTGCAAATTTATTATATAATTTTATAAAATGACTAATAAATTTCTAATAAAATATATATAAATTTTGAAAAAATTAGTGGAAAACGTAATTTTTTTCTAAAATAATTGCGTTCAAAATTATAAAAATCAAGCTGAAAATGAAGAGGAGCAGCATGAAGGCCCAATAAAGAAAAAGCCCAATACTAAGAACTTCCATAAAGTCCCCATGATGTCTGAAAATTTTGGAAATAGATCACTTGAATATTAGTCTCCTCGAAATCAAGATCGACTCAAAATTAATGTTGATGGTTCGATTGATTTTGATAATCATATTAGCTCGAGTGGTTGATTGATTAGAGATGAATTAAGATTTTATAAATGTAGAATGTTTCTTAATAAGCCAACATGTGTGTTGATATCTTAGTAAAATCTCATAAAATTCAAACCTTTCGACTACTAGAATGTTTCTATTTTACCTGATTTTTGAAAAAATATCGAAATTATCTTAATTAATTGACACATCAAAATACAGTCTAATAATAAATATATATTTTCTTAAATAATAAATTAAGAATCAATTCTTTCATTTTTTTTGTATTAATACTAAAAAGAGAAAAAAGAGATAAGAAAAAGGAAAGAACTATTAGCACTTTCACTCTTTATACAAATCAATTTTAATAGTGAATATACAATTTTAAGGAAGTAAAATGTTTTACAATATAATTACTAAATAATTAATATATATATATATATTATATGTTAAAATTTAAAAAACAATATATTGTTGAATAAGTTAGAATAAAAATTATAGTGAAAAATTCATAATCTTGTAAATAAAAACCAAAGAGTTGGATGTTAATAAATTTCAAGAACTAAAAGTATATTGATTTTGAAATAATAAAGATTAAAATATTAACTATAATAATAAGATTTAAGAATTTCATATAGGAAATCCCACTAAATTAATAAACTAATTACTAATTTATTAACTAATTATAAAATTCGTTAATATATGTAAACGAGTTTAAATTAATTTTATTCTGTTATGTTTTATTAATTTTCTTGTAATTAGATTATTATTTCGAAGATCTTAAAAATTTTACTTTATGAAATTAGTTTCTTTGATTATTTGGTTAATAATTAGACCCTTACGTGCCGTACACAAAGTGTATATTATCTATAGGGCTTATTTCACCAAAGAACTTGCTCTCCTTAATCTACCCATTATGCATTAATTTATTAATTGCCAATATGTAGATGTATATTTATAGATTCTCAATATCTTGATATAATTTTGCAAATATTTATAAAAAGTTTATCACATGTATAATAGAATGACATTTACCTTTTCTTTAATTTCATTTTTAATCCAATTTTTTTAAGAAAAAAAAAAGAAGTTGATATTTATAAATTTAAATTTTTATTTATATACTTTCCAAGTGATATTTTGGCTAATAATTGTATAAAGGCCAAGAAAAATATATCAATTTAATTTGAAAGATAATATCAATTTAATTTTGCATTCATTTTAAATTTTGTTCAAATTGAAAAATTCACCATTATATTAAAGTTATAATTATAATTTATTATTATTATTATTATTATTATATAGAAATAGTTTATGTGATAAGGAATTGTTATGATCATAGAATATGCTACAGTTGACTCCAAATTATGTTGCTTGAAAGAAAAATAAAAGAAAAAGGAATTTATTTTTATTATATGCAAGTTGTAGGGATTTTAATTTAATTTAGTTTATTTTTTAAATTTTCTTTGCTAATGAGAGAAGTTCAAGTAGCATATACAAGTAAGAAGAAATGTGCAAGACAGACTATGTATTCCAAGTCAACTTAACTATTATGCATAACTTTTTTAACCCAAATTGAAGAATATACATAATTTTTTTTATGTAAATCATTTTTTCAGAGTTTTATTGAATAAAAATATAAAAATGAGAGTTATAATTATTTTAATATTTTACAAAGTAAAAAAATTATATTTTATATTCTCTCAATTAAGTCTTAATTTTAAATTAATTAAAATCAATTATATCAATTTTTTTTTATCTTAAGTGATTGTGATTTATAATATGCCAAAAAAAAATAAAAAAGAATGATTCTTGCATTTATAATAAATGATTGATTATCCTTATGATCAAATAATTAAATTTTTTATTCATTACAATTTTTTAATGAAATCAATTTTAGTATATAAATAATTAATGACTAAAAATTATTAATTAATAAATATTAATTATTTAATATAATATTTTTATTAATTAAAATATTAATTTTTAAATCTAAATCAAATTCCATCTAAAATATAATTCATATATACACTATAAGCAATATATATGATACGTCATGTAAAAAATAATTATATAATCTTAATTTATAATAACATATTTTTATTTTTATTTAAATATTTTTTATGAAAAAATAGGAAGTAAGAAATTTAAGCTGATTTAAACTATACATAAGTTATAATCTATGATTAAATTTATAGGTAAATTTTTTAATTCAACGGGATTATGCATCAATTAGATTCTATTAAATTTAAGAATATTTTAATTTAACTGAATCTGATTAAGCATTGAAAATATCAATTTGAATTCAATCAAAATTATAAATTTTTTTTTTTCGATTTACGTATTTTCGAATTAGAGTGGATTCAATTTGATTCATGTGGATAAAATATTTTAAATAAATCATAGCTCATCCGATCGATAATATCCGAACTTATTTCAAGAATTTAATCAATTTAATTGGTATCTCATTTCAAACTTACTAAACACATGCCAAATCATTTAGTTAAGTCGAGTTCAAAAAATTTATACATTTTTAGAGTTCATATTCAATTAATATGATACTCTAACATGAGACTGCTGATTTTTTTTTATCAAATTTATCACATCTAAACATCTTTATAATTTGAGATTGAGACATGAATTTTGAATAAGAGAATAGGTAAGCAATCCTATATTGTACAAAATAAATAAAAGTGAAAAAATGAGGGAGTGGGTTAGTGTAATTAGAGAAGGAAAGGGCGCAAAAAAACCATGAAATAAAGAGAGATAATAATAATAAGGCTAAATAATTATAAAGTCTATGAGATTTTATATATTATACTAGTCAGTCTCTGTATTTTCAAGGTCTAATTTTTGTATCCTTTTGTTTTTCAAATATTAAACTGTTTAGTTATCATGTTAATATTTTTATCCTAAAAATATTAGTCAACTATTTTAATATTATAAAATAATTTATTTACCCTTTCTTTATATATTTCTTTCTCTGTTATTTATTAAATCATGCTTATTTTAAATTTTATTTATATTTCTTACACATAATTTATTTTAATTTTATAAATATTATTTAAAAATAATTTTAAATAATATAAATAATATTTTTTATTATTTTACAGACAATTCATATATATCATTTATTTTAATTTTATAGATATTATTAAAAAATAATTTTAAATAATATTAATAATATCTTTTATTATTTTACAGACTATCTATATATAAAATAAAATTAAAAATAAAATAAACTTAATAAATAACAAAGATAAATATATATAATTATAATTTTATTTAAATATAAACTTAATATTTTTTTTATTAAATAAACTTAATAAATAATAAAAATAAATTTAATAAACTTAATATAGTTATTTGTTAAGATAAATTTAATATTTTTTATTACATAAACTTAATAAATAATAAAGATAAATATATATAATTATATTTTTTATTTTTATATATAAAATATTTATTTTTATTATTTATTAAATTTATTTTAATTTTAATTTTATTTTATATATAGATCATTTATAAAATAATAAAAGATATTATTAATATTATTTGAAATTATTTTTTAGTAATATCTATAAAATTAAAATAAATGATATATATGGATTGTCTATAAAATAATAAAAAATATTATTCATATTATTTAAAATTATTTTTAAATAATATTTTTAAAATTAAAATAATTATATGTAAGAAATATAAATAAAATTAAAAATAAATATGACTTAAAAAATAAAAAAAATATATAAAAAAGGATAAATAAATTATTTTATAATATCAAAATAATTAACTAATATTTTAAAATAAAAATATTAATAAAAAATTAAATATTTTAATATTTTAAAATAAAAAATATAAAAAATAAATATTAAAATATAAAAATTAACTAATATAATAAGTAAAATTTTAAAAAATTTATAATTATTTAGTCTAATAATAATTAAGTAAATAAAACTTGAAAGAGAGACTTTGAGACAGAAAGGAGGAGCGCAGATTCCGTGGGATCCAGCCTTGCACGCCAATCATATTCTTCTCTTTGATATATATATTTTTAGACAATCGTTGAGGCAAAGTAATGGCCTTTTCTTTCACAATCTTAAGAATCTCTTTCTTTCTCTAACTCGCACTTTCTTGAAAAAAAAATCTAATTTCACTATTATTTTTAAAAATTGTTAATTGTTTTTTAAAAAGTAATGTAATTTTATTATAAATCATAAGATAAGGCATCGATATTTAGAGGAAGAAAATTTTACTCAGTCATTACATTTTGATATAAAAAATATACTCTCTCCATTTTATAATAATTATCTATTATTTTATTTTTATATGTCTAAAAATAATTATTCATTTTTATTTATAAAATATATTTAATATATTTTTTTTATATTTTATCCTCTAATAAATTCATACTTTAAATAAAAAATTAATAATAATTTAAACTATTTTTAAGATAAAATAAATATATGAACAATGATAAAAAAGAAAAATACATAAATTATCAATATATTAATTATATTTTCTTAAAATTTATAAAAAAAAATAAATAATTTTTATGGGACGGATAAAGTAATTTGAACTACTATATGAGCTATAATATTCACAAAATGATAAATGAATAAGAATTAAATACTATTCAATGAATAAACTAAATGAAAAACAATCATCCAAAATTAAATCAGGTGATGAAAAGATGCATGTTGGGAGTTGAATATGTGGAATAATCAGTTGGCAAAATGACTTAACAAAGACAAATATATAATTTATACAATATTATTATATGTTTGAGCAAAATTAAAATTATTAATTTTAATTTATATATTATTAATTTAATTTAATTATTTATTTATATTCATCAAATATAAAATTTCTCTTATTTATTTTTTTTATATGGTAATTTTAACATAACTAACACAACATTTGTTTCTATATCTCTATCCAAAATTCTAAAAGGTGGAGATGTGAACAAGACGTATGAGGGCTAACTGCAAATACTCTGCCGCTCACATGCGCGCGCTTTCTTTCATTCACTTCTCTGTTTTATCACAACTTGCTTCCTACAAGCAACATGCTTATCATGTCCTTTGAATTATACATATATATCATGTTCTTTGAATTATATATACATAACACTTTTAAAAGCAAAATGCTTTGTAAAACACTTTTATAACCAATAAGATGAATTATTTCTTTTTAATATAAGTTATATTTGACAGTCGAGCCAGCTATAACTATAAAAGTAGGAAAACTCTTCTAAATTTGAATGCAGCTGTATATCTAAAAACTTGAATTCGAATTAAATATATTAAAATTTATGTTTTCTTAAAGTTAAAATTTTAATCTTAAATTTTAAGCTAGAACAGATATTGAATTTTAATATTGAACTTCTACCGAGTTTTTTTAAACTTAAAATTTTCTTAATTTTTTTAAAAATTTAAATGTCGACTTCAAATGAAATATTGATAATATTATATATTAATATGAGTTAAATATAAATGGAATTCACCTTAAAATAAAAGTTGTATAATTCGAGTATTGTTTATTTAACTTTGAAAAATGATTCTCCTTTCTTGCAATCTCCCAAGAAAGGGGGAAGGCAAGAGAGACAAAAAACCAAAGCCCAAACTTTGAAAAATTATTAAAATATTTACTTCTATTTTTATGGTGGTGGTGGTGGTGGTGGTGGTAGGTGTAGATGTGTTGAGTTTGTTTTAGTTACTATTTCTTATTGTTTATAATATGGTTAAAAGTGTGCGTTGGCAAAGTGTGAGAAAGAGAGTGTGAAACGGACTTGACATTAACAAACTCCCCATTTCTTTACAAACTATTTTCACACTCTCTTCTCCCTAAATTTATCAAATTTTCAGTTACATTTTTGTTTGTTTTTGAAGGGTGTTGTTAATTTCTTCTCCCTTAATTATATCTGCTAAATTTCCAACTATAATAAATCCTATATATATATATAATTTGTATATTTTTAATTAGATTAATTCACACACTTATTATTACTCTTCTATTGGGTGTCCCTTTTGACTCCACAAAACTGTCACCAAAAATAAAACTATTTTTATTCCTTCTCTTTCTCATACACACTAATTCTTTTTTGTTTATAATTCACATTCACTAAATTTATATATTTATATACAACACCACTCTTCACCTTCCTTGCTTCCTCCTACACCCTACCAATTCCCTTCTTCTTTTTTTCGAAAATGAAAGCTCAAGAAGAAATAATTCCTGCTAATGCTGCTATAGCCACCACCACAGCTACTAACAACAATATTAACAATAACAACAACAACAATAGCAATATCGCCACAAAAGGCCTGCGAACCAAGCGACAAAGGGTACAATCACCAATCCCTTTTGCTAACTTAACTGCCGCGAATTCATCAAGCGGAGAAGGAGAAGTAGAAGGAAATGGAGACATAAATGGAGAAGGCAAAGCCGGCGAAGGTGGAGATGGAGATGAAGATAATAATAATGAATGTATTAATGAAAATACTTCAACCAACAACTTACTAATGTCATCACCAACTAATTCTCAAGAATTTCAAGAAAGTGCTCAAGAAGAAGAAGATATGGCTAATTGTTTAATTCTCCTTGCTCAAGGCCATCATAATAATAACAACAACAGCAATAACGATGATGGGGTTTGTTATAATCCTATCACCGCCGCCGCCGCCACTGCAACAGCCGCTGCCACCCCAAAATTCAACAGTAGAAGGTTCTTGGAAACTGGGTCGCCAGGGTCCGGTAAGGCAGGATACTATGTTTATGAGTGCAAGACATGTAACAGAACATTCCCATCATTTCAAGCATTGGGTGGCCATAGAGCAAGTCACAAGAAGCCAAAGCTTAACAATGATCAAGAAAATTATAATAATAAGAAGAAACAGTTTTCAATATTGTCATCTGATGAAGAAGATCAATATGGGAATTTTAAAGATATTTCTTCTCTTTCTCTTCAATTGAGTAATAACAGTAATAGAGGGGTTTATAATAGCAGCAGCAAGAACAAGATTCATGAATGTTCAATTTGTCGAGCAGAGTTCAACTCCGGCCAAGCTTTAGGTGGCCATATGCGGCGGCACCGGGCACCTACAGGGGCTAATAATAGTAATATTGCTGCAAGTTTGTCATTAACACCAACTACACAAAAGGGTATAGAATCTGAAGAAGCTCCAGCAGTAAAGAAAGCAAGAAACTTACTTTCTTTGGATTTGGATCTAAATCTTCCTGCCCCAGATGATGAAAAGTTGGCCTTTGCTTCAAAGCAACAACAACAAGAACAGCAACAAAAGCCAAAGCCAAAACCAACTCTTAATGTCTTCTCAGGTCCAGCTTTGGTGGATTGTCATTACTAATTAAACAAGGTTATGAAATTCTTTATTTAATTTTTTGTTTTTTTATAGTTTTGTTTATAATACTTGTTAATTTGTTCTTTCCAACACTGACCCATATAATTGTTTTGTCCCATATGATATTTTTTTTGGTTTTTTTGTACAATTGAAAGAATTTATAAGATTCTTTTCATTCTTTAATTAGCTTGATGATGTTCATAACCATTGCTATAAATATATATAAAAGGAATTGGTGAATTACTGAATTCCCATTTGATTTTACTGAACTCCTTAAAAGATCATAAAATTATAAAATTTTAACTTATTTTTTGGATTTATTCTTTATAATAAAAGTTTCGATAATTGGGTTAGTAACGCAACATGCAAATGGTGAGTGGATTTGTTAAACAGTATTATTTATCTAATTATTTGTGTTGATTTTATTCTTAATGCTTTAGTATCTGTATAATCTAAAAATTATTGACTAATCTGAATTTAAATCAAACAGGCTCATTATCTCTTTTCTCTCAATAGTTCACAAAAAAAATCCTTGATGGGTATCCTTTTTTTTTTTTTCTGTCTTTGTCATTGGTTTTTGTTTTTGTTTTTAATGGAAGAGAAGAATGTGTTGCACACTACAGAAAGAGAGAGTTTGGCGTGTGTTAGTCGCCACTATAACTTAACTAAGAAAAGCATGTGGCTTAGGTTTATCTCATTGTTTCAATTACAAGAAAATGCCTACCTTTAATTCCTTCTTTCTATCTCTATCTCACACGTTTATTTGGTGACAGGAATAGAATAGAATAAAAAATAAGCACAAAGAAAGCCCATGCACTTCCCATATGAATCAACATCTTTAATTTCTTTGTAATCCAACTTTTTTTTATTATCTTAAAATAACAAATTAACTTTTTTTAAAAAAATGAAAAAAAAGTTCTCATGTACTTGGCTATTTTTGTTCTTTTCTTGGCTTTGTCTATCTCTCTCTTGTTAGTTACTGGCTAGCCTACCCAATCAACCTTATCACTTGTATCCACATTTCAAATCATTCTCTTGTCACCTTCACAAGCAATCACAACTATAGAGCTACTAGTTATTTTTTTCATTAATTATACTAGAGATAGAATATTTAGGACTAAATTTAAACAAAAACAACACGCTTTTAATTATCAATTCACAACTTAATGATTGAACTAGCTATTTGGATACATATAAAATCTCATATTTATTAAACCTTTTACGTACTACTACTACATGGATTAAATTTACTAACTTACATTACTTCACTTCTTAATCAATTAATTGAGCATATATATAATACATATTCATTATATTTTATGCCTCACTCCATGGTTTTCAACAATATAATACATGTTCCAGGGGTATTTAAAAGGCTGGATAGCCTGAGCAACTCAGCTCAACCTGATTCAATTTAGTTCAATCGGGCTTGATTGGGATAAAAGATGCTCGATTCGGACTTCAGGCATGATTTTCAAATTTTTATAAATTCAGGCTAAACTTTGAAGAAATTTTTTTTTCATGCTAATCCAATCAAAACTAAATAATATCATATATATATATATATAATATTATATAAAAATGAAAAAAAAAAAGAGACCCATTGACCTGACTAACCCGAGTCAACCTGACTTGTCCAGGCTAGAACCGAGCTGCAGGACTAATTTTTAAGTCAGAGTATGGCTACAAGCTAAAAGTAAATTCAGCCTAACCCGGCCGATGAACACCTATAATTTTTATTATATTTCTCAATTTTTTATTATAAAATCTCTAATTTTTTTTATGAACTTTTTAATTGTTGAGATTTTTCAAGATTTTCCTTTTAAATCATGTTCTTTTCCATGGATTTCAACAATATATAATGCATAACATTTTTTTTAATATATATAATATTTGATCTTAAAAAAATAATTGATCTTATGATTTTACATTTTTCAAAATCTTGATTTTAATTATTCATACCTCTAGTGGATTTGATTATGGATATATTAATTAGACTTTTTTTTTGCATCATTAGAATTTTTTCTTTAATTTTCTTCAATTTTTTTTTGTGAACTACGAAAACTTTAGCTAGTAGTGGGAACATATTTGTTGAATATATACATTTGGGGACATATTATTAAATTTTAAACCTTTCAACTATATACATACCAAATCTCACTCTTTTCATATATATACCAACTAAATCAAAATATATTAATTCTAATCATCCATAAATGCTAGAATTTTTTTCCTAGAATATATTATTCACTAAACCAATGACTAGATAAGAGACATTTTCTTTCTAGACCAAACATTTCTTATAAATAGATTAAGAGGCAAGCAAATTCAGAACCTCACTCATTAGCTCGGACTTCTAAATCTTAAACTCGTTTTTTTATTTGGGACGTGGCTCTTATGTTTATGTCTGATTCAGTTTAATAAAATCACTTTTAGCTTTAAAAAAAAGAAAGAAAAAAGAATATGTAGCAAATTAGTTATTTGGTTGGCTGTAGTTATATATATATATAATGCTGTGGCATGAACATGTGTAGATACACAAAGTTGGCGATGATATCAAGTAAAATAGGACTAATTAAAGAAGACAAAATAAAAATCCTTCTTCATCTGTTATTCCATTCTTTTTTAAAAGCATTATTAGCTGTTCTTAAGTAAGAATAGCTGTCTGTCTACTTCACATAGAAATCTAGAGAGAGAGAGAGAAAGCCAAGTTTGAGTATTTCACTAACTTATGCTAATTTGAGGGATCATAGGCAATTTCTATATATATATATATATATTTCTATATAGAAATATATATATATAATGATAGACCCTTCCCTTTAGTTGTTCTTTTAAGTTATATATTTAATGAGATATTGAGTTTAAATTTTAAATATGAAGCACTTTTAAAACTTAGGAATAGTATTTTATACTCGTAATTGATCTATCCAGCGTGAATTCAAATTAATCTATAAACCGATTATAGGATATTGGACTGTCACAAAAAATGTCTTTATTGAAGAGCAAAACTGTTATGAGGCATGCAAGTGAAAGTCAACTTGTTTTTTTTAATCATTGTTCAATTTTCAATCATAATCCAAAACAGGTCATCAAAATAAGATGAGAATTATTGTGAATCAATATGCTTTGATTGGTTTCTTCATTTTTCCTTTTTTTTTAAAGGGTGGTGAGGTGAGAGTTCTAAATTCTAATCCCTTTAATTATAAAAAATGGTCCATCGTTTTTCTTTTGAGCATTGATATGGGCGGGGAAAAATTTATTCTGTATTTAGTGCCAAAAATATATATATGCTTATTAGACTCTGACGGTGAGTTGTTGGACTAGTCTCCCTCAAGTTTAGGCTGCTTGATGGATTGAGCTGGTCCCGAAGAGGTGATGATCTCACCGAGTAAGTGTTCCCGGTCACCAAAAAAAATAATATATATATATGCTTATCATCATGTGAGAAAAATATGCACTTACCACTAAAAGTGAATGATTACTCACTAGACATAAATGGTTATTGTAAAAATTGTATCATTTGAACCCAGATATTAACTGCAGTTTCCGCTGATATCTGAATATAAATGGTAATTGAGAGATCAGAACATCAATGAATTTAACCACTAGTAACACAATATATTTGACAGCCAAAGCTGAATTCTGGGTACATTACAACTGATTAGCAGGTACTAAATAAGGTCAAAGTTCAAGATGCAGCAGTCTAAATTTAACATTACATATAACCAAAATCCAGCATTATCATATGATATTCCTACAACATAAATTATTAAAACAGACAACAAAACAATAATGTCCTAATTTTACACATGCTCAAAGCATCTTGACTTCAGGGGAAGAGGCCTCAGACAGGACTTATGATATTTGAACAAGATAGCAACGATAATTTCGGACCGGCATGGATATTTACTGCTTATCATGGATGCTCCTTTTCAAATCCTCATTTTCCTTGTTAAGAAAATCGATTCGAGATTGAAGAATGTTAATCAGGGCATGAGCACTCACCATTTCAAGCTTCAATGTCTCTCTCTCAACAGAAATCTTGTGAATCTCACTCTGCATATCATTGATAAATTTCATACAGCTCGGAGGCACTGATGAATCAAAAGTAGCAGCATCAAGTCTAGAAGGAGGAATACGGGGATTTTCTTTGGGTTCAATTGATTCCATAAGAGAAAATTCCAATAATGCAGAGACTGCCGTTGTTGTTGCTGTAGCCGTAGTCATTGTTGTGTCTGTAGTTGTCGTTGCAGCTGTTGATGTTGTAGACGAACAAGGATCCTGAGTTGTCCTAGTTGAATTATCTGAACCATTCGAATGGTTAGACACTGTATCATTATTATGCTTTCTCCTTTTATATTGGAGTAGGGGGAATGTCGCTTCTGTGTTAAGCACACAAGGAGGACAATCATCCACCCTCTCAGACTTGCACAAGAGCAAATCCTCTCTTTGAAATTCATCAACATTTTGACACTCCTTAGGAAGTTCATTAATGTTAAGAGGATCCCGGATGATGGAATGAGTATCCTGTAAGAAATGACCAACAATGTTAATATACATCTGAGATACATCAAGTCTAAACTATTAAAATCACATTTCAAGTATTGTACATGCAATATAAGACAAAATATATGCATAACCAGTTACAGTAAAAAAATGATTATGTTTTTTATTATTTAAAATTATTATGTTTTTGAATTTAATTTTAAAGTGTAAGATCACTAAAAATAACAATGCTACTAAATTCCAAATGCCTAATTATCCAAATGGAATCTCGGAGGAATAATGAAACAACCGTGTCAAAGTCCCAATTGCAGTGATTCACCATTACGACTAAAACAATTCGCTACATAACTGTTGATGTGTATATATAACCACCCCCCTATCAATTTATGATTCACTGTCATCCAACAACCCCATCCATTTTTCCATCAATAAAAAGCCAACTTCTTTACACAATCCTCCAAACAGTCTGTTTGCATTGCTCATAGTACAACAACAATAACAAATATTTAATCCCAAGTTAATTAGAGCCGGCTATATGGATTATTCTTTTCCACTCTATTCGATTTAGGACTACCTCTTCTAATAAATTTAAAACAGTGAGATCATTTTGTACTATTTTGGTCCAAGTTAGTTTAAGTTTACCCCTGCCTCTTTTAGCTATTTCTAGTTTAACTAGTTCAGTTTTTCTGACCGGTGTATCACTAGGTCTTCATTTCACATGGCTAATCCATTTCAATCTATGCTCTCTTATCTTATCCTCGATAGGCGTTACCTCTATTTTTTCTCTAATGCACTCATTTCGGATTCTATTCATCCTAGTGTATCCATACATTCATCTTATCATTTTCATTTCCACGATATGCATCTTACTCATGTGTTATCCTTTTACTATCCAACACTTACTACCACACATCATCGCAAGCTGTATTGCATTGCGGTATAATTTTTTTTTTCAATTTAACCGGCATCTTTCGGTCACATAACACTATTAGTGTATCCATACATCCATCTTATCATTTTCATTTCCACGACCTGCATCTTACTCATGTGTTGTTCTTTCACTATCCAACACTCACTGCCATACATCATCGCAAGCTTATTGAAGTACGATAGAATTTTTCTTTCAATTTAACTGGCATCTTTCGGTCACATAACACTCCTGTAGACTCATCCACTTCATTCAACCAGCTCTAATCATGTGACATGCATCTTCTTTATAACTCTCATCCTCTTGAATAATAGAACCAAAGTACTTAATATGAGTACTATGAGATACTGTCACTCCGTCTAAAATAGCTTATGACGTAGCGTAAGCTAAAAACCCTAACACACACAAGTGTTTGAGACAATAAAATCTTCAAGAAATTTTATTAATTGAATTATGAATGAATGCAGTGCTAGAATTAAAAAAAAATAAAAATACTAAAATAACTAGAATTAGAAAAATAATTATCTTATGAGGATTATGATAAGGAAATAAGAAAATAGTTATACTAAAAGGAATAGGATAAGAATTCTGGAAGAAATAAGATTAATTAATAAAGAAATCAGATTATAAATATTATAGCCCTGCTTCAGCCTCCTCCACTTGGGGAAAACTCGTCCTCGAGTGTAAATCAGTGGTTGGATGTAGTGGTGCATCATCAGGATAAAATATATATAGGTCAACGACATTGAAGATTCGTGAAATGCTCATATCTTCTAGTAAATCAGTAACATAGGCATTGTCATTAATTTTTTGAATGATGGTAAAAAAATCATATTTCTTCGGTTGTAGCTTGCTATAGGAATCCACTGGAAATCGCTCATGTCGAAGGAATACCATTACTTGATCTACAACTGAAAATACTTGCTTTTGTTTACGTTTATTTGGTGCTTTCTTATATTTGGCATTGGCTGCTTTAAGCTTCAACTGAGTTTCTTTTTGTATATCAATAATTTGTTTTGCCATATGTTTAGCGACCACACTTTTGGTTGCATCTTTAGATAAGGGGGCTAAGTCAAGTGCATGTTGCAGTATCTTAATGTAGACCACTGAAAATGGTGATCTCCCACTAACACTATGGACAACATTATTATAGGAAAATTCAACTTGAGATAATGCAACGTCCCATTGCTTAGGTTTACTTCCACAAATGCTACGAATCAAGTTGCCCAATGTACGATTTACTTTTGTTTGACCATCACTCCGTGGATGAGCGATGCTGCTGAAATTCAAGGATGAATCAAAAAGTTTCCATAAAGTTCTTCAAAAATATCCTAAGAACTTGCTATCGTGATCAGAAGTGATAGATTTTGGCATACCATGTAAACGAACCACCTCTTTGAAGAATTTAGTATAATGTTAATCAGTGTTTATTACTTTTAACTTTTGAGGAATCTAGTATCTTTTTACTGAATTCATAATGATATAAACCTTGAAACAAATTTACAGTTGTTCAGCACTTCTACAATCTTTGAATTAAAATCAAGCAAGATGGAAGTGCAATTCATCTATTGGATAGTGCTTAGCTCATTAAGGAGTTCCAAGAAAGTTTAACAATTAAATTTTAATTGCAAAATAATATGTTGAGAAAATGGACTTAAGTCTAATTTAACTCTAAAAGTTAACTCAAGAGGTAAGGATTGTCCAAATCATTATAAGGAACACGCCATTATTATATTTAGGCGATGTGCAATACTCAACACACTCCCTCACGCTCGGGCCAAACACATGCGAGAAATCTAGAATATGAAATTTGCAGGATTAAACATTTGCGGGTGGCCCAACATTAGAACATTGGATCGATAACTCTGATAGCATATTGAAAAAATGGACTTGAGCTCAGCTCAAACCCAAAAGCTAACTCCTTTGATTTCAAGATTCTGTCATGCTTAATTGACAATTATATCCAACAACATTAAATCAGCCAAATTGCCTACCTACGAGGCAAGGCAGGAAGTAGGTAAGCAGACTTTGCAATTCAGCTACTTTCCCTTAGTCCCTTCTTAAAGGATAACAAAAGCACAATCTTGGTGTAGATCCTAAATTTTTTGTGCATCATTTAGACATGCTAGTTGGTGAAGTAACATAATCCTCACTTCTAATTAACTTCTAATCTTTCATATTATTATTTTTAACCCGGTACCCAATTCTTGCTTCTATCGGCTTTCTTATAATTTGGATGCATTATTTTGATGTTAATTTATTTCCAAAGAATACCTGAACTTGCCTATTTTGATCATTGTTCCATTTCTTCAATAATTTGGCTTTATTATCAAAATACTCCCCCTATTCTATATTGATAGGCTCGCTTTTTATTTCACAAGAATTAATATAAATTAGTTATTTCTATTGAAAATATAAATTTATATATAGTTTTCCTGTTATACCCTTACGTTAATAAGAGATATAGTTAAAAAATGACACTAAATAAAAATATTATAGAGATTTAACATGCTAACTATTTTATTAAAATGGCAACAAAACTATAATTTGGGACGGACAAAAAAAAAGTGAGCCTATCAATTTGGGACAAAGGGAGTACCTTATTATAAAACAACATGCCAATATAGGAGGTCCAATGATTTTATAGATTCGGGTCGCACATTAACGTCTAGAATCTATCACTTTTCTAATTGTTGAAAATATTTGCCTAACAAGGATTATCAAATTCAAATATTTGGATACTAAACAAGAAGTTTCATAATTTGTAAAATGTCAAAAAGAAGGGCGGTGTAGCAACTCCCGTTCGAAATGTTTGCTATTTGGATCAATTGCTAATAAAGAATATCTGTGATTAATTATTTTATACCGCATGACGTCCATTATTCAAAAAGATCATCTAGCTAGGGATCTTTGAGCTTTTCTGAATTTAGTGAATGCTCGTTCCAAGACCAAAATTATAAGGATGGGATTTGCCGAAAAAGGAGGATCTTAGCATAATATCTTATTATAAACATTTCCTAGTTATCGAAGGTGTGTGAAAAAAGTCCTTCGCATTAAAGACTATTTGAACCCTTATGGTATCTTCCCATAAGGCCCTTTGTGCTCAAAATCGACTTGAGAAAGGATCTTAGCATTAAATGGTTTGATGAAAAAGAGTGCATTTCCACAAAAGATGCTATCCTCAGTTAGGAGCATTAAGTGAATCATTTGCTCCTTTGCAATGAATTCTTGGTATTTGGTCTATTCTTTTAGAATGCATTAATGGACCTCATGGAAAATTTTAGTAAGAGTTCAATACTTGGAAGGTTCTTTTAACATAGCTAAAAAGGAAAAGTTAGATGCAATTTCTCATACGATTTTCTAAAGAATATAGGGGAGTAAAGAACCCTTTTTAGAGAAACTCAAAGACAGACAGCTACAAACACCTTTTTGTTGACATTAAATGCAAAGTTTAAGGTTTGCTTTCGGATATAATGACTTTGAGGAGAATGCCTTTTGAATATAGAGTTACACTTATTATTCCCTAGTGTGCAGGTAATACCACCTTTCTTGCCTCCATCAATGAGTTCGAATCCATATAGCCAAGCAACTAGATTGAGACAAAGCTACGTCAAGTTAAGCTGAACTAGATAGTATTTAGCACCAATGTTCAGCTTCCTATACCCTGGATACATACCAATTGAACAACTACGCATCCTGCCTTGTTGGAGCACAATTTTTCCAAATAGCTTCCCACCACGGCATCCCTAGGTATACTCATTCCAGATGTAATGGAGTGGCTGATTCAGAGGTTGACTGTTTACAACTTTGCTTACGCACCAAGAAAAGTAGACAATTTTCTAAAAGTTCTTTAAAAAGAATCTAGTTGCACCACTTTCTTGTATAGATGTCTCATTTATTTACTAGCTAGCTTTATTGCTTCCCTTGTATATCATATATTTTAGACACAATTTGACCAGTTTAACCATTAGTTCCATTACATTATAAACCAATTGATCATCTTGATAATGTTAAAGAAATCAAAGTAGAAATTTAAATCATAGAATAGTGCACATACCTGCTGCTCGATATGATTCACTTCAACACAAGTATCATGACCAGCTATTTCGTCCACAGCATCCTCTCCTGGAACAAGAGCTGTCTTACCATCATCCCATTCCTCCTCAATAAAAGGTGCATATCGATTTCCATTTGGTGGTCCTATATTATTCTTGTGAAACACTCTACACAGCACATATGAGTCGCTCTTCACCCAAAACAAGAGTAACAAACAAGCAAAATCCATGAGATTACTAGCACCAAAACAAATAGCAATGCACGTAGCTCGGAAATTCATAGGAAAAAACAACTAAAGTTGTAAGCTCGTCACATTTTTAGGACCCCAGAATACTGCAGTTTCCTCTTCCATCAACCTTAACATGCCAAATTGATATAAAACCACTCTTATCAAGTAGTGTTGCACATAATAAACTTAACGTTTTCTCTATAAACAACATTGCAGTTAGTTTACTATCTCTCTCAAATCAAAACAGAATAATGCATAGTATTCAAACATATTTCTCCCTTTATTTAATACTTTCTATACAGGCAAATAGAAAACTGCATACCATAAACCATTAACAACAATTATGCCAACAGGCTCACCTGCATGGCTCTAATTTTTTCCAATTCATCATCAACAAGCCGGTACTCGTGCATAACCCAATTGGTGCGCTGCCCTCCTGGGGCTCGCCCGCTATGAAAAACAAGTGTTTTCTTCATTGCTATGAGTTGAGAGTCCCGGCGGACCTCCCTGTCCTTACCAGTAGCTTTCCAGTACCCTTTACTTGTGGCTCTATTCATTCTTGCTCCATTCCCATACTTCCTGTCCAAGGCACTAAAGAAGTACCATTCTTGGTCTCTACTTTTCAACCTTGACTTATCTATCATTAAATAAAGTTATCATCTTTTGTAAGAACCCAGATAACGAATTAAACTCAACTGCTAAAAATAAGTATAAAAAACATGATCAAGAGCACTTTTTTCCCAAAACAAAAATATGTGCCACAGAAAATTTAACTAAAAATATAGGAAAACTAAACTATTTAATTGGGAAATTATAAACCCATCAACAAGCTAAAAACACTACTGAGAAATTGATTTCCGCAAAAAAAGCCAAATTGAAAACTTAGAGAAAGAAAAATAACAACCCAAAATCCTTGTAGAAAAGAAAATTAGCTATCATATTAAAAAAATTGAAGATAAATGAAGAAATTGAAATGGGTATAACCTTGAAGGTCCCAAGGTTCATTCTTGTAGATATCGACTTCAGCAATAGCATTAAAACGGACAGGTTTATTAGAAACCTTCCGTTTCAAGTAATAACTGACAAGCTCCTCATCCGTCGGGTGAAATCGAAACCCAGGAGCTAAAGCAGTAGTCTTTACAACCCCAGTGGGTGGTGGTGCTGGAACTGGAACGATGGCGGCTGCCGGAGGAGCTGGTGGGTGTGGTGGAGTACGGTTGTCCCGACCCATGAAAAAGGGGGTGATGGAGAACAGAAATGGTGAAGTGGGTTAGGGTTTTCAGGGTTGAGATCAGAGAATCAGAGAGAAGAAGATGAGAGATAAGAGAGCAATTGATTGAGAGTGAAGAAACAAAGAAAGGTACCTTCGATTGCAAGCAATTTGGTTCAGTTTCTTTTTCTATCGGCTGTAAAAAATTTTAGAGTTATTAGTTAGGATTCAATTTTTTCAATTTGGTACGTTTGGTTTAGATTTTCCTTTTCTTTTTCTTTTCCTTTTGTATAGATATAAAAATAAAGAATAGAGGTTCGATACTAAATTTACTACCTAGAAAAATATATATTTTACTGCTACAATGAGCCTAGATAAATATATAAATATAATTTTTTTTATTAAAATAGAATATGATTAAAATCTATATTATAATTTTTTTATTATAAGATGATAAAATCTATTTATAAATTATAAATTTAAGTTGTTATATTTATTTAATTCCAACTTATAAATTAAAATAAACAAATAAATTGAGTTGTCAAATTATTTTAGTATTTATAAGTATTTAATTTATAAATTAAATTGATTAAATAATTTGTTATATTTTTATTATTTATTTTAATAAATATTATTGATAATATAATTTTATATTTTTTATAGTCATTTTAAATATTTTAGATAAATATTCAAAAGATATATAACTATTTAAAATTTTAAATATTTATAAGTCTATATTAGATAAATTAATTTTTATAAATTAAATCAAACACCCTCTTAATATTAGTATAAAAAAAATTAAATTCAAATATATTATACATAAATTTATTATTAAAAATTATATATTTACTGTTATATTATATCTAGATTTACTATTTTAATAAAGAATCTCATAATAGAGAAAATGGAAATACTTTTCCAAATTCAACTTATTTTAAAGGAATTTTAACAAATTTCCCAACAAACTATCCAAAATAGCATTTGAATTTGTAAATTTCTCCCGATGGCATCTAACATAAATATATATATGTATATATATGCAAATTAATTAGAAAGTTTTTTTTGGAATAAAAAAGATCAAAATTAATTAGAAAGTTAATTTAAGGACTTGGGAGGCAATCTCGAGAGTACATATGAAGTAAAAAAGGCAAAAGCCTTTTCTTCTTTTTCTTTTTCTCTTTCTTTTTTTTCAAACTTTTTTTTAATATGTATCATGAAAATATAATAAATATTCTAATTTTTATCTAAATGTGTTTTATTTTTATTAAAATTTATTATAATCATTTTATATAATACACATATATATTATAAAGTGATTGCAATAAATTTTAATGAAATAAAACACATTTTAATATGTTGAGAGCACATATTTAAAAAAAATTAAAGATGGATAACATTTCTTTATTTTTTTTATTTTTATAATATTTTCATGAGAATAAAATAGATATTATAACTTTTATTATTAAAACTTGTTTCATTTTTATCAAAATTTGAATTACTTTATAATATAAGTATTTTAGAATGTGATTATAATAAATTTTAATAAAATGAAACGTATTTCACTAAAAATTATAGTGTTTAAAAAAAGAAAGAATTTTTTAAACAAATAATTGATATAATTTCCAATTTTTTCATGGATTTGATTTCTTGAAAAGGAAAGAATGTTTTTCAAATGGGTATAAAAAAAAAAAGTTAAAAAGAAGGGAAAGAATCCTATCTTGTGAACCCATAATAGCCGAACAAATAAGGCTTACGTTGTGGTTGGTACTTGTCCACTAAGCCACGTAAGTGAAAAATAAATAAATAAATTAATATATATATATATATTCTTGATAAATATATATATATTGAAAATGGGTTGTGGGACCAAAATTATGTCCACCAAAGTTGTATTAAAAAAGGCGTGAAACTTGATGTGATTTTATCAAATTATGGAAAGAAGAAGAAGGCTTTTTGACCATTTTGGATGCCATATTAGTTATTTTTGTGCCATCAAATTTGGCTCTAAGTTAACAGAAAGTTATTTTCTTTTTTAAGTTTTATGTCTTCTTCTCATATTGAAATTTGGATTTTTCAATGATCCAATTGAAAATAGTTATTTTATTATATTTTTCTGTATATATCCCATTGATCATAGGATTAAAATTATAAATATAAAAAAAATCAAATTACTTTTTTTTAATAAATATACTCATTGAAACTATTTTTTTAATTGTGTTTTTTAATATCATAATTATTTTAGAAAAAGAAGTAAAAAACTCCAATTCCGTTATGCATGCATAAGATAAAAAAAAATAAAGCTTTCATATTATTAGATTATTTTGAAATTTCAAATTCGAATAATTTGAAAAATATTTTAAATCAATTTTAGATTTATCTTACGCTATATGTATATGATAATTTTTTAAACCTAATTCGATTTCAGAATAATTTAAGTTTTTATGTTATTTTATTTTTATTTTAATAAATAGATTGAAATTGATTTATTAATAATAATTGAATCAAATCAAATAAGAGTTAAAAAGAAAAAAAAAAGGAAAATAAATTACCAACCTAGTAACTATTTGTGGGTCCATGGGTCTGATTCAAAACCTAATGATTGGAGATGGCAACCACTCAACCAGACACTGTAATTAGTACTTTTATTTTGGGCCCATATATTTATGTTTGGACATTTATACATTTTTTATTTGTCATTTTTTTATTTCTAAATATCTCACTGTTTTTCAAAAATATCTCAAATACTAAATGTCTATTTAAAAAAAAATGGAATATTCGTTTAATATACTAAAAAAATATATTAGATGAAATTTTTGAAAAAAATTAATAGTAATTTAAAAATAATATTTTTAAGAAAAAATAAATATTTTTAAAAATAATTTTGTTTCTTAATTTTTTTTAAATTACTTGTATTAATATGAATATGATGGTTCAGTTAAATACATATGAAATAGAGGGATTATGACACTATAAAAATAGAGAAAATCATATGAAATACCATTTTTTTCAAAATTTTATTTTTATTATTTTTTTACCTCATAAAATTATTATTATTTTATATTTGTATAATATATGTTAAAAATTTACTCAACATATACTCAATATATATCAAAAATACACCAAAATATATCACATTTTTATAAATATTTTTGTTTGTATAGTACTTTTGTAGAATTTTTATTTGCATTGTATTTTTTGAATTTTTTAACTTTTTCAATTATTTTTATAAATTTTCTATAAAAATAGAGAAAATTATACTGTATAATACATTTTTTAATTTGTTTTTAAAAAAATATCCTATAATTTTTTATATACTTTTCATATATCAAATATATATCCAATAATACTTTACATCCGCCGTCCCTGAAGAATTGATTAACTCACTTTATCATTTATGAAGTTTAAATTTTATATTGGACGTCCTTGAAATTAAAAGTTTTGTAACAAAGTTGTCATCAACCTAAACTGCTGTCATCTTCGTTAACAGCATTACATTAGCTCTTAAAATAAATCCATTATAAATTAAAGCAAATTTCATTCATCGTCTATGAAGAATTATCTTAATTTTACCAGTCGTCCTTAAAAATATTTTAATTTTACCCGGCAACCTTAAATAATCTCTTAATTTCACATGTTATCCTTAAAGAATTGATTTAAAATAACATATAATCTATGTTGATGCAATAATTTTATCCTTAGACTTTTCATTTTAAAAATAAATATCTAACTATCAAAGTAAATCACATATTAATTAGTCTAATAAATCTTAAATAATTTTTAAAAAAGTATTTTTTTATATTTGAATGATAATTTTTAATTATTAATTACAAAATAATTTTATTTAATAATTAAATAACACTTATTAATCAGTTTAACATCTATAGTAAATTTTTTTAAAAAATAAAAATTTTAAAATTATCCTATTTTAAATAATTTTAAAAAATTTAATTTTTCTATTGAATAATAATAATTATTATTAAAAATAATTTTAAAAAAATAAAAAATATTACAGTAATAATTATACTATATTTAAAATTAGAAAATTTTTAAAAATTCTATTTTTTACTGTTGAATTAAAATAATATTTATTAAATATTATTTTACAAAAATAAAAATAGAATAATAATAATTATTATTCAAATATAAAAAATTATTTAAAATTATCATTCAAATGTAAAAAAAAATATTTTTTAAAATTTTTTAAGATTTTTTAAACTAATTAATATATAATTTGCTTGGATAGTTAGACATTTATTTTTAAAATAAAAAGTCTAAGGATAAAATTATTGTATCAATATGAATTATATGTGATTTTAAATTAATTTTTTAAGAATGCTACACGAAATTAAGAGATTCTTTAAAGATGACGAGTGAAATTAAGAGATTCTTTAAGGGCGACTAGTAAAATTAAGAGAATTCTTCATGAATGACGGATGAAATTTGCATTGATTTATAAGGCATTTATTTTAAGAGCTGATATGATATCATTAACGAAGATGACGGTAGTTTAAATCGAGGGCGATTTTATTACAAAACTCTTAACTTTAGGGATAACTAATGAAAAATTTAAACTTCAGAAATGATAAAGTGAGTTAGTCAATTGTTTATGAATAACGGGTATAAATTACTCGTATGCTCAATATATACCTTTAAAAATTGAATATAATTTTAGTATATTAAATATATATTCAAAATATTTTTCTAAAAAGGGTATTTTTAAATTTGATACTTTAAAAAATATATTTTTAAAATTAAAAAAGAAAATAGATATTTTCAAAAAAAAAATTATTTTTTAGGACATTTTTTAAGAACCCCAGCCCATCGGCTCATAGAAAATTGAAACCCAATTGCAAAGCATGCACAGCTAGCCAGCCCTATTTGGTAATTTGACTCGACGGTGTTATAGATTTTATATATTATAATAAGGTCACACGCCATTTGCAGATATAGTTGCTCAACATATATATTAATTTTAAAATTTAAATAATTTTAAGCAAGTAAAATAAAAATTAAATTATAAAATTAAATATAAATAAAATTTAAATAATAGCAAGTTAAAAATAAATATAACAAAAACTTAAATAACATAAACTAAAAATAAAATCTAATCAAATAATAAACCTAAACGAAAATTAAAATAGAATAATTAATATAATTAAAATTAAAACAAAACCAAACAAAAATAAAATTATAGAAATTAAAAAATTATAATATAAATTAAAATAAAATTACAGTTTATCTAAAATTAAATAAAAAATTATTAATTCCTAAAAAAACTCGTAAAGGAGTTACAAATTTTTCTAGGAAAAAAAGAAGCTAAAAAAAGTCACAAAAAAATAAATAACAAAAAAAATCAACCTAAAATATTACAAATAATACAAACAAATTATATAGGAACTAAATAATACAAAAATAATACTAAAATTAACTATAAAAAAACTAAAATTAAATAAAAAAATTTAAAATCAAACAATATAACAAATCATTCAAAAAATAATCACATAAACAGAAAATACTAAGAGGGTGTTTCTCAAAATTTAAAAGCTGGTCAAAACTAATTATAAGCAGTTTTTAGATTATAAGTTGTTTATAAGTGTTTCTGAAAACTTAAATAGTAGATTATAATCTGATTTTAATCAGTTTTTTAAAAGTTTGGATTTGCTACTTTTTTTTAAGCACTTATTTTTTAAGCAGTTTTAACCAAGAAAAAGACCATACTATCCCTACCTAATTTTCAATATTTCAAATTTGCCCACCCTATACACTTTACATGGTAGTTTTTTATTTGTATAATTTATTGATAACACCAATATTATTATTATTATTAAATAAATTTTATTATTATTATTATTATTATTGCAAAATAAATTTTGAATTGACATTTAAAAAATTATTTTTATACAATAAATAAACTCAGGGACAGTTTGGTCATTTTGACAGTTTCTGTAATTAAAAACTGATTATAAGCTGATTTTACAGAAATACTTAACTGATTATAAACTGATTATCAGCTGATTATTAACTAATTTACAGAAACACTTAACTGCTTATTTTTAATCTAATTATAATCTAAAAATCACTTATTCACAATAAGCTGAAAAGCTCCAGTTTTGAGAAACACCCTCTAAAATAAACTACATTAAATTATAACCAAGACAGAGGAAAGGCAAAAAAAGACAGTGTGAAATGACTATGATATGAAAAATGACAATATTCCTCGTTACAATTGCATGCCTAATAATCAAACGAAAATAAATAAAAAATAAATAATAGACCATACAAAATATAAAAAAATATTAAAAATAAAAGTAAAAACATAAAAAATATAATTTATTACCTACACGTTGGAATGGTAGAATAGTGTTGAACAATAATATTATAGTTTTAAAATTCAATAGTATTATAGGAGAGGATAATAATATTTTTTGTGTCTATATATAAAGATAACTAGTTATTATTAATAACAAATGTAATATCATAATATTATTTGAACTTTTCGAATAAATATAATTATTATCAATATTAAATAGAATATCATAATCTTATTTGAAGAACTCTTCGACATAAATCATTATAAAATATAAATATTTATTATATATTAAATAATAATAAGGTTGAGATAATGACACGTGGCATAATATTATATGAGGGTTAACTATTTTAGTATGATATATAAGATAAGATATGTTTTGTTATATAGAAGAAATTCAAAAATTGTGTATTATTTTTTTATTTAATGATAATATATTTTTGTATTTATTTTATATTTAATTAAAATGATATTTGAAAATTAAGTTTATTAGTATTAAATTGAAAGATTATATAAAAACATCATAATTATTATAAAATTTTATTCGGCATTTTTAAAATATCCAAACACCTTACCTTTAAATGATAACTATAAATTTTCTTTCTTTCCTATAATCATATTTTCTTTAATTTCTTTCCAATATGATAAGAATTTGTTTTAGGAGCTATTTGTTTCATGAAAAATATTTATGCATTTTTTAGTGTTTAAAATGCTTGTACTCTTAATTGACAGACAAATTTATTACTGTTTGAATAAGAAAAATTAAACTATTTTCCGAAGGAAATTATTTTCTTAATTTTAATAAATTTATTACAACGAATAAAAAGCATATAAAAACCAAAATATAACTTATTAATTTATTAATTATCCATATCCAATTAAAATATCTACATAAATATTTAAATGAAAATCAATTGAAATTTTATTTTAAACTACAATGATTCAAATATTCTAGTAAAAATATCACATATTATTTCATTCAAAGATGGGCTACAATTATTGGATTTTTCTCTCTTGTTCTCTAAAAAAAACTTATTTTATGATAAGATAAATTAGGAATATTTTTTACGATAATGGTTGCTGGCTCAAATTGATCCAGATTAACAGGGGCTAATTAGACTTTTTACAAATTAAATTACATTATACAAATTTAATCAAAATTAACTATATTTAAAATTACTATATCGTCCCTCGTATTTTTAGAAGGCAAGTTTTCTTGGTTACAGAATATAACTTTTTTTTGAAACTTGTGCGTGAATTTTTTTTAAAAATATGTCTTTTTAAGAGATAAGAATAAATTTTTTTATTAAAATATTTCACTTAAAAATTTACAAATGATACAAAATTTATGTTGTGATAGCATAATTGCCATTTAAATTCTTTTAGGCCACATTGAAAGAATTTAAAAAGTTTATATAGCTAATAATATTTAATTAATTCTATTAATATTTTTTCTAATGTATGTTATATTAACTATGGAAATAAAATTTAAAATTTAATTTAAAAATTCAAAATTCGAATTCATTGATAATTAAGTTTCTAAATTTCTAATGAATACTTGTATGGCCAGCGTGTTCTATTTTTTATTGTGCTCTATATTGTGCCATAGTGTCATCATAATAGTAAAATTCAAATTAAGATGTAATAAATATAAAATGGACACACACATTCAAATGTCTTATAATAAAATTATAGTATATGATTAAAACTCATTTTACGTTAAAAAATTAATTATATAATTGGTATATAATTTTAATTTTAATATAGTATATAGTTAATACACGTGTTCAAATAATTATGTAATTGACACACATGTTTAATTTTAATATAGTATATAATTGATAAATATATGTTTAATTTTTATGTAATATATAATTGGCACATATGTTCAATTTTGTAACATATAAGTGGAACATGTGTTCAATTTTGATATAATATATAATTGACATGTATGTTCAATTTTAATGTAATGTATAATTGGCACACATATTCAATTTTAATATAATATATAGTCGACATACATATTCAATTTTGATATAATGTATAATTAATACACATGTTCTTTTTAATATAGTATATTGACACACATATTCAATTTTAATATAATGTATAATTAACATACATGTTTAATTTTGATGTAATATATAATTAATATATATGTTCAGTTTTAATATAATTGATATATATTTAATTTTGATATAATATATATCTGACACACATATTCTATTTTGATATAATATATAATTGGCACACAAGTTCAATTTTAGAATTGGAGGTTGATATTTTCAATAAACAAAATAACATTTTTTCATATATATATATATATATATATATATATAAGGTTAATCTATTTTCAATATATATTAAAAAATAGAAATAAGAATCATCATTAGACACATTGTCATATTAAATAACTATGGAATAATGAGCAGTTTAAAATTATAAAATATACTAAGATTTTAATTGCCTTCTAAATTTTAATTTGTACATACGTCATTATATGAAGTATTAACAAATAATATAAATAGAATGATTTTATTTGTAAAAAAATTGCAATATAAATAAATTAAACTTCTAATTATGTTAATTACTTAATTTGTATCCTTGTTGAGCTATAATATTTTAGGACTCATTAGTAATTATTTAATTGCACAAAAAAGATTTAATATATAAATTAATTTCATATAATTACGAAAAAAAAATAAGTATATTATATAAAATAGTAATAAAAAAATATGTGAATGTATTTTAATTGTACTTAGCTACCTAATGAAGAATTAATATCACAATAAATAATAATTTAAAAACTATAGACTTACATTAAAGTAGATGTTTGGAAAAAAAATTGGAGGGACAAATTTTAGCGGCAAACTTAGAGTTAACCGTGGATAAGGGTATTCAAGTAAATACATATCAAATAAATTCTTTATTTAATTAACAGATTTTCATTTTTCATATTGACAAAAATATCTCCATTTGAGTTGATTCAATTTGAGCCATTCATCGATGTCCTATTTTTTATTAGGGTATGAATATTTACATTCTATAAAAACAATAAATACACTCTAATTTATTAATACACTCTTATTATAAATTTTAAAATTTTATTTGTTATTACTACACCCTACCAAAAAATATTATTACTCATTATTTTATTATAACTAATTTTTATTTATACTCTACCTTTTATACTTAATTTTTATTTTCACATTTTTATTCTTTTTCTCTCGTTATTTTTTCGCTTAATAAAGAAAGAAGCAAACGTGATTCGATAAATTTATCATCTTTTTATATTTTTCAACTCCAAAGACCTTACAGTGAGTTTTGATTTTGGATAATATAGTTTTAATTTTTTGTCTACCAACTCTTTATTTTTTTTCTCTATTTTTTATTTTTCTATTATACTTAATTTTTTCCATTACGGAAGCCGTAAAAAATAATTTCATTGATAGTTAGCTAATGCAATAGTTAGATCAAATGCTTTTTGCATGTGCATGCTGAATGTTTGGCTCCAAAACAAAATAAAAAAAAAAGAAAGAAAGAAAAAAAATATGAGGGGAATAAATTATATAATCTTGGTTCATAATTATATTAAAAAAAGTTAATGATGGAGACTATTAAGATAGTTTAATATATAGGCTAAAACACTATTATAAATATTGCATAAAACTAATATTTTTCATCCACTGCATGATTGAAGTGTTTGACATTTACGGTTTATATTCAATATGATAGAGTGCATATTAATTTTTGTTTCGTCAGATAAAATTATACAAAATTAATATTCCATCTTTTTTTAACTGAATTATAAAATATGTTTAATAAATTAGAGTTAAAATTTAATAATAATTCATTAAACCATAGCTGAATATTTATTTTTGTTCGGCCACTATTTGATAAATAAACTAAGATATTTAATAATATATAACTATATATTTTTAATTTATAATTATTTTTGGTTGAACAAATGAATTTTAAAATCACTTAATATTATGTAAATTACTTTAAACTACTAAATACTTATCTTAGATTTTTTCAAGAGACTCGTAATTTATATTTATTTTTTTCATATTTTAGCTTTAAACAATAAAAGCATGTGGAGTTATTGAAGTGAGATGGTTAAAAGTATTTGAGAGTAGAAAAATAAAAAATTTGAAAAAGTGAAATAGATTAAAATGGTTTTAGGTTCTATAATAAGTGATATATATATACAGTAACTTGGAAGGATGTGGAGTAAATATAAATAGAAAAATTGTAAATATTATAATTTTAGATATTCTGTATTAATGTAATTTACTTAAAGGTATTTTTGAAAACATATTTTTAAGGTATGTTTAGTATTTTTATTGGGTGCAAATACCTCAACCCTTTTTATTATCCTAATTTGCATATAATTGACTTAAAAATAAGTCATTAGCATAAGAGTTTTTGAAGAATAGAAACTCCAAATAAGTGGGTGACATTATGATCTAACACTCATCAGGGTAGGTGCATGGTAAGTCCAAGAATAAAAAATAAATTATTGATTAATTAATTAATTGAAGTACAATTAATTAAAGTCTAAAGATAATAGTTAAATGGTCTAAAATTAATTTTCACAAAATTTTTTAAATCAAAATTTTAGAATATGATTATTCTTTTTCTATTCAAGAAAAGTGGATTTGATTGAAGTGTTATGAATAACATAACAAAAAAATTAACTTGAGTTTAATAAAAATGTTCATGATAATAATGAAAGTAAAATTTGCGCAAGTTCTTTTTTTAATTTTTAATTTATTTTCTTCGTTTATTATAAATATTATAGTTAGACATAGTTTAGCAGCACATATAAAGTTAAGAATATATTTAAATTTTGATGTACGATATACAACTTTAGTTTCCATGAAATAGTTTAACGGATAATTATTTTAGTGAAAAATTAGTAATTATGTAGGGTTTTAACATACTCGTATTTGACTCGACACATAAAATTTAAGCTCGAGCCTGGTTTAAATCGAGCTCGAGCTCGGTTTATATAAATATTATCAAGCTCGAGCTAGGCTCGACTTGACTCATATTTGATTCATTAATACGATAAATGAGCCAAACTCGAGCTTGAGCTTGATTTTAATATTCATAAGAATTGAAACTCGTTATAAGTTTGAGCTCGAGCTTGGCTCTAGCTCGGACTCAAGCTCGTTAATATATCTGGATAAATGATAAAATTGAAAGAAAAAACTATCATTATACATCACAATTATATTCAAAATTAAAAATCAAACATTTATTAAAAAAGATATAGAGGTAGGTCTAGATAGAAAGAAAAAGAACAATAAATAAATTAATTTAAAAAAAAGTACTAAAATTATCCAAATAAGTCAAATAAGTAATAAATTCAACTCGAGCAACTCCATTTAACACATGACAACTCCATTATATTTGAATTCAACTGTTGCAACTCCTACATAAATAAAATTAAAAAAATCAAATAGCAATTTTAAACATATAATTAGTTTTGATATGTAAACTCACAAAAAATTATGAAGCTAAAATAATACCTTATAAATAGATAATACGATCAAGGTATAGCATACTCTCGAATGTCCTTGGTGGTGCTTTTCTATAAATATTAAGAAAAAAAAAGAGTTAATTACAATTATGTAATAAAAATTATAGGAATTGATAATATATCGTTTGTCATTCTCGATAAAAATCCTATACTTCAATTTATTTGCACTCCACTATTCCAAGGCGTCAAATACCTCATTATTTTCGCAAACATGAATACCTTCTTCCAAATAAATATTTAATTCCAATTTAGCATGCTCAACTACGACATCACTAGATCTTATAAGATGAAAAAAATTTAATTTTCTATCTTTCCCTTTATCAATAATATCACCGCTTAAACCTTCTTTTGCAAGTTCATTTCGCGATTTCTTATTAGCATTTTTCGTTCTATAAGCCTCAACATATTGTTTTGTAGAGTAAATGTAAAGATTTACTAACTGTTGCAATATACTCAAAAGAATCGACTCTGCTATATATGAGAAGAAAATAAATCTCAATTGATTTTATCTTACTCATTGGATCCATAACAGCTATCATAGCTATTAATAAATTACAATCACCTTAATATTTATCAAAATTTTCCTTCATCTTCTTTACCATGTTTTTCATAGCTTCATCATCAAAAGCATATATTTCATTAAATTTTCTTTTAACATTATAAAGTTTAAGAAGAAATAAATTTGAAGTTGGATATTCACTTCCTAAAATGATATTAGTGACCTCATAAAATTCTTTAAAAAATACACAAACTTTCTTAACCTTCTTCCAATCTACTTTACTTGGTAAACTATGATAACTTGAATCTTTTATTTGATACCGAGGAAAGACATCTTTATACTCCAAAGCAACAACAAACATCAAATATGTTGCATTTCATCTTGTGCTAATATCTAAAATGAGCTTTTTTAAAGGTAATTTTAATTGTTTCACAATTTTGCTGAACATTCAAAGACGTGCTTCTAACGCAGTAATATGTTTTACACTCTCGCGAACAGTGTGTATTATATCTTAAATCTCAGAAAATCATCTTGAACCAGTAAGTTCAAAATATGTGCACAACATCGCACATGAAACAACTTGCCACAAAGAGAAAGCGGTAATGATGAAGAGAAAGATAAATTTTCCTTTAGCATCATAATAACAACATCATTATAAGTAGCATTATCTATAGTTACTGTCCACACCTTATTTTCTATCTCCCATTCTTGAAAGCACTTTTGCAATACATCACATACAATAATTCCATTATGAGGTGGTAGAATATCACACAAGTTCAATGTGTACTTTTACAACTTAAAATCAGAATCCACAAAATGAGCGGTAACAACCATATATGATATCTTTTGGGCATCGAATTTCCACAAATCCGTGGTCATACTAATCCTAGGGACACTGGCAAATAATGCTTTGATTTTCTTTTTCTCTATATCATAACTACTATCAATATCTTTTTTTAATGTTGTCCGACTAATTTTATGAAAATTTGGAATTGCATATTTTATTAACAAATTAAATATCTCATATTTCACAAAGTTAAAAGGTAACTCATGCATAAGAATCATATGGGAAAATATTTCTCTAATTTTTGCATGATTATACCTGAAATTCTCCACTGCAGCTATACTTTCTGTCTTATTTATGCGGTTGGTGATGCTAATTTGTTGTTGCCCTTTTAGATTTATCACCCTTTGCAAACAACACTTTAAGTGTCTCAAAAATTGTGTGGTAGCACCAGTCTTGTTCAAAGCAAGCCGATGTTTACAATGAATACATTCAGCTTTCGTCGTCCCATTCGAAAGCATTACCTCTTTGAATTTATTCCATGCTTTTGAAGTCTTCTTCCTTTTCTTTGGAGCAAATGGATTGTTATATTCTTCGGCATTTTTCACATCAAGAATGGATTCCACACTTTCATTAGTATCTGATATAAAAACAAGTGAAACATTCGAATTTGGAGATGAATATTGAGTGAAATTTAAATTTGCAGAATTTATATTAAACATATCCTAAATAGAAAAAAGACAACTTTTAAAACCATAAACATCGAATCAAGAGGTAAACCTATTAAGCCATTTAAGAATTGGCATTAGTTAAATTAAATTAAGAAATTAACAAATTCACATCCTTTCTAATTCAATTGAATTAATATTTAGCGGCATTAATTAAATTAAATTAAGAAATTTACACATCCAAATTCCTTTGGTAGATAATTGTACCAGTATAATTAAATTAAGTCAAAAGTGATATATATACTTCCTAAATTCAAGATTCTGAAATTTGAAATAATTAAATATAATGTTATTTTCATACTTGAGCATGATTTAGTAGATTCTAAAATTAAGAAAGCACAAAGGAAGCAAGATCCGCATTATTAATTTACAGTATACACACATTATGACTGAGTAATTCGTTTCCATCATTATTAAACATTCTAATAATCTAATTCAAATGAACATTTAAAATATTCTAATTCAACTTATATTCCAATTCTCACTAATTCGTTTCTATCATTATTAAACATTAAAATATTTAAGTAAATGTTTACAATTTTTTTGTTGAGGCCAATACCAGTCATTTTACAAATGAACAACTTGAGACAGAGACAGATCCATAGTCGTGTGGGACAGAGCCGGTGGTTGGAGCTCCCTCATCGGCTCGTTCTCGTCGCCCGTCTATGGTTCTTTCTTTCTTTGGTTCTTTCTTTCGTTCCCCTCTCTGGTTCTTTCTTTCTCTGGTTTTGGTCGGCTCGTTCTCTGGTTCTTTCTTTCACTGCTGGTCGGAGCTCCCTCGTCAGCCTACCGTGATTTTCCAACCTGAGATAGAGACAAAGACATAGCGAGACATAGATAGAGACAGAGACAGAGAGCGAAACAGAGAGAGACAGATACAGAGAGCGAGACAGATACAGAGAGCGGGACAGAGCCGGTGGTCGGAGCTCCCTCATCAGCTCTTTCTCGTCGCCCATCTCTGGTTCTTTCTCTTGTTCCCCTTTCTGGTTCTTTCTTTCTCTAGTTCAGGTCGGCTCGTTCTCTAGTTCTTTCTTTCACTGGTTCTTTCTTTCTTTCTTTTTTTAGCCTGCTGTGTGAAAGGTGACTGCGATGGAGATTGTAAGATGTTGAGAGTTTTAGAGCAGAGGTAGCTGCGATGGAAATGTTGAGAATGTAGCTGAGTAGCGCAAGTGTGGCTTTCAAATTTAGTTTAGGGTTTCTTATTTTTAGTACAGTAAAAAAATTAATATAGTAATTTTAAATATTTTTTAAAATACTTAAAAAAATGAAATTTAGATTAATTAGTTAAATTATATCTAATATTAAAATATAATTTGTTTGTGTTGATATTAATAAATTGATTAAGAAATAAAATAAATAAATATATTGATATTTAATTATATAATTAATATAATAATTATTAACACTATATTCTATTGATAGATAAATAATTGATGATGATAGAATACACATAATATTAAGAAATATATTTTGAGATACTAAGAAATATATTTTGAAATATAAGTTCTTAAATAATAGGACTACTAGTAAAATTAATATATATTTAATTTTTAATATGACTTAATAGTTATAATTACTTAATAAAAAATAATAAAATTAGTACTTAATCAAAATATAGTGTTATTTTAGTTTTAAAACTTAAACTATAAGTCTATAACTATCAATTAAAATATAACTTTAATAAATATTATTGCTAATAATATTATATCATTTTTATTTTCAATAGATTATAAAGGATATTATCAAACTTATTTTTATATAAATATTGATATTGTTTATCATAAATATATGTATCTAACTATTACTATATAATATATTTGCATGAATAATTTTTTCATATTTATTGTTAGAAAAAATATGTTAAATTTAATAGTATGTGAATATTCTTTTATATTTATTTATTAAAAAGTTTATTATAAATTAATAACTATTAATTGATAATTATATAATATTATTATATTCATAATATATAGTTAGTCATATCATATAAGAGACATAATATTAGTAAATATAATTTTAGATATAAGATAGGACTAATAGTAAAATTAATAAATATAATAAACTAATATATATAAAAATATATTTTTTAATATGACTTGATATACGAGTTAGCTCACGATGTTATTAAATGAGCTAGCTCACTCTTAAGCTAACTCGCGAGCCTAACTAGTCGAGTATCTATGAGCTTGAGCTCGACTCATTTAATAAATAAACAGCTTGAACTCAGCTTGTTTTTAAACGAGGTCTAGTTTGAACGAGCTTTTATCGAGTCAAAACCTAAGTCGAACAGAATTGTTTAGCTCATTTATAGCCCTATAATTATGATTAAAAGTATAAATTATAATTTAAATATTTTTTTAGATGCATCTAATAAAAAATAGCTAATGAGTTAAATTTATTGCTTTTATAAGATAAAAAAAATTTATTGCTTTTCAATGAGATCCATTATTATCTTATCAATTTATTTATAAACAATTATCTTATCAACTTTTTAATATTTAAATTTCGGAGAATGTATTTTTTTATTATGATAATTCTTGAAATATTTGAATTCAATAAAATTGTCAATAAATATAATTTTTTTAATCTATTTTTTGTTGAATTCTTACACTAAACAGTTTAATAACTAATTTCATTTTTTATATACTCTCGATAAGGAATATATTTTTACATTTTATTTTTAAATAAAAATATATAATTAATTAATTTTTAAGAAAAAATTACACTCTATAGCATACTTTTTAATTTCTTTTTAAAATTATTTTATATTTTTAATATATTTTTGATATATTAAATATATATTATGAATATTTTTAAAAATTAAATATATCTTTAATATATTAAATATATATTAAAAATATATCTTTAAAAAAGATAGTTTTAAAATTAAAAATTAAAAAAAATATTTTTAAAATTAAAATTAAAAAAGGATATTTTTAAAAATATTTTTATTTTTTAGAATATTTTTAAAAAAATTTGTATTTTTAATGAGTTATGAAGAGTCAATGCTATATCTAAGAAAATAGATGACGTGGCTATAAAATATACACGTGTAAAGTATATAAAGCGCAACTTTCAAAAGTAAAGAAATATATTAAATGAATAAATAAATAAAATGTGAAATAATAAATAAAATAATTTTGCATGTTGCACACGTGTTAATCTTAAGGATAATAGCTTACATTTCTTGGCCTTCATGGCGTAGCTTAAACTGGTCGTAGTCTTCTCCTCCTTTGTCTCTATCACCTTTGAAGCGCGTTTCGAATTATCTCTACCTATAATTTAAAACTCAACCATAATTTCCTATTCAAGCGGCCGTAAATTTTATATAAAATATTTAATATATTCTTTAATTTTATAAACAGTATTTTCTCTCCATACTTTAATAAATTTTATATAAAATATAAAATATGCATTGTAATTTTATAAAAAAATTTTTCTATTCATGCTACCATTTATATTATATAAAACATTAAATATATTTTTAATTTTATAGTTTAAAACTGAAATAAAATTTTTTATTCATACTTAAATTTTAAGTAAGATATTAAATATATTATTATTTATTTTTTATTCATGCTATAATATATTTTATGTGAAATATTAAATATATCTTTATTTATATTAGGTTATTTTATAAAATAATTTAAGTTTTTTTTATCTATTTATTTCTATTAATGAAGATAGTAATTAATAATTTTACATAATATTTTTTATTAATAATTTTACATTAATATCTTCTTTCCAATTATCTAATTAATAAGATAAAAAATGTATTTAATGTAAAAAATTTCATATTACATTTCTAATAAAAAAATAACAATAATAAAAATATAAAAATACATATAGAAGCAACGCGATGATTTTTTTATAGTAATTTTATTAAAATAAAATAATATTGGTTGTTGTTTATTTTTAATTGAAGATTAAAAAACTAATTTAATTTCAATAATTATTTTATTTATACTTTATTATTCTCTTTATTGATTATTAATTTAGTCAAATCTTTTATTTTTAATGTAAAATAAATTACACTCATCATTTAAAAAAATATATGATAGTAAATCTCTATAATTCACTTTATAATGATAAATTTTTTTTAAAATTTTATTTGTATGAAGGTTTGCAATAATTTTATGAGATATGATATAATTTGATTTTTTATTTATTTAAAATTTTCATCTTTATAATATAACTTTTTATAGTAATTTTATTATTTGAAAATGATGAAATTTAATTAATTTTTTAACCATTAATTTAGTGGTTTGCCATATATTATTTTTTAATTTTTTTAAAATATCATTAATATATTTTTTAATATTAAATGTATATTTATAATCCATTTTTCATTCCAACTTAATAAAATTTTATAAAACATTATCAAACTAAATAAAAATTTTATTCAATCATAATATGTAATACTATATTTTAAATATATTAAATTACATTTATAATATTATTATATATAATATTATATATTATAAAATCATATTGTCTGTCACCTAATATGATTTTAAATAAAAAAAATTAGAGTTATAAAAAAATAAAAACAAAAGTTAAAGAAAAGAATAAAAAAAAGGTTGAGTTAAAGATTTTATTATGACAATTAATTTCTCTATTAGTTGATGTGGAAGTATAGTTAGTATTAATTAAGAAGAAGGCAAAGTATTTAAATGGGGGATGTGATGTGTAAACCGAAGAGGCCTGCAATTTAGGCGCGTGGAGCTCTCAGGATCAGGAATTTTGTAGCTCCAAAAAGCCGTTCAAAATAAGAAAACATTTGTCTAAAGTTCTAAAATTATTAGTATATACATATTGATAATAATAATAATAATAAATTTTCTTTTTTTCTTTTAATTTTTTTAATTTTTTTTAAAGAAATCCATTGCCATGAAAACTGCAATACTACCCGCCAACCCCACCATTGTCTCCTACCTGAGGAAATTTCCCTTTTGGCTTCTCTTTCACCCTCCATTCTTTCTTTCTCTATCTTTCTTGTTTCGTTTTTTTGGTTTCTTGATTTTGTTTTTGTTGTATAACACATACCCACTTAATCTTTCTTTCTAGCTAGTTAGTTTTTGGTTTCTTGATTTTGATTCTGATATAGAACACACAGACACTCTCTTTCTTGTTAAGTTGTTTTTTCTCAATCTTTCTTTTTGTTTGTTGTAATTTATACAAGTCTTTGGTTTCTTGATTTTGATACGGAACACTAATTCACTCTTTCTTGAAACGTTGGAGAGTTTTTTTCAATCATTCTTTTTTTTTTGCTGTCTATGTTTTTGGGTTTCTTGATTTTGATTTTGATATAGAACACACACTCAACTTACTCTTTCTTGTTAGGTTGGTGGGCTTTTTTCAATCTTTCTTTTTGTTGTTTGTTGGGTTATGTTTTTATGTTTATAAAGCAAGAATAAATGACGGCTTCTTCTTCAAAAGTTGGGAATAATAGTTATGATTATTCTTTCAAGATTTTGTTGATTGGAGATTCTGGTGTTGGCAAGAGTAGTATTCTTTTGAGTTTCATCTCCAATTCTGTTCATGATCTTTCTCCCACAATTAGTAATTCTTTCTTCTCTTTCAACTCTTAATTTCTTTGAGAAGAATAAAATTTGGTTTTCATTGGTTATCTGTTTCTTATTGTTTGCATGATTTACTTTTTGAGGTTCATATCACATGTAAATATATTTATTATTAGTTTAATTTTTCTTCTTATGATCTAATTGGCTAAAGAAATTGGAAGTTTTTATGAGCTTTAAAGACAGTTAAGTGCATATTTACTCTAATCAAAGCCACTTATTGGTTAAGACTAAAGTGTTATTGAATATTGTTGAAATTAAAATAACATAGTTTTCATGACTATTTAAATATATCTTTTGTTTTAATAGACTTTCACCATTGGGCTTGGATACTGTTTTGACATTGTGCAGGTGTTGATTTCAAGATCAAGACGCTTAATGTTGGTGGGAAAAGATTGAAGCTCACAATTTGGGACACAGGTAACTGAAGGCTACTCATATGCAGTGCTCTTCAATGTGTAATTCAGCAGCTGCATCTGTTTGTATCAGCATAATTAACTGACATTTTTAAACAATATTTGTTTGTCGAAATTTGTTAATGCAGTTTTATTATTAAAAAATCGAGTCATATGCATGATATTAGATGCTGGGACAGGCAAAGTTTGGAAATTTGTTTTTGGATGATTCTCTGATCACAGGCTTAGAAAATAAAGTAGGAGGTCACTCATAATTGTGAATATTATTGGCGCAACTCGAAAAGTCAAAAACAACATTCATTCAAACATTACATTGAAAATGTAATGCCTTAGGATTTCATCAATAATTATTATGATGTTTGACATCGCCAACGCGTGGGTATCTGTGGTGGATACATGCATGAAATGTCTATAATACCTTATTTGCTGGACGTTTACATGTGTAGATAGAGCAAAGAATCAATAAACCTTATCTTATACTGCAGTTTTATGCATCCTGTCCTTGTTTAGCTTGCAAAATGCTAGTTGGTTTAGTTCTTCAACCAGCCATTAGAATATATTGCATTCACAATTTCAAGTTAAAGCTTTGGACCGTCGTAGTTTCTTATCGGGGAAGTTGCACTTCTTTTTTTCAGTGAATTACATCATGTGAATCTTAGTTTTATTTTAGCCATATTCTGCAATTGAAGAAGGTGTACCAGTACTATGGACGCTGCACTCTTGACTTCAGCCAGCCACTAGGTCCAGCAACACTCTTCAACCAATGACTTGAATTATCTTTTTCATTCAATTCTAGAGAATTGGTTGCAAACTCGAAAATGAAGAAAGGCCCCATTTTCGTTTGCTTTCTTATAATGAAATTTATTGGAGTTGGAATAGAGGAATTGGAGTTTTTAAGGTTCATTATGTTATGGACTCTTTTGTGGGCCGCGTCTATACTAGACGTGATAGCTGAATTCCAACAGTCGTATTTTTATTTATTTCCTAAGATAGATTACTTATCTGTTTTAAAAAAAAGAAGCCTAAATTATAGGTTTTCTAATTATGTAAGGAGACTAGTTTTCTATTTTTGCAAGAGTCTAGTCCTATTTAAAGGACAACTAAATAATAAAACAGCAGGGAGAATTTCTATCAAACAAAACACAGAGATCTGGTTCTCTCTCTAACGAGTTCCAAAGGTTCTCAAGTTCCCTTTGATGAGCTTGATCTAGTATATCAAAATAGGTCGAAAGAAGTTTCAATCCAAGGCTATAAATTGCCCTGTGACACGATCCGTTACTAATAATCATAACAAATTGGTATCAGAGCTTAACACAATGGGCGATATCAATCAGAACGAAGAGTTGCGCTCTCTAATCCATAAGGCACAAGCTGCGAGTGATGCGAGGGTTGCTGAGGTGGAAAAACAACTAGGCCAACTATAGCTTCAAATACAAGAGCTGATTTCTAGGTTTAATCGTGGTACAAGAAAGGATACCAACGAATCTGCAAGCAGCAACAGTCAGAGCGAACCACTCCCACTACAACGTGCAAGTTTTCAACTGATTGTAGGGGTGCAATCTGGGAGTGGAATTGTTCCTCGGTATACCAAGCTGGACTTTCCGGCCTTTAATGGTTCCAAAGATCCATTGATTTGGCTACATCGCTGTGAAAAATTTTTCTCTAATCAGCACATGCAGGAGGTCGACAAGGTTGGATTGTCTGCATTCCATATGCTTGGCGAGGAACAATTATGGTACCATCAATTGGAAATTGAGCAACCATCCATTAATTGGCCAGGATTCAAGGAGACTTGCACCCTCCGCTTCGGACCACCTGCCCATAGCAATCCATTGGGAGAGCTAGTCAACTTGAAACAAATGGGATCCGTTGAGGAATATCAACAACAATTCCAAGAAAGTTTGGCAAGAGCAAGCAAGTACATAAGCAAGGACCAGCATGTCAGTTTGTTCATGGCTGGATTAGTTGAATCTCTTCGAATTGATGTCGAATTGCATAATCCACCAGATTTAGCCCATGCTATGAATGTGGCTAGGGCATTTGAGAAGAAACAAATGGTGTTGAGGGAAACCACGGCACGGAAAGGGTCTTGGCAAGACAACAAGGGCACTTATTCTTCTGTTAACACCGCTCCAATATCCCAACTTAAAGGCAACACTGCATTCAGAGGAAATTCTATAGCAAAATCAACAATTCCTTCCAGCCCTTATATCAAAAAATTATCAAGGGCAGAAATGGCAGAACGGAGAGCAAAGGGTTTATGTTATAATTGTGATGAACCGTATACGGTTGGGCATCAATGTAAGAAACTTTTTTGGCTTGAACTAGCAGATTCTAGTGACATGGAACCAGAAACTGAGGAAGAGTCAGAACCTGAAATTTCATTGCATGCCATCACGGGGCAAAAGAGTGTAACGACCATGCAAGTGAGGGCTACCTTGCAAGAGCAGGCACTGCTGGGTCTGGAGACTCTGGTAGTACCCATAATTTCATTAGTTTAACAGCTGCCCAGTGCTTAGAACTTCAAGTTCAACCTCAATCCAGTATTAGTGTTTCGGTTGCTAATGGCGACAAGGTTCAAAGTACAGGAAAGTGTCTGAAGGTACCATTTACCATTGATAACAATACTTTTATTGTTGATTTCTTTGTTCTTCCTGTGGCTGGTTTTGATATGGTGCTAGGTATTCAATGGTTACGAACATTGGGACCTATCCTTTGGGATTTTGCTTTACTTACCATGACTTTTATTTCCAATGGAGATCTCATTATGTTGCAAGGGCTACAAACTAGTCATACTTCTCAACTCTAGTCGATTCGATTGGATGAGATTCGCAGCATATTGGAGAAATTATTGGGTGAATTTACTGATTTATTTCAAGAACCTTATGGTTTGCCCCCTCTTCGAAATTGTGATCATCGACTTTGTTTAGAACCTAGTTCTGGTCCCGTAGTTGTACGACCATACCGTTATCCGCATTTGCAAAAGGATGAAATTGAAAGGCAGTGCGCGCAAATGTTACAACAAGGCATCATCTGTCCTAGTCAATCACCCTTTTCATCACCTATTCTACCGGTCAAGAAACATGACGGTACTTGGCGATTTTGTGTTGATTATCGGGAACTTAATACTAAAACTATTAAAGACAAGTTTCCAATTCCGGTGGTGGAGGAATTATTGGATGAGCTACATGGGTCCAAGTATTTTACAAAGCTGGATTTAAAATCAGGGTATCACCAAGTTCGCATGAACCCATCGGATGTAGAGAAGACAATGTTTCGCACACATCATGATCACTTTGAATTTATGGTTATGCCCTTTGGATTGTCCAACACTCCTTCGACATTTCAAGCACTCATGAATGACGTCTTCCATGCACACTTGCGTAAGTTTGTATTGGTTTTCATTGATGATATCTTAATTTATAGCAAGACATGGGAGGAGCATATGTCTCATTTACGTGTGGTGTTTGAATTATTGCGGGCACATCATCTTTATTTAAAGCAATCTAAGTGCTCTTTTGGGGAAACCCAAGTAGCATATCTTGGCCATGTGATCTCTGCTACAGGTGTGACGGTTGATTCAAGCAAGATTCAAGCAATTACGGACTGGCCCCAACCACAGTCCATTACCGCCTTGCGGGGATTTTTAGGTTTGACTGGGTACTATCACCGATTTATCAAGGATTATGGGCAATTGGCAGCACCTTTGACAAGCATGTTAAAATGAAATTCTTTCCATTGGGATACAACAACTGTTTCTTCTTTTGAAAAATTAAAACAATCACTTGTTGCTGCTCCAGTATTGCAGATGCCCAACTTTGAGGAAAAATTTGTGGTTGAGTGCAATGCATCCGGGGGAGGTATTGGGGCCGTCCTTCAACAAAATAACCACCCCATTGCATTCTTCAGTTGGCAATTGGCAGAATGACATCGCAAATTGGTTGCCTATGAGCGGGAATTAATAGGATTGGCCAAAGCAGTCCAACATTGGCGTTCTTACCTTTGGGTTTATGCCTTCCTTATTCGCACAGACCACTATAGCTTGAAGTTTTTGCTCGAACAACGGCTCACGACTTCGCCACAGCAGCATTGGGTCACTAAGCTTATGGGGTTTGATTTTTGTGTGGAATACCGTGCCGGCAATTTAAATAAAGTTGTTGATGCCTTGTCTCGACGTGAGAATGAGAGGACGTCTTGTATGCTATTAGCCATCCTCGTCCTCTGTTATTGGATGTGGTATGCGAGGAATTGCAAAATTCTGCTTCATTATAAGAATTGCTTGCGAAAATAGCTGCTAAGGAGATGGATGATGCTTGGTCCATTCAGAATGACCTCCTTTATAAAGGCAGGATTTATTTGCTGCCCTCTTCTCCTTTAATTGCAACCATATTGTCGAGTTATCATGATAGTGCACATGAGAGTGTTCAAAAGACTTTACATCGGGTGTGTACTGACTTTTATTGAAAAGGTATGAAAACCAGTGTTACTGAATATGTGGCAGCTTGTCCTGTGTGTCAACGGTACAAGGCTGAAAATTTAAGTCCAACTGGGTTGCTTCAGCCTTTAGCACTTCCTTCACAAATTTGGGCTGATATATACATGGATTTCATTGATGGACTGCCAAAATTTTGGGGCAAAACAGTCTTGTTTGTGGTGGTGGATCGGTTTTCTAAATATGCCCACTTCATTCCTATGACGCGTCCGTATACAGCTCCACGGGTTGCTCAAATTTTTTTGGAATCTATAGTACGTTTACATAGACTGCCAGAATCTATTTCATGTGATAGGGATGTGGTTTTCACTAGTCATTTTTGGCGGGAACTCTTTCGTTTGTGTGGTACAAAGCTTGCATTCTCTTCTTCCTATCATCCTCAATCAGATGGCCAGACCGAGGTTGTCAACAGTACAATTGAGATGTCTTGTTGGTGATCGTCCTAAACGATGGGTTGATTGGATTCCTTGGGCTGAATATTGCTATAATACTTCATTCCATACAGCCCTTCAAACTACACCCTTTAATGTTGTGTATGGACATGAACCTCCTCGTTTATTGTCCTATGTTCCTAGTTCTTCTAGAGTGGATGCCATTGACCAAGCATTGGTTGATAGAGACTTGATTCTACAAGAAATTAAGAGTCGGCTTCAGTAAGCTCAGTTTCGCATGAAGGAGTCTTATGATAAGGGGCATCGGGATGTTGAATATATGCCGGGGGCTTGGGTTTGGCTTCGCTTACAACCTTATCGCCAACTTTCCGTTGCTAGCTGTAATCGCCATAAGCTTTCTCCCAAGTTTTATGGCCCCTTTAAAGTTTCTAAGGCGCATTGGGAGCGTTGCTTATCAATTGGAGTTGCCTTCTGATTCTAAACTTCATGATGTCTTTCGTGTTTCACTTCTCAAGCCTTTCAAGGGAGTTGCACCTATTTCTCCTCCTACTTTACCACCTATAGCTGATGGCAGCGTTGTTCCTACACCTGATTCTGTTTTACTTGCTCGCCTCAATCGGGGTACTTGGGAAATTTTGGTTCAATGGGCTGGTTTGAAGGATGCAGAAGCTACTTGGGAAAATGTGGATCAGTTTCGGCACGTTTATCCAGACTTTGAGCTTGAGGACACGCTCTTTCTTCAAGGGGAGGGTGATGTTATGGACTCTTTTGTGGGCCGTGTCTATACTAGACGTGATAGCTGAATTGCAGCAGTTGTATTTTTATTTATTTCCTAAGATAGATTACTTTACTTATCTGTTTTTAAAAAAAGAAGCTTAAATTATAAGTTTCCTAATTATGTAAGGAGACTAGTTTCCTATTTTTGCAAGAGTCTAGTCCTATTTAAAGGACAACTAAATAATAAAACAGCAGGGAGAATTTCTATCAAACAAAACACAGAGATCTGGTTCTCTCTCTAACAAGTTCCAAAGGTTCTCAAGTTCCCTTTGATGAGCTTAATCTAATATATCAAAATAGGTCGAAAGAAGTCTCAATCCAAGGCTGTAAATCGCCCTGTGACATGATCCGTTACTAAGAATCATAACACATTACTGGAAAATCTCTTTAGTTCGCATGATTGGTGGGATGCCTAGAATGCACAAAAAACTAGATTTCTACCTTTAGTGCTTGATATCAATGCAGTATGTGTATTTAAATCACTCTCATTGTGAAGTTGCATTCTTCTTAGAGCTAGTTTAACACTGTTACGATGTCTACGTAAACATTGAGGTAGCATGATTTATTTATTAGAGACAGCTGTTGGGGCAGTAGGAATTGAGTTTATTGCTCTAGCTCATGCTATTCAATTAGATTTGACCTTTAGTTGAAAATCAATTTTTGAGCTGCAACAGGATTAGTAATTACTGAAAAGGTCCTAGATTCTTTTTACTTGACTATTATTCTACTGAATGTGAATAGGATTGACTATGCAGATGAAGAGCAATGACTGAATGAACTGCACCATGGGCAGCATGTGTGAGATAACATGTTGCCTATTGAAGATTCGGCAATGACTTTGTCACTGGATGGCTTGTGAAGTATCAAGTTAGAAAGTATTACTTGTTATATCTTATAGAATCATAGCCTTGTGGGAATGAAGCGCCAATGGGCATGTTAATTCCCATGTTCAGCAGTTCAACCCTCCAGTGGAATTGGAAAATTGTCCATTCCTATGAACCAATGGCCTGTTAAAAGGAATAGATTGAATCTTTTTCCATACTGGAAGATTTGCTTGACTGCATCACTTCCAAATCGTAGAGTCATATGTGGAACTCTTGGTGCAGCATCCAGTTATAATACTAATAACAAAAGAAATAGTCAATTATCATTCTCATTGTATCTTGTGTGGCATGTTATATGCTATTGCTCTGTTTTGTAATTAGCTGGTGAACTAGATTGGTGCCATATGACCAATGAGGAGTAACCATTGCAATAAAAAGACAATGACTGATGATCCTGATTATTTTGAAACAAAGAAGGAAAAGAGTTGAAATTCTTATATACTGTTCCACAGACATACTATGGATAGTTCTCTCTGTCTCAGTTGATTGATTTCTGCATGTTTGTGTGCACATGTTCTGTTTTATTCCAACGTTGAATTATGCATGCTTGAGTGCATCTATTATGATTTGTTTCAATGGTAATCCTTTAACACGAGTATAGATACTGTAGTGCCATGTTTGCATAACAAAAAATGATCTTATATTAAGCAGGTGATGTAGAACAGCTAATTGATAAATTGGGTCTGATTAGGCAGTTCATTTCTTTATAGCTACTATAATGAACTGTTTAGTACATTAACATGTTTTGTTGCATTGCAGCTGGGCTGGAAAGGTTTGGAACATTAATAAGCTCTTACTATAGGGGGGGACATGGAATCATCCTCGGTATGCCACTATAACCATTAAGTTTCTTATTTGTTGCATACTGTCTCTTTCACTTTTTGTGATCATTGCAGCTTATTGGTTGAGCTTCTATTCTTGCTTTTCTTTCCCATCTTAAGGAAAGATAAAACTAAAGCAGCATGAACATGTTTAACAATTTTTTTTATTACTAATTTTTAGAACTCAAGTGTTAACTAAATTAGTTTATCAGATATTCAACTCTAGTATTACATATATTTCTCCACACAATGTGTGATATATGTTCTTTACTTTGACTTCTGTTTAGTTTATGATGTGACTCGCCGAGAAAGCTTCACAAACTTGTCAGATATATGGGCAAAGGAAGTGGAGCTCTACTCCACTAATCAAGACTGTATCAAAATTCTTGTTGGAAATAAAGTTGATAGGGTAAGTTGTGCTTACTACTCACCATCCTTCCTACATTTTGTCCATGTATATATATGGAAAAGAATTCTAAGGTTTTGTATTATGAGGTAGAGATGCTTATTGGGTTGGTTTCTGTCATTATTTGTTTATATTGTAAACTTTTGAGATGTGGCCACTTGATCTGATGAAAGATTTTCAGGATAGTGAAAGAGCTGTAAGTAGAGAAGAGGGAATGGCTCTTGCAACAGAGCATAAATGTTCGTTTCTTGAAAGTAGTGCTAAAACCAGAGAAAATGTGCAGCAATGTTTTAAAGAGCTCATACTAAAGGTACATTCTCAAGAAAGAAATGCTATTCTTATGGTCTCCTGAATCTGCGGTCTGTTACAGCAGTTCATCAGATATTGGTAATGCTCTCTACTTGCTGATTATCAAGGATTAGATCTGGGGTTAATTACACAATTTGAGAAATCTTAGGTTTTTGTAGCATGTTAGAATCATAATTAATGACAATCTTTGTTCTTCTGCTAGTTGCAATATGGTTTATATCATTATGTACTGAGCAAATCGTACATAAAAGTCTTAAATTACCTCGTCTGGTTTTGACTTCTGACTCGTCTAACAGTCAGCTTTATTGCAGTAGCTTGTGGCACTCCATAACTATAATGTTATCGGCTTCTATGTTCATCGAGTTTAGAATTAGCACTGTTATTGCAGTTATGAATGGCACCATTGTTAATAGCATGCTCTATCATGTGAACTTTATGCTGCAGCATGCCATGAACCCATTCAATCAAAGACAAAACTGAACCAACTTGTAGTTGTCAGCAAAATTATCCCAAGGATTTCGTCGAAATGACTCGAGAAAAAATATGCATGTTTCTTGAAAACAAATTCTCAAGCACTAGCAACATACAATCCTTTGTAAGTAACTTTATATTCTAACACTGGCCTTGTTGCTAAACAGATACTGGAGGTGCCTAGTTTATTGCAAAGTGGATCTGTAGTAGTCAAACAACAGATTCTAAAGCAGAAACCAGGATACAAGGCACCTCAAGGCGGTGGTTGCTGCTCCTAACTGAAATAACGCTAAGATACAACTAAAATATTAGAAGATCCCTGATCATAGGTGATAACTCATATCGCCATTGGAGGGCCACTCGCTTGGACACTGTTAACACTGCAAAAGTGTTGATGATTGTATGCATGTTCGCTTTAAAGCCTGATTGCGGCGATTCAAGTTCCAGGGAGATGGGCGCTTGTAACATCTTTCTCAACATGTCAGTTCTCCATTTTGATATATTGGGGTTTTATTGAATCCTCTTTATACTTGTTAGAGATATAGTTTTTCTAGTAGTTTGTAAAGTCAGTAGTTGTTTGTATCAAATGGTTCGTAATTTTGTACAAGTAGGAGATATAAAATTTTGAGGGAAAGCAGATGTATAAGCATTCCTGTGTGTGAAAATAAATCTTTCTATTAGCATCAGTAATTTGTGAACCTGTCAAAATCTCCATAGATTTGCTTTAAATTTTTCTTTTTTAGTTTGAGCGGTGTCGGTATCAAAGCAACAACATATCTACGGACAGTAGTCAAATAAAATCATTATTTGGAAATAGAAAAAGAATTGGTAAACAAACAAAAACAAAAACAATAAATTCTATTTTTGTTAAAAATTTCATTTTGGGTTCAAAATGAAAGAAATTTTCTTTCTTGTTATATTTTACAGTACAGAACCAAAGTTAGTTTCGAGTTCAGAAAAGAACAGAAAAACTTTGCTATTACTTATTCGGCAGAGGGAAAACTTTGCTATTATTTCAAATAGTTTTTCATGCCTCTCGATTTTATAGTTCCAATAATAAGAATCACAAATTTCCTGAAGGAATTTTTGAGAAACTTTTGTTTTTCTTGATTGACTCTTGAATATTTCATAAATCATTTTTGAGAGTCCTAATTGGAATGGAAAACTAGTTGAATCATGACACTTGATGTGTAATTTCCAACAATTCACCCGATATGTAAATTTTTTATATTTTTGCAAACAAAAATAACAATATATTGTGGTTAGACCAGGCTGCGGACGAGGTTTATTTTTCAAATCCAAGTCCAGCCCATGGCTAGGTCTAGTCGTGATTTAACTAGTTTGCCATTCTAACTAGAGGTTCTATTATATAATTTCTTGGGTAAAGCAGACAATTAATAGAACCTAATGTGAATCATCCTTCAATCAAGATCATAAAGAATTCAAAGAATTTAAATGACAAAAACAGCTACTTGCGGTAATGTTCATAGAAGGATTCTCCTTGTCAGGGTGACATATAATAGGATGAAAACAAGTAACAAGATAAATACAAAGAATTTCAAAGTAAAGCTGCAGAGATAATTAATTTACAAAATTTTTCAAAACCATCAACGTTATCCTGACAAATGTATATGGCAAAGCTTGGCAATAGTCATGCCAAGCAGGCCTACAGCAACAGCAGCAGGGCTGAAGAAAACAAGGAAAGGCTAACCTGCCGGCTTTCCACATCCAAAACTTCTGTAGTTTTCATGAACCAAAGATACCGACAAAATCATTCCTTTCTTCGTTTCTTTGCCTGTTCTTTTCGAATTTTTCGATCACTTTCCTGGAATGCTACATTTTTCTCATTCCTGCAAAGAAACTAGATTTCACTATCTTTTCGTACTTTTCGATCACTTCCCTGAAATGCTACATTTTTTCTCCTTTCCGCAAAGAATATGAACAAATGGTCAAACTAATATAGAAATAAGCGCTTTCCAGCTTTAATAGCTAGCTCTATATTAAGAATTTGGCCCAAAGGAAAAATTTGACAATAATTATTGTAAACAAAGATTAATTTCCAGTCCTTTTTTCTATCTCCTGCAATGGCCTTCTGTCTCAGTTTTCACAGGGAACTAGTACTGTTTGCAATGCTGATAGTCATATTCGTGGTGAAAACTGATTGTATTGATATCTTTCTAGATTGGAATGTTTCACTTGACACTACCATCAACCCTGTTTCTGTTGATCAACCTGTATGAACTAATAATTAATCGAAATCTTGTCTTTGATTTACATTGTTATAGTAATTAATTAATGTGTGCTGTGAAACAGGTTATCACTATCAATGGAATGTTTCCTGGACCTCTTATTAATGTTACCACTAATGATATAGTTCATGTCAATGTTTTCAACAATTTGGATGAGCCATTGCTCTTTACATGGTATGCACACTTCTTTCTTGGACTATGAAGCTAACGGCAAGTGAACCTCTTATCTAAAAATAGATCCAGGGTCGATTCCCCTCCCCATTGTAATAATTTAAAAAAAAACTGAGTTTGTATCCCAAATATATAGCTAATTAACCAACAGAAGATAATGTACTTTTTTTATAGGAATGGAATACAACAAAGGCTAAATTCATGGCAAGATGGAGTTTCTGGAACTAATTGTCCAATTCTAATTGGAAAAAACTGGACTTGTGTTTTCCAGACGAAGGATCAGATTGGACCTTTTTTCTATTTTCCTTCCACAAACTTTCAGAAAGCTGCTGGAGGATTTGGTCCGATTAGAGTTAACAATCGGATTGTTATCACTATCCCCTTTCTGAAACCAGAAGATGAGTTTGACCTAATTGGTGACTGGTATTATGATAGTTACAAGGTCTTTTCCTCTCAAATTTGTTTATGAATGTTATCATTTTTCCGAAACATGTTATGAACTTCTTTAATGATCAGACTAATTTTTCTTTGTTTGAAATTGTAATAGAGCACTAGAGCAATGATGGATACATTAACTGCAGAATTTGAAACTATTCCTGATACTATTATGATGAATGGCAAAGGCCCTTATGGTCATCCATTAACAAAGGCCTATGAGTCCTTCACTGTCACAAAAGGTGATTATATATCTCACCTCCAAATTAAAAGAAAATGAAATCATCTATTAGCATTAGATTTAAATTCCCGTATTAGCACACTAAGGCATAGTTTAACTGGGTAAGTGTATATTCCTCTGAAAAATAGATTCAAGATTGATTCTATATCTATCATAATATTCCTATGCTAATTTAGTTGTGCCATGTTTGAAATATACCATATATTAATATGTGTGTATGTTATGCAGGAAAGGCTTACAGGTTTCGAATATCGAATGTTGGGAGTGAATTAAGTTTAAACTTCAGGATTCAAAACCATAAAATGGTTCTGGTTGAAACAGAAGGGTCTTACACTAATCAGATGACATGTGATTCACTTGATGTTCATGTTGGTCAGTCCTATTCAGTTCTTGTTACAATGGATCAGATTGAAGCTGATTACTATCTGGTTGCAACTCCTTTATTGCTCAACACCAATGTCTTTACCAGCCTTGTGGGTGTCGGTATATTACACAAGTATTAAACCAGTTTTAACTGATCAACCTGTTATTACCATCAATGAAATGTTTCCAGGCCCACTTATCAATGCAACCACTAATGACTTGATTCATGTTAATGTGTTCAATGATTTGGATGAGCCTCTTCTTTTTACATGGTATAAAAATATGAAAATTCTAATGCTTTCCAAGAAAATTAGTAGCTAGAATTCTGATAATAATAATAATAATAATTATCTGATAATGGTGGCAATGTTGCAGGAATGGGATTCAACAGAGGCTAAATTCATGGCAAGATGGAGTGTCAGGAACAAATTGTCCAATTCAGCCTGGAAAAAATTGGACTTATCAGTTTCAGGTTAAGGATTAAATTGGTAGCTTCTTCTACTTTCCTTCTCTCAATTTTCAGAAAGCTGGTGGAGGGTTTGGTCCTATTAGAGTTAATAACAGAATTGTTATTAGTGTTCCCTTTGCCAAACCTGAAGCAGACTTTTATATTCTTATTGGTGATTGGTATCAGAAAAGTTACAAGGTATTTATTTATTATTATTATTATCATTTGAATCTCTATCATGAGACATAATAAAGTTTTAGGCTGACTTTCATCTACCATAATCATTCTCTTTTGTTTATATTATGCTCTTCTTTTATTTAATAAGCTAATTGTCATCAAATGAAACCTTATTCTTTCACGCTATCTATCACCTGCCATAATTATCTTTTATTTACATTCGTTGTCGCCTACTACAATCATTCTCTTTTATTTATACTGGCTATCACTTATTGAATCTTCTTTTATTTAGCTATCGCAATCCTCCTCACTTATTGAATCTTCTTTTTTTTAGCTATCGCAATCCTCCTCCATTATTTAAGCTAGCCCTAATTAACTGGATATTAAAATTTAATTGAGTTGAATATTAATTATTATTATCATCAATTCTAATGTATAAAAGTAACAGGATGTTAGGTCCATGACGATGAACAAGTCTACCTATCATATTCCCCCTGATAAGATTCTAATGAATGGCAAAGCTTCATATAAAGATCCTACTGCCAAAACTTATGAATCATTCACATTCACATCAGGTAATTAATGAAAATCAATTCCTTTTATTTCCTTTCTTATGACTAATAATATTCGATCACTTAGTTTTAACTTGTTAGTCCTGCTTTCAGTTTCAGTCTGTCAGTTCTGCTTTCTTAATTTTCGCCTTAGCGAATTTGGAAGGCATTATTGATATGTGTTTGATATTACAGGGAAGACATACAGGTTGAGAATATCCAATGTGGGAAGTGTATGGAGTTACAATTTCAGGATACAAAATCATAAAATGTTAGTGGTAGAAACAGAAGGATCATACACCAATCAGATAGAAATAGAGTCACTGGATGTGCATGTTGGAAAATCTTACTCTGTTCTTGTAACAGCAGATCAAAACCCTGCTGATTATTACATTTTTGCAACTCCTAAAATGGTTAAAACTGATGATATTAACAGTATTGCTGCTGTTGGTGTTCTACATTATGAGAATTCTACTACCAATGCTACTGGGCCTCTCCCAAATGGGCCTGATCCTTTTGATCTACAATTTTCCATGTTTGAAGCCCAGTCCATCAGATATTTTTTTTATTATTTTTTGCAAAACTGCTAGAAAAATAAAAAATATAAAATTTATCAGATTTTCAAAATATTTTCAAATTTTATCAAAAATTGTCATTAATATATAAACTTAACATATTTATATAATTTATTATGAGTTTATTATACACTTTTATAAAATAATTAAAAAAAAATTTCCTATTTTTTAACACAAATATTCATATTAAAAAATAATTTACAACACTTAATTTCACACAAAGGTGAGAAAGACTATACATATATGCAATTGATTTATTTAATTGCTTGTCATTCTTTTGTGTTAATCATTTTGCTAATTTAGCTGCTTACGCCTTAATAAGGCGATTAAATATCGGTTTATTTTGCAACAGTTTTTTTTTAAATTTTTTTTAAAATTTGATTTTTTTTCCTAGAAATGAATGAGGATCTTAAATTGGGTATATGAGAATGGCCTGCTGATCGGGATTTAGTTTAATTCTTTATTTTTTTCTTCTATTATTTTGATAAATTTTATATTGGGTTTCAAAAAAAATCCCATTTTAAAATTTTTATCTAAATGAATGAAAATAATTTAGTTAGTTACCTATATTCCAATTTTATTTTAAAAAATTTAATTTAAATTTCGATTTTAAAATTTCTCTCTATGTGTAACTATCAACAATCCAAAAATATTTAAGAATTACATAAGAAAAATTGTGGAATAATTCTTGCAATATAATCATTGGATTAATAACTTTTTTATTTTTATTTTTTAAATAATTATTTTTTATTGATATTAATTAATTAATTAGGTGGAACCTAACAGCAGGAGCTGCAAGGCCAAACCCACAAGGAACATTCAATGTGAGCAATGTGACAATATCACAAACATTTATTTTACAAGGATCAAAAGCTGAAATTGCCACTCAACCCTTTTATACAGTCAATGATGTCTCTTATATTACACAAAAAACTCCATTAAAATTGGCTGATTATTTCCAAAGTTCTGATGATGTCTATAAACTTGATCAATTTTCCACTAATTCAAGCAATGGGAGCCCTTCCCATGGTGTTTTTGTTGCTTCTGGCAATCACAAAGGATGGCTTCAACTTGTATTTCAGAACAATTTGGATATTATTGATTCTTGGCATCTTGATGGGTTTAGCTTCTTTGTTGTTGGGTGAGTAATAATAAATACGATATATGTTCTTTCAAAATGAAATAATTCTAAAAAAAAAAAAATTACGCGGTTTTTTAGCTGTGGAAAATAAGTCATGTTTTTTGGATTTTTAAAAAAAAATGAAAAATATGAGTTTATTGTGTAGCTGAAAATATTTTTTAATCAGAAAATAGTTTTCTATAATTATTAGTTAATATTTAAGTTTTAAAAAAAATTACTTTTAATTATTTTCTAAATGAAAAATATGTACAAAAAAAATCTAAGTGTTTGTTATAGATTGTTATTCTATTTTTATTTAGAAAATAGTTAAAAATAAAAAATAATATAAAAATTTAAAATAAAAAAATATTTTTTATAATTAAACAACTCTTAATACTTTTTTTTTATTATAAACTGATAGGCACATTTTTCTTTTTTATATATTTTAAATTATAAGTTCTTTTTTATATATTCATCAATGTAAAAATTTAACGGTAAATACATATTTTTTTATATAATAAACATATTTTTTTCCAGTAAAGCAAATTTAAAGAAGGAAGAAGCATTTGCCACAAAGAAGAAGGTTATCTGAGGGTGGTTTTTCTGTAGCAGGGTTAGGATCAGCAGGCTCGACTCTTAAGGGGGTGCACCCTGAGCGGTTGCTTAAGCCTCCCCTTAGAGCAACAAAAAAATGTAGAAGTAATCTCTCTTACCTGCAAAAGTAGGAGTCAATGAGTCAAAAGTAGGAGTCAAAAGTAGTAATATCATTATATGCAAAAGTAATGAGGTACACCCTGGCAGACCCAAGTACTTATACTTTACTCATTGGTGATTATATAATTGTAATCCTCTAGTCTACCATTGGTGATTATATGGCCTAATTACTGACAATTATATCCTCCTCTGGTATTGTAACAAAAAAGCATTACAGATAATTATAATTTACATAGATGAGAATAAAAATGGCCATATTTTCCTACTAAAATGGCTCAATTTACTGTACTCACTAATCCTAAATATTTATTTTTGGACGGCCCCTCAAATTTAAAATTTTTACTCCAACACTATTTTTTAGAGGCTCATATTTTAATTTCTGCTTGGAATCTCTAAAATGTTCAAGGCGGCCCTGAGGATCAGGATCATAAACTCTTACATAGAGCTCTTGTCCTAAGTACCAATTTTTCAGAATTTGTGATCTCAAGTTCCACATTCCAGGGTTATCGAGATATGCATAAACAACAGTCCATCCTTTAAGATACACCTGAAAATAAACAAAGAAAATTATTATTATTATTATTATTATTATTATTATTATTATTATTATTATTATTATTATTTTATTTTAATTATTATAAATAAATTTAAATTGAAATCCCACTCCAATTATTGAAAAAAAATTATGATTTAAAAAAAAAGAGAGAATGAGAGAAGAAAGTACCTGAACTTGTAGATCGAACTACTGGATCATAAAGATTATAATTATAATACATTTGTGGTGTCCATTCTCCAAATGTCTCGATGTATTCTTTTATATCTATTTTCATTGTGTTTTGAAAATTAAATTGGACTAATTAGTTATATTTTTTATAATGTTTTTTTTCCTGAAACTAATTACTCGTTAATTATTGTTATTTTTTTGTAATAATTATCTTTGATAATTAACATTGAAATTATATTTGTTTAAAGGTAAATTCATCAATGTATCTCCACCACCTTTGTCTCCGGCGCCACCGGCATCACCTATTCCTCCTACGACACCACCAGCATCACCTACTCCTCCTCCTTTGCCTGCTGCTCCTCCCAAATCTCATGCAACATTTAGACGACAAATATCATGGTAATTATAATATTTTAGATTTAATAAGTCAATTAATATTATTTTATTATTATATTCAACAATATTCTCCTAAATTTTTAAACCTCATTCCCATGAAATTTAAGCCTTTGATTTGGGTCCTCAGAATTATTATTATTTTTAAAAACAATTTGAATTTTATCCGTGAGAAATTCATTAGTAATAATTGACAAATTATTAAAAACTTGTATTATTTTCCAATATATATATGTATGCATGTATGTATTGTTTCATAAATAATGTTTTACTAATAAATAATGTTTTACTTGTCTTTTTTTAAAAATCCTCAATGTCAAAAATAAATAAATAAATAAATAAATAAAAATTGAGAATTCAATCTAAAGAAACAAAAGTTCAAGAATTAACTAAAATATATTACAGTTTTTTCCTTTGATGTTTATTCAATAAAGCCTTGTGTATGAATCATTTTTCAAATCTTTCAAATGTATTTTCTATATTAGATGAATATATATAATAATTAATTTCTATATTTGGATTTGATATTTTGTAGGTCTCCCACCATTATGATGCTCATTTTTGCAATTCTCTCCATTGGCCAACTATAGAACGTGAATTCTTCAAATTAGTTTTGTACTAAGAAATTTCCTATGTTTCCATCTTCACATTTATTATTAGATTAGAGATGTGAATGGAGTTGGAGATTGTATTGGCCTTTAAATACCTAAACTTGTCAAATGATGTAGGGCTCTTTTTTTTTTTATATTTAATATATTTTGGAGATAAAAAATCAATTTTAAATTTATTATCCAATAGAATATATGTTTACTGTTTAATTATGTCCCGATATATCAATGATGTACTTTTTTTTTCTTCCTTCCATTTTAACATTATTGTGTTTCCGTATTTAAATTGTTTGATTATTGATTATTTTCACTAATTGATTGACATATTTTTTCATTTGTTTTAAATTATAATCCATTTATTATTTTAATAAATTAATTAAAGTGATAAATTTCTATTATAATCATATTTAATATTACTCATTAAATATATATTTCAATCCCTCTTCGTCTGGCTAAAATTATTACTTTTGAAAAACAAAATTGTTCCACTAAAATTGTTATTTTATGAAATCTAAAAAAAATTAATTTTTTTAACTAAACTATTTTTTATTAACGAGTTAAGTGATGAAGTAAGAATAAAATAATTAATACTAATGATTAATATATGATATTTTAGTATACTCAAAATAACATTTTACAAAATTAAAAAAACAAAAACTTTATCTTAATAGATATATATGAATTAAATACGATGATTTTAATAATACGGATATAGTACTAAAATAAGGATATAATATGAGACGGATGTAGTACTAAAATAAGTATATAATAAAAAAATATATATATATATATAAATTTATATTGTTAATAAAAATAACTAATTTTATTAATTCTTGAGAAATAGAAAATACCTTATCAAATGGGATGAAAAAACCAATTAAAATTGTATTAAGAATTTTTATTTTATTCTGATTTATTTACATTATAGGACACTCAAAATATTATGGGAAAGTAAAATAAAATTAAAAATGCCACTAAGGTCGCTGGTTTGAAACCTGCATGGGCCATTATATAAAGATTTTATTTTAAGACGCCTGCTGGCAACATTTTTGAAAAATATTTTTTATTTTGGGTATTTTTAAAGAAAGGCTATAAATAGTCGTGGAACCACCGTTGTCACACTAATTCTTATAGCCTATATGTATATGAAGGTGGCGGTTCGGTTATTCAAGTAAAGCTTCTCAGTTCTCAGAGTGGCAGAGCTTGATATAGAATGACGAGTATAAGAGAAAGCTTCCCGCCTCCTTGCCGTTCTACCACCGGTGAAAAGCCGGTGGTTGTTAGGGTTAAGCGCAAGTCCGGCCAGTCTCCATTGGATGCCTTCTGGGAGTTCAACTGTCTTTTTTTTTCTCCTACTCGTTTTAGTTCTTTACCTGTAAAAAAATTATCTAATAATTTCTTTGTGTTAATGTCGATTAGGGCTGGAGATTAACGAGAGACCGTGGAAGCGGCCGCTTGTGGAATTTGAGAAGTTATCACTGTGTTATGATGATGATGATTCAGATCATCGACAAGGTAATATTAGATTCATGTAAATGTAACTTTTACTTTGATTTGTTCAATTTTTTTCTTAGCAATTGCATCATTATTTTGCTATTATAGTGGAGGAATTGAAGATTAAGAAGGTTTTTCTGCGGCATTTTGAGACAGTTGATAGCTTAGAGGATGACATTGATGTTGTGAAGGCAATTGTGGTTAGGATACAAGTTTTTGTTTTTGTTTAAGTTAATTACATACTTAGAAATTCCGGTTATCTGGTTTTTAAAATGAGTTTCTGCTTCTTTTGCAGTCTAATTGTGGTGATAGAATTGAAGGTAAATCAGGCATTGAAGAAAGAAAACAGAATTTTAAAAGAGATAATGTATGAACAACCAGTCAAATTGCCTTTTAAGTTTGTCAATTAATTAATTTAAAATCTAAGAAGTCATTATTGTTAATATGCTATCCATGTGTCTCAGAAGAATAATGTGCTTTATTTTTTTTTATTCAGGGTTCAAGTGGAGGATGAGGATTTCTACGATGGGCCAGATGAGGAGTCAGAATACAATAGTGATGATTCCAATGGTATTACTATTCACAAATGACACTGCTCTTTTTTATACTTCAAAAATTATATTCCTTGACGGTGTTTAGAGATGCTTTTTGATGATGTTCTTTCCTTTTTATTCCCTTTGATGGTTCTCAGCTGAAGCTCATCGGTGGAATGATTACCCTGATGAAGAATCTGAAGAGGAAGACGAATCAGAGAGTGAAGCATCAACTAATGATTCAGATGAAGAAAGTGAGGGTGTCAGCAATAGATCTTCAGAATTTGAACATTCCAGCAATAGATCTTCACAATTTCAACATTCCAGGAACAGCTCATCCCGAAATGCAGCCCTATCACATAAAGATAATGATAATGATGATGATGATGATGCTGATTACGAGGATTATGATGATTTTAGTTCTGACGATATTGATGAGTATTGTAGATGGTCTAATTAGCTTAACTTTTTCTAAAACTTCCATTCTTTTTTTGCTTTCCAGTTGTAACTAATTTTACATTTCAAGTGAAGTAAAACAAATTGTAGTTGTAGCCATTCTCAGGGCCATTCAATTTTAATTTGTATATATAGACAGTAGAGATCCTATCGAGGATAAAATAAGTAAGGAGATGATTTGGTTATATACAATAAAGACTTAGTTATGTATTTATTAAAAATAAAACTGAATATAACTTAGAGAATTAAAAGTACGTCTAAATTATAAGTAGTTCAAAATAATTTTAGATTGCATATCAGTTTGAAGATGTAGCATCGTTTTGAGTGAAAAAAAATTGATTGTAGTTAACTTGAGATTAATATTTAATTGAGTCGAGATTAAAATTTAAATGGTGTTGAAGTTGAGACAGTATAGATTCTAGTTTGAGTTTGATCTGTTCAACTATCCATACACAGGAGGGGACAGAGTTTAAATGAACTCAATAATTTTTTTTGGAAAATAACACCATCTAACGTGTTTTTTAAAATTTTAACTTTTTTACTATAAATATTTAATAATTTTATTATAAACTTATTATAAACTATATAAAATTTATAAACTCATAATAATCTTATCATAAATTTATTATAAGCCTTTTATAAATTAATAAAAATTTGGTATTTTGATAAATATTTTATATATTTTGATATTTTGATAAATAATTTATAAATATAGTAAATTTAGAATTATTTTTAATTTTTTTCGTATTTTTATCAAAAGATAATATTTTAAAAAAAATGACATCATTCATCATATTTTTAAAATTTTTTAATTTTTTACCAGGGTATTTTAGTTATTTTATTATAAACTTATTATAAACTGTGTAAAATTTATAAACTCACTATAAATTTATGATAAACTTATTATAAACTCTTTGTAAACTAATAAAAATATGATATTTTGATAAATATTTTATAAATTTTAATATTTTAATAAATATTTTATAAAATGATAAATTTTAAATTATTTTTTATATTTTTATCAAAAGCCTAACATTTTTAAGCTTGGATGTAGCCTGGGCTAGGCCCAAATATTGTACTTGGAGGCTAGGGCTCTTTAGTATTTAACTTTGCTAAACTCACAGTGCATTCAAATCAAATCTAATTTTTAAATAGAGTATGCTGAACTATGATTTAAAAAAAATAATTAAATAAATTTGTGATTTAATGAAATTTAAAATCATAATAATATAAAAAAATTCTTAATTAAATAATCCATTAAATTTTTTAATAATAAATTATTTGTTAAATCTTTCATTATTTTTTATTTTTTAAAAAATTTTAATTTAAAAAAAGATTATTATATATATATATTGTTTTCCTTAAGATATATATATTTGTTGTTTATAATTTTTAAAAATAAATATTTAATAAAAATAAATTAAAATTAAAATTGATATAAAATTTAATTCGATTTGAACTCAATCTAGTATATTTTTAGTAAATTAAATCAATTAAAAAATTATTTACTTCTTATCATTTTAACATAATTTTGGTTTAAAAAATTGTCAAATTAAAAATACCAATCTAATTTGATATATTACTTATATAATATAAAAAAATATACACACTAATAATAATAAAAACTATATATTGCTTGGTTCAATAACACTGTGTTTGTAAAAAATAATTTTTTTTCATAAATTATAAAAAAATTATAGTTAAACACAAATTGAAATTCCTTTATTATTATTATTTTTTAAAGAAAATTGAAATTCCTTTTAAAAATCTTCTTTTTCTCGTAGAATCAAATAACAAAGAAATGTTCTAAAAGAAAAATTAAAAAAGTCAGTGTCCTTTTCCTCTTGGACTCATTGATTTTGGCTTCAATTTATCTGATTTCTACATTCTCAGCCAAGCTTTCGGCTCTCGCTTTCCACGCAATTTCTCTATTTTCTTTCTCTTTTCTATGACTACAGCAACAACAAATCAACAATGAATACATATAACTGAAACAGAAGAAGAAAGAAAAACATATCAAACCGCAAATAATTTGGCCAAAAATGGCAGTAAAAATAAATTCTTTGAAATTTTTTCTAACAATAATCTCTATAATAGCTTTTATTGTTCATCATAAAGCTGAGTCTATTAACTCGGTCACTGAAGTATGCGAACTCAGTTTTCTTGACGGTAACAAGCTTTACAAGTTCAATTTAGCGTCTCCTCTCCCAAATTTCCCTCATGGCGTCCTTAGCGAAGATGGGTATGTTCTATTTCTCTGTTTTTCGATCTGTTATTTCTTATTTTCCTTGAATTGTTAGTTGATTATGTTTGTGTCGTTTTTCACTCATTGTGTTTGATACATTGCTTCATTGAATTTTTGTTACTTTAGTGTTAGAGCATTAGAGCATTAATTCAACAATGGAAAGTCTGATAATATTAATAAAGGGATATGCAACTTGTAAGATTCAAAGGCCTTGTTTTTTTTCGTTTTTTTACTATTTGGCTAATCATAAAATTATTGGTAAAGACTTGATTTTTTGTTTATAATTAATTGAAACCCACTTTGGTTCTGTGTTATCAAAAGGGTTCCTGTTAAGCATTAAAAATCCATTTGGTAAAGAGTTCCTTCACCACATTAATATAGCATGAACTCTCTCTTGGATATGGAATCTGTAGCCTTAGTCGGTACTTTGCCTGTTTATGTCAATTGGGTTTCTCAGTCAGGTGTGTTTTTTTTGACTGACGTAGGTTTTATAAAGTGGCAATAAACAAGTCCGTACTCTGGTTTCAGGTTGGCTCCATCAGGTTACACTTTTAGTTCTTTATTATCCAAGTCATTACTATAATTTTTATAAGTCAGTTTATCATTATGTTTCAGAATGAAATTCTCAATTGCTTTTGAATTTGGAAGTCATTGTTATTGTCATGCATGAAGATAAGCTTGCTAGTTTTTCCGGTGGGATGTAAAAATATTTTGGAAGTCATTACACTTTTAGTTCTTTATTATCCAAGTCATTACTATAATTTTTATAAGACAGTTTATCATTATGTTTCAGAGTGAAATTCTCAATTGCTTTTGAATTTGGAAGTAATTGTTATTGTCATGCATGAAAATAAGCTTGCAAGCTATAAGCTTGCTAGTTTTTTCGTTGGGATGTAAATTTTTTTTATTGAAATTAAGTACTATTAAGAATTGAAAGTAAGAGTAAGAAGGAATCCCAATGATATTGTTAGAAAAGTGAAGCTACAGGTCTCCTATTTATTTTCATTGTCATATTTCTTTGTAATGGCCTTTTAGGTGCCATTGCACTGTTTATACCAATTACTTTTACTTGAGTTGGCAATGAATTTATCTTATTTGCCTATGTGGAGCAGCTATGCGATGGAATGATTTTTAACCATGATCCACCAAGATGTGTCGACTGTCTGGTAAATGCTTCTCATCCAGATATATCCACAATTATTTATCCTTTTTTAAACTATTAGACCATGAACTTATCAAGTATGCATTGTGCGGTATTCTAGCATAATATTTTCACTTCCTATTATGCACTGTTTTTTTTTACTTCATTTACTTTATTCATATCTTCATACTAAAACTGGCGCTTTTAGTGAGAGGTTTTCTTCTATCCAAGTTGAAGGATAGCTATTATTATGCACAAGGTTAATTTGGAGACCATGTAAGATGCTCTCCAGAAACCTTTTAGAGATGTTTCATTGAATTGCCAAAACACATGTTTCATTGGAGTGCACCAAAAAATTTTGTATTTTTATTAGAGTCAGGTGCCACAATTTCATATATTTGATGAATTGCAGTAGGTTTCCTGACTATTATCTATTTATGCGGCACTGTTGGAAGAAGCTATAAATTTCTAGCTTTGGCTTCCTGCCAGTTCTAGTTATAGAGCCAATTATTATACATAATTATGTAAATTGTGTGTTATTAAGTAACTATTGTCTTTGGACCTATTTATAGCTGGCTTTCTATTGATTTAGACATCTTTTTGATACTGTAGGAATGTGGGGGGCCATTTCGCTGTGGCATGGGATGCGGTGCACTTGTTGCAAAGAACAAAGGAGGTAAATAATGTTACAAAAATGCCTGTCTTTAAGTGGGAGAGCCATGTCTTTGTGTTGGAGAGTTTCTTTCATTCTATGTCTCTTTAGTTTAGGGAAGTCCATGTCTCAAGTGGGCATGGAGTGAAATGAGCTCATATAGCTGGGGTATTTGATTCCTTAACAGTGTGGTTCTTTTTTTTACTGTTATTATGTCATAAAAGATTGTATATAGTGGTTGCTACTTTCAAACTAATTAGCATAATGTGGATTCTTAAACACATTATTTATGTAGTATATGTATAAATATATTGTTTCCGCTGCAAATTGAATGACTTGTTAAGGCCTCTGCTTTTGGATTTGTCACAAATGCTTACAGTGGAAGTAAAGTACTTTTTATCTCTTGCCCGGAGAACATGAACTTTATGTTAGGAGTTACTGTATCTGTTTTTTTCTTTCAGACCTGTCAGAATATGACTGTCATCTATATCATTGTGTAAATGTTATACTGGTTACCAAAATTGTGAAGGATTGACACTTTTTGGGAAAGAACAGTGGGTCCTGTGGCACCAGTCTGAGCCTTATTATTGTGATTCCGGAATGAACTCTCTGTTTTTTTTTGCCTAAAAAGTGAAGCAACATTAACACTTGTTACAAGAATGAATAAATCCCTTGTATAGTCTAATAGAAAGCAACTTTGAGGGGATTGGAAAATGAACTTTTTCTGGAGTTCAATGGATTTGAGTTCATAGTTTGGGATACCTTGGGGAAACATTTTGGTTAAACATTTGAGTTCATAGTTTGAGGGGCTAGAAACATTTTGATTAAACTTGGGCCTACCCTCAAAATGATAACTGAGAAGACTCTACTAGGCTCATGTACTTTAAGTTTTAGGTGATGCCGGGCATCAACTATGGATCTTTCTTCATTTGGAATATTAGTTTGGAAGGCTAGGTTGGGAGACTCTTTTAGGATTTTAATTAGAATGTTATCATATTTACAGGCTATGATGTTTGCACTACCATTGGACATGTCTCCAGCACTGTCACTAGCGTCATTGGTAAGTCAATTCTTCCTTTCTTTAAATATCACACATTATAACTCTTATCTATTATTGCTGTGTGGGTTACCATGTATTTTGGTTATGTTGATGAGTATTTTTAAAAACCCTAAAATCTACTTATGCTCTCCAGCTTGTGAGAGTGATCCATTCAACCATTTGCTTTTAATTGTACTTCCAAGTACTAATATTTTTTCCATTGTTGATAATGCAGATAAGCAGAATCCATACAAGGGTGTCATTGTTAAGATGTCAAATACTGTTAAGACAGCCACTGGCTCTGAGCAGAGTTGTTCACTTTCTGTTTCTGTCATTTGTGATTCAAAGGGTGCTAAAGTGAGAGAGCTTCTTTCTTGAAGTTCTTACCTTTTAGTTTTTTATTATAATACCTTAACTTCCTCAAAGCTGGTAATACCTTGTTTATTCTCCTGACTTTTCAACATTCTACTTCACAGGGGCCAGAATCATTGGAGAAATTGGGGACCTGTGATTATGTCAGTCTCTGAAATCAATCTATAACTTAAGTTCTTGGTGTTATATAACATATTTTTCCAGCTCTGTGTTTCCGAAAATTAGCCATAGTTTAGTTCAGAAATGTAGGCATAAAACAAGGCGCTTTAGTTGTTCCACTTGCACTTTGGAACTGTATACTTTGGCTAATAAATATTATCCGTGTCTTTCATCACTGGTGTGCCATTGGAATTTATCAACAATCAACCTACCGTCAATTGCTTGCATTTGACACTCCTGTCAGGTTTTCGTATTTTATTGGATAAAGGGTGTTTGGTTGTGTCATATATTGCATCACCTAATCCTAATGTTATGAACTGATAGCCCTTATGTATCTTGAGACATAGATATAGTTTTCTGATTCATTCTATGTTTCTCGAGACAGATTTGATTAGAAGTAATCATTCATATATATTGGCAGTTTTTAGTTAGGAGTTAGAACAATAAAACAGAAAACACCAGCCAATTTCTTTGGCCTCAAATGGCACAACATACAGCTTCTACATTTTTGTGGAAATAAAAATGCTGTCAATCGGTTCCATGCAATTGTATGTTAGGCATGTGGTGTATGCTTTAAGTCATTATTTCTGGTTGCTAGTTATGATATCTGACAGACAATATGTTATGACTGATGATCCAGTATTTACGTTGGGGCTAAATGATTTTTGGCATGTGAAAGCAACTGAATAGCTAGTTAGTGAATTATTTTTTTCTAATTCATGATAGGATAGGAAAGTTTATTATGAACAAGCTTTTGATTTTGTTGTTCTATTTTTCTAATCTACTACTTTTTCAGGAGATTTAAAAAATTCATGAACTCACATTTTATTGTTTCAATTTGTAATTTTTTTTAACTCTTGACAGACTACTGTACTACAACATCCTTCGGGTTGTGCCATGGTTATGCCTGTTCATGGGAAAGGATGGGGCTGGTTTGGTACATTTTCATTCATGTAAGGGTTTCAATTATTTTTATTTTCTTGATGAATGCATTGTCTGGTTAAACTATCATAGATTGGTGTCATTATGATTGACTGACTGCTGTATTTTTCAGTATCTTATGCCTTTTTGGAGGGTATCTGTTGGTGGGTGCAGTTTATCGATATTTCTTCCTTGGAGTTCGTGGATTAGATGTATGCTACTTCTCCTCTCGAGCTGGTTGACTGTTTGTACAGTTTGGACACTGATGGCACATTTTCTTTTTCAAAATCATCTCTGCTTGCTAATGGATTAATGGATTTAATATTTCATTTCATCTTTACATTATGGAACCACATTGCTCAAGTCTGCATTATGCATGTAGTAAGAAATTGACAGTCTTTTTAAGGTATGATTCTACCGGATTGCATCAAGGTTCGGCCATGAGTCCATATTTATTTACCCTGGTTATGGACGAGCTAACCAGAAGCATACAAGACGATGTTCCTTGGTGTATGTTGTTTGTTGATGACATTATTTTAATTGATGAGACTAGTGCTGGTGTAAACCGTAAGTTGGAAGTGTGGAGAAAAACCCTCGAGGACAAGGGTTTTAAGTTAAGTAGGAGTAAAACGGAATATATGCACTGTGAGTTCAGTCTAAGGAAGAAGCAGGAACATGAGGTTAAGTTGGATGGAGTTTTGGTTCCTAAAACCAAGCAGTTCAAATATTTGGGTTCGGTGTTCCAGAATGATGGCCGTATAGATGAAGATGTGGCTCACAGAATACAGGTAGGGTGGTTGAAGTGGAAGGGTGCGACTGAGGTTCTATGTGATAAGAAAATACCTCTAAAAGTGAAAGGTAAATTCTATAGGACGGTTGTTAAACCTGCGATGCTCTATGGTAGTGAGTGTTGGGCACCAACGGGACAACATTTGCATAGGATGAGTGTGGCAGAAATGAGGATGCTAAGATGGATGTGTGGACATACCAGACTGGACAAAATTAAGAATGTTCATATTCGACAAAAAGTCCAAGTAGCGGATGTCGGAGATAAGGTGAAGGAAGGAAGACTTAGATAGTATGGGCATGTTTTAAGAAGACCTCCTAATGCTGCGGTTCGTAAGTGTGAGAATTTGTTGATTGAGGGGGCTAGAGGTCGTGGAAGACCTAGAACTGTGTGGAATGAGGTGATAGCAAGAGACTTACGTGCCTTAGATCTTGATGCGGATTTGATTAATGACAGACTTGAATGGAGACGTAAAATCCGTGTCTTGGAAGGGGCCTAAGGCTGGAGTATCTTTTTTTGTGTCTTTTGAGCTTATTTTGTTGAGGATCCATACAGCCGACCCCAACTTGTTTGAGACTAAGGCTTAGTTGTTGTTGTTGTTGTTGTGAGTGTCAATGTGAAGTTAGTCAATAACCTGTGTGTTAAGTTGTGATCATGGTGTTCAAGGCTTGTGGAAATTAAAATGAGAGATTATTTGGAGCATGTAGAATATGTCAAATCAAAGTTTTCATATTTTATGATCAACTAACTGTTGAGACCTGCAAGATTGAGCAAGAGCAAATGGTGGTATTGGGATTCCAATGATTTCTTCTATTAGTAACTCTTTTGACATGAATGACATCATAAAATGATATTCTGAATGAGAAGAGAAGCAATGGGGACAAGTTGCAAAGGTCTATAATAAGGGTGCTTGAACAGATTGCTGTCCAACCTGATAGAATTTTATATTCAAAATAAATGGCTGTTTACTGAATGCTTTTGTTTCTCAACTAGATTTTATTTCACGAACCAATTTCCACTCTTTGGAAACTCAAACTTAGGCACACATGTAAAACAGGCATAGGTATCTCGTTGTTCTGCTTATCATACATCCAAACAGCTTAGAAATGTATGAGCAGCATTATATGTTTTTATTCTTTAAAGAAATTCTTAAGATGTTCTTCAGGTGATTTATCAGTTGCTATGAGTGTTTTGATTACTGTTTTAAGTTGTAATTGTTATTGATTCCTTGTTCCTCTGTCATTAGATAATTCCAAACTTGGAACTTTGGGCCAGATTGCCTCAGAGAACACAGGTACTTATCATCCATGTTTTGTTTCATTGCAACCTTTTTAGTTTGTTGGTGCTGTGGCATGAGACATTCAGTGCCATTATTCATTAACTTCCCTTAATGTTTATGAATATTGCATGTACTTAAGTAATCTCTTCATTTAAATAATTCACCTAGTGAGAAGGACTTCATTCTTAGTCATTCTCGTAAATTATAATTCAAGCAGAGTTTCCTTCTATAACTGGAATTTTCTTAATTTGGATATGCACTAGATTGAGAAGAAGAATTTCTTCTCTCATTGAATAGAATTACTTGATAATATAGCAGCTTCTAAGTAACCCTGTATCAGAAGTAATATAGCAACTATATGAAGCTTTTTCTGTGTCCTGCCTGTCTATTGATCCATCTGTTATATATATCTTTGTAATAGCCTTAACTATATTTTCACTTGTGGGGTTCAAAATCATTATGTTATCTATTTATTGATCAAAGAGTTAAATGCAAAGTAATTACCTATACAGAAGTTAAGATCCAATAAGTTATTTGAAAAACATCTGTGTTTGCTAAGTCCATGAAGTTGAGATGATGTGTGGCAATAACAACTAAGCCTTAATCCCAAGCTAGTTAGGTCAGTTACATAGATCCATTTGTTCCATTCTGCTCGGGTTCTTACATGGTGTAGCAGTGATCTCTTATTTTGTAGTGTGACTGCCATACCCTGTTGAAAGAAGACACAAAAGTGTATAATTGCTATGCGATTGAAAAGAGGGAAACTTGTTATTTTTGATTAATTCAAGTTCCTTAAGATTATAGGATTGCTTAATGGTGGACAAATTAGGAAGAAATTTTGAATTCTTTATCTTGTTGCAACTTTTGACTGATCAGCTGTTGAATGAAAGAAATCAGCAGAATGCATAATCTCCTAGAATGTAGATGAATTTAACTTTACCTATAATAGATGTTTTTACTGTAAACATCTCAAAAGAACTTGTTGAACTTAGAAATGATTTATTCTAATTTCCTTGCAGTGTTTCTTTGCGTCTTTGGTGCAGAAATTTAGAGGGCCTACAGTAGGTCATCGAAGCTCCTATTCTCCAGTCAATTTTTGAGCAATTACATTCAGTTCTAGATTTAGCAGTGAATTAGTTTTTAGACATTGATGCCATTCCATAAAACTTCTACGGAAGCAAGTGCAAGTGGATGCTGATAGTCTTGAGCAGCCATCTCACTGAAGCGGACTTTGGAAATTCTTTGCAGAAAGAAATCCCCTGTGCTTTCGTTGCCATGTATGCTACCAAATCCCTTCTTTCATTTTCCCTCTATGATCTCTTTTCATCAGCAATATTCATTTGATTATATGCTTTAGTGACTATAACCATTTGTTTTTCTTTCATTTTGGTTGACATTCTTTTAGCTGTTCTTTGGGCAAGTTTAAGTTAACGCTATTTCTTTATTTATTTATTAAATTTTTACAACAACATTGTGGCTATCCTCTCCAATTCCATATATATCGTTGAAATTTTCTCTGTTTTTCTAGAATTTGGAAAGATATGTGCCCCAATAACCATCCTACTTTTATAGGCCCTGATAATTTACCTTATAAAATTTGCTCTGCTCCCAAACTCCAACCTTTTTTACTCTGTTTCTCTGTTTCAAGATATTTTGTATTTTGAAATGCTTAGTTCTTTTATTCTTACAGTACTTTTTTGAGAATTGGTGCAGAGGAGGGGGATCAGTCTTAGATATGCAATCTAAAGAAATATGCACTTATTGTCAGGCTGTGTCTCAATGTGCCTATTCTTAGAGTACTTAAGTTCATCGTTAATCAATAAGACTTATTAGCATTATATTTGAAGCATTTAGCCACTGAAAAGGAGTAATTGAAATTTTAATAAATACAGAACTTTTGGTAACAGTAGCTATGTTCTGTAATCTCTGTTGCATTTATTCTGATGAGTGATGAAGCAGGGGAAGAGAATGCAGAGAACCCACCATTGAATAAAGATTAGGTCCGTATTTATTTAATAACTATTGTTGAGAAACATTTCTCTCAAAGGGAAAATTTTTGTCTTTATAGCATGCTAAAATATTGAAAAGGGTCTTTTTTCAGTATTGATATGGAGAGAGGGGGAATCAATTTTGTGTTTATTATTTAGGGGAATATGCATTTATCGTTAGACTGTGTTTTAATATACAATAGAAAAAAGTTGAAAAGGGTATTTATTTTTAGTATTGGTATGGGGAAGGGAAATTAATTCTAAGTCTATCGTTTCGTTTGGGAGAATATGTACTTATTGCTAAGTCGTGCGTCAGTGTGTAGTAGAAAAGAGTCATAAAATAAAAAAAATATACATGCAAAAGATCCTTATGCTAGTGTTACATACCTTTCCAAAGTCTTCTTCTTGTCTAGCCTGCAATGAGAACACTAAAATGTGGAATCAAATGTCAATATACATCAAAATATAGAAAACTTACCAGAAACTTTAATTATATTTTTTTTCTTCTGTGGTTGGATTTGGAGAAATAGAAGTAAAGTCCTTGTTGCTTTGATGGCAAGTACAGGCAAAATCTTAGATAAGTACATGATAAAATCTTGTGATATCATATAAAAAAAATTGGTGAGAAAAGAAAAAATCTTAAGTGATAAGGATACATTTTCTAATTTCTTTCTCAATTTATTTCAACATTTTAGTTAACGTTTGTTAGAACTTAATTCGCTCTTTTAATTGGTTAAATCTCTATTTAATAACTACTATTAGTTTTACCTAATTGTGATTTTGAAATATTTTCTATCTTAATAGCTTTTTTCATCATCATAATTATTACGATGAGCTTCTAAATTCAACTAATTTTTGATTTGTTGATGTGAGCAAATCTTTATGAAAATTATAAGAACTGTAAGATTGAAAAGTGGAAGACATTATTGCATTTTTGTAAAGAACTGTCTTGCTCAGAATGGACAAATTTTCATTTATGAATATGAACTATCCTTTTATTAATTAAAAAATTTATTTCTAAATTTTTATTGATTTAGAAAAAAAGATATATATATATTAATTTGGACTTTTAATAAAAATATAACAAAAATTAAAAATAATTTTAAATTTATTATATTTATAAAATATTTATTAAAATACCAAAATTTATATAATATTTATCAAAATATTTAATCTTTATTTATTTATAAAGAGTTTATAATAAATTTATTATGAGTTTATAATGAATTTATAAATTTTACATCATTTATAATGAGTTTATTATAAATTTATAATAAAATGATTAAAGTATTTTTGGTAAAAAATAATTTTTAAAAAAAAAAATGATATAGGATGTTATTTTTTCAATTAGGGTAAATTATTCTGAGTAGACTATTTAGATTTGGGTTAGACATGTCTACTAAAAAGAGAGACTACTTCTTTACTCATGTTTGAATTCGAAATATTTTATTAAAGAAAATTAAAAAAAAAATTTCATATCACTTGCTGAGGATGGATAGCGGTTTATTTTTATTATATAATTTTTTTAGTATATAATTTTTTTTGAATTAATTATATAAATTTATTTCAATGAGCCTTCGAGCCTCTAATTAAAAATAAATTTAGATATGAAAATAGGAATTTATTTGCTTAAAATTTTCATCAAAATTAAAATGACTCATGAGAAAAACACAAAAATATCCCACAATGAATATATATTTCGCCGTCACCACCTCATTTATAACCATAAAATTAGAAAGGATTATTGATTTAATGCAGAAATATTAAATTTTTTCTTTATTTTCCTGCAGTAAGATAATTTAAACAAAATCGATATATTCTTAAAATTCTCAACATCAATACCACAACAAGAATTAACAAATGAACATGAACGTCTAATAATAATCCATCATTAAGGCAGGTAACAAATTAATTATTTCTTAATTTAGTTGATACATCACTCTAATATTTTAAGGTTAAAATTACAGCTAAATTATGGTTTTGCTAGAGATTAATTATTCATATAAACTAATAATAATAACAACAATAATTAAAAAATAAAATTAAATAAAAAAGATTACCAACCACTCGAAGCTGAAATTTCACCAAATTCTCACCTAAACTTTCATAATAATTAAAGAAAATCATATGGGTAGCTATTTTTCTTCACCTTCTCTCAAATCATTATAGTTTATGGATGAATTATTTGTGTATAAAAGTAGAAATATCCAAAAAAAAAGTAAAAATAAAAATAAAAAAGTGGAGAAAATGATATTTTATCTTTCTTTTGCTAACTTAACTTTGAAGTGAAGTCTCATTATGTATATAGCTTCTCATATAATCATTCACTACTCACTAACTCTACTTATCAAAATTCCAATAAAATATAAAACCAGATATATCAACATTAATTAACAGTTGAATTTAGAATCTATTCTTCATAGTTAAATTCAGAATCAATTTCTCTCTGTTAATAATCGGACGGTTAAATTCAAAATCAATTTCTTTGAATTTATAATCTCACGAATAAATTCAAAATCGATTTTTTTCTATTTATAACCTCACGGTTAAATTCAGAATCGATTCACTCTCTTTATAATTGTATTAAAAAATAAATATAAAATTAGTGTTAAATATTTAAGAAGGAAAGTGATTATCATTTAAAGAAAATGGTTAAGAAACAATTAGTGTTGAATTTAATTGATGAGATCTCCTTAACCAAACTAATTTTAATTAAAGCTAACTATCAATTTCCATTGACTTATAAGAAATGAAGATGAGAGATTATAATTGGTAGAAGGATTAACAAATTAAATCATTTAATTAGAGAAAAGTAACTGAGATTACTTTTCCTAAACTGTTGCATTTATATTAAGAATTTATTTTTTTTCATTTTTGACTTGATCAAAGATGTAACATGGAGTATTTGACTATGTGATGTAGAGAAAAATCATATAATTACACTCTTAATTTAACAATATTTTCATGAAGGCAACTAAAAGTAATTTTTTAAGAAATTTTTATACTTAAAAAAAGAAAATTTTATACTTAAAAATTTTTAATTTTTTGTTCAAATAAATATCAATTCACAATCAAATTTTGTTTAATTATTTTCAAAGCTTTTTATAAACATTTTTTTTATCAGAATAGGAAATTAAACTAATTCTATTATCAAGATTATTTATACACTTTCTAGTAAATTATGTCTCAATATGCAACATCTATTTTTCCCATAAATTTATTCTTTTTTTAAAATTCTTAAATACAAAGAGAAGTAAAATAAAAAATAAACTTTTAATAAATCATAAAATATCTAAAATCTGTTTACCTATATATATAATATCTAAATTATTAAATAAAGAAAAACCTGGTTACCACTGCTCTCTATTAATAATTCTTCAATTTTCAATTATATAAATTACCAACCCAAGAAAATTAAAAAAAAATCAATAAATATTTATTAGCAAAACAATATAATAATAATAATAATAATAATAATAATAATAATAATAATAATAATAATAACTGATGTTTTAACAAAAGCAATAAAAATATATACAAATCAAAGCTAGTGTGAGGACATGTCAAAATAAATTATTAATTAAGTTTAATAATTCATCACGTAATAATAAATAAATAAAATTTTTTTTTCTTCTATAAAATATACACATGATATATAATATTTTTTTTTTGATAAATGATATATAATAATTTTAAACCTACACATCTCTTATATTTACTCAAACAAAACAACATAACATAACCTCAATCAAAAACTTAATAATTTCATCAACATTTATAAAACATTGTAATATATCATCTTATAATTATACACATTCTTCATATATCTCTCTCCCCTCCCAAACACCCAAAAATTTTCTTTTTTTTTTCCTGGAAGAAAAATTAAAGAAAATAAAATCATGAAATCACCTCTCTCTGGTTCTTCTTCTTCAGTTCTTATCAGAAAAGCTCGTTTTTCTCCTCATCTCTTTACTCTGTTAACTTTCATTGTTTTTGTTGCTATTCTTTATGGAGAAGACTTCATGTGTCTTCTTGGTCAACTTGAACCCGGTGACTCAGACCGATTTTTAACAAGAACTGGTGAGTTCAACTCGACTCAGCTCAATTCAATTAATCTAACTTTATATTCATATTCATGGAAATACATTTCTGGTTCTGACTGAAACTGAATTGGATTTTGCACGTCAATATACAGTCTAACGATGAGTGCATATTTTATTAAATAATAAATTCAGAATTAATTTCTCCTCTTCTCAACTTGATTAATCAAAACTTTGTTTTTCTTATTAATAGAAATAATGCACTAATGTTTCATACTCAAACTCAACTGAATTTTTCACGTCAATACATAATGTAACAGTAAATGCATTTTCTGTTAAGCAATGTATTCAAAATCGATTTCTTCTTTTTTCCGACCGGTTCTGAAAACTATTTCAAAATTACTGAATCATTAGAGTTGTGTTTGGCAATGGAAATTAAAGTAATTAATGTTTTGGTCAATGTGTTTGTTTGTTTTGGGGGGTTAGAGAAGAAGTGGGAGAAGTTACCATTTGCGATAGGGAAGACTCCAGAAGGGTGTGATTTGTTTAGTGGGAGATGGGTGAGAGATGATGAGTCAACTCGGCCGCTTTATGAAGAATCGGAATGTCCATATATTCAGCCACAGTTAACTTGTCAAGAACATGGCAGGCCTGATAAAGATTATCAGTATTGGAGATGGCAACCCCATGGCTGTGATCTTCCAAGGTTTGTTTATTATTATTATTTTTGTCTCTTCTTGTTACTATTTCATTAAATTTCTTTTTTTTTTTGTAAAAAATATGCATTTTATGATCATAAAATTAATTATCTCTTTTTTTCTTTCTTTAAATTATATATATAAAGAAATAGATGCACACTGATGCACAATTATTAATAAATGCATATTTAAAAATTCAGAATCAATTTTGGAAAATTTATAAAAATAATTTAAAAAGGAAAAATTACAAACACGTTGTGCAAATAAAAAAATTATAAATATACTATATCAATAAAAATTTTACAAAAATACAATTTATTTTTAGTATATTTTTAATATATATTGAATATATGTTCAGTGTTTTTTGATAAATGGTATAACAATGTAAAAAAATAGTACTTTAGTAAATTTAAAAGTATAAAATTGTAAACAAAATAAAATACAATAAACATAATTTTTTTTAAAAATAATATTTTATGTAATTCCCTAAAAAAATAAATAAATAGATGTACAACATTTTTTCAACAAAATAAAATGCATGTTATTTTTATTTTTATTTACATGAAAATTTAATGATGTTTTTAATTCAATAATATTCGAATTATTTAATATGTCCATATATTATATATAGTCAATATAAAAATTAAAATAATAAAATATCATGACTTACCCTTTTAATAAAATAAAATTCTACTTGTTAACACATTTTAAAAATCATCTAAATTGTGTAATAATTTATACAATATTAATTAAATTAACTGGGCTTAGTAATGTCCGTCGTCACTTGTTGACTTAACGGTGGTTCGCCGGCTAACTAGATTTTTTCCTCCACCCAATGCCGCCGTGATCACCGCTAGATGCGGTGTCTCTCCCCTAATACTACTGCGTCAACGTCTTATTTTGTGGCCGATTTGCACCAACTCATAATAAATTAATAAATAAAACCTTATATTAATTAAAATTCATGGAAATGGAACCCACGATCCAAAATATATTCTTTTCCCTCCAGCAATATTGTGAATGTCTTAATTAATTAATAATTAAAGAATATTCAACTTTTAATTATTTTATATTTTCTTATTTTTCATTAATAAATATGCATTAATAATGCAATATATATATATATATATAAATAGTAGGTGTAGCTCAACCGCAATCATTAATGCAAAGTGTATTTAATTAATTTAATTCTCATAAATGCATTTTTTAAAAAAAATAATTTTATGATAAAAATGATATTTAAATTTTTCTAAAAAAGTATTTAAATTTATAAAATTCAATGTTGCAAAGAATATATCTAAAATATTACATAAAATACTATTTTTCTTTCTTTACAATTTTATTGTTTTGAGTTTAAAAAAATATATTTCTATTTTTATAAAATACATATATTCCTTACATAGATATCATATTTTTACAATTTTTTTTATTTACACAATTTTTTTTATAATTTTTTTTTCCATTTTTATATGCTAAGTATACCCTTTGTTCAAATGTTAATGGCATATTTACCAAACGTTCATGTGACATTAACAAATTGGAAAAAATTTAAATACTCATTAATTACTTTTAATTAATCATTTCAACGATTAATATTCAATCACTGTAAACTAAATTAGTTGTCACATATATATGGATTTTTTTTTATTTTCAAGTAATTTTTTTAAAAATAATATAATAAAGTAAATAATAATTATTAATTAACTAAAGAGAAAATTTCAAGTAATGCAGTTTCAATGCGACATTAATGCTAGAGACACTTCGAGGAAAAAGAATGATGTATGCTGGAGATTCTTTGAACAGAGGCCAATATGTTTCTATGGTTTGTCTTCTTCATAGACTCATTCCTGAAGATGCTAAATCCATGGAAACTTTTGGTTCACTTACTGTCTTCACTGCCAAGGTAACTTCGATTTATATATATATATCTATTTTCTACTAAATTACTAGCTTGATTGTTTCTTGATATTAATTAAAAACTTATTTATTTATTTTGTGTGTGTTTTTAGGAGTACAATGCAACAATTGAGTTCTATTGGGCACCATTTCTTCTTGAATCAAATTCAGATGATGCTGTAGTTCATAGAATTTCTGACAGAATTGTAAGGAAAGGTTCAATAAACAAGCATGGCAAGAATTGGAAAAAAGTTGATATTTTAGTTTTCAATACTTATCTATGGTGGATGACTGGCCTCAACATGAAGATCTTGTAATTATAATTAACCCTTCTAATCATTGCCATTTTTTAATTATTGCACTTCAACAAATTAATTAAGGTATAATGATGGTTTATATATATATATATATGTGTGTGTGTGTGTGTGTGTGATTTGCAGGCAAGGGTCATTTGATGATGAAGTGAAAGACATTGTAGAGTTACCCACTGAAGATGCTTACAGGATGGCAATGAAAAGCATGTTGAGATGGGTGAGAAAGAATATGAACCCCAGAAAAACTAGGGTTTTCTTCACCAGCATGTCTCCTTCTCATGGAAAGTAAGTATATATATAATCTACTGTATTTTACGCATAGTTTTAGAACTGCTCATGTAGCCCGCAGTCAATTCAGGTTGAGTTTTAAATTTGAGATAATTTTCATCAGACTAATTGAGTCTAGCCTGATAAATATAAAAGTAAAAAATAAAATTATTGGTTCAGCTGCTTGGTTAGGTCAAGGTGATTCGGCCCGCTAGACCTTAGGCCTAGATCACGAGGCTAAATTGCCATATCCAAGCCATATTCAAATCGAGTTACAGATTAGAAATAAATCTGTCTCAATCCAACTAGAGTGCACCCCTACGTGCAATAATTAGAAACGGTTTTGATTGTTTTTTAAAATTATAATTGGAAATAATTTTGATTTTTCTTTAAAATTATGAATTTTATAGTTAAAGTGAATAGATAAATAAGATATGAAATACAAAGAGAAAATATTTATAATGTATGCAATTAATAGAAAGTGGAGTTTGTACTAATGTATTAAGTTTTTACAGGAGTATAGATTGGGGTGGTGAATCAGATCACAGTTGTTACAATGAAACAACTTTGATAAACAATGCAAGCTATTGGGGTTCAGATTGCCGGAAAAGCATAATGAAAGTGATAGGAGAAGTGTTCAGAAAATCAAAATTTCCGATAACATTTTTGAACATAACTCAACTATCAAGTTATAGAAAAGATGCACACACATCAATATACAAGAAACAATGGAGTCCATTGACTCCTCAGCAACTTGCTAACCCTGTTAGCTATGCAGATTGTGTACATTGGTGCTTACCAGGCCTCCAAGATACTTGGAATGAGCTTCTTTTTGCCAAGCTTTTTTATCCTTAACATATATATATATATATATATATATATATATATTATTTACAAGTTATAACAAGTGGTGAACTTATTATGAGGGTTATTTGATTTTTTTTCTCTTATTTTTGTTAATTTTTTCAAATGGGGTTTATTGGTGTAAATTGAGAAGAGGTTTTGATTATTTTATTGGAGTACTTGATGTTTTGAGGAGAAAAATAGAATTAAAAGAATCAAGAATGTAAAAAAAAAAAAAAGAAATGAAGAGGAGAATTTGTAGAATAGTAGCCATTGTTACAAAGAAAAAGAAAAATTCATAGAAAATCGAATTGATTCATTTGAAGAAATAAAAATTGACGACTACAATGGTTTTTAAGTTTTAACATGCCCAAATTCATAGTCTAGTAGTGAGTATACATTTTTTTAAACTCTAAATAATAAATTTAAAATCAATTTTTTTCTTTCTATATTAAGACTAAAAAAGGGGAAAAAATAACCATCTGAGCCAAATTAACCTTAGAAAAGATAATTTTAAGACAACCCAATTGCTTTTTTAAGAAAAAGCAAATTTCATACAAAATTGAATTTAAGGAAAAATTGACTACTACTATATTTTTTAGTTTTAGAGCACCAATATACAAACTGACGATAAATGCATATTATAGATAATAAACTCAAAGTATTCTATCAAAACTCAAAAACTCATACAAAAAAAAAATTAATCCAAACCAAATTTACATTAAAAAAGATTGAATTTTCATAAAATTGTCAGAAAAAATAAAAGAAATTATGAAGTTTACTAGAATTTCAATTTGTTATTAGCTTATAAATTTATCAAATTTGTATAATTTATTATGATTTATTATATATTTTTATAAAATGATCAAAATACTCCAATAAAATATGAAAAATTTTAAAAAATATCTTGAGGGGTGTAATTTTTCAGAAAAAAATAATTTTGAGAAAATTACACTTTATAGTACACTTTTAATTTTTTTTTTTAAATACCATATATTTTTTTATATTTTTAATATACTAAATATATACCTTTAAAAATTTAGTATATCTTTAGTATATTAAATATATATCCAAAATATATCTCCAAAATGGGGCATTTTTCAAATTAAAAAATAAAAAAAATGTATTTTTGAAATTGAAAAAGAAATTTAGATATTTTTTAAAATATTTTTATTTTTAGTGTATTTTTTAAGAAATCTCAATAATTTTGCTTTTTGGGCTTAATTGGTTTCAGATCAGGCCCTTCTGATCCAATCCACTAAAATGTTCAATTTGGATTGGACAGGTGTTGTTTACAAGCTCACTTAAACTGGCCTGCTTTCGAGGCTTGTTAAACGTCAAACTTGTGTTTATTAAGACTCGATCCAACGCCCAAACTGAATATTTTATATTGAGAAAATTATAATATATTGCATTTTTACATATTTTTTAAAAAAATATTTTATTATTTTGATATATTTTTAATATACCAATATATAGAAAAAATATATTTTTAACATAAACTTTATAATAAATATAATGAGTGATTAAAATTTTAAATATTTTATAATTTAAAAAAATTATATCACTTATGTGATTTTACAATTAAATTTCTAATTTTTAATTTCACCAAATTTATTTAGATGAAACATAACATATGCATGCATGTTATAGAATGTGCATTTATTACTTTACAATAAAAACTCAAAAATTTAAAAATTTAAAAATTTGAAAATGCATTTCAATGGAATTTATAAACTCTAATTAAGGGAAAATATATAATTTAAACAATTCTTAAATTAAAATAATGAAGTTAATTTCACAATATACTTAGCCAAATAATATTTAAATATTTATTTTATAATGAAATTATTAATGGGTCAATTCAAGACATAACTTTGAAAAAAAAGTTGATCAAACCTTGGATACAAAAAAAAAAAATTATTTTTTTATTAAAAAATAATAATAATAATAATTAAAAAAAGAAAAAAGAAAAAGGCCTTCTTGCCCACTTGCATAGCCAGCTCTTTCAACAAAGAACATATAGTACATAGAGATAGAGAATATAAAAGAAAAGAAAATAAAGAAAATAAAAAAGAAGAAAAGAAATTAACAACTTGCTTGCATTTCTAATACAAGTTGAATTATTAAAGTCAAGTTGGCCATTACTCTTTTGATTCCTCTTTATCATAAAAACATACTATTTTAATACACTATTTGAAATGTTAGTCCAAAATTGCTATCCAAGAAATAATTTCTTAAATATGTAATTAAGAGTTTTTTTAATTAATTAATTAATTATATAATTAAGATTTTGAGAAATATTCTGACTTCTTCGTCAATTATATAGTTTCTTTATTTGTAATATACTCTCTTCACCTCAAATAGATAGATATATTTTTATTTTTCATGTATCTCCAAATTATACCTTCTTAATAGATTAATTAATATATTAAATTTTACTATACTCATATTTAATATTATTTATTAAAATATTTAATAAATATATTTTCTATTAAGATAAGGGAGAAAGAAGAAAAAAAATTATATTTTTAATAAAAATAACTTTTTTTTTAATTCTTGTAGAATGAAAAGTGTGTATAACACGTTATATTTATATATTCAATTGCATATATTATTATAAGATGTTTTCAAGAAATTATTAAAATCTTAATTAATTAATTAATTATTAAAATATTTGCAAATACCGACTACCATGAGAAAAGTACTTATATTTTAAGGGTGTTTATCAAAACTGGAGCTTTTTAGTTTATTGTGAATAAGTGATTTTTAGATTATAATCAGATTAAAAATAAGCAGTTAAGCGTTTCTGTAAACTAGTTAATAATCAGCTGATAATCAGTTAAGTGTTTCTGTAAAATTAGTTTATAATCAGTTTTTAATTGCAGAAACTGTCAAAATGACCAAACTGTCACTGAGTTTATTTATTGTATAAAAATAATTTTTTAAATGTCAATTCAAAATTTATTTTACAATAATAATAATAATAAAATTTATTTAATAATAATAATAATAATAAACGTAAAAAAATTTTGATGGAAACTTAAAATATATAGGGTGGACAAATTTGAAATATTGAAGATTAGGTAGGGATAGTATGGTCTTTTACTTGGTCAAAACTGCATAAAAAATAAGTGCTTAAAAAAAATAGCAAAACACAACTTTTAAAAAACTGATTAAAATCAGATTATAATCTATTATTTAAGTTTTCAGAAACACTTAAATAAACAATTTATAATCTAAAAACTGCTTATAATCAGTTTTGACCAGCTTTTAAGTTTTGAGAAACACCCTCTTAATAAAATTAATTCTTTTTTCTTAATTTTTATCATTTTAGAATCGAATAGTCATATATATATATTCAATTGCATATATTATTATAAGTTGTTTCCAACAAATTAATTATTAAAAATATTAATTAAATTATTATTAAAATATTTACCAATGCCGACTGGCATGAGACAGCTTGCTATATAGTAACATTATCAGAATTTTCAAATTATCCACTTAATGGTCCACCAAGAATTCAGAACAAAGAACTTTAGTCGTACAAACATATGCAATTATCTTAATCACCTACTAGCTTAATTAATTAATTAGTTGATTATATTAATTAATTATCATTAAAAAAAACATACATAAAAATCAAATGTGAATTAATATCTATGTACCAACTTAGAAACCATGTTCAATGCGTGCTATTTACTTATAATATATATATATATATGTTTTCTTTTTATCTTATGAATGAATGAACAACCATAAAGAATTAAGCAGTTTATTAATTATTAATTATCTTGGCATATTTTTCATAAATTATCAAATTAATTATGCAAATATTATGATAATGAGTAGAGTCTCTAATGAGTAATAATTATGAACATGAATTCCCCATTATTAAGTAAATTATAAATTAATGCACCACAAAATATAAAGAAATTGGATTCATAACAAAGAATCATGACAAAATACTACAAGAAAATCAATTAAATTGGATTTTTTTCATAACTAATTTCTTGTTGTAAAATTAAATATATATTTAATAATTCTCTTTAATTGATTTAAGAGGAAATACATACAATGAGAACAAGAGAGAGAAGAGTAAAAATAAAAAGAAAAGAAAGAAGTAAATAATAATATAGCTAGACATTAAATGTATAAAAAAGCACAAATTAATCAACACCCTCTACATTGAACAAAATTTAACAAAGAATAAATTAAAAAAGGAAAGAATAACTCAAAAAATTAAAAATAAAATAGAAAAACTTATAATTTTACATAAGGTTTTATTAGACTATTATGTGCTAATGTGATAGTATTACAACTAGCAATCTTGAAGGAAAACAAGGTTGAAATAGCATCAAAAATACTATAAAAACACCTTCAAATGCTAAGATTTTTTGGATCTATAAATCCATGAATTTCTAATCTGGGCATTATAAATAACACAATCCAAATGATCGAAATCAAAAACCCAAATCAAAAACAAAAACAATAAAATAAAATAAAATAAAATAATTAAAAAAAAACCATTTAAAAACTAATTAATATGCAAGGTTATATATATAATATAATCTTGTTATTATTATAAAAATTAATTAATTCTTAGCCATGTTCTCAGCTATTTGAGCCAAAGATTCCAAATTGCACCTTACAATTGTTTCAACAAAAACACATGTATCTTCTTTAGTATTTCCGGCCGGAACATCAACTACGTATGACTCAATAACGACCGTACCACTTCCGGCGGCTGGAGAAGAAAAGGCGTGGAGAGTAGTCACCGACCGGTAATTATTCAGTCGGTGGTCGCCGCCGACCATACTAAAGCTCAAAACATGTTTGTCATCGTCAAGAATCTCTAATCTTTCAGTGCTTGACTCAGCTGGAAGTCCTGATATAACATGTACTTGCCGGAGAGTTCCTACATCACCGTCGCCGTTAATCAAATGACAGCTTTTAACAAAGTGTTTATACGCTTGTGGGTGGTCGAAACGGCGAACCACAGACCACACTGTGGAGACTGGCGCATTTATAATCTTGACGACGGAGGAGCAACACTGGTTTGGCCCAACCGTGCGAGTATGGTGGCAAGAAACGTAGTCAGGTACTGGGTTGATGGGGTTCATGTTATTATTAGTATGGCTCCATGTAGTGTTTATGGTGGTTTGTGTCTGTTTGTGGCAAGTGAAGGCGGTTGTTGTGGTGGTGGCCCCCGTGGCAGTGGTGGTGGTGGTTCTTTGGAGTTGCATGGAGGCTGCAGTAGGCATGTTCTCGAATTGGGTTTGTTAATGGTTGGTTTCTTGATTTCCTTGTATAGGGTTAAAGATTCATTTGCTAATATATACATACATATATGGGAGTGTAGAGAGAGAATTCTTTCTATTTAATTAATTTTTTAATATTAATATCAAAAAAGAAAATTAATTTTGGTTTATTGTATTAAAAATATATATTCATTATTAAATTATATTTTAATATTATTTATTTAATTAATTTTTTTAAATAAATTATTATTTTAAAATCGAATCTATAAAATTATAAAAAAAATAAAAATTTTTTTATTAAATTTTAATATAATTATATATTCATGATTTAAATTTAAAATTTCGTATTAAATTAAAATATTTATCAACTTATTTAGATATTGTATTATGTTATTTAATTAATTTAATTTTTGCTTTTATGTCCACTAATTAGTTTGATGCATTTTCTTGGAGATTTAAGAGATGGAGAAAGAGAGAGAAATATATATTTGAAGTTGATGTTATGATTTATCATAGGCCAGAGTTAAGAGCAAGTGGGTACTCAACTTGCAACTTCTTTGGACTTAGTTTTGGTAGACTATCCCATTATTTAATTCAAAACTACAAGAATGCCACTTTCTCTTTGTCATTTTTTATAATACAAAATTAAGAAATAATTCAAAAATTGCCAACTTTCTTATATATATATATATATATAATATTATTGTATGTATATATAGAAAATAATCAAGATCTCTTGGAAGTTGTAAACCCATAAATTAAGGGTGTTTTCAATATATTTGCTTGTTTTGTGCTATGAGGTAAGATGAGTATTTGTATACACATGATTAATTTGATAATAATAACGTTAATGAGAGTTCTATATATATTCAATCAACTTTAAGTATATTTATATTAGAACAAATCCAATTGAATTTGGATGATTGAAATATTTTAAATAAAATAATATTATTTATATGTAATATATATAATATTATATGTATATAATTTTATCTATCAAATTAGATTAAAAAAATATCATATTTCAACCTAATGTTAATGCCCGAATCTATTTCAAAAGTTCAAATTGATTTTGATCAATTTCTCATTTCAAACCGATTGAATTCACCCATTAAGTTTAAAAAAATCTAAACAATATCAATATTACTACTAATATTTCTTATTAGATAATTAAATAAATATAAGAATAAAATCAATAAATAATTTTTAATATGATATATATACGTGCATTGAATATATGTATGTGTAATAACATCTTATTTATCTAATTAATGCACTAAAATATGGCCATAATTTATTTTTATTGGGTTCGAGAATACACATTTTAACTATAAATCTTGATAAACAGCATTTCTAATTAACAACTAATTATCTTTTTTTTTTCCTTCGGCCGTTGTTGATTCTAACTTGTAATTATGGTCCTTTCCTTTATTTTGAGTAAGGGTCAAATTATATTGGTTATTTTGCATAGTTTAATATATATATATATATATATATATATAATTTTTCTTTGGTCAATCTTTGCTAATATCTTTGAGTCAAAAATGAATTATTATTGCCTTCATAGTCACATACACGTTTATTTCTAAACCAATTTCGTTACATGGTTTTAAGATGAAACACCTTGCAAATAAATTGAGAAATAATTAACTAGCTAGTTTGGGTTCATACAAAAATTACATGACATTGGCTTAACAATAAATTGATTTGATTAATCACTTAAAAACATTTTTAAAAATTTCAAATTTAGTTTTTATTATTTTTCATTGGTGATTTATATATCATCAATATATTATATTTACTGATATAACTTAATTAATAATAATATATGTCTCGACTGTATAATATCTTATATTTAAAATTTTCATGTTTTCAATATTAAGGTCAATATAATATTTTTTTATATTTATTTTTTTATATTTATTTTAATATTTAATCTTATTTCTTGTATATCAATGAGAAAATCACAAAAGTACATAAGGTTTTTGCATATTATTTTCATGAGATTAGAGGTGATATCAAAATGAAATTCTAAGAACACAAATTGACTATTTTCAAAAAAAAAAAAAAGAACACAAATTGACCAAAGAAATATTAGTAATAAATGTACAACTAGGTGCAAAATTATCATCATCATGGTCGTCATACATGACCAAATTAAAATCAAAGTGCTTGATCTCTTCGATTGAATTAACATTTCACTTCTCCAAGGTTAATTTATTAATCCCAAAATCAATTAATTATTTATTAATTATTACATAATACCCTTTGAGAAATTAGGTTTAATTTGTTTGGAAAATTAGCAAAACCCCAATTTTTTTAAATTTTGAAATAATCATAATCATGTTACTCCTTTTAGATAAGTGATCTTAATCATGGATTTTTTTAAAAAAAAATTATCCATGAAATCACATAAATATGAGAATTTCAATTCAAAACTTAATTAATTACAATGATTACAAAGTCAAAAGAAATATTGGTTTACAGTTCCAATATTTATAGAAATTTTAAATTAAATGAGAGGAATATATAATTACTATGCATAGGATAGATATCTTATTAATTTTTTAAAATAAAAATTATATGTATAAATGTCTGTCTTTTAATTTAATATATATATATATATATATCTTTTTGTTAAAAAAAATAAGTATTTTGGTCCATTCCCCTATATGAAACAAGCCAAAATATATTTATTTGTGTGATAAGTATTTTCTTTTTTAAGTGATTAAGACAATTTGTTATGTTAACCAACAAAAATATTTTTTTTTTCTTGGAAGTTTATAGCACATTAAATTATAATAATAATTGATTAAAGGTGACAAACAATGAATGTTGAGTTATTTCAAATTCATATCATTTTATCATAAAACATGTTAATTTTGCTTCATATTTATCCTTAACAGTGAATTCATTAGATCAACAAATATGCTTATTTTGAATTGGGTTAATTAGATAAAATTGTTCATGATATTAAATTTTTTTAGAACATAATTCATAAAAAAATATTAATATTTTATTATATCCATATTAATCTTATTGAGCAAATTGTATCCATTAACTTACAAGCAAAACATAAACAACGGATTGAATAAGGATGAGAAGTCTAACTCAAAGATGTGTGAGATTTCCTAATTGATTTGCCCAAACATGCTCGAGCACATTATTAGATTATTATAAGTCTTCTGTTCTGCTAAAAAAAAGTCCATTTTATTAAAAAAATTACCCTACTAAATTATCACTTTATACAATAAAAAAATTAATTTTTTTATTTACATACTTATTATTAATAGATTAATTGATAAAATAAATATATATAGTAATCTCAATATTAATGAGCTGATAAAAAGTATTTTAGTCTATTTAAAATATTTTTTTTATAAAATTAAGAAATTTTAATATTTTAATATTTATGTATGAGTTCAAGGCGATAAATTTAGTGATACAAAATACTATTTTTGTAAAATATAAAATATTAAAAAATTTCTAATAAAAAATAAAAAATTTAAAATATTTGATAGGTGACGTAAAGCTTTTCATCTAAATCCAACTACCATACCCAAAATTTCAAGAAAATCGACTTGTATAATAATAATAATGATGATGATGATAGCTATAGGGCTTAATTTTAATATAATTAAGTTGAAGGACTTGTTAATGAAACTCATAGAAAATTGAAGTTCTAGTGGATATTGGGTATATAAGGTCTAAATTCTTTCATATTCTTCTTTAATATGTTATTTTTTCTGCCTTATTTTTATAGTTAAGCAGATATTTACATGTATATTAATAAAGTATAATTAAATTAGTTAAAAATTTATTTTTTTAATATATTTTTATTAAATATAATATATTTTTAAATTATTTTTAATACTATTTATAATTATTATAAAAAATATGTATTAAATGAGAATATAATAGTAAAATAAAAATTTTATTCATGATAAATAAATTATAATTTTAAATATTTAAAAATAATATAATGAATTATAAAAATAGAACAGAGAGTATAATATTTATATTGGCAATAAAAAAATATTAAAGTAAAATTATTAATTTCATCCATCATTAATTATCAGCTTGACTATTATTTAATATATTTATATATTTAATATTTTAAGAGTAATTCTAAATGAATTAAATTGATTTAAATTAAAAAAATTTTATGTATTAAATATATTAAAAAAATAATTATTTTAATATTATATTTATTATATATAAAAAGCTTTTAATACAAATTAAATTGATTCACATATCACTTTTGATACTTTAATAATCTATTTCTCTCTTTACTCAAATTTTGGATTTATTATCATATTATTATTATTATACTCCCAACGACTTTTGACATTATTACTACCATTAATAATCCCTTTAACCATAACTCTTTCTTGTCCTTTCCTCAATTTGCGCTTTCCCATTTCCAACGAACTTCAAGCTCTAATAAATACGTTAATTTTTTTATTTTTTTAAATTAAATTAATAGATATATTTTTTATTTTATAAAAATTAATTATTTTTATTAAAATTATAAATTTATATATATATTTACTATATCTCTATTTTAATATAAAATATATTTAATAAATAATATTAAGTATAAATATAATAAAAATTTTGTATATTAACTAATTTATTAAAATAGTAAATAAATTATAATTTAAACAAATAAAAAAAATAAAAGTGTGTCAATAAATTGAGGAAAGAGGGAGCATTAGAATATATTCTATTTTTAATGAAATTTATTACAATCAATTTGTAATGTATGTAGTTTTATTATCAATCACATTTAAAAAAATAATTGCAATAAATTATAATAAAAATAAAATGTATCTTAAAAAAATAAAATTTTTTATTAGTGTTTAATATATTAAAAAAAATTCTAAAATTGATTAAAGACTAGAGAAAGAAAAAAAAAAGAGAGGAAAAGAACTAAGACTTTTTTTTGTTTATTTTGAACAAGAATCAGTGGCGAAACTAGGACTGAGATGAAAAAAGAATAAAATTTTTAAAAAAAAAATTATAGATAAATTTATATTTATTTTTATTTTTATACTAAAACATTAATGTAAATATTTAATATTAATATTTAAATTCAATTTTATTTTCATAATAATTAAATATTAAAATTAAGATTTTTATTATTTTTATTTCAATATTTAAATTTTACTTTGAGAAATTACATAATATATATTATTTTTAAATAGTATTTATATATTTTCTGAGAAATTTTAAAGAAATTATTTAAACTAATTCTTTAATAAATTTATATGATGGAATATCTTTTATAAAATAATTAACTTAATCACAAAACTTTAAATCTAATTCATCATCAAATTACAATATAATTAACCTAATCACAAAATCTCAAATTCTCACTTTATATCATTATCAAATTTCAAAATAATTAACCTAATTATTCAAACCCAAATTTCAACTCATAATCAAATTTTAAAATAATTAATATGATAATTAAAATATTAAACTAAAACTTATAAATTAAACAATAATTATAAAAAATTATAATACTCAAAAATATTATCAAAATAATTAAATTAAATTTTTTCAATATAAATAATGAATAATAATAATATATTATATATAATCTAATTTTCAATGAGACACTCATTTCATCTGTTATCTTTTACCTTTTATACAAAGACACCTCTATTTATTAAGAATAAATAATCTCCATTAAAAAGGATAAAATTTTATTAGACAAAGACAAATAATCTTTATTTAAAAAAGACAAGTAACTTTTAAATAAAGAAAAATAAAACTTTATAATAAAAATTTAGATAACATTCAGTAATAACTTCATTAGTACATATTATGTATTTTAAAATTTTATTTATAATTTGTTGATATACTTTTTGACTTATTAATAAAAATTTATTTTGCATAAAAAAAAACCTCTTCCATATAATAAGAACATAAACAAGGAAAGGGAAAAAAAATTCATTCCATTTGATTTTTTTTTAAAAAAAATCAAAATAATATGATCAAAATAATAGTAGCTAAGAATGCCTGCCGTACAGTGCATTTAGCACCAAAAACATTTCATCCCCACGACATGAACAAAATAAAAAAAAATTCAACCTATATATATATATATATATATATGAAAAATTATTTATATTTTCTATTTAGATATATCAATTTTTTCAGTTAGGTATCTCAGATCAATATATTTTTTTTTCATTTCGGTCATGGTCAGAACAATTCATTTACAAATATTAGTTAAAATTGAAACACTAAATTTAAAAAAAAAAGGCTGAGACAAAAAAAAAATATATATATATATATATATGTATATCGAAAGTTCAGAAACTAATAACGCAACTTTTTTACAAGTTAATTATATGCATGCATGTATATAAGTTTTTTTTTTTTTCATACAAGTTGCAATATTTATTGCAATTTGAATGAAAAATAAATCAAATTCAAGTTGCAGTATTTAGGTTTGCCAACATGGTGTGGTTGGTTATATATATAATATTAAAGCAAAAATAATCCAAAACAAACATTACAAATATAACTCAAAAATCCAATAAAAACACAGAGTCAAACATTGAGTCATCGGGACCTCAAGCTTTGATCTTATCACTGTATAGCAATGCTTATTGGCAATTTTCTATCAGCAATTTGGTTAGTTTATGTAGAAAGAAAAAAGCCTTTCTCATATTATTTGGTTGGAAAAGTTAGAAGTCATTAAAACCTTCTAATATTAATGCATGGATGGATTTTTGTCCTCTGCATGATCCTTCTGTCTTTACATCAGAGTTGTAAAGCATAAACATACTCAAAAATGGAATATTAAATCAAATATACTCAAAAATGCGTTTTCCATACGTTGTGAATTAAACTACGTTGCTGACTGATCAGTAACTTATCCTCAACTATGTCGTTAACTTATTAGTAACTTATCCATTCATTTCGAATCAAATTCTGTTGTTGACTGATTAGTCACTTATCTCCTTCCTTTCGATTTAAACTATGTTGCTGACTAATTAATCACTTATTCTCTTCGTTTCAACCAGCGTGTTCATGTGCTACATCAAATGTCGTTTCCAATTAAATTGCACTGTTGACTGATTAGTCACTTATCCCTATCGTTTCATTCTTGAGTGTTTATGTGCTTCATCATATTTCAAATGAATTGCAGTTGTATCTTCAGAATGATTTAGTTGAAACTTTTTTTTCAAAGAATAGTTCCCCCTTAGTTTTTGTTGCTTTCTCTAGTACTAAAAAAGATAAAAAAAAAATGAAAAAATACTAACAATTTTTCTTTAAAAATTGTTAAAACTCTCACATCACTTAAAACCTTAATTAACTAGAAGTAGCTGCAGAACATAGGTCAGGTTTTAACTGCTGCGGATCTTCAAAACTATTTTTAGTTAAGGCTGGGATTTTGAGAGAGTTTGAACCCTCAACACTAGACAGGTACTAACCACTAGCTCACTAATTATGGAGATCCAGCACATTAATAGTGTATAAACATGAGGAAAGCCAAAAGCATATATTCATGTCATCTAGTCGGTTAGCTGATTTCGGGGAAATCGATACGCTAAGTGCCGCACAGGGACAAGCTATAGTTCTTGTCTTGTGACATGCTTGCATGGCAAAGGAGGTTATTTCCCATGGTTTAAACCAAGTCACAATAGAGCAACCTTAATTGTTGAATCATAGTTCAGCAATAAAAGAACAGTTGTAGGACCAAAAACATTCACAGATGGTTCTGAATGAAAAAAAAAAATTCTGATTCTATTGCAGCATAAAAGGGGTCATGGCCAATTTGATCATATAAAACCAGACCAATCTCTCCATTTCAGAAAAAAAAAAAAAAAAAAAAAGAGTATAAGCGACACAAAATTACCCCTAAAAGTATGAAAAATCATAAGGCGATATTAGTCGTTCCTATCTGTCATTATCTTTATCCCATATATACCCTGTTCTATAGGGGGGACAACAAATTTGTCCCCAAAAATTCTCACCTATACTCATCAATTTTTTAGTCTTGTGATTCATACCTAAGAGCTCTTTAGCTGAAAATCAAAGCATCAAAGCTTGTAATCATTTTGTTCTAGTCTCAAAATTTGAGAGAGAAAATCCATCCAGCAATTCATATGAGGTTGAATAGACTTTTACATTTGTTTAAAAGCAAGAATACTTCATTATCTAAAAGGCATACAAAGAGTAAAAGAATCTGTATCCATTAAATGTTTAAAACCTATATAAAGATAGTGTGTGAATATGTTGATTGAATTTAATACATTTGCACAATAGAAAATGTTAAGCAAAAGAAATTCATTTTTTAAAATTAGGGTAAGAACAATAATGAAAAATAATCTGCTAACTTGTGACATAGCAAAAGTAGTCCTAATACAGGTCTGAAAAATCAGGAGACATGAAACAAGTTAAATCACTAGGTTTCATCCTTTTAGCTGTGTCAAGAATATTCATTCATGAGGCAGCATTCATGCACTACATAGGCAAATATACTATTCTTAGTATGAGTATAGGCATAAAGAACTTCTGAACTACAGTAAAAATGAATTCAGAGGTGGAAGTATGTGGAAACAGCTATAGTAGGCGATGGGGAGAGGTGCGGTGGGGAAAGGACATCCACATAAAATTTTCCTAATGCAGCACAATCTTACAAGCAAAGCAGTTAGCTCGATGGTCATCTGTCCAATTACAACCAACATTAGATATGCTCATGGCAACAAAAAACTATTCCATAAGAGAATTTCTGAACAGAATTGATTCTGAAACGATCCTATCTTACAGGAAATTCAGCATTGTCTCATCCAATGTTTTAAGGCTTTAATCATAAGAATTATAGGTTAAATAAATACAATTCTACAAGACAACTGACAATGAATTGAGAATAAATATTATGCATTTCAAGCTAGGATCTCATTCACTTCGCTATACCCAATAGATAATGAACTTTATGAGATAGGAATGTTGAAGAAAGATGCTTTGAACAAGTTTTTCCTACTTAAAGTTAGCAAATTATGATGACTAATAATAACTAAAGAGCATTTGGACAAGAAATATCAATAAAGAAAAATAAGCAGTTTATTCACCTAGATTTAAGATATTTCTTTTGCCGAGAGCGAAAAAATGTACTTGAGCTAGGCAGAGAGCTTAATCTGAAGATATGGCTTCATTCAGCATATTATTATGCTCTTTAGCATCAGTGCTGCAATTATTGACATCTTCGATTGTCTAGCAGGTTGTCAAAGCAGCTTATGAGTCCTACATGACAAATAACGGAAAGATTAAACATGGAAATAAAATTTTGCAAAAAGAGAAAAGTGGAAGAAATCTGCAATAAAATGGTATAGTTACTTACATTTTGTATGATTATTGCAAAGCTAGCCTCTGATCATCCAGTTGAAGCCTTCTCATTCTTCATTATCATATGGAATGACTTAACATGGTCCTCCTCCACCATCTCTCTCAAAACATCATCTTCAATCTTTTCCGCTTGCCAGCGAGAAGGGTCCTCCACAAATGCCTCGCTAAATATCATACTGGAAACCCATTCTTTCCATGTTGTTCGACTATACTTGTCTTCTTCAAGTGTTCCAGTTGCTAGAAGCTGATATACATATACCACCTTTTGTTGACCAGGCCGGAAGGCCCTTGCAATAGCCTGCTTTGTTTTGGAAGGATTCCACTCTGAGTCCAATAGAATAACCCGCGAAGCTGCTGTTAAACTAATGCCTTCAGCACAAGCTGTAATCGATGCAAGAAGTACCCTTGACAGGCCACCAGGTTCCTCGAACTTATCAATCACTTTTCCTCGTTCAAACAACTCTAAATCCCCAGTGAGGACCATAATTTCTCTACCCTTCTGCCACCTAAAGACACACTCAAACAATTCAACAAAGATATTAATTGGTGCAATGTTGTGGCAAAAGATCAGAACTTTCTCCTTTTTGACTATTCGATACACAAGATTCAAGACAAACATCACTTTAGACCCTTTTTTGAAATCAAACTTTAACTTTTCAATCTCCACCAGTTCCTCCCAAGAAAAAAATCTGTTAACACAATGAGAAGTTTTGACCAGCCAAGGATGTATTGAAGCAAGCGTGATCAAAAGCTCCAATTCCAAAGGGTATCCATTGTATGTAGACATAATCTTCTGGAGTTTCACCAAAATTTCATTTTGTACATCTGTTGAATTCATCAATATGGTGTAAATCTGTAAACCAGGAAGGCCGTCAGAACGTCCACCTTCATACACATCAATAAACCCATTTGTGATTTTTCTCAGCTCATTTATACCCTGCATTCTTTCATCTGGTACGTCCGAATCAATTTTCCTTGCAATGTTATCTAAGAAGAATTTTCTTGCTCGAGATTCTAACAAACGGCGAGCTTTTTCTTCCCCTTTCTTTTGTCTCTTGAACTTTGGATCTAATTCCTTCAAAACTTCTCTAATGAATTTTGGTCTTGCCAAACACAGGGTGTTGAAATATTCACAGAAATTATTCTGAAACAAAGTACCTGAAAGTAATATCCTGAGATCAGTTTGCACTTTCATCAAAACCTTCCTTAACCTTGATTTAGTACTCCTGGGATTATGTCCTTCATCTAGCACCAAGAGTCCTGGACTTTCGCGCAACACTTTTGCCATATATTTTCTGTGAGCAAACTTCGAATCTTCTCTCATTAATGTCAGGAATGAGGTATAACCCATGACAAGGACACTTGGTTGAGCATACCATTTCTGAATTTTCTCCAGGCAATCCAAAACATGCATGACATCCTGAGTAGGTTTCGGAGCTCCTTGAATTGCCAACGTTTTTCGCCTAAAGACACTATAGGTTCTTCGACCATGGATTAGATGAACTGGAATAGGAATTTGCCACTTAATAAATTCCTTGTACCAGGTATAAAGTGTTGTTTTTGGAGCAAGGACTAAAGGCCGTTTCCCCGGAAACAACTTCAAATAGCTAGCAAGGAAAGCAATAATGAGAAAAGTTTTTCCAGCTCCAGGAGTATGAGAGACAACACAACCACCTATCTTCTTAGATGATTTCTCCATTTGTGCTGGAATTAAAGAACCAGCAATATTTTTCCACAAGAACTCAAAAGCCTTTTTTTGGTGCAAGTGTAATTTCATTCTAAGTTCGGGGATTAAGGCCCACACGTTATCATTTTCTTCTGATAAAGACATCTCTTCATTGGAAACATAATTGCTAAAAATATTTGAACCTTCTTCTTCACCTGGCTTAAACTCTGAATCTTCCTTGTTCCATGGCCTATTTTCTGCAGTCCAGCCTACGTATTCCATCTAGAAAAAAAAAGGAAAGAAAATAAAGAAACAATCAGATATAATGCTTGAAGCCGCATTCAGAGAACACAGGATCCATCAGGAAAAGGGTCACTAGTAGCCATGGTCAAAGACAAAAGACTTGGTAAATTACGAGTTATTTGCAAAAAAAATTTAAAAAGGTTTTCTCCATGGCAAAGTGGGAAAAGTACTAGCCGAAATAGTAGCATTTACATTCATGGTTTAACTTACAAATGGGGCAGAAACATATTTTACTTCAGTTCTCACCAAGCCACAAATACAGCATAACACCCCAATTTCATCATCCATTTTGAACGAATGCTGGCAAAAGTCAGTTGATTTTTCCTTGGTCTCAGTCGAAACTCGAACCTGAGAATCCTTATACCAAGCTGAATTAGAGATAAAGAAGAAAAGTACCATACCTATGGATGTACCTACATAAATATATGCACAAATGTAGAGTTAGAAGGGGGTAAAGGAGAGGGAGGTAGGGAATAAGAGAGAGGCAACCCCATGAATAATACATCTGAAATATTAAAGACGAAATGCTGATAAAAGTTAACAAATTGCACCTCATCTTCTTCAAGGAGATAAGCTGATGCCAAAGAAATTTCCATTTCTCTCCACAACATTTCAGTTTCGGAGATTTCTCCGTCATCTTCTGTTGCTGATGGTTCCATTTTCTCATTTTGGACTGCATTATTTTTTGCTTTAAATTCCTCCCACTGGTCAATGATCTGCGGCTCCTCATTTGACATCATTGTTGATTCTATATTCTTCATATAAGATTTTATGAGCTTATTATATGCACCAGAACTTAAGGTTGTCTTCTTATACGTCAGCGACTCACCAGAAACAACTCTTCTTGAATGTAAAGGACGGTACCTCCCAGTTTGAAAATTTCTAGTAGGTAGTCTTCCTTTCCATTTACTCTCAAACACCATATCATCATCATATTCAGAAAAAGTCAGCTTTCGTACACCAGAGGAACTTTTGGCACCATAATAACCCCTGAATGAGATTTCATTCATCTCTCCTGAATGACTTCCAGGAGTCTTCTCAGGAGAATCAAATTGGTCATAGGCTACTAGATCACTTTCAGCAGACACTGGGACAATAGCAAGTTCATTTTCCTTTCGGTGAAGTGTAGTAGATTTGGCCGGCCTTGATTTAGTCTTGAACTTGGAAACAGGGAGGTAGTCAAGTGGTTGCTTTTGGACTTCTTCTAGTTGAGAAGCCAGAATTCCCATTTCTCCGTCAGTTTGCTCTGCAGAAGAACTTGCTTTTGGACCGAATAGGTATGCAAGTGGTACGTACATCTCATCTTCCTTCCATTTGTCTGGCTTGTACGGCATGGTTCGAACCCAACCGACATCTTCCTCTGGTGGAACATCACAGCCAAGGAAACGCTCAGGTTTGACATTTCGACGTTTAGATCGCCGCAAGTTGTCCACATTATAAACTGGGGATGAATCATCTAGTTCAGCTTTGTACCCATCAAAAGCAGGACCAGCCTCACTAGCATCATCAGGAGAGAATTGATGCACAACTGGTGTTAAAATATCGTTGTCTACTTTGAAATTTATAGAATTCAAATGGTTACTAGGCTTTATTAAGGAGCAATCATCACAACCCAAAATTTGATAGACAATTTTATTTTGAACTGATCTCACATCAAATGCAATTTGCTTCAAAACAGATGCCACAATTAGCCATGAAATGTCAGAGCAAAACTTCCCCCGAAACAATTTAGTTCTTTGTACACAACAACAATCTTCGGAGAAATCCCAACGGTAGAACTGACCCTCAGAAGGACTTTTGTCAAGCTTTTGAAGTATGCAAATTTTGTCTATTCCTACAGCTTCAATCTCTTTGCTAAGTGTTCCTGTCTCGGATCCAAGAGGGCCTTGGTTAACATACCGCTTAATGAAAAACTGGCATTCACATTGAGATTCATGAGGCTTCCTCTCTATAGAATTTATTCTAGCATCAGTCCACACCTATACAATAAACGAAACCTAGAAATCAAACCTAAATGTGATAGTTACAACTTAGGAAGTCAAGTACATGTTGCATGACTAAAAGGCAATATTTTCAAGCAACATTGTTTATATGTTTCAGTAGGTGACATCAAGAAAAGGATCAAAGTTTTTGTTCAGGACAAAGTAAATGTACAATATCTGAAGATTGTTACCTCTGAACTTTCCATATTTTCAGGGGATGAAAGCACGCAAACATCAATACCAGGCCTCAAAACACAGGTGCAGTCAGATATCATTGCATGCCTTGACTTTATACGAATGTTCGAGATTGGCCCTTTTCCCTCAATCACATGATGATTATTTGCAAAATGAATGATCATAGCTCCATCTTTAATCTCTATGAGCTCCACTCTCTGCCATGAACCGGAATGTAACGCCTCAAAAGCTGTGAATAGAATATCAATATGGCCATATTAGAAACAATTTCAATGACAATACAATCATACACAATTGAGCATGAAATGTTTTAACCATTCCAAAATCATATGAAAATGAAATCTTTCTCCTCATATCAGTCAACACATTAAAAGTAGCTTCAGTTCAGTTTTCTAGAACTTAAATTTGTAATGTATCAACAAATCACTTTAAAATTCAAGGCCGACTACATTAATACTTCATCTTGCTCAAACGACTTGTGAACTTGCCAACTCACAACTATTTTCAAGCATTTACAAGCTTAAATTGACCTCAAACCTCATCAACACCAATAAATTTGACAATCAAGTCAATACAAGCAAATCACCAAAGCCACTATGCATTCCTTGAAAATAAGCAAAGTTTATGGAAATAGGCCTCACTTCCAAATTAATAACAGATAACAACAAAAAACTCGAACAAGTATGAGAGAGAAAGAGATGCATACGGTACGGGTCTAGTGGATGCTTGGATTCATACAGGCGCTTTCTCTTCATTGTTGATAGGATACCTGCAAGATCAGCAAGAACAAATATAAGGTCACTCAATACTACACCGACTACCCAATTAGACATATTTTAATTTCAAGCCGTGTTAATCCAAACATCATTAGTTGTCTTTTTCAGAAGAATCAATAGATTCTACACAAATGGTTGGACAAGAACGATACAAAAGAAGATATATTTATCTTTATTTCCTTTTTAATTTTTAGGAATAACTACAAGTCACCAGAAAATATATTCCATACTATCATTATATACACTGAAAACAAAAATGCAGGTTCATGATGGCTTTTTATTCTCAAATTTTCTTTTAGGGGGAAAAAGAAAAAAATATATGCATATAAGAAATGTAATTTTCATTATCAATGATGATAGTCAAGGCTAAACATGATCATCACTTTATACATAAAACAGGAAAAAAAGAAATGATTTTTAGTGCTAACCACAGAAAGCCTTCGAAAACTTCCTCTCTTTTTTTGACAGCTATTGGCTTGAAACTGTAGCTCATTAGCAATAATATTTACCCCTTTCAAACCCAAATGATAGATGAAATTATTAGCAAAAAAAGTGAGAGCCCTTATCATATACGACTGTTAAAGCAATTAGATTTTCAAATGCAAACCAAATCATTTTTTTTTTTTAAAGATGAATATAAAGGTAAAAATAAAAAAGAAACTAATCTCACTTGAAATGGCAAAAAATATTTGCCCACAAACAAAATCCAGCACTGATCAAACCATAAAAATATAATAAAATAAAAACTGGAACTTCAAAGAATCAAACTTTCAGTTCTTTATATTAGAAAGGAAACCACAAAAACCTGTCTTTTAAAGCCTGGCAAAAATGGGAAAAAACAGCAAAAAAAAGAGAGAAAACAGAGTATCAAAGCAAATTTACCTGAAAAAAAATTCTGGGTATTTGATAAAAGAGAGAATTCAAGTGAGTTTGATCAGAAATAGAAACATTCCGGCAAAATTACAATCAAGAAATTAAGGCTGACTGATGCCATTGAAGACTCAAAATGCAGAGGTCATTGAGAAATGAGCTCTCTCACTCAAAAAAGATAGAGAGACTGAGAGAGAGACTGAGTAGCGGAGAGTAGCGGAGAATTCTATAAGTGGTCTGAGAATCTTGGGGTTTGTGCAGTTGTTGCATGAGTTAAAGCGCAAATTCATGGGAAGGGCTACTGGTCACTGTAATGAGTTTGGTTTGGTTTTTTTTTTTTTTGTTTCTTTTTGTTTGGTCTGGTCAAGTCTCAGAGTTAAAGAAAATGGCAAGATGGGTAAATAAGTAGAGAATTGAAGGGTAATTTAGGAATTAAATATATGATTAGCTGTTGTGATTATGTAATTAATTTAAATAATCTTTTGTGGCTCCATGAAAATGCAGAATTTGAGGACCTTCTTGAGTAGGTTACTCAGGTTTTTATGGCTTTTTAGTGTATTTCCCTAAAAGAAATTTAAAAAAAGAAAATACAAAAATTTGAGATTTTTTGTCAGTATCTATTAGACATTTTTTATCTTTCAAAACAATAAAAAATAGAATTTTTTTACAAAATTGTTAGAAAAATTATAAATTTATCAAAATTTTAAAATATTCATAAATTTATTAAGAATTTTGATTAATTTATAAATGTATCATATTCATATGATTTATACAAAATTTAATATGAGTTGTTATACATATAATAAATTTTATAAGTTAATTATGAATTTATTATATTTTTTTTATAAAATAAATAAAAAATTTTTGACAAAAAAAATAAAATTTTAGCGTAGTTTTCTTTAAAAAAATATTATATTTTTAATTAAAAATATTAAAATTATTTTTAAATATATAAGACTACCAGTTTAAATGTTATTTAAAATTTAATTAAAATAAAAACAGTTTTTATCTAAAGGAATATATGATTTTGTCACTTTTATGTTCATAACCAACAGAGGATCTAAGAGAGCAGATTTCAATTCGTTATCTATATTTTATTTACAATATATAATTTAAATTATTATGTAATAGTCTATCTCATGTTTTTTAAATTTTTATTTCATCTACATATTTAAATTTTTTTTTTGCATGAAAAATACTTTAAAAAATAATAATCTTTACTTTTAATTAAAAATGGAGAATGATTGTAACTCAACGCATAATGACTGAAAATTTAATAATTATTATATATTTTTTATTAATTACATATGAAAAATAAAATATTTATATTCGAACTGAAAACTAAATGAGAGCAATACATATTTCTAATTGCTAATCTAATTATCATACATTTTTAATACAAAGAAAAAAAGAAAATTTTAATAAACATGATTTTCAAATACTATCATTTCCTTGCATTAATCTTACAATTTTATTATTAGATATCATTAATTCATTATTATAATTTTATTAATATAAAGTAGTTCTCAACATTTTTTAATAAAAAAATTTATCCATTTCTATTAATTAGAGAATTATTTTTTCATAAAAGAATGAATTATTCAAAATATTATTTATTAATTTCAAGATATAAATATAATTTTTTCTTACTTTATATGAAAATTGGGATTTATTAGTTGATTTTATTTTTTTAATGCACTATTTAATGCTAGGATTCATTCTTGGAAGTGTATGAATTTGATTATTAGATGTAAATTCATTTTATTGCCTAATTTAATTTGCTAACTTGCAGTATCATTATTTTCTAAAGGAAGCAATACGCATTCGATAAAATCCCATATCAAGGAAAAAAAGATTATTGTTTAATAATTTCAGTTTTAATTTTTATAGTTATATTAAGAAAAAGAAGATTATGATATTGCATTATTCTATTGTATATTCCTTCTTAGTAACAATCAAATATAAGTTTCAAAAAAAACCAAATAAAATTTTAATAATATATCCCATCTTAATAAAAAAACAAATTAAATTTTAATTATAGTATTATATATCCCTTCTTTATAAATATAAATAAAATTTTACTTATAATTTGAGACTGATCATAACATTAATTTTTATAGGTGCAAAACTGAATTTTCAAATTTTTTAAATTAAGAAGAATAAATCACACCAATGATATTTTACAGCAAGATACTAACTAGAAAAATAACATATTTATTTTGACTTCTTGATTATGATGTTTAATTAGGTTAGGCTAACACATAATTAATTTTTTTTGAACTCAGACTAAAACATAATTAATTAATCTTATAGAAAAACGATAGAAACATTCAGAGATTTTTCCATGTAGAGCTTGTAGTTGCAGGCTTCTAGTACATAAAATGACTTTTTTAATTATTATATAAATTTACATAACTCTCTAATCAACTCAATAAAATTTTAATTTCAAATCATAAATCTAAATCATATGAATTTTCTTTTCCACTTGAAAAGATTATAGACTACACTTTCAGAGGCACATAGAGACAAATTTTACACAAATCTATACAGAACAAAAATATTTACTACAGCCCCACATTGCCAAGTTAAAAACTTGAATTATGCACAAATTTTGAACTGGGAAAAGCATAATAAAAAATTATTTTATATAGCTATGAGTACAAGAAAGAATTTATCTGATATAAGTCCTCAATCTTCCAAAAACCATGGCTTCGGGTAGAATTGGAAAAGCCACCAGTTTCATAAACAGTTTCCTATCAATAAGAACTTTGCCCCAAAAGGCTGGATTGCAAAAACAAAATTTCACAGCCAATTTCTCTAAATCTAAAAACCTATAGAGAAACGGTTTTCTTTCTTTGTCACCTTTGTAAACGAAGAGAGTCAATGAAGTATACAAAACATGTCTATATAGCAGCAGATTAGCAGCAGCTACATTCTAATGTTCTTTGTTGTCCAATCTCACTTCCACATTATAAATACAGTGTCATCTTCTTCATTTCTCAATACCCGTCTCTGGAATTTCCAGAATAGAAGAGTCCTTCATCATCCAATGGAAAACTGTTGTCTTCTAGCCTTCCAGGCTTCAAGAAATCGAAACTGTCATCACCAACCGCAGATACCTGCCCTGGATTCTGATTACTCTGCAACTGAAATGATAAGTCTAATGGTTGTTCATGCTGCTGCAGATGTTCATTGTCTGTGAATAACAGTTGACCATCAAGATAGAGTGGGTTGTTGTTTATGGCTCCCAGCAATTCATCCACACTAAACATCTCATCTACTGTGAAATTTTGCCAGTAATCTTGCCCCTCAGAGCCATTAGCCCAGCCATAATCCTCAATATTTAGAGTGGCATCTTTAGCGTCTTCTTGTTGATCTTCGTATATACCTTTCTGTTTAAGATCAAGCGTGTGCTGCTGCTCATCTTTCATTGGCACTTCAATCTCGGGTATCTTTCGTTCATCTTTCATTTGCACTTCAATCTCAGGTATCTTACCCCAGTCACTCCTTATAACATCTTGTTCACGTTGAATTCTAGCATCATCTCTCATTGGCACTTCAATCTCAGGTACCCTACCCCAGTCGCTCCTTGCAACATCTTCATGTTGCTTCTTAGCTTCTTGTTTCAAAGTTATTCTTGGTGAGACAATTTCAATTGCTGCAGGAGACTCGGATTTCATTTTGGATTCACCTTCAGCATTTCCAATTTTCACAATATGCTCTTTGGTGTCTTCATCAGCGCAAACTTCAGAATGATTTGATGTAGTAGTGGAATCAGAACCTGCTGGAGTTGTTACTGAACAATAGCCTGATGGGGTTGAAGCCGACTGGTAACCCTTGGTTGAGCTAATCGAACACGAGAATTCTGGACAATTTAGCCTGGCCAAAGGACCATACATGGCTTTTGCAGCCTCATCATATGCAACAGCAGCTTCATAGGCAGTTGGGAAAGTTCCAAGCCAAAGCCTGGGCCCTCTATTTGGTTCCCTAATCTCAGCAACCCACTTGCCCCATGTCCTTTGTCTAACACCTCTATAATTACACCTTGAATTCTCAGGCCCTCCTTTCCCTTTCATACATCCTTTTCTTGAACCTTTAGCAGGAATTTTTCGAACTGGTTTATCATTTTCATCAGAACAAGAATCAAGAAATTTATTATACTCTTTCCACTTTTGAAGTGTTTCAGCAACAGAGGTAGCGCCATCCCTTCTTTTTCTCTTCCTTCTAGAATCCATTGCCATTGGAGTCACACTAGAACCTTGATTAAATGTACCCATCTTCCCCAATTTTATACTGCAACTCCTCAAAAAAAAGCCCTTTAATTCAACAGCCAAAGCTTAACAAAGAGCTCTTCACACCCACAACAAACAAAATAAATATGGGAATTTCAGAATCTGTAACAACAGAAATGCAGAATCTCAGTACCAAAAGCCACAAGAGAGTAAAACTATTGGCAACTCTCAATTTCACACACACACACACACACACACAAAAGGGTATAAATTCAGATAGCTAACAGAAATATATAAGGAAGCTAACAAAACCCTTACTTGCAAACAAAGTTTTATTCTTTTTCTTTTTTATATATGTAAAGAATTAACTTTTTCTTGGATTGCAAGGAGTAAAAAACAAAACAAAAAAAATCTGCAACGGCTAACAAAACGACAAATCGTGCAATTTATCGCCCACAAAATTTTTCTTCGCCACCAAGTAACTTAAATTCTAGTATTCAAGCAGGTGAAAAAATTTTCTCAGTAACCAAACAGGAAAAAAAAACCTAAACAGAGCCAAACGTGAATCTTAAAACGAATTGGCTATGGAAGAACCTTACAGCAAGAAGAGCAGTGTTATACCACAACCTTAGATTCCAAAAATCCTAATCTCCGTTATGAATTACAAAATAAACTCCAAATTCAAAGAGAAAAAATCCAAGAAACCTAGCCGAAACGAAATTTCACAATTGAAAATCGCAAGAAAACATCAAAGAATCACAAAAAAAAAAAAACTTTCCCAATACAATTAATCAAGAAACCCATTGATTAAAAACAATCAAAAGAACAAAAAAAAAACAGAAATCAAAATCAAATCACCAACTCACCTGTCAAATACTCTCTTCAATATACAAATTGCAACCTTTTTCTCAAAAGAAACTGTTTCTTTAACTTCTTCTCGTGCTTCTTTGCTGTTAAGTGCTTTGTTTTCTCTTCCTTTTTAGTGTTTTTCTTTATATTTTCAATAGAAAATCGTTTACAAAGAGCAGTAGTGGATTTAGCTTCACGAATCCAGAAACCTCTTTTGAATAGCCAAAGCAGAGATATTTATAGCCTTCTCTAGATATTTCTGATATTTTCAAAAAAAAAATACTTAAAATAAGGTTTGTGATGACGTGGCGAAATCATAGTTGAAGACGTCAGTCGTGGCGTTTTAGTGTCGATTATAATTGACACGTGTCAGTAGAAAGTTCCCGAGCCACAAAAAACCAGCGTCTCTTTCCTTCTAACTGAAGCAAAAATTTTCTACTTCATGACTACCCAGGCTGTTGCCTGTTTCCGCGAAATGTCATTTTTGTCCAACCAATTTAATAATTTTGTGCTTATCTCTTGAGGTGTATTATTTATTTTTTTTTCCAATTCATGTTTTTGTTATCTTTTTATTATAGTTTGAGATAATATTATTTGGATTGATCAAATTTTTAATAAATAAAAAAAATATTAATAATTTTATTTTGAATAAATGAGCATATTATATTAAATTTATACACTAAAATGTATGCATATTTTGATAAACAATAAAATTAATTTTGATTTTTTTCCCTTCTTTGTATCAAAAATCCAAACAATCAAATCTAATAAAAGTTTATAAATAAATTATGAGCTTTTTTTTAACAAGGCGTATAATAAGCAGTAGTAATTTTTTTTTTAAAAATAAAATACATATAATAGCTAATAAACACATTTCATAATAGAGCTATATTAATTATTATAATATACTAACTAATATAGTTTTTAAATACATATTTTTTTTTTCGATATAGAAGACCAAAGTCTCTGTCTAAACTCCACTATAATAATAAATATTTTAATTTTTATTAAAAAAAATAAGTAATTTTTATTAGAATTTATTATAATCACATTATATTATGTAATTTTCTCATTAATTACTTTGAAAAAAAATTATAATTTAATAAAATATACATATATTAATAAAATCATTTATTATTAGTATTATTATGTGCTTTTAGAATACATATTGGAAAAATTCATATATTGTAGAATATTAAATAAAAATCTTATTTCATTTTGATTTGATTAAAATTAGTTAATTTTACAATTGGGTATTGCAGTGCCAAAGTCCAATTGTGATTTTAGATTGACTTAAGGCTCGGTCCACCTACTGTATTTAAAGCCTGGGCCCAGTTGGGTTAGCTTATTTAAATTTAATATGTTCGTTACAAAATTATTTGGAAAAAAAAAATAAATTTATCAGATTTTCAACTTATTTTTAAATTTATCAAATTTATATAGTAAATATTAAATTTATTTTAAATTTATTGCATACATGATAACTTTTGAAAATTTATTATGAATTTATTATATATTTTTATATAGTAAAAATATAAAAAATTTTAAAAATTTAGTGAGGGGCATAATTTTCCCATAAATGTATTTGATTATTGAAGTGAAAAAATAAATAATTCACATAACTATTTTAATAAATGAAACATCTATGAAAAAAAAGAAAGAAAATATTGCATTTCATAAAAATAAAAAAAATTCCCTCCTTTGATATTAATAGATGCTCTTTTTACTCAACAAAATTAAAAAATTAATTAATTTTGTTAAAAATATAAGTTTATTTATATTTTTTTCTATTTTATATTTTTATTTAAATATAAAAATATATTTCTTAAATATTTGTAATAAATAATAACATTATAAAATAAAAATTTTAAGATATTAACTAACTTAAAAAAATAGTAATTGAATTATAATTTAAGAAAATTGTACTTAACAATTTTTTGAGATAGGAAGACTATTATTTTTGTAAAATTTATTATTTAAAAATATTTAGTTTTATAGAAAATGAAAATCTCCAAAAGTCGAATGAAATTTATATCCAATTAATAATGATAATAATGATTTCAATCCCACATAGGAAGACCACGTAAACACCTAAACCCGTGTACACGTGCCCACAGGTAACAAAAACTTAGAACGTACGGTACTATTCCAAAATTCCTTGCAGATTTTTGGTTTGCATCATGCCATCATCCACATTATCCGTGCATGCACAACACGTGTCATCATCAAGAGGTGGCTGTCATGGTCCTGTCTGTGTCCGACATGTTACCTTAAATATGTCATCAACCACCAAAGCTGAAGGCAGGACATGGAGCAACTTTCCAAAGGAGTGAAGAATCCATAATAATTAATGTGTCCGTCGGGTTAAATTAAATACAAATTTATAAACCAGACCTAATAATAAATACATATTTTCTCTATTTTAATATTTAAAATATATAAATAGTAAATTAATTAAAATATAAAAATTATTGATAAATATATTTTCTATTTCATAATTAAAAAAATATCTATCTATATTATATGTATAAAAGTCAAATACATAAGAAGTGTTGAAAGAGCAACACATAATTAATTTTTTAAAATAATGGTCTCCTATTTTTTTCTTTTCAATTAATTTTTATTTAATTTTAATAATTTATATAAAATATAAAATATAATATTTATTATATTTGTGGTTATTAATTTCATATTAAATGACTACTAATTAATATAATTTAATAATATTAATTAAATAAATTATGTTTGTGACTTTTACTTTTTTAAAAATTAATTATATATAAATATAATTAAATTAAATTAATTACACATTAATATAATTTAATAATATATTTATATTTTTTAAAAAAATTAAAAAGTTAAAAAAAATATAAAACTCTTAATATTCATAATAATTTATAGATATATCTAGAATAAAAACTAATAATTTATTAAATATACATATGAAACTTTTTATCTTCATGTATTAATTAATAATTTTAATTTTTAAAATTTATTAATAATTAATAATTATTAAAATTATTAATTCATTAATAATATATTAAATATGACTTTTATGTAAAGAGTTTCAATTAAAATATATATCAATAATTACATATTCATTAATAATTTATTAATATATTAAATATTTAACCTCTTATTTTTATCATTTAATTCACTTATATTTTTTTTCATTTAATTATTTATTTTAATACTATATATCCATTTAAATTAGCTTTGATTGTTCAAAACCCTCTTTAAATTTACCACAAGGAATTAAATGAGAAGTAATATAGTAAAAATTTTGATGAATTTATAAATTCTTCATGTTATAGAAATTTGTATCATAAAAAAAAGATCATATAGAAAAATTATGTTGGATGCAAAAAGACACAATTATAGTAAATTCAAATTTTTACTTTTAATATTTATTTTCTCTATTTTTATTATTTTTTATTACAAAAATGTTATAATTAATTTTTTCTATAAAGCGGTCACCAACTGATCACATCTTATATAATCTATAGTCTTTTTTTAGTATTGTTATAAATTATTTTTTACCTATTAGGTATATATTAGACAACTCTATTTATAATAGAGAAAGCACAATCATCTTACATGCTACTTTATATAATATAAAAAATATTAAGTTTGAAATTTAAATTTAATTCAAAACAATAAAATTTATATAAAATTAAAAAAAATATTTTTTTGCACATGAATTTAGAATTAAATAGTCATGAATAAAATAAAAAAAATACATATCACACCTCATTCTCTTAATTTTAAGAGTGGACTTATCAAATAAACTTATAGTATTTCCTCAAGAGTTTTTAATAAAATCTCAATATTTAAAATTTGCTATAAATATCCATTTAAAATATGAATATTTAATATTTTCCTTATACTTATGAATATAACATTATTATGTGAAATTCATACTACCATTGTTAAATACATAACAATATTAGTCATCCAAATGAACACACATAACAACTTCAGCTATTGTTAAAAATAATTTTATTGGTCCAATTTCTTCTACGCGCTGATAGAATGAAATTAAGAAGAAATCTATTGGATTATGCTTCAACAGTATATGAAAATATTTATAATTTAAGGGAATAGTCTAACTACTCAGTGAATAGATAAATACGTAATAATTGAGAACAAATAAGGTTTAATAATATATATAAATATTCACACATAACGTTATTTATAAGCTGGATAAATAACATTATTTTCAGTCATTTTCTTAATTCATTTCATAATTCTCAGAATAATATGAATAATTCATATTAAATATCATTTGTATACACTCAAATATAATTTACTACTGATTCAACTTTAATCTAAGGACGCATGATAACTTATCTCGCAAATAAAAAAAAATAACTTCAATACACATGTGCAGAGCAAAAATCTCAAAAGGGTAAATAATTATAACTTTAATTTTTATAAACATCCATCATTAATGTGTAATCATGTAGAATTATAACAAGAGTGTATATGATTATTTATCTAGCACAACATAATCAATCAGTCGCATATATAAAAAATTTAAACTACCATTAATTTATAAGAAAATAAATAATATTCAAAAATAAATCATCACTTTGAATTCATAAATTATTTTCCTTAAAATCATATATATATATAATACTTTTTGAAATATAATGTTACATATTTATCCACTCACTTAGACCAAATACAATACTTGTTTAACCAGTAGGATCTATTTGGTATTTTATAATTGCAGCTGGATTCGTTCATAAAATAATATAAGAATATTATATAATTTAAAATATACCCTAGCTACTATAGATGTATGTTATGAAAATGACGTGTGAGTACGATACTTAAATTCTAGCGAAATATTGGCGAAGTTTTAGTGCAATTGGACTTTTTTCAAAATTTTTTAAAATAATACTTCAATGAGTATTTTCTCAATTTGTCAAGTCTATTAGCTCTTCTAATTTTTTAATAATAGTATCTTCAATAACTCAATGTATTTTGAATATTAAATTTACTAAATAATTATAATTATAATTAAATTATGTTATTTTAATTTATTTTAATAATTTATTAATATTGATACTATTTATTTATTAACTAATTTGTTCAATTATATATTAATTAAGTCTTTAATATTACAGTAAATTAATTCATATATATATATATTCTTAATTTTTAAAATTAAGTTTAGGATACATAATAATAACAATATATATATTAAAGAATTTATTTAAAATAATAATAATATTATTTACTTAAATTTTTTTATTTTGTTATACTTTAAAATATTAAAATTACTAAAACTAATAATGACAATAGTATTATTAATAATATTTACTTAATTGATCACATTATTTGATCAATTCATCTTACTAACATAATTACTTAATTACTTTTATTTTAATTATAATAATTTATATTAAATTTATTAGTAGTAATAATAATATTAGTATAAAATTTATTTATTTTTTAATACTTTATTTTTATTTTATAATAATCACTTAAAATAAATTTAATAAATTTAATAATTAAAATAACAATACTATTTATATAATCATTATTTTAATCTTAATAATTTATGTTAGATTTATTTTTAAATAATAATAATAATAATAATAATAATAATAATAATATAAACTATTGAAATAAATCTATATATTAATAATTGCAGTAATGATTATGTTAAAATTTACAATTACTAATAATTATTATAAATTTAGTAATAATATTTTGTTTCTATAATAATAACATTAATATTTAATTACTACTTAGTATTAATTATATTTTAAGAATTATTATTATTCATTATATTTTAACAATTATTATTATTCATTCTTAAATAAAGATAATAATAATTTAACTAATATATTTATAATAATATAACTTTAATAAAATATTTAATTTTATAAATTTTCAAACACAACATATTTATCAATTAATTTTAATTATTTAATAATTAACTAATTCGATATTAATTTTTAATAAAAGAGCTTGGTGGTGCCTTTTTCCACCGTTTAAAAAAAAATAATTAACTAATTCAATATAATTAATTAATTAATTAAATTCAATTTATAAATAATTTCCTTAAATAAATAATAATTTAATAAAACTTAATTAATAAACTATTTATTTATTTTCTTATAATTAATTTATTAAATTTATACATATATTTATTTATATTCTCATATTTAAATAAAATTAATTTATTCTGTAATTTTACAAACAAAATCTAAACTTCAAAATTTTAACTTATTTTAACCATAAATATTTTTATTCTAAAGTTAATATATATATATACTTCTTTCAAATTATAATAATTAATCAATTAATAAACAACTATATATATTAATAAAATTCCTCAAGTATAAATTAAATGATAACTTTAAATTTACTAATTAACAACTAACTACCAATTCATCAATCTCATATGATATAATTAATTTATTCAAAAATTTACTAATAAATATTTACTACTCAAATATTAAATTTTAAATTATAATTTATATTAATATTTACGTTTTAAACTTAATGCATATATGTATATTTATTATCTAATTGTCTTCATTATTTTAATTTTTCATTCTAGTTGCAACTACTTAATTAATTCTATAAATAAATAATAAATATAATGAAATTTTTTAAATTAGCAAATAATTTATTTAAATCAATTAGTAAAATAAGAAATTTTAAATAAATAACCAACTAGTAATAAAAATTTTAATTTATCTCAGTAACTCACTAATTAAATTTTAGTTTCATATTTATAATTTATAATTTATAATTATAATTATAATTGTTAATTTTAAATTAATAATTGATTATTTTTATTATATATATATATTGATAACGAGGTAGACCTTCAGAACTCCTTCTTAGGTTGAAGTTCGGGTTCTTCACTGGTTGACTTGTGACCTATAAAATAAGAAATTAGTTGATCGAGCTCCAGTAGGGAGGCTCCGATGCCTAAGTGATAAGTACACAATTGATGATATTTTATTCCTATTTCTTAATATGATTATTATCCAATTGAGTTTAATTTATTTGTTCAAAGTGTATTTTAGGGTTAATTTCAGGAATTCTCTGTAATTTGAGGCTTATGGTCATTTAGGAGGAATTACGGATGAAAGTAGAAGAAAATAGCAAAATTTATCAATGGACACGCCCATGAACACGGGCGTGTCAATAGAGTGCCCTTGATAATGCATTCAGAAGCATTGACACGCCCAGTGACATGGGCATGACACTGGACGTGCCTTATATTCAGACTCACAGTAGCTGTGACACGCCCAGTGACATGGGCGTGTCACTGGACGTGCCTTATATTCAGACTCACAGTAGCTGTGACACGCCCAGTGACATGGGCGTGTCACTGGACGTGTCTTATATTCAGAATCACAGTGGCTATGACACGCCCAGTGACATGGGCGTGTCAATGGCCGTGTGACCTATGGAAAAGTTAAATTCTTTGCATTGATTGAGGAACAAGTGGGGGACAAGGACTGTGCTGTTGCCAAAGAAAGATTAAAGAAAAGAAAAGTTGACCTAAGTGATAAAAAGAAAGATAAAATAAAGAGAATATGGAAGACAATAGAGGATGGTATGAGTTGGAAGGTATGGGGTGTGAGCTGGAAGGTATGGGCTGTGAGCTTGGAAGAGAGTTAAAAGAAAAGAAAAAAAAAGAAGGGAGGGAACCAGCTGCTGGAGCAAGGAGAAGAGTCTTGAGCTGAGTTTGAAGAAGGAGATACATCATATACAAGATCTAAACCAAGAATCAAGGATAAAAGTGAAGAAATACAAATTATTCACCATGGATTGTTTGGTTTCTTTTACTCATTTCTCTTGTTCTGTTTTTCTGGTTTTGAACAAGAACTAATTCCTTTTCTATCTAGATATTGATAAACCCTAGTTTATTTGTATGGATTGAATAATTATATTTAGTTGAATCATTTGATTGAGTTGTTTTGCTCTTATGATGCTTAATAATTTATTTCCAATTGATAATAGCATGCTTATTGATTGGTTGCCATTTTTATATTATTGATTTGAGAAAGCTTGATATGAATTGAATACTCATAAGGGTTGAGGATTGATTGGAGTATTAGAGATAGACTTACAAGATCCTTTGGTTTATAATTCTTTGTTCTTAATGCAAGATCTATTTAATTGTGTTTAAGAAGAGATTCCAGCACTCTACTTAGTGATTAGGGATTAATCCACTCGAGAGAGGTTTTAGTCTAATTTAGAGGAATGCCAATTCAAATCTATTAAATGATTTAGCTGATCTGATTGATCATAAATATTATAGAGGCTAGGGGGATTCAATATCTGGATAGTATTATTATTATTATTATCAATCCTTTTTGCACAACATTTAATTTCCCTTTATTTTCAGTTATTAATTTAGTTGTTTTTAGTTATAAAGCATCACACAACTATTAATTTGCTAAACAACGGTTAAGATTTGCACTAGTACTTGGCATTGTCCCCAGTGGAATGATAACTCACTTACTACTATATTACTTGGGCGACCCGTGCACTTGCGGTATTGCTATAGCGTAGTTCACGCGTATCACTAAGTCAGTAATTGTTCTATCTTAGTAAAAAATGAGCTTTCTTAATTATGAAAAGGATAGATTTACCTGTGGTGATCCATCTTTATTTATAGTTGAAAAGTATGGGGCAGTAATTGTATATATCAACGTGTTTTCTAGATGTATCAGAATCATGTCGGCTGAGTCTAGAGCTCGGTAGTACTGAATCTAAAGCTCGGTTGTGTTGAGGAAAGAAAATACCAAACTAACACTTAAAAGTTAATGAATCACTATAGCTCTTCTCTTGAGGAGCTCGGTTTCGTGTTCAGGAATCTCTTCTTAAATAGCTCGGCTCCTTCTTTGGAAATTGAGAGTTTGGCAATTCTTAGCTATGTAATTCCTGGGTAGTATCAATAGTCCCCCATGAGGTATCTGACATTAATATCAGAAAGGACAGATGTTGCAGGGAGAGATAGGCTGAAATGAGCGGGAAAAGTTGAAAAATTTTTGACCTAAAGCACTAAAAGTGATTCTCTATAAATAGGGGATGTAGCCAGCTCATTTCTCACCTGTTGTTAAGTGTAAGAGCTCTATTTGTAAAGTTGTTGAGAAACATTTAAGTGTTATAGCTCGCAATCAAGTGGATCGTTATTCAAAAAGTAGCTGAAGGCGAAGATTGTTGATGTATGCTAGAGGTGAGCATTTACTGTTGTTTATTGTTATTGTTTGTTATATTTAGAAAGAAAATGAGTTCGGAGAGTGGGAGTATGTCAATAAACAAAGAGAGAGGGAAAGAACCATATATATAATATAGTGATCCATTGCGATCAGTTACTAATAGTACGAGCTCATATAAAAATCATGGCTTGAAGGAGAACGTCGATCAAAGTGCAGTTGGGGGTATTAGGAGGAAAACCACGGCTAATCTAGGTCTTAAAGATGAAGATGAAGAAGGAGTTCGGGTTAGAATAGACCGAGCTCGAGTGAAAGATACACGATGCTTGTTGAAAGAAGAAGATTTGAAGGAGATCAGAGAAAAAAATCAGATACCAGATGAATATCAAATAAAACTAATGGGAAAAGATATGCAGGGAGATGATAATCCGGGACCCGGTCAACTGATAGTATATGAAGAAGACCTTATTGTAGAAGTTTGGTTCTCTTTACTCTCATTCATTAAGCTATTTTTATCCATGACAAGAATTTTTCTTGGGCAATTAAGTCTGAACTCATGGAGGACTGTTGTAGGGCTCGAGATTCTAAGCAAGTTATTATCCGTGGTGCCCTCACTGAGAATTCTGGCCACTCTATGTAATCTAAAATCGTGGCCTAGCGTAGATGAAGATTTTTTATTTTTGCAAGCTCGGCCAGGACTCAGGCTGTTCTCTGGGGAAGCCTAATTCAATGAAGGGTTGAAAAGATCGCCTTTTCATCCTAGAAAAAGAGGGCGGTCTTGAGTGCCTAGCAAGGTGGAACTTGGCACTGCATTGGCCAAAAATAAAGAGGGCGAACCTTGAGCTTGGGGAGAAAGAAGTTTTTGATATAATAAAGTAGGACATTCAGAGAGAGAAGTTGAATGTCCTACGGTTGATAAGGAGATACATTCCGATTGAAAAGGACCTTATCGAACCACTCCCCGAGGATCAGACTAGTAATACTTGTATTTAATTTCATTACCCCTGTAATAATATTTCTGATTTGTTGTTTTGGTGTAGATATGGAGAAAGGGAAGCAATTGGACTGAAAAGAGAAAGTAAAGAAAATATAAGCAGATCGAGCTGCTAAAGTTGCCAAATTGAGGCAGAGCAGAGTTGTGGGAGAAACGAGCGCTAAAAAGAAGCAAATAGAGGAGGAGATAACCGAGGTCAATGATAGGGAGATAACAATCTCTGCTCATGCTTCCGCTATTCCTGAGGCTGAGGTGATGCCCGAGTAGAGACTTGAGCTCGGGGGATCCACAAAGGATCCCGAGGCAGAAAAATAATAAGGAGCTTCAAACACTGGTGCAAAAGTAGTTTATACCGAGGGAAGGGAGCATTTGTTAAGCCCCTCACAAGTGTAGCAGGCTCTCTTTAAAGAGTTTAGGGTTTGGTATGAACCAACATATTCTGTAACCGATGCACTGTTAGGAAGTTTTGTCGGGATTTTCTTAGGAAGATTCCAAAAGAAAATAGCTTTCTGAACGAGATGGAAATTAATGAACTACTGGAGCAGTTTACCAACTCGATTACCGATGTAAAGGCAGTTCATGTTTGATTTCAATTTGAATTAACTGTCTTCTTGAGACACTAAATTTGGTTTCTGTTTTGACAGTTCGATCTTCTGGCCCTTCATGTGGGAGATTGGTTCAACGGGGCTCTGCATATGTATAAAAAGGCTAAAAACGATGCTAAGAAAGCTGCAAAAGTTGAAAAACAAGCAAAGAACCAGTTGAAGGAATTCAAAGTTCGGTTAGCCAGAGCTGAGAAGCGAGCGAAGGAGTTTGAGCTCTAAGCCCTAGTTGCTATTGAAGCAGAGTTAAAAGCTTTAGCAAAAACTGCTGAGGTTCATAAGCAATACTCGGAAGCTCGGTCCGACCTAGAAATCATGAAGAAGGATCTGTACATAACTCGTAAATTTCTAGCCAAAGGGCAAGAAGAGTTGAAAAAATTGAATGAAATAAATGAAGATTGAGTCTTGAAAGGCATTGTGAAATTTCAAGAGGTCGTGAAAATAGACCTCGAGACAAAATATCCGACAGAGGACTTTGGCTGGGTAATGGACGTGGATCCTGACTGAGCTCCAGAATATGCTGATGGGGAACCTGTTGATGCTAGTAGAGAAGCGGACTATGAAAATATAGAGTAATAAAATTGTTGTTATTTTACCTTCTGTTGTATTTACTTTTTACATTGTATTACTATCAACTCGATTTTAGAGCTAAAACTTATCTTTGTTCAATCATTATGAATGAAATTTTATTTTATAGGTCAGTTTACATCAATTTATTTGTATGAATTTTTATATTCAATATGACTCAGTGCAACTAGGGCGTTTGTGTAGTATTTTTTGTTCGGCGTGACTAAGGCGCTTATGCACGATTAGAGTGCGATTAGCTCAATGCGACTAAGGCACTTGTATATGATTAAAGTATGATTAGCTCAGCGTTACTAGGGCACTTATGCACTATTAGAGTGCGGTTAGCTCGGTGAGGCTAGGGCATTTATGCACGATTAGAGTGTGATTAGCTCGGTGTTTATGTACTGGTATAGGTGTGCCACTTAGAATGAAAAGATAAGAGAATTTTAAGAGTACCTACTTTTCTTTCTTGCTCGATGTGTATTAGGCATAAATACAAAAATAATGTTATCATATGAAAAATATAAAGAGAGTGTACATAAACATATTACAACCTGCAGAAACTATTGAAAATATATTTTTTAAATTGTCTGTGTTCCATGATTTGGGGACCTCCTTCCGTTCTGTTGAACAGAGCTTGTAGGAACCATTCTTGAAAATTTTAGCCATTCTGTAGGGTCCCTCCCAGTTAGCTCCGAGCTTCCTTAGTTCGATCGATCCATGAGTAGACACAACTCTTTGAAGGACTAAATCTCCTTCAGAGAATTGCCTTAAGGGGACTCTTTTATTATGGAACATAGCCATGCAGGCTTTGAAGGATTCTGCTTTGATGCTTGCTTGATCTCTTTTAAATTGTAACATGTCCAAGTTGTACCTACAGTCTAACTCTTGATCTTTAGAGAAATTAAGAGTTTTGGTTGATGGCAAGTCAAGCTTAATAGGGATAACTGCCTCATTTCCATATGCCAATACAAAGAGAGTTTCTCCAGTAGTAGCTCTTGGTGAAGTTCGATAAGCCTATAGTACATTATACAGCTCGTATGCCCACTAACCTTTAGCTTCGTCAAGTCTTTGCTTTAGCCCTATCAAAATGGTTTGGTTTGTTACCTCGGTTTGACCATCGGCCTGTGGGTGATAGACTGAAGTAAACCAAAGATCAATGTTATGCTCAACACAGTAGTCCTTGAACTATTTGCAATCAAATTATTTCCCATTGTCCGTGATAACTATATGGGGAATACCGAACCTTGTAATAATTGCTTTCTTAAAAAACTTGATGATCATAGGTGGGGTGATAGTCGCGAGAGGCTCGACTTCTACCTATTTTGTGAAATGATCCACTGTAATCACTAGAAATTTTCTCTGGGCCATGGCCTGAGGAAAATGACCTAGGATATCCATTCCCTACTGTACAAAAGGCCATAGACTCTTGATCGAATTCATGTTTGCAGTAGGTTGATGTTGCAAGCATACCTCTGACATTTATCGCATATTTTGACCAACTCCTTCGCATCATCATCTATAGATGGCCAAAAGTATCCTTGTAAGAGTGTCTTTTAAGTAATAGTCTGAGCTCCTTCATATGCTCCACATATCCCTTCGTGAATTTCTCTCAATAAATAGTTTCCTTTTTGTTCTGATACACATCTCCTCCAAGGGTGCGAAAATGACCTCCTAAATAAAAGCCCGTCATGAATTACATATAGGCTTGATTTTCTGACAACTTTTTTAGCTTTCACCGGTCTTCTGGCAGCTCACCTGAATTCAAGAATTTATAGATCGGAAGCCTCCATCCTTCCAAATGTTTTGTCATCATTACAACTGGTGTTTCATAGCTCGGGTATTGTATAACCTCTATTAGCACTCTGTGCTCAAGAACCCCCCTCTTTAGATGCAACGACTTTATCCAGATGTTTAGCTTACTCGTTCTTTGCCCATATGACCTAATGGATTTCCCTAGATCCACCATTTTTCTCCAAATTAGAAAGGAGTTCAGTAACATGCTCCTTGTAGTGAGTCATATTTGGTTCCTGGACTTCATATTTTTCACCCAATCAACTGACTACTAACTGTGAATCTAAAAAAAATTGCAAGAATTCAGGCCAAACGTCCAAGGCTAGCTTTAATCCTAAATTGACAGCTTCATATTTGGTGACATTATTAGAAGCAGGGAAATCATGCCTTGCAGAATATCAAATAGATATCTTTCCTAGACCTCGAAGAATTATCCCGATGCTAGCCCCTTCACTACAAGATGCCCCATCTACATTGAGGAACCATGCCTCTTTGAGGATAGCTTCAGGTGGTTGCTCATATAATTTAATAACGAAGTTTGCCAAAATATGTGCTTTCATAGCTCACCGGGGCTCATATCGAATATCAAATCTTTCCAACTGAGCTGTCCATTCTGCCAACCACCCTGAAGTTTTTGGCCTCAGGAGGATCTTTTTCAGGCATGAGTTGGTGCGTACAATGATGGTATGTGCATCAATGAAAGGTAAAAGTCTTTCTGAGGCAATATGGAGGGCCAGAGCCAATTTTTCTAAAGGAGGGTATCTGTGCTCAGGACCCTTTAAGACATGACTTGTGTAATAAATTGGAAACTACTGCTTGTCTTGTTCTCTGATCAAGATCAAGCCAATAGCTGCTGGTGTAGCTGAAAGGTACAAATAGAGTGTCTCATTTGGCACTTGCCAGCTAAGTAAAGGAAGTGAGTTAAGGAGCTATTTTAGCTTGAGGAACGCCTATTGGCACTCATCTATCCATTGAAATTGCTTGACACTCTTTAAGAGCTTATAAAAGGGAAAACACCTTTTTGCTAAGCATGAGATGAATCTTCCAGGTGCTGTAATTCTCCCATTCAACTTCTGTACCTCTTTGATGTTATTGGGTGGTTCCATTTTCATCACAACATTTATCTTCTCAAGGTTGGCTTCAATGCCCCGCTTTGATATCATAAACCCTAGAAATTGTTCTGATTGAACCCCAAATGCACACTTCTCTTGCTTAAGATTCATATTCACTTGTTCAAGAATTTTGAAAACCTCCACAAGGTCAGTAGGATGTTCAACCAAAGTTTTAGATTTAATGAACATATCATCAACATACACTTCAACAGTTCAGCTAATTTGATGTTGAAAAAGTTTGTTTAACGAGCCGTTGATATGTAGCACCTGCATTTTTTAAACTGAATTGTATAACTTTATAGCAGTATGTACATCTTCCTGCAATAAAAGAAGTTTCGCTCTGATCCTCAACCTTCAAGGGGATTTGATGGTAACCAGAAGAAGCATCAATAAAGTTGTATTCTTCACAACCCACTATTGAATCTACCAGGCGATCAATGTTCGGGAGTGGATATGAGTCTTTAGTGCACTCCTGATTAAGATCGGTAAAATCCATACACATTTTCCACTTACCATTGGGCTTTTTTACTAACACCACATTAGCTAACCAATCTGGGAGTAAAATCTCTTTAATGAAGCCCGCCGCCAATAATTTTTTTACCTCTTCTTCCGCAGTCAACTATTTTTTCAGACCCAAATTTTTTTCTTTTGTCTAATGGGAACAACTGTATGATGCAAATAGAGTTCATAAGTCATAATTTTGGGAGAGATCCTAATAACATCTGTGGGGTCCCAAGCGAAGATATCTTGATACTGCTTTAAAGTATGAGTTAGGGCGACCTCTTTGTCTTGGCTGCTGGAGCTTGCTATCTTCAATGTTTTATTTATCCCCACTGTTATATCCTTCAACATATCAGCAGCCTCAGCTCGAGATTTGGATTTGTCAGGCACATCAAGATAGTCTACTGGGAGAACCATATTTGCATCTTTAAGAAGAAAAATATAAGAATTGCAAGCCATTTGTTGATTGCCTAAAAGGATTGCCACTCCATGATATGTTGGGACCTTCATGACTAAGCTTTTTATTGAAATGCATGCATCCACCCTACAAATAGCGGGCGTCCAAAAATTACATTGTACGCAAATTTCATATCAACCATTATAAAACAAGCACTATAGTTTCTAACAACTGATTTGTCTCCTAACTGGACATTAAGCATAATTGAGCTAAGTACCGGGATACTATGTTCGGAAAGACCAACCAAAAGGGCAGAAATAGGCTTCATGATATCCACAGATAAACCGAGCTTCTTATATGCCTAAATGTCAAAAGATTAATGAAACTACCAGTATCTACTAAGATACATTGAACCAGATATTCCTAAACAACTGCTTTAACTACTAAAGCGTCAACATGCGATCCAATGATCTGGTGAGATTCTTCCGAGCAAAAAGTGATGATCGAGCTTTTATGTTGAGGATTCTCTATCACTAAAAAGACTTCTTTTGCCTTGCATTTCCTGGAAGCATCTACTATATCATAATATTCTCCACCTGCGATGACATGGATAACTCCTGTCGAGGCTTTCTTAGAGGCTCAAGAGTAGTCAGAGTTTGACTTCGATTGATCTTTATCTCCAGATATAGTGACAAACTAGTTGAGGCATCCCTCTCAGACTAGTTGTTCAATTTCGTGCTTCAACATACCACAATCATCAGTTTTGTGGCCATGAGCTCGATGAAAACTGTAATATAACTCCCGATCTCGGTTATGATCTTCTCTCATTAGCCTGGGCTAGTTTACTTCTGCATTCTCTTTGAGCCAATGAAGTATACTAACTTGAGAAGCATTTAGCAATGTAAAATACTCTAATGCTTCAGACACATGGAAAGTCCGGTATGGGGTTGAATGGTGAGACAGCCTTATTGGGTTGTAGTTGTAACCTCTCCAGAAGGTGCTAGGTTTTGTGGATCTATAGTGGTGTGACTTATGGGGATCTTGTTTTGAAGGATCAGGATGATGTTTAGATGATTCAGACTTATTAGGTTCATCATGACCTTTGGAGGTCTGGCCTTGATCTTGATGATCGGCATGAGGCTCTTCCCAAATCTGAGAACTTTCATCCACCCTAATGTATTTATGAGATTGGGCTATTAGCTCGATAAAATCTTGAGGTGGATTCTTGCTTAAGGAATTGAAAAATTGGGCACACTCTGTGTTTTTGATTAATGCCTCCAGGTCATGTCAAAGTTCACTTTAGGAATTTTTTCTACCGTATTATTAAATCTTTCCACATATTCTCTCAACGTTTCTTTGAGTTTTTGGATGACTTGGAACTTGTCGTCAGTAGGTGGCTGGAAGGTGACAAACGAAGCTAAAAAAATTTTCTACTTCTCATTTCTCTCCTCTCACTCTTTCTGTTTCTCCTCCTTTTCTTTCTCTCTCTCTCTCTCTCTCTATGCCTCATTTTTGTCTTATTTTCTTTTTTTTTTATTTAAAATTTCTTCCTTCTTCAATTACTCATTTCTTCTATTGATAATACCTAACTTTGATATTTAATATATCTTATATACAAATTATTTCAAACAAATTTTAATTGATTAGGTATAATGCTTAACTTTATTTACTATCATTTTGCCACCAACTAACATTATTAATAATTTAACTTTTAAATCTTGTTACCCACTAATTCTTAATTATTCTACCTTTAATAATTATAATTATAATTATTTTGTTTTATTTGTTATAATACTTAACTTTATTTATTGTTATTTTATCCCCAACTAACATTATTAATAAATTAAATTTTAAATCTTGTCATCCACTAACTCTTGATTATTCTAACTTTAATAATTATAATTATAATTATTTTATTTTTTATAATTATTTTTTTTATTTCCCACCAACATTAATGATTCTATCTTTATTTATTTTTTATTTATATATTTTATAATTATCACACCAATCAATTATTATTATTATTATTATTACAATATCAACAATATTTTTTTTTCAAACAAAGATCAAATTCATTACTCAATTTGCTAGAGAATTATATTTAATTATAGACACATTTTTTATTTCATAATAATGAAAGAAATTAGTTATTTTTTATTAAAAATATAATATTATATAATATTTCTTTATTATATATATTATTTTAATATAAAATATAGTCATTAAATATTTTAATAAGTAATATTAAATATAGATAAAATAGACATTTTCATATATCAAGTGATTTATTAAAATGGTAAATAGGATATAATTTATAAATAAAAAATATATACTTATCAACTTAGATTAGAGAGCAATTAATATTTATAATAAAAATACATTTGAACTTAGAATAAAGAGATTTTTCAATAAAGAAAAAAAAAGTTTTCAACCACATTAGTTGAAACAAATTTAAGTTGAATAAAACTAACCAACTTCAACCAAAATAATTTTTAGGCATTGGTCTATTGACCAATTAATATGAATAAATTAATAATTTTATTTAAAATTGAGTTTAAAACTATTTGTATAAATTGAGTTTATGACTTTATTATAAAATTTAAAGCCTTTACCAGCTTACGGAATCATACTTGAAAATAAAATTTAAAAACTAATTTTCTCTTTTTAAATATTAAATAAAATAAAAGTCAATTTTTTAGTAATAACATGCGTAGAGTGCCAAATGTATTTTTTTAAAAATTAAATTTCGTTAATCTCTTATATAGATATTATTATGAAAGAATTAAAATTATGAATTATAACGTACTTTAGACAATTTAATATGCTATTTAACCTAAATTTAGACATTTTTTTATTGTTTGTTAATGTGATATGAAAATATTATTACTGTAACACTATAATACTATATAAATTAATGTTAACATCATATAATTATGTTATTATACTCATTAAATAATAAAAATAAGTAAATACATTTAAGAATTTAATTTAATGATAATAATTATATATAATAAAGAAATATTATATAATTTTATATTTTTAATAAAAAATAACTAATTTCTTTCATTATTATGAAATAAAACTGAAGATTTAATATAAAATATAGCCATTAAATATTTTAATAAGTAATATTAAATATAAATAAAATAGACATTTTCATATATCAAATGATTTATTAAAATGATAAATATGATATAATTTATAAATAAAAAATATATACTTATCAACTTAGACAAGAGAGCAATTAATATTTATAATAAATATTAATTTGAACTTAGAATAAAGAGATTTTTCAATAAAGAAAAAAAAAATTTCAGCCACGTTAGTTGAAACGAATTTAAGTTGAATAAAACTAATCAACTTCTGCCAAAATAATTTTTAGTCATTGGTCTACTGACTAATTAATATGAATAAATTAATAATTTTATTTAAAATTGAGTTTAAAGCTATTTGTATAAATTGAGTTTATGGCTTTATTATAAAATTTTAAAGCCTTTACCTGCTTACGGAATCATACTTGAGAATAAAATTTAAAAACTAATTTTCTCTTTTTAAATACTAAATAAAATAAAAGTCAATTTTTTAGTAATAGCATGCGTAGAGTGCCAAATATACTTTTTTTAAAATTAAATTTCGTTAATCTCTTATATAGATATTATTATGAAAGAATTAAAGTTATGAATTATAACATACTTTAGACAATTTAATATGCTATTTAACCTAAATTTAGACATTTTTTATTGTTTGTTAATGTGATATGAAAATATTATTACTGTAACACTATAATACTATATAAATTAATGTTAACATCATATAATTATGTTATTATACTCATTAAATAATAAAAATAAGTAAATACATTTAAGAATTTAATTTAATGATAATAATTATATATAATAAAGAAATATTATATAATTTTATATTTTTAATAAAAAATAACTAATTTCTTTCATTATTATGAAATAAAACTGAAGATTTAATATAAAATATAGCCATTAAATATTTTAATAAGTAATATTAAATATAAATAAAATAGACATTTTCATATATCAAATGATTTATTAAAATAATAAATATGATATAATTTATAAATAAAAAATATATACTTATCAACTTAGACTAGAGAGCAATTAATATTTATAATAAATATTAATTTGAACTTAAAATAAAGAGATTTTTCAATAAAGAAAAAAAAATTTCAGCCACGTTAGTTAAAACGAATTTAAGTTGAATAAAACTAATCAACTTCTGCCAAAATAATTTTTAGTCATTGGTCTACTGACTAATTAATATGAATAAATTAATAATTTTATTTAAAATTGAGTTTAAAGCTATTTGTATAAATTGAGTTTATGGCTTTATTATAAAATTTTAAAGCTTTTACCTGCTTACGGAATCATACTTGAGAATAAAATTTAAAAACTAATTTTCTCTTTTTAAATACTAAATAAAATAAAAGTCAATTTTTTAGTAATAGCATGCGTAGAGTGCCAAATGTACTTTTTTTAAAATTAAATTTCGTTAATATCTTATATAGATATTATTATGAAAGAATTAAAGTTATGAATTATAACATACTTTAGACAATTTAATATGCTATTTAACCTAAATTTAGACATTTTTTATTGTTTGTTAATGTGATATGAAAATATTATTACTGTAACACTATAATACTATATAAATTAATGTTAATATCATATAATTATGTTATTATACTCATTAAATAATAAAAATAAGTAAATACATTTAAGAATTTAATTCAATGATAATATTTAATATTTCGTATAAATTATTATGAACAAATTGAAAATACAATAATAAAACTATGAAAAGATAATAATTATGAAATTATATTTTATAACTTTTGTTTTAAAATTTTTTTTACATAACATAAATTTATTTTCTAAAATTTTTATAAATTAAACTAAATTAATGAAAATTTATACTAACAATATATTATACTAATAATTTTTTTAATACTTTAAAAAATATTATTATAAAAAATTAAATATAACTTAATATATGATAACTATAATTAAAGTATATAAAATATAATATAAAAAAATAAATCCAAAAAGATATTTCAACGCAGTCTACGCCTAGTTATTTTAATCCTAAAGCAATAGTCAAACTTTGTTTTATTTCAAATTATCTATTATTTTATTTTACGATTTTTTAAAAATAATTATTTATTTTTATTTATATTTATATTTTTTTTATTTTATTCTTTAATAAATTTACATATTAAAAAAGAAATTGAAAATAGTAGTTTATATTATTTATTATGTAAATAAGGATAGAAAAGAAAAATATATAAATTATCAATTTATTAATTGATTTTTTTTAAAATTTATAAAAAATGTGGCAATCTTTTTGAGACTTAGAAAATATTATGTTAAATTGTACTCTATTTATTATTTTAATAAAATAGTTAATGTATTAAATTTTTATTACATCTATATTTTATGTTACACGTTAAAATATTTTAATAAAGATATCTTATAATAAAATAAAAGTATAATAAAAAATTATAAAATTTTAACTAAAACAACTAGTTTTTATTTTTTGAAATAAAAAATGTATATATATTAATTCAATGGAGGGAATAATTAGTTTTCCTTTTAATATTTTTTGAGACATATATATATATATATATAGTATCATGTTTTAAAATTTAATTCCATTTTTAGGCAAAAAAAGAGAGAGGAAAGAATAGAAGTAATCAAATAGTCAAAGAATTGTTGGTTTAAATTACCAGAAAGAAAAGAAAAAATCAAGAACTTGTGCCTTGCTAGTTATTAGACTAACTCAATTAAAATACTAAATTTGCAAAAAAATTAAGAAAAATTACAGGAGCTTGAAATTAAATAAAATAATATCCGACAATGAAGTTCATGAAAAACCAAGAACTACTAATTTAGATACATTTATTATAAACGCCTAATTTATATCACATTCTTATCTGTTTTTTTAACTATAAATATATTTTTCTCAATTTCTAATTTTTTACGAGAAAGATCCAATTGTTAGCAACTATGATTAAAAAGGGTCAAATTTTCCTTTAAATTTTCCTTTATAAATAACATCATAATAATTCTATATCTCATTTGATTTTTTTCATTTGTTTTGCTTATTTTAATTCATACCCAGAAAATATATTATCTTTCTTTTTATTTTGGTGCATTAAAAGGTTTGAAAGAGGAATGGGGTTGGTAGAAATTTCAACCCCCAATCTCTTAATTAATTACTATATAAATTCTTAATATATTTCTCTTAATTAATTACTCTATAAATTCTTAATATAAATATAATTAATAATTATATTAAGAATTTATATAGTATTTTTCTAATTTACAATATGGTAGCTAGTTATGAATTTGATAATAACCAAATTCATTCAAAACATGTAGTTGAAAAGAATATTCTTCACCCAACAATTTGCATTGATTATGAAGAAGGAAAGAGATATCATGGCATTTTCTTCAAAGCAAATAACCCTTTTGATTTCTTATTTCCTGTCCTTATTGCTCAAATCAATTTATCATTCCTTTTAGCCATGGGGATTCACTTTGCTCTTAGGCCTTTCAAACAACCCAAATATGTATCTTATCTTTTGGTAAGTAAGCTTGCCTCTTTTAATTTCCTTTATTTGCATGGTTTTTTAGATTTAATACATTATCTGAAAAGAGAAATCGATTCTGAATTTATTATTTAAGATAATATGTACTTATCGCTAGATTATCATCCATGTGTTATTTGTAATGTTTTTATATATATGTATATACATACTATTATATAGAGAACTCAAAATGAATTTGATTAACCAACTAGTTAACTAAATTATTAAAATATGCAAAACTAATTAAAATTTGAATTGAATGGTACCCTTTGATGATTTGACAATAATTTTGATTGAATTCTTCGTCAAGTCAAAAGCAAATCATCAAATTAAAAATTACTATATATATTCCACAATCTATTTGCTATAGAATATAGTATTTTTAATTATTGGAAATTTTGAGTAGGGTGTTCTTTTTTTTTTTCTTATTTTCTTAATTTTTTTTGGTATAAATATATATGCTAAAATTTACTTATGTCATTATTATGGTTGCATTGTTTGGTATAGTTGCAACTTTTCCAACTCTAGTTCAACCAGTCATAAACGACTCGTTTCATCAAATATTTTCAAACGTAAATTTTGAGAATTGATTCTAGACAGGATGAAAACCAAATGGGAATTTAACATGGTATGTATAAGCTTTTTGTCTCATAGGCAGGAATTATCCTAGGACCATCAGGACTAAGCAGCAATGAAACGTTTCTGCAAACAATTTTTCCAGCAAAATCAATGATGATTTTGAGCACATTTGCTACATTAGGAGTAGACCTTTTGTTACGGATCTGAACAGTAAACAGATCGAAGAAGAAAACTGAAATAATCAAACAAACAAAAAAAACCAACACAGATATTTACTTGGTTCACTCTGAACAAATCAGAGCTACATCCAAGGAGGAGTTTTCCTCAGTCTTTCCACTAGAATCGCAGAAACCAAAAGATTACAAGAGTTTACAATAGTCTCTCTAATCACAGTATCAAGCCAACTCATACAGAGATCAAAGAAAACAGGATGATCTCTTAACAAACTCTCAAACAGAACCTCTCAAACATTCAAGAACAGAAAGGTAGAAGCTAAGGGTTTTGAAACCCTAACAGAGAGAAAAAATAAACGAGCAACGGCTTATTTTACCAGAGAAACCGAAAAAAATATCTTACCCTAAAACTGATAAACGTTTAGTATATATATAGCAGCTACATATGTAACCCTAAATCAATACGCAGCGTTTTGACAAGAGTAGGACAATCTTCGTTTTGGGCTTCTGGGCTTCGGCAATGTGTTTAGAGACACACTCACAATACTCCACCTTGACTCTAAACACCTAAACAGGAAAGACATTTGGAATTCTCCTCGGGTAATCACCAGCTTCAAGTGTCACCTCTTTGAAACTCCAAGTTTGCCAAGGGCAGCCTGAAATTTCCCAACAGAAACTACTTTAGTAAAAATATCAGCAGGATTTTCTAAAGTGGATATCTTCTTAACAGAAATATCTCCTTTAGTGATAATATCTCTAATAAAATGTAACCTGACATCAATGTGTTTGGTTCTTTCATGATACACACTGTTTTTGGACAGGTGTATGGCACTCTGTGAGTCACAGAACACATCAATCTTACCTTGTAGAAAACCCAGTTCAGATAAAATACCTCTAAGCCATATGGCCTCTTTGATAGCTTCTGTTAATGCTATATATTCAGCCTCTGTTGTAGACAAAGCCACAATATGCTGCAGGCTACACTTCCAGCTTACAACATTGTTACCAAAAATAAAACAAAAACCAGTAATTGACCTTCTTTTATCAAGGTCAGCAGCAAAATCAGAGTCACAATAGCCAACAAGATCAAATTCAGTATTCACAGATTGTTTAAACAGCAAGCCAACAGAATTAGATCCTTTTAAGTATCTAGCTAACCATTTTACAGCATGCCAGTGTTCCTTATTAGGGTTTGACATAAATCTACTCACAAGACTGACTGCATGGGCTATGTCTGGTCTGGTACAGACCATGGCATACATCATGCTTCCTACCACATTCTGATATGGCACATTACACATATATTCAGTTTCAGACAATGTCAATGGTTTAGAGCTAGCACTTAACTTGAATTGTGCTCCTATAGGAGTTGAAACTTCTATACTTTTATTCAAATCAAAGTGTTCAAGAAATTTAATCACATAATCCTTTTGATTTAAAAACAGTATACCCCTATTCCTATCTCTTTCAATGTTCATACCAAGAATTCTTTTAGCTGGACCTAAATCTTTCATATCAAATTCACTGCTTAACACATATTTCAATTTATTTATTTCATTCAAACTCTTATAGGCAATTAACATATCATCCACATACAGCAGAAGATAAATGTACACATTATCAGGCAGGACATAATAATACACACAAGGATCAAAGTGACTTCTTTTAAAATTTTTTCTAAGCATGAAATCATCAAACCTCTTGTACCACTGCCTAGGTGCTTGTTTTAAACCATATAGTGACTTTTGCAACAAACACACACAATCTTTCTTACCAGTTTGAATGAAACCAGGTCGCTGTGACATATACAGCTCTTCCTCCAGGTTTCCATGGAGAAAGGCTGTTTTCACATCAAGTTGTTCAAGTTCCAGATTTAATAATGCAGTAATAGACAATAACAGCCTAATTGACACATGCTTAACAACAGGACTGAACACTTCATGAAAGTCAATACCCTCCCTCTGTGAGAACCCTTTAGCTACAACTCTAGCCTTAAATCTCTCTCTCTCTACCCCAGGTATAGCAGGTTTTTTTTTTCTAAAGATCCATTTACAGCTAATCACTTTCTTATTTAAGGGTTTTGGTACTAACTTCCATGTGTTATTCTTCCACAAGGAAGACATTTCTTCTTTCATAGCCTTATTACTGTTTGCTATTACTGCTGTTCATGGCTTCTTCATAGCTTAAAGGCTCACCTCCTTCTAACTCTGCAGCAGACACTAAAGCAAATGCAATTAAATCATAATTCATAACATTCAAAGTATAATCATCAAACCTCTGTGGTCTCCTGATTAGCCTTCTTTGTCTGTCTCTTGTTAACATATAATCATTATGTTCTGGATCAGGTTCACCTTCCTGATCAAAACCATCAGATTGTATGTCCTGCTCTGCTTCAGTTCCTGGTTGGATGTCTTCTACTTGGGGTGGCTCATTCTGATCAGTTTGTATAAAACTGTCAAGCTCCACCTCAAGAGTTGACCTATCAGTCTGCATGTCAAACTTATAAACCTGCAAGTTAGTTCTAGGAAATTCCAATTCATTAAAAACAGCATTCCTACTGACAACAATTTTCTTATCATCAGGTAACCAGAATTTATAGCCTTTAATGCCAGGAGGATAACCAATAAACACACACTTCTTAGCTCTAGGTTCTAGTTTACTGGCAGTGTTGTGGATATATGCTATGCAGCCAAAGACTCTTAAATGAGTATACACAATTGGTCTGTTGTTCCAGACCTCATTAGGACATTTTAATTTCAAAGCAGAAGAGGGAGACCTATTTATTATATAACAAGTAGTTTGAGCTACTTCAGCCCAAAACTTTGAGCTCAAACCTGATTCAAAAAGCATACATCTTACTTTATCTAAGATAGTTCTATTGTATCTCTCAGCTACTCCATTCTGCTGTGGAGTATATGTGCAAGTTCTATGCCTAAGGATTCCATTCTCTGAACAGAAGTCATTGAACTGCTTATTAATGAATTCTAGCCCATTATCAGTTCTCAATGCTTTAATCTTCTTATTCTTTTGATTTTCAACAAACAGTTTCCATTCACAAAATTTCTCAAACACATCATTTTTGTTTTTAAGAAAATAAATCCAAATTTTCCTTGAAAAATCATCAATGAATGTTACAAAGTATTGAGATGCAGATAAGGACAAAGGCACAAAGCTGGAACCCCATAGGTCACTGTGTATATAGTCAAGACAGTCTGTTGACTTATACAAAGAAGAACTAAAGCTTTGCTTGTGTAGTTTTCCCATCACACAACTTTCACACACATCAGGTTTACTAAAATCAGTCAACTCTAGATTCCCTTTCCTACTTAGGTGTTCTAAGGTTTTATAACCTATGTGTCCTAATCTTTTATGCCATAGAACAGTGGAATTAGTGCCAGAGATTACACTTCCAGCAATGTCAGACTCAACAGCTCCATCAAGATGATAGAGTCTATTAAGTCTTAGACCCTTTAGGACACACCTATGATTCTTATACACATACAGTACACCATCCTTGGCAGTGTGTGGGTACCCCTTCTCTTCTAATAATTCTAAAGAGATTAAATTTCTTTTAAGATCAGGTATATGTCTTACTTGGTCTAGCTCAACTAGCTTCCCATTCCACATTCTAAATCTAATTGTACCTATACCTTCTATCTTACAGGAGGAGTCATTTCCCATCAACACATTTGAACCATTTAACCTCTGATATTTACAGAACCAGGTTCTGTTAGGTGTCATATGAAAAGAACAGGCAGAGTCTAAAATCCAATTATCAGGATTTCTTACTGTAGTGACAGTGAGTGCCTCAATATCATCAACATCTGTTGATGCATTTGCAGCACCTGATTCAGAATTCTTTTGTTTTTCTTTAATCTTTCCCTACAGTATTTTCTTATATGACCCTTCTTTTTACAGTAATAACAAATCCTATCAGATTTAAATGAGTTCTCATTGTTTTGGTTATTATTAGTATTGGATGAACCATTCTGGTGGGTTTGATTGTTATTGGAGGTCTTAATTTTATTCCTTTTCTTATTCTTGGACTTTTCTTTAACATACAAACCCTCTGCATTGCTGCTAGTTTTACTAACTATCTTATTTTCCATTTCTCTCAGCTTTAATGCATTCATCACATCTTCTAACCCTAATCTGTCTCTGCCATATTTCAATGCATCTTTTACATTCTTATAATTGTCAGGGATAGAATTTAACAGTATTATAGTCTGGTTCTCCTCACTTAGGTTCTCTCCTGTGTCAGACATATCTAGGACCAATTTTTGAAAATAATCACAATTTTCATCAACAGTTTTAGAAGCATCCATTTTAAAACTAAACAGTTGTTCCTTTAAAAATGCAATCCTAGACACTGACCTCACATTATACAACTCATTTAACTTTGTCCATAACTCAAGAGCAATGGATTTACCTCTGAATTTCCTGAGTACACCATCGGAAAGATTTAGTATTATTGTACTGTAGGCAAGGTCCATGAGATCTTGCTTTTCCTCGTCCTTAAGGCTCTCTGGAAGAGCCTGTAAACCATCAAGTGCACGTTTGCACTTTTGTTGCACCAAGATTGCAGTCATTTTCTCCTTCCAGATAGTAAAGTCCCCTTTATCGTCGAATTTCTCAACGTTGATCTTAGCGATCGACATCAGTTTCTCAATTTTTTGATTTCACCGATCAGATTGACTCCTTCTAACTCCTTTACAATCATATCCTGTCAAACAGAAAACACTCTCGACAGTACCAGATCTTACAGTAATAAAGAAATCACTAAAAGAACAAAGAAAGTCAAACTGAAAACAGAATTGAAGATGAGAGCACTAGATATTGGACTAGAGACAAAGACAGTTACCACCTTTGCCTGTTAGTCTTCTAGATCTAGGGTTTTGATGAACCAGATCATCTTCTTCTCGATCTACAACCTTCAGATCCTGTCAAACACAGAACAACACTTGACAGTACCAGATCTAAAAGTAAACTTGAAGAATCGAAGAAAGAAGAAACTGGAGAAACAACAAAACGTACAGATCTAAAGAAATAAGACAAGAAACGTTACCACCTTTCGATTTCCGTTCGCTGTTGAGATCCAGAGCGTTGCTCTGATATCACTTGTTACGGATCTGAACAGTAAACAGATCGAAGAAGAAAACTAAAACAATCAAACAAACAAAAAAAACCAACACAGATATTTACTTGGTTCACTCTGAACAAATCAGAGCTACATCCAAGGAGGAGTTTTCCTCAGTATTTCCACTAGAATCGCAGAAACCAAAAGATTACAAGAGTTTACAACAGTCTCTCTAATCACAGTATCAAGCCGACTCACACAGAGATCAAAGAAAACATGATGATCTCTTAATAAACTCTCAAACAGAACCTCTCAAACATTCAAGAACAGAAAGGTAGAAGCTAAGGGTTTTGAAACCCTAACAGAGAGAAAAAATAAACGATCAGCGACTTATTTTACCAGAGAAACCGAAAAAAATATCTTACCCTAAAACTGATAAACGTTTAGTATATATATAGCAGGTACATATGTAACCCTAAATCAATACGCAGTGTTTTGACAAGAGTAGGACAATCTTTGTCTTGGGCTTCTGGGCTTCGGGAATGTGTTTAGAGACACACTCACACCTTTATATATTCATAATGGCAGTAAAACTAGATACAAACATGCTACTAAAGACTGCAAAAACTACTTGGATTCTGAGCTAATCAACCTATTTTTTTTCCCATTTATGAAGAACTTATTGTTCAATTGGCAAGCAAAAGAGAAACTCTCTGAATGTGTTGGTGAAATCCTACCTTTAAAGTTAGCTAGTTTTTTATCAACAACTTATTTCTCAATCATTTCTCATGTTATGGAAGAACTAAGCCTTTTAGCTACTGAATTAGGTCAAATTTCCTTAGCTTCTTCAGTTTTAACAGAGACAATTAGCCATTATATGCAACAGCAATAATAACAATCTTTTTCAGTGGTGAAAAGTTTTCAACTTCAACATTGAAAGCAGTACTTTTTGTCAATATTCCACTGATCTTTGCCATCTATATTTTGCGGCCCATGATGATACAAATTGTTAACAGAACTCCACCAGGGAAGCCTGTTGAAGAAAAGTATGTTGTGTCAATATTTCTGATGACTTTTATGATGATTTTTGTGGCTAATTCAATCTGGGGAATTTATCTTCCAATGGTGTTTCTTATGGGGTTAATTATACCAGATGGACCTCCTCTTGGTGCCACATTAGTTGAAAAATCTGAACTCTTTCTCTCCCAATTCTTTATGCCTTTGTTCTTCATTCATATTGGGCATACAATCGATTTGTTTTCGATAAAAGATTTAAAGGGTGCTGCAATTTTGCTTCTGGTTCTCACTGCTGGCAATTTATGGAAGATGTTGGTGACTGTATTGGCATCTCTCTGTATCTATATAAGGCTTAGAAATGGTTTCTTGCTGTCATTTATCTTGAACTTCAGAGGTATGATGGACCTTATAACTTATGAAAAATGGAATAAACTTGAGGCAAGTACTATGATATTTTGAATATTTGCCACATTTTTGAATAATGTAATCGATAGTTATTATAATTATTTTACTTCCGATATCTCTTATATGCATATTTTGAGTACCCAGTGTTACACTCTATTGGTGTTGTTCGACATTACTTTCGTAGCTTTCTCTTGCCCTCTAATAAAGATTTTGTATGAGCCTCAAGTTAGACTCCTCCAGCAAACAAGTTCTGCAAAGAAATTCCTGAAATCACTTGACTCAATGCCTGAAAATGTAGAATTGCGAGTTCTTACTTGTATTCACCATGACAATAATGTCCATGGGATCATCTATATACTTGAAGCATCAAGCTGCAGAAGCTCAAATAGTGCAGTATCATGTAGTAAATGTGGTTGAACTTGTTGGTAGAACAGTTCCATTATTAACTCAGTGCCATAGCTATAAAAGAAGACAAAAACAAAAACTCATCAGATCATATTATTCGAGCTTTCAAGAATTATTCAAAGAACTCAAATGGGTTTGTATCAATAGTTCCATTTGCAATGGTTGCACCATACCAAACCATGCACAACATTGTCTGCAATCTTGCAGAAGATAAACTTGTTCGTTTCATCATTCTTCCTTTCTATACAAATCATGAAGTTTATGGGTTATTACATAACAATTTACTACAAGATTTCAATGCTTAGCTTCAAGAAAATGCACCGTGCACTGTTGGGATCTTGTTTGATATAGGATTAAACTATTCAAAGCAGAGATTGAATACATTTTCTTACAATGTTGTAGTTCTTTTTGTCGGAGGTCCTGATGATAGAGAAGCTTTATCACTTGCGTCAAGAATGGCAAAAAATCCAATTGTGAACATTACAACTGTGAGAATTAACACTAAAGGAAACAAGAAATTTACAGAATTGGATGAGTTAAGAGTTAAAGAATTCAAATAATGACAAAATGCTAGTAATGGTAGAGTTGTTGTTCATGAAGTAATCGTAAGGAACACTTTAGAAATGGTGGATTTGGTTAAATTATTGGAGAATAAATATGATCTTATAATGGTGGGTAAAAATCCAACAAATTTACAGTTTGAGAAAGAAATGGTGGAATGGATTGAATATCCTGAGTTGGGTGTAATTCGAGATATGCTTGCTTCATTGGAAGATTTTTGTGATAGTGAAATGTCAGTGTTAGTAACGCAACATTGTAGAGTTGTGGATAGATATTAATTAATTAATTAGTAAAAAAACTTTTCATAACGACGAGATTTCAAATTTTTCATGAGAAAATGCTATGTCTATTGATTTTTTTAATCTTTTTGGAAATATAGTAGATGAATTGTTGAATATTATTGATATTGCATGATCTTAATTTTCTTTTGATTATCTCTGGAGGAAAGGATAATTTATATTTCTTCTTATTATTTAATTACTTCTCAATAGTTGTTCAAGAGCATTATTTATTTTTTAAGAAAAAAGGAATATTATTTATTGAACTAAATTTAAAGGAAAAATATATAAAAAATAAAACAAGCAGGAACAATACCCCATTTCCGAAAATCAAACATAAAATTAATTGTTTCGCCATTATATGTAAAAATATTTGCTAATTTTCAAGAGCATTTATTAAAAAAAAAGGAAAAATTTTGATTAATTGGATTAGTAGTTCTAGCCCATGGTTAATGGTCAATAAATAATTAAATAATTTTGGAGAGGAAAATCCAAATTAATTAAAGCCAATAACAAAAAATGCTATATTTTTTAATTTTTTAAAATTTAAATTTAAATTGTAATTTAAATCACTAATTGAGTCAATTTGAATTCCAACATTCTTTCATAATATACACTAAATATTAATAAAATTATTTATTTAGGGAGACATATAAATTTAGAAAAGTGAGACAAAACTAATTCCCTAATGTATGTCTCAAGTTCATTGCACCTCTAAAATTCTAATAGAGAAAAAAAATAAAGGTCAACTTTTCATGTTTGACTAGTTTCATTTTTAGCTAAAAACAAAAATAATGGTAAAAATAGTTAAACATAAGTTTGGTTGAAAATAGAAATATCATCATATTGTGAATAAACTTGCTCAATTAAAACAATAAAATAAATGTTTATTTTGCAAAAATTAGTAAAATTAGAAAATCAATTCTTTTTAACTATACAAAAAATATATATTTTTCTTTTTACAAAACAAAACCATGAAAAAATTATTGAAGAAAGAATGAGACGCCTTATCTACCTTAGAAAAAATTAGCAAAAAATTTTATTTTTTGATGAATTTGAAACCACTAATTTTTTTTTGTTTGCAATTAAAATTAACAATTAATTAATTACATTCCTTTTTTTTTCCTCCTTCATGATCTCTTGTTGACATAATTAATTTTTCTTATTGCAATCACATTATCTGCAATAATGACTCAAAATTATAGCAATTATTCAATCCATGTAAAACATGGAACAAATATAATAACTTATCCTATTGTTTGTATCCAATATAAAAAGGAAATCAGACTCCATAGCATTTTCCTCAAAGATAATCCTCTAAAATTCATATTTCCAATATTCATGGTTCAATCTGTCTTAGCATTCATTATGTCTCAGATAGTTCAATTTGTTTTCAGGCCTCTCAAGCAAACAAAATATGTCTGCAGCATCTTGGCAAGCTTTTCTTATTATATATTATTTTCTCTCTCTTCCTCGCCCTTTTTGAATAAAGAAACACATGTAGATGGGTAATAATGACCAATAAAATTATACAAAATTTTTAAATCCTATCCGACTAAACTGACGAATTCGATCGATTTAAAATGAGATATTAATCGAAATTGATTTGAATTCTTGAAATAGATTAGAGTATTAATGATCAAATAAGTTTGGATTCATTTTTTCATTTGAATTCAAACTCAATCGACAAAATTTTATATAAATGACATTGTTTTTTTTGGAATATTTCACTCAATTTGATCTATTGAATTCAATCTAACTTGAAATACATAATTTTTAATTGAAAATATATATAATTTTAGTCAAGTACAGTTTGATATCTTTAGTACTTTCGGATTTGACTAGTTTGAAAATATGTACTAAACTCATGGAAGCACAATTATAATGACCGGACATATTTTCTAATAAAATTATGGCAATATTAATTAATATATTCTCTCTAAACATACATTCTTCTCAATTTGCTATTAATTAAAGATTTCTCAAAAAAGATTACCTAGTGAAATTTAACCTTTTCTTTTTCATATTTTCCTATTCTTTGTTTTGTAGGCTGACATTATCTTAGGATCATCTGTTCTAGGCAGAAACACAACATTTATTCAGACAATTTTTTCACCAACAGAAATGGTGATTTTGAACAAATTGGCAACATTTGGGACAACACTTTTTGTTTTCTTAATGGCAGTAAAAGCATATACAAGTATGTTATTAAAAACAGCAAAAACTGCTTGGGCTATGAGTTTATCAGCATTTTTTTTATCTCTTATGTAGTGACATTATCAATTCAACCAAAGATAAAAAAAAAAAAACCTTATTGAATGTGTTGGTGAGCTCCCAACAAACTTTTTATCATGTTCTTTATCAACAGCTTTCTTACCCATCATCGCTCATGTCTTGGAAGAACAAAATCTCTTAACTACTAAACTTGGACAACTGGGTCTGACATTTGCAAAGCTCATGGAAACTATTGCTCATTCTCTGCTAGTGGTAGGCACCATTTTTAGAAAAAGAAGTCTGTTAAGTGCAATTAAAGGAATAATTATAGCTTATGCTCCTATTTTCTTTGCAATCTATGCTATAAGGCCAATTATGCTACTAATTATCAAGAGAACTCCACAAGGAAGACCTATAAATGAAATTTATTTTGTATTAGTATTTGTTCTGGTTTTCATTATGATAATTGTGGCTAATTTGGTTTGGGGAATCTTTCTTCCAATAACTTTTTAATGGAGTTGATTATACTAGATGGACCGCCTTTAGGTGCAACTTTAGTAGAAAAATCTAAGTTTCTGGTTATGAAATTTTTCATGCCTTTTTTTGTCCCTTCAAGTTGGTTATCTATCAGATTTGAGTTCAGTTACCAATTCAAAGACTACTTGGATCTTTCTTTTCCTTCTCATTGTATCTTATACTGCCCAAATAATGGGTACTTTGTTCCCTGCACTTTTCTTCAATATAAAACTCAAAAATGCTATCTTTTTGGACTTATTTTGAAATTTATGTTGAAAAAATTAAACAGATTTTTCTATAAATCAAATTAGTGAGAGTGCAAACAAATAGCAAAAATAATAAACACACAAATTTGATAACGGAGCTCAGCAAATTGTGTCTATGTCTTCAGACTTGCTACAAATTATTTTATTGAAGGGAGAAAATATACAAAGTGTTTACAACACTCACAACTCACAACATACATCCAATTAGACCCAAGAATTTTTTCTTCACAAAAATTCTTATACAAGCTTTTTCTCTTAAACTGTTCTCGCAAACTCTCTCAAACACTCTAATTCTTTTGGGATGCACTCTAAATAAAATATAAAGGGTTTGTATAGGCTTCAAAAATGGATTGGTGAAAGTTTGTCAATGGTTAGACACCTCCATTTTTTACACAAAAAAAAATCACCTCCAATTTTGACAAAAAATGTTCCTTCATTTTTTAAAAAAATATGTCTCCATTTTTGGCAAAAAATATTCCTACATTTTTAACAAAAATGTTCCTATATTTTTGACAAAAATGTGCCTCCATTTTTGACAAAAAAATATACCTCCATTTTTGACAAAAAATCATCTAAGTTAGGCACCTCTATTTTTGACTACTCAAATGGTAAAATTTTCTTGACAATCTTACACTTGAAGATTGATTTCAATCTATCTTCTCACCTCGATCTATGTAACAGATCTTTCTAGTCTTGTTATTCTTGCAAACCAACTGAAGTTGAGCCCAACTTCAGTTTGTTGATAGCTACCGTTTTTATTAATATATCTGTCGGATTCTTGCTTTCTTGGATCTTCTCCAGTATTAGTACATCATCCTCTAACAGAGTTCCGATGAAGTGATAACGTAGTCCAATATGTTTGGTTCTAGAATGAAATGCTGAATTCTTTATCAAGTGTATCGTATTCTGACTATCATTGTGTAAGACATTCATCTCCTGTTTGAATCCCAACTCAGTTAACAAATCTTGAAGCCAGATCATTTCTTTACTAGCTTCAGTCACTGCCATATACTCAGCCTCTGTAGTGGATGGAGTGACAATCTTCTATAACTTCGACATCCAACTAATAGTTGTATTTTCAACAATAAATATATAACTGATGGTACTTTTTCTGTGATCTACTTCACCTCCAAAATTTGCATCTATGTAGCCTTGTAATTTTAATTCTCATTTATTAAAGTGCAAACATTTCTCTGTGGTACCTCATAGATATCTCAAAATCTATTTTACTACTTCCCAATAGACTTTTCTGGATTTGACATAAACTACTAACAACTCCCACTGCATAGCCAATGTCTGGTCTTGTACATACCATTGTGTACATCAAGCTTCTAATGACTAAGGCGTAAGGAACCTTAGCCATGAGTTCTCTCTCTTCCTTCATCTGAGGAGATTGATCCTTGGATAGACGAAAGTGACTAGCCAAGGGTGTGCTGACTAACTTGGCATCACCCATATTGAATCTATGCAAAACACGGTTGATGTACTCTGCTTGAGATAACTGCAAAAGTCCTTTTTGCTTATCTCTTGTGATTTGCATTTCAAGAATCTTCTTTGCTGGACCTAAGTCTTTCATGTTAAATTCCTTTGACAATTGTTGTTTCAACCTTCTGATATCCTCCATATTTGAATATGCTACTAACATGCCATTGACATAAAATAATAAAATAATATAACTAGAGCTATATCTCTTGAAGTAGCAATATTGATTCGTGTTGCACCTCTGGAATCCTTCCTTATTTATAAAGCCATCAAATTTTCTGTAACACTGTCTTGGGGCTTGTTTCAGACCATACAAGCTCTTCTTAAGTCTGCACACCATATTTTCTTTTACTTTTTCTGAGAAATCTTTTGGCTGGTGCATGTATATCTCCTCATCCAACTCTCCATGAAAAAAATGCAATCTTCAAATCTAACTGTTCAAGATAAAGAACTTCAATGGCAGTAATACTCAACACTGATATGATAGTATTGAGCTTCACAACGGGATAAAAAATATTGGTGTAGTCAATTCCTTCATTTTGCTGGAATCTTTTGACAATTAGTCAAGCTTTATATCTCTTAGAACCAGCATGCTCCTCTTTTACCCGATACACCCATTTATTGTGAAGTGCATTCTTCCCCATAGGTAACTAAGCTAGTTCCCATGTCTGGTTAGAGATCAGAAACTCCATCTCATCTTTCATGGCAAGCTCCCATTTGCTAGCATCTTTAGTCTGATAAGCTTCATCATAGTATTCGGGCTCTCCTTGATCAGTGAGCAATAAATAGTTCATGTATCTCCTGTTAGGCATATGAGACCGAGATGACCTTCTCAATAAAGGAGTTGGAGTAGAAGGTTGTGGTGTGCCAGATTGTTGCATACTGTTTTGCTCAACAAGTTCCTCTAGTTGAGGACTTGCTACAATCAGCTTCGTCACGGGACTATCTAAGACATCATCTATTTCTGCAAATACTAGCTTACTCTGCTCTATATTGCTGGCATCAATTTTATGCATGTCCTTATATATCACTTTTTCATTGAAAATCAAATCTCTATAACAAATCACCTTCTTGTTTTTATCATCTCAAATACGATAGCCAAACTCATCCTCACCATAGCCGATGAAGATGCATTTTTTAAATTTGGGATCAAGCTTATTTCTACTTTGATCACTAATATGTACATATGCTATAAACCAAAAACTTTTAGATATGATAGTTTTATCTCTTTCATGCTCCATACCTCTTCTGGTATTCTATACTCCAATGAAACCAATAGGCCTCGGTTGATCAGGTAAGCTGCTGTGTTGACTGCTTCTACCCAAAATTGCTTTGATAGACCTAACTGTATATGAATACTTATGGTTCTTTCTGTCAATGTTCGATTCATACGCTCTGCTACACTATTGTGTTGAGGCATACCTGGCACAATTCTCTCTATTCTGATCCAGTGCTCATAGAAAAACTTCTTGAATATAGTGTCTTCAAATTCACCTTCATTGTCGGTTCTGAGCCTTTTAATCTTCAGACTTGTCTCATTTTCCACCATAGCTTGCCATCTTCTGAAAATCTCAAACACTTCAAACTTATACTTTAGAAAGTAAATCTATACTTTTCTAAAGTGATCATCAATAAAAGTTATGAAGTAGTATTTTCAACCAATGGATGAAGTTGTCATTGGTCTCTAAATATTAGAATAAATGAGCTCTAGCTTTTTCTTCTTTGGGATTTTTCCATTTGTCTGAAAGCTGATCTTTTTTTACTTTCTAAGTATGCAATCTTCACAGATGGTTATCTCAACTGATTGTAGGCCTGAAAGTTTTTCATTTGAGTGCATAATTTTCATTCCTTTCTCACTCATGAGGCCAAGTCTCTAGTGCCACAAATTGGAATTTTCGTTTATTACTGCAACTGCAATTGAATAGCATGCCCCTATTGTCATGCAAAGAGTACCACTCTTTTTACCCGAACATCAGTCATTGCACCATTTAAAATCTTTCAGTCATCACCATGAAAGATTGTAGTGAAGTCTTCGCTAGCCAACTGCCCTACTGAGATTAAGTTCTTTCTCAGGGCAGGAATATGCCTGACATCCTTTAGCTCTCAAATAGACCCGTTCAGCTTAATCTTCACTACACATTTACCAATAATATCATAAGGTTGATCATCACTAAGATATACCTTTCTAAGATTTCCGGGGACATACCTCTCGAAGAATTCTTTTTGCGAAGTGGTATGGAATGATGCTCCAGAGTCTAACACCCAAGACTCCTTTTTGCTCTCTAAAGAGCATATCAACGCATCATCTTTTTCTAAGGTGGAAGTAATATTTGCCTCTGCCTTCACCTCCTAGTCCTTTGATGCACTCTTGCACTGATTTTTATAGTGCCTAGTCTTCCCATAGTTCCAATACTCAACGGTCTTCGAGTTGTGAGAATTATTGAGATTCCTGGATTTGGACCTCCTGTCCTTTGATCTACCTCGGTGGTTAGATTTTTTCACCCCCATTTCTCCGGTTGAATTTTTTCCTCTTGACTCTGTATGTAAAACTAAAGAGATTGATGATTCACCTGACTCTCTCCGTTTGATCTCTTCACTAAGAACCAGATCACGAACATCATCAAATTTTAACTTTTTGCTTCTCGACGAGCTACTCACAGTTGCGATAGTAGTATTCCAACTTTTTGGTAGAGAAGACAAATGTATTAATGCTCGTACTCCATCAAATTCAATCCCAACTGAACTCAATTGAATTGTGACTATATCGAGTTTATTTAGATATTGAGTTACCGATGTGCCTTCTGTCATCCGCAAATTGAATAACCGCCTCATCAAGTGAACTTTGTTAGAGGCCGATGACTTCTCATACATATTGGAGAGAGCCTTTATAAGGCCCACCGTGATATTTTCTTTTGTTATGTTGAAAGCAACATTGCGGGATAGCGTTAATCGGATAACTCTGAGAGCTTGTCTATCTAGAAGTTTCTAATATTCTTCCTTCATATCATCTGGCTTCTTTTCATAGAGAGGTTAATAAAGATTTTTCTAATACAAATAATCTTCAATCTGCATCTTTCAAAAGCCAAAATCTACACCAATGAATTTTTCAGTTTTTTCCTTTCCTTCGTCTGTATTAGAACACCTCTGTCGTCTGACAGATATAAAATTTTACTATTTATATAAATAGTAACTACACAAAAAATGACAGAATTCATAAACTGGCTCTGATACCAGTTGTTGAAAAAATTATGCAGATTTTTCTATAAATCAGATTAGTGATAGTGTAAAATAACAGTGAAAATAATAAACACACAAATTTGATAATGGAGTTCAGCCAATTGTGTCTACATTTTCGGACCTGCTGCTTATTATTTTATTGAAGGGAGAAAATATACAAAGTATTTACAACACTCACAACTCACAATCCACATCTAATTAGACCCAATAATTTTTTCTTTACAAAAATTCTTTTACAAGCTTTTTCTCTTAATCTTTTCTCACAAACTCTCTCAAACTCTCTAATTTTTTTGGGATGCACTCTAAATGAAATATAAAGGGTTTATATAGGCTTCAAAAATAAGTTGGTGTAAGTTTGTCAATGATTAGATATCTCCATTTTTGACAAAAAAAAAATCACCTCCATTTTTGACAAAAAAACATTTCTCTATTTTTGACAAAAATATGCCTCTATTTTTGATAAAAAAAAATTGTTCCTCTATTTTTGACAAAAAAAATACGCCTTCATTTTTCACAAAAAATTACTTAAGTTAGATACTTCTATTTTTTACTACTCAAATTGTAAAATTTTCTTGACACTTCAAAGATATCATAGACCTTACAACTTATCAGAAATGGCGAATTCGACAAGTACAGTTATACTTACCCATTTACATATATAATCTATGTACAGTGTTATATATAAGGCCTAATAATCACTAGAAAAATCCTCAAAATATTGTGTTTTCTCAGTTTATTTGAATTTGTAATTTTTTTCAGTTAAGCATTAAAGTTAATTATTCAACACACTCGAGTCAGCATGGCATACTAAATAAAATTTACTTAAAAAATTAATGTATATTACATCAACATTCGTGTTCTACATGTTCTCTCACGTCAGCATGTCACATAGGCATGGAGAACTCAATCGAAGTGTGCCAAATAGAATTGACATCGAAAAATTAACTTAGATTTGGATTAAACTGACAAAATGCAATATTTTGGGAGTTTTTCTAATGGACAGGCCCATATATATTAATAGGATAATTAATTTACCATATTGGTTTTTGCTTATGCAGGTTTTGAGTACAGAGAGTTTTACTGTACTAGTGTCATTCACCATTTCTTTCATTGCTTTGCTTAGTCCATTAATAACGATTTTCTATGATCCTAATGTTAGACTTATAAAGTCTTACAAAAATAGTTTAGCAAGAACACTTCATTCAACTCCTCAAGACATGGAATTAAGAGTTCTTACATGCATTCACCATGAAGACAACGTTTGTGGGATTATTAATTTACTCGAAGCAAGAACAGCTAAGTTTGTGCTTATGTGATCAATATGGTTGAACTTGTGGGTCGAAAACTTCCATTATTAACTCGAGGTAGTACTCATAAAACTGGAGTTAAAAACACTAATTCAGATCATGTAATTCGAGCTTTTAAAAACTATTCGAAAAATTCAAATGAGTTCATCTCAATTATCCCATTTACAATGGTGGCTCCATACAAAACAATGCACAATATCATCTGTAACATTGCAGAAGAAAAAGTTATTCCTTTCATTATTGCTCCTTCTCATACAAACCATGAAGTTTGTGGGTTACAGACAAGTTTATTAAGAGATTTCAATGTCCATCTTCACGAAAATTCTTCTTGCACTGTTGGAATCTTGGTAGAAAGAGCTTCTTGTCCAAAGAAATTATGTGATTTCACTTACAGTGTTACGGTTCTTTTTAATGGAGGTGTTGATGATCGTGAAGCTTTATTACTTGCAATAAGAATGTCACCTAATCCTACTGTAAAAATCACCATTGTTAGAATCAACTCAGAAGAAGAAGATGGCGAACAGAACTCAGAATCTGCAGCAAGACTAGATGATTCAATATATGAAGAATTCAAGGAAAAAAAATCTAGATAACAATCAAATAATTTTTCAAGATTTGGTAGCAAATGATACTATACAAATGTTGGATTTGATTAAATCTTTGGAGCAAAATCATGATCTTGTTATTGTGGGAAAGAATTCAAATCAAACTAAATTTGAGAAAGAAATGGTGGAATAGGTTGAATATCAAGAATTAGGTGTAATAGGAGATATTTTTTTTCATTGGAAGAATTTCAAGATAGTTCTATGTCAATTTTAATAATGCAACATTCTAGAGTAGATTATAGATTATAAACGTTAATTAGTGCAAACTAATTTTCAATTTACATGATTTTTTTATACAAATGTATTAATTAATTTTTTAGCCTTTTTGCAACACAATAGATAAATTGTAAATTACTATATTGTATCTTAGTTTCTTTATTGGCAATGTTTGTGGTTTAATGAGAATTTTTTCAGTAGAAATTTTGTGATTAATTAAATTAGCCATTTTGATTAGTCTTTTATTATTAGTAATTATCATGGGCTTAGTTACTAATCAATAGTATTATAAATCAAGTTTCATGTATGTTCTCTTAAATTTATCTTTCTTAATTATTTGATTAAAAATTAAAAATTTATATTTTGATTATTAGGCATTTTCCAAGAAAATAATATAATATCTGGTAAAAATTTTACTCTAATATTGATTAATGATACCCCACAGTTTATCGAGCTCTCCTCCAGAGCTCGGTATCCAGTCATATTTATGACCGAGCTCTCAGCAGTATGAAGACCTCGGTTCCGGACACTACTAGTCTCACCAAGCTCTAAATATTCAGCAGACAAGTACATCCGTAAATTGTATTGACATGAGTCAGACCCTATCCCCTCGGCATCAACTATAAATAGGAAATTAACCCTCACATGTAAAGGATTCCCTACTCTCTCTCTCTCTCTATATTACTCTCTTTTACTCAGAGTAACCGATCTCTGACTTAGGCATCGGAGCCTCCTCCTTGGGAGCCCGATCCCTCTTCTCTCTTGTCTTATAGGTAAGAGAGCAGCAACGGTAGTAGTACTCGAGCCCGAGCTTAGAGAGTTAGGAGTACCACCTGAGGTAGCCCCAGCATCATTGGTGCGATGAGCATAGACAGACTATTCCCTAGCAAAGGTAATGAAAACTCAGATACATCTTATAACTCTTGCAAGAATAGCACTCTAACTGTGCCCTGATTTAACATTTCATATTATAGCGCTCGTGCACATTATAAAATTACACATACGAGGCTCACCGTGCCTTACACACCGAGCCTTACAGTGCCTTAGCAGCATAACAATTTTTAGCACTTCAATCATGCATCTTATAGCACCCTGGTCCCGCACCGAGCCCTTAGCTCCTTACAACACCCCAGTCACGCATTGAGTCCTTAGCTCCTTATAGCTTCATGGTCACACACCGAGCTCTTAGCTCCTTTATCATATTGTAGCTCATCAACCGAGCAATCAATTACTATTTTCGATATAGCAGTAAGAAGCAATATTATGTATGCATTATCACAGCAAAACAAATGAATCAAACTCATTATGAGTAAATATGCTAATCATAATTATGAATTAAACTAAAATCGAGCAATTAAAGAATTCTTTTGTTTATAATGCTGGACTGTTTAGCATATTCCCGTACATTTATCTTATTTTATTTACAATGCCATACTGTTTAATGTTTTATCATGCTTGCTTATAGCGCCTACGCGCTCATTTTGTTATAGCCGCTTGTGGAGGGTTGAGCTTCAATGCTCTAAATCGAGTATTAATGCTCTCACTATATGTTACAATTTGTATTCTTCTTTACAATTCTGTAAGTTCAGGGACTTGTGTAACATCATTCTTTGTATATGTTCCCGAGCTCCACTTTTATGATTCTTTATTATTGCATAGGAGACGTGTATATCAATGTACATAGTTTGGCATTTTGATAATCCTCCAACTGCATGCCCAAGAGATTGCTTGACATGAATGCCAAGGCAATGGAGGAGGCACTGACATCCCTGATTACCGAGCATAGGCATTACCGAGCATTAGCATCTCGAATAGTATGTCCTTAAGGGCTAAGCATACACTCAAGCTTATCAAAGACTCGACCGCAGTCAAGCTCATCACAGGGAAAACTTCTCACTCCTGCTAACTGAGTGATGATCAAAGTCAGTAGCATAGACAAATGAGCACCCTGAACCACACATTCATTTTCAGAAGGCTCTCCCAAAAGCCATACTACAAAATAGGTCGGGCCAATCGACCGTCGTAGATGGTACCTCGAAATAGGTCACCCATACTTACTCTACAACTTTTTTTTCATTTTTTATTTTACAAAGTTCTTAAAGTGCATTATACATAGTTTGAGCTATATTGATAAGCCAAATTATGATAATTGCATGCTCATTCACATACTATGATTAAGTAAGATTGAACAAAGTCTATAGATAAATCAACAAAACACAACACAGAGTATTTATACCATCACATACAATTCGGTTTTTGATCGAGCACCAAAGTTCATACAAACAGTATATCACATAAAAGAAAACAAGCATGGAGTTTAAAAGAACATATTTTATTACTTAGGACAAATTCAATACACAACATAGCCCGGTCCTTTAAACTTCATAGACCGATCATTAGTATAACCTACAGTACAAAAGTTTATCAATTTTGGTCATCTTGGACCTTGTCCTCCTGATCCAAGCTCTCGTCTTCTTCTTTATCCTCATCATCGTCTGTCTCATGCTAGGTCGCTAGCTGGTTAATGTCAATCTCCATTATCCAAGACACGTCCATGTCCAGGTTGTCTTTCTTCAGCCTATCTGATATAACTTTTCGGTAAGCATAGACACCCTAAGCGTAGCGTCTATCGCTCCTTGCTTGCTCGGCAACCAGCCCTTATTGTACGACTTCAAAGGTATTCTCTACCAGGCAAAACTCACTATCCTTGCTTTTTAGAGCTCCCTTGGCTGAGGGCAGCTCCTGGATCTTGGCCTTTATAGTTTCCTTGATCGAGCTAAGCTTCATTGTTTTCTTCCTCAAAGCTTTATAAACTTGCTTTAGCTTTTCATCTTTGGCCTTCAAGGATTCTTCTAGCTCATTTTTTTTTTTTTGCTTTCTCTTCATTTTAGTCCTTGATCGCTCAATCAAAGTTGGTTGTCATACCCATCACCCGGACCTCAATGGTGTGTGTGAGCTGGGTGGCCTACACATTATTATTCAGTTAACTTCTTTACCGAACATTGAGTGTAACTTACAATTCAAGTTATCCCTTATCATGTGAGATAATGTCACCATCTCTTTTGCCACTTTCTCTAAACTTTTTAGCGTATTCTCGTATCTCTCTTTTGAGATGGCTTTGTATATCTGTTTGAGCACTTTTTAAGGCTCGGGGTTTAGCAAGGAGTTTGTTATTTTGTGCGGGCCTGCCAGTTTCTCATTTACAGCCTCCACTAGCCAAATCATTCTGTAACGACAGGCTAGTGGTTCCTCTATTTCTTTTTCTGGCGGGATCTGCTCTGCTCCACTCTGATGAGGGGTCTCCTCCATCATTCTATCAGTTGGGTGCTCTGATATTTCTCTGGTTTCTTCAATTTCTGATGTTATCTCTATGGGAAGCGTCAAGTCCAATATAGACTCTTCCTTCTGAGCGAAACTGGTTCCAGCAACATGCTCACTTGGTTGTTCTCGAGCTGTCTTGGCCTTTTTTGAGCCTCCTTTATGGCCTCTCTCTCGACCAATCTTTTTAGCTCCTCCCTGGCTGATATCGAGCCCTTTCCTGTTTCATCGAGCAAAAAAATTAATACATACTTGCTATCGGTAAATATAACAAAAGCTAATTTAAGCATGACAAACATGCTTGGTCTTCCGACTAAATTTCTTTCGGAGCCCTCCCAAGGGGAAAGTATTCCCTTATTAAGGCAATGACACTCCTCTTCTCTCTTAAGATGTCTTGCTCAATGGTTATAAATGTCGGGAGCTCGTCCTTGTTAAGTTTCGCTCTAGTCACTTTTTCGCCACTAGGATTAACATACCAAATATTTTGGCAGCCAAGTTCTTCGTGTTTCAAAATAAAGAACCAGTCTTTCTAAGATTTGATTGAGTCTGATTTTCCTTTAAACATAGCTAGCCTAGATCAACCTTGTAAGTATAGAAAATTTTCATCTGCTCCAGAGCGTATTCTGAGCACGCTGAAAGCACTTAGCGCTCGAGGAGTATGTACCACCCGAAGCAACCAGCACAGAATCCTCTTCAAAGCATTGTGATAGTACTCCAAGCATTAGGGCTGAGCTTACCAGGAGCTATCCTATGATAGTTCAGGAAAGCCTGAGGAAAGGAGCATAGAGGAAACCTCACTCTTGATCTCAAATCCTCTTCAAAAATAGTCAGCTGATTTTCGGGCAGTGTATCGTAGGATCAGACATCCTCCTTGAGAACGAACATCTTGTATTGTTCTGATATTTGATATTTCTTTCGGATCCCCACCATGTTTGTCTCTACCACTGAGGATCGGATGTCCCTTACCCGAGCCTTCTCCTAGCTCGAATTCACTGGTACTTTGACTACATCCTCTTTCTCCTCCTCATCAATTAGTCTGAGAGGCCTAGCATTTTGCTCTGTATGCTCGGTCATGGCGGACCCAACTTCATCATGAGTCCCTTCCTCATGATGAGTCCCCTCACCCACATTTTTAGGATAGCCCATCTCTCTTGCTTCCTCAGGAAGAGTTGAACTGATTATTGCTTGCACCATATTTGCTACTAAAAATTTAACTAAAAAACTTGAAAATAAAATTTCAAACTGACCTGTATCCCCGAACTTTCAAGCTTTAACTCAGTAAATCAGATGATCCGAGCTTCGTTCTTTCTTGTTGTATGGCAAATGTCACTGTCGAACTCTCTATTTATAGAGACAATTTTGCCCATGTGATCCGACACCTCTCATTAATGCAACGTTCGTTACATCTTTTCAGGTTTCTATTCAAATGTTACCTCAGTTTTCAAAGAGTTGCCTCACCTTTGAGTGACATGTGTTCCTTTTGAGCTTTTTTCACTTCTACTTGGCATGAATGCCAAGACTTCTCCGGAGGGACTAGCATGCACTACCCATTACTCCTCGAACTTGAGCCCTTTTTCCTGCACTACTCCTCGAGCTTGAGCCCTTTTTTCTGAGCTTTCTCTTTTTAACCAAGCTCATCATGTTTTTTCTAATTTTATATTAAGATTCATTCGTAGTTCCATTTTAAACATTTTAGTTTCTTTGCAGCTCATACCGCGTTCAACTTTATTCCTCTAAAACATTATTCTTAATATGACATAAATATCATATTAATAATTTCTCTTTTTTAAAGCTCGTTTGTCGAGCTCCGTATGTAATTGCTGAATTTATCATAATAGTCTCATTTACATGATGATTTAACATTTTCACTTGAGCTCGCTCAAGCTCCCATGCATGACTTAATTTCTCGCAGTCACAGGGCTTAGTTTGACATAAATGTCAAATGACCATAGGAGGACTAGTGATAATACTCCCACTTACCGAGCTCCATTTCGGAGCTTCATAATTAAACATTGTATACTGTGATACAACATCTACTTCATTAGTCAGCATATACACTTTCAACCGGGTGCTTTCGAGCTTGTATGCATGACTTTGACATAAATACCAATGACTTGAGGGGGACTACTGATATGCCCCACAGTTTACAGAGCTCTCCTCCAAAGCTCGGTGTCTAGTCATCTCCATGACCAAGCTCTCAGCAGTATGAAGACCTCGGTTTCAGACACTACCAATCCCACCGAGCTCCATATGTCCAACAGATAACACATCGGCAAATTATGCTGATATGGATCAGACTCTATCCCTCCTGCATCAACTATAAATAGGGGATTAACCCCCACAGGTAAAAGATCCCATACTCTCTCTATATTACTCTCTTTTACTCAGAGTAATCAACTTCTAACTTAAAAATCGGATCCTCCTCCCGGAAAATCCGGTTCCCCTTATCTTTTGTCTTACAGGTAAGAGAGCAGCAACGGTAGCAGTATTCTCGTTCGAGCTTAGAGAGCTAGGAGTACTCTCTGAGATAGTCTCAGCATCATTGATATTATGTAGTGTTTATTAGTCATTTGTTAAGCTAATTTTTTCCACTGAATGAATTTATGTATAATTGTATTTAATTTAATAAGATATGGAGAATTTGTTAATTTGAGCTTTTTGTACCTCAAAATGTTCTCTTTCAATCAGAAAGGAGCATTGTAATTATATCAAAATTCAATTAAATTTTTAATATCATTGATTAGATTTAAATATTGATATTAAATTTTAATTTTATATAACAATATATCGTGCTTCACCTTGTATCAAAATTTGTGTTCTATTGATGTAAAACAATGGAGCAATTGATATTGAATTCATAATTTACTAAAATAGTAAATTTAGAATAATTCATATAAAATTAAGCAAAAGAAGAAGATTTCAAAAAAGGAGAAAATGTATATTATTGAAAGTAATAATAATTGAAACAAAAGAAACAATGCAAGTAATTAATAAAATAATAAGATGGTAACTAATGTTGCAAAAGGTACCATCTTTTCTTCTAAAACCTGCTCTTTTTTTCTCACTGGCCTATCTAAAAACAAACTTAAAAAATAACAAGAAAATGTGTCCCCAAATGCAGGGAAAACAACAGTAAAATCCTCAATAATACTGTGAATAGGAAAATTTTTATAAAATGTATACATTTATGATCAGCCCTCTGTTGATTGGTAGCTTTTTTTTATTATTAGTTTTCCTTTATAAATCAATCTTAACATAGAGGAAGATCAACTGGGGGAAGCTCTAGTGACTGCAACTCTCCAACTCCATCTTCTACCAGGAAACCCATGGCTAAACCCCATGAAATATGAACATCCAAGTGACAATGCATTAACCAAACACCTATTCATGCCAAGAAAAAAAAAGAACAATTTTAATGTTACAAGAACTAACAAGGAACTTTTGTTCTTTGCACCGACTTAGAAAGTAGAGAATGCATGCGAACATTCTAACTAATGACACGAATTATGAGTTAAAACTCAAATTAGAGCAAAAATTTAAAGTGGTTTTTACCTGGATTGTCTGCAACAAATCTAATAACTGCCCATCCACCTGTAGGTACACCAACTGTATTTCTTAATGGTGGATCAACAAGATTGAATTTAGCTTTATCAGTTTTAGGATTGAAATTTCCAAACCCTTCGGCAATAATATAGAAATCATATCCATGGAGATGAATTGGGTGATTCTCAGTTGTAACAATACTTGTATCCTGTAACACAATCTGAACTCTTTCTCCATACTTCAACTTGTAAAGTTTTGTTCCTGGAACAGGTTGCCAAAGTGACTGGCTTACATTACCAGTGTAATCGAATTTTACAGGAGGTTCTGCAGGAAAATCTGTGGTAAAAACTCCTGGAATGTTTTGTTTATAAGCTTGTAATAAAGAGAAGTTTGAAGGAAGCACAAATGAAACATTGTTCATGCTTGCTGTGAAACGAGTAGTTCCATTAATGGGTCCTTGGCATCTCCTAGCCCTGAAATTTTTTGGGCATCTAAAGATTCCAAGGCCAACTGTGAAGAACAAATGGTGATCAATCTCAGTCGGAACCTCAACTTTCCTGGGACTTTTTTGGCTGTTACTGAAGGTGGTGACGGTGGGTGTGTCATTAAAGGCAGGTAATCGGGGCATAATTGGTTTGCTTGTTAAGCATTTAGCAGGGCAAAGGGCAGAGTTGTATTCAAGAATTGCAGTGGTGGTAGTATTATCAAATGCGGCATTTTGGGCAGTTTGATATGCACGTGCCGCCATGTAGTATCTTGCCGGTAGCTGGTCGCCGGAGATTAAAACATCGGTGGTTTGACCAGGTCCTAGCATGATGACTGAAGTTGTAAAGGGTTTGAGATAGGAAGCATCAGCACCAACAACTGTGAAATTGTGGTTAGCAATGGTGAAAAATAGCGGTTGATTGAGTGCAGCATTGATGACTCGAAGGAGATTTGTCTCGCCAGAACCGATTGGAACTATGACTGTGTCTGCAAAAAATAGTTAACTAAGTTAATAGTTGAGATTTTCAATTTGTGCTTGTGGGTTTTTTTTTTATTAAATATGTATGAAGATGAAAAACATATAAAACTCAAATATGAAATCTACACGGGAACAACACGCTCATAGCCATTAAATCACAACTTAATGGTTTTAACTTGGTGGGTTATAATCTATTAAGTAAATTAAGTATGTGTGAGATGTCTTAATCTTGATAGTCTTTTACCTAAGTGATTAGTGCTAGTCCTTTTAATTACAACAATACTAATCAATATATCAATAATATTAATATTAATATATCAATAATATCAATATATCAATGATATATATTATGTGCTTGTGTTCTTAATACTCTTCTATTGAATTTCTGATTTTTCCATTTAGATAGAACAAAAATCTACTCATATAATGATGTATACATCTAACATGAGTAGCAAATTTTAATTGGTATTGAAGGCATGTGTACCTTTGCTAGAACAGTTATAAAGATCACCAGGCTGGCCATTAATGGTGTAAGCATCTGACACGTTTGGTGCTCCTCCTGTTCTTGTTGCCTCTCTTATCACATCAATAGGGTTTGCATCCCACCATTCCCCTGATAATGATAATGTTCATAACAACGTTAATCTTAGTTCAACCATCTCTTTATAATTATAATAATCGTCGTAACAACAACATAGTTAATAAGAAATTATACGATACAATCGTGATTTTAACTAGATATCCTAATTAGAATAATAAACTAATTGAATAATAATATGCGGTGATATTTTTTTAAAAATATATCTTATAATTTTCTCAAATAAAATCGATTTATTATTCTAAATAGAATATCTAGTTATAATCACCTACGTAAGTTTCAAGATAATTACCAAGAAGAATTGGGGTTTCTCTTTTAGGTTTAGGGAAAGGATATGGGGTTCCTTCTTTTGGATAGATAATTAAAGCACCATAAACGGTGGCTCTAAGCCAAGAACTATGAGCATGCCACCACAATGTCCCTTCTTGTCCTTGAATTGTAAACCTGTAAATGTAACTTCCTCCTGGTCTAATTGGACACTGTGTCACAAATTCTGGCCCATCTGCCCATCCTGTCCTCATTTGTCTTACTCCATGCCTGCACAAATATAATAATAATTAATTGCAAGTGCCATGCAAATTATATATATATATATATATGTGTGTGTGTGTGTGTGTGAATTTTATAATAAGTAGCCTAAGATATTCATTAAAATTAGTTATTTTTTAGGTATTGGTAGAGAGAGAGAATAGATCATGTATCTATTTGTTTAAGAAAATATATATTTATTATTAAATTGTATTTAGATGTGTAAAATTAGTTAGTTCTCGTAAAATTTAGTTATAAAACAATCATTGGAGAGTATTTATAAGAAATTGGTTATTTCTTATAATTTTCTAATCATATTATATTATTAGTTCAAAAAGGAGGAATTGGTTATGAATTTATTATTCAAGAAAAAAATATACTTACTGTTAAATCATGTGTTAGTACACCTTAAAATTAGTTATTTCTTATAAAATTTAGTTATAAAATAATCATTTGAGAGTGTCCATTAGAAAAATCATATATATATATATATATATGAGGATAAAATGCAGTTGTATATATTTACCAGTGAATGGTAAGATTATATCTTGCTTGATTGATAACTTTGACAACAAGAGTGTCTCCATCATTCAATTCCAAGGTTGGTCCTGGGAACATCCCATTTACTGTAATGGTGTTGTGAGTTTTACACAGCCTCTTCACTTTTGTTGCTTGAACCTGTTTTCATTTCAAAATGTGAACAATATCAGTAAAGAAAAGTACATATAAAGAATGAAGATTAAATGATTGTCATTAGAGTTTATCTCCAGAAATGCAAAAGGCATAAATAGAACTTATCTTCTTAAACAAAAGAATGCACGCAAATAGAGAAAAGCATAAATAGAACTTATATTCTTGGACAAAAAAAAAAGTATGCAAATACGTAACAGTAACCAAACACATCTCATAACAAAACCGTCTTATATAGAATAAATATAAGAACTTGGTTACTAATAAAACTTACTATAAATTCATTATGGTGAACTTTTGCATTGGCCAATGATATTGCATAAGCTAGAAGAAGAGGAAGAAAAATGGCAACAAAGAAGAAAAATGCATATAATTAAAGAATGAAGATTGAATGATTGTTATAGGAGTTTATCTCCAAAACCTTTTTTTAAAAAGAACGCATGCACACATATAACAGTGATCGAACACAATATTTCACAATAGACATACACAAAAAATAATGACCGGAAACGATATCGCAAAACAAAACCATGATAGAATAAACAAAAGACTTAGTTACAAAGAGAACATACAACAAATTCATGGTGGTGAACTTTTGCATTAGCTAATGATAATGTAGAAGCTAGAAGAAGAAAAATGGCAACAAAGAAGCTGCAAGAATTGACACCCATGACTTAGTTTCCAAGCTAGTGATCAATGGAAATGGTTACTAAGTATTCAAGCTGTGGTTATTAAAGGCTTTGCAATGGAGATGAGAGTGTGAGAAAAGGAAGGTGTTTATATAGGAAGAGTGTAAAGGAGAGTGAGAGAAGGTTGTTTAGGAGTTGGCAGATTAGGTTTTGATTTAGATAGAAATTAATTAATCTTCAGATTTTTAAAGGCAAAAAAACTTGGTCCAACCTTATTGCTAAGAGTTGTTGTACCCACTAGCATATGATAAAAAAATAAAGTGAATTAATATATAATTTTCTCATATATGCTTGCTTCATAAGTTTTTTCTTTTTCTGGTTCCATTAATTCAACAAATAATTAATGATCATTAATGATTATTCAAATTTTTTTTTATAAAAAAAGGATTTATTGTTAGTTATTTGCATGAGTTTTTTTTTTCTTTTTTATTTTATGATATCATCGAAAATATTTTCATATCAGATGGTACATTTATTAAAATTAGTATTTTATTTATACGAGTTCAATTTATATTTTCAAAATTAACTCTTTAGCATTAAGTCTGAAAATCAAATATTAATTATAATGAAGAGGATGTTTCTCAAAACTGGAGCTTTTTAGCTTATTGTGAATAAGTGATTTTTAAATTATAATTAGATTAAAAATAAGCAGTTAAGCGTTTCTGTATAATCATCTTATAATAAGTTTTTAACTGCAGAAACTGTCAAAATGACCAAACTGTCTCTAAGTTTATTTATTGTATAAAAATAATTTTTTAAATGTCAATTCAAAATTTATTTTGCAATAATAATAATAATAATGATAATAATAATAAAGTGTATAGGGTGGGCAAATTTGAAATATTGAAGATTAGGTAGGGATAATATAGTCTTTCACTTAGTCAAAATTGCTTAAAAATTAAATGCTTAAAAAAAAGTAGCAAAACCCAACTTTTAAAAAACTGATTAAAATCAGATTATAATCTACTATTTAAGTTTTCATAAACACTTAAATAAACAACTTATAATCTAAAAACTGCTTATAATCAATTTTGATCAGCTTTTAAATTTTGAGAAACACTCTCAAAGTGAGGAATAAATTAACTTTATTATCTAAATCACTTATAAGCAAATTGATTTTACTAATTAAGTCGATATTTATAATTTTTTTCATAATGTTTAGTTACTTAAATTGTAAAGTAGAAAAGATTATTGAATTTAATTTAAGTTGAAATTTTTAAGTAATTAGTTCATAATTACTATATGAGATTTATTCAGAAAGATTTTAATTAATCAAAATGGTATGCATATTGTAAATTTAAATTTCAGTTAGAATGATTATGATTATGCTTTGAATTTTTTGTTAAATAATTATATTATGATGAGGATCATATAATATGCCAACAGAAAGACCATATGCGTAATGGTCGAACTCTTTATTTCTTTATTTTTAATTTTATTTTATTTGATATGGAAAAATCCAAATGAAGATTCCAATTTGGGTCTCCCACTTTTTGATTATTTGGGCTTAGAAAAATAAGTCAAACTGTTATTTATTTATTTATTTTTAAGGTTTTTTTTTTCTAGAATTGAGCCAAGACAAAGAGGAATTTACATTTTTCACCCTTTTTGCTAGAGTACTTGAATTTTTAGAATATGCCTACATGAATATGAATTTCAAATAATTAATTATTAATTGGTTTTATTAATCTACCAATTTATAGATAAATTGGGTTATTTTTATACATTATGATTTGTATTTATATTGTTTTTTTTTGAGAAATTTATTGTCAATCATATACTAAATTATTACATTTAGAATGCCTCTAATATAATAATAACTTAAAATTTTAATAGTAAATTCAATAGATATTTTATTCAGTGATATTAAAATTGTCAATTATAATGAGATGGAATTATAAACTTAAAATTAAATTAAGAAAAAAAATCACTAGCAATTTTTGCAATGGAAAATTATTTCAATTAAATAGCTTCTGAAATTTTGTCTACTTTTTGTGGCAATTCATTTGAGATGTTATATTTAATTCCTATTATTTTTCAACTAATATTATTTATATTAACCTTTAAGACAATTGGCTACAGCAACTTTATTAGTTCTAGAAAATAAAGCTAAATAAATAATAATAATAATGGTCCAATGTAACCATGTTGTTTAAGATGATTATATATTAACTGGACTTGGTCAATATATATATATATATATATATACACATATTTTTTTTTCTTTTATTTAAAAAGGTTCAAACATCCGGAAATATATTTTGTGGGAGTTTGAACCCGCGACATTTTCCTAATGGGTTAAGTTGCTAGTCCGCTGGACTAACTCCAGCGGATTATATATACACATATATATATATATATAAAAGGACAATTAAAAAACGTAGACCACATGAAATACCCTCCCATTTTTCTAAAAATAAAATTAAATTAATTTGATAAAATTAAAAATGAAATGTTCCAAATTTAATTATTAAATTTTAAATGCTGAGTTATATAAATAAATAATTTTATATTATAAATGTTTAAAAATTTAATTGTTCATTATATATTATGTGTAAATTTAAGTTAAAAATTTTGATTTATTAATTTTTTTAAATTTAATTACAAATTTCGTTTAAAGTAAGTATTATCAGATAAAATAAGTGATCATGTGTATTATTAAATATTAATTAAATTTGCTCTAAAAGGAAGAAAAAAAGATTGAGTGTAAAAAGCCAATTTTATTATGTGTAAATATTAAATATATATTTTAATGGAAAAATAAATATTAAATATATTAATACTATCGCAGAAGAGATTGTTTGGCCCAACAAAAAATTCGCTTGCAGAAGAAATTAAATAGGCAGTTTTGAAATTAATGATTTATTAATTCGTTAGCTTGTCAAAATCAATGGTTGACAAATTAAAAACTTGCATGTCTGTCAATTTTCATGCATTATTTTTTCTTTTTTTTCTTAAATGAATGATGTTTTTTACTTCTTATTATCATCTCATTAATTAAAATTTGAAATTGGGAATTTTTTTCTTTAAGAAAAAGAATTTGTCCCTATTGCTATTATTTGAGAAATGTAATTATTTTTTCAAGAGGTGATTAATTTGGCTAATAAGTGTTCAAATTCATGCATAGATTTCCGTTATTACCACTATATCACAGGGGAAATTAATTATTTTTAATAAAAAAATATTGTAACTCTTAATTCAATTCGATTTATGTTAACATTTCAATGCATAAAAAATTTAAATTTATTAATATATACCCGATTCATTATGTGACTCAAATATAATTAATTTATATTTACTCAATTAAATCCTATTATAAAATCAATTTAAAATTTTAAAATACCATAAAAAAGATAAATATAATATTTTAGACATATAAATTACATATACAAATTATATTATAAATATTAGCTAGTTGTAATTGATTTTCAAAATATTTTATCATTGAGAAATATGAACTTATTACATTAATTATAATTCAAATAAAATTTTGCAATTAAAGCCACATGATTATAAACCTTGGTATTAGAGATAATTAAGACCAAAATTACCAAAAACAAAAAGTAAAATAATTGAAAATGACAAAAAGTTGATTTAGTCTCTTTAGAAAGAAGCATATCATGTCAATAAGAGGAAGAGAAATCTGGTTTAGAATTTGATAGGTGAACAATATTGAAATAACAAGTAACTTAGTTTGGTAAAGTTTGTTATTGACTTTAGTTTGTGTATCTTAACATACAATATGACTAATTAATTAAAATTATGTGTAGGCAATTTATTAGAAAAATAAATCTTATTTGAATTTTAAAGCTTCCTTAATTGTCATTTTTTTAATTTATGGTGTTTATATAATATTATCACTTATTAAATTGATAATTAATTAAATATATTATTATAAACAAAATTAATTAATCCTATTTAAATATAAAATAAATTTAAATAGTAAAATTTACGATACTGTAATCTCTTAACACTTCAATATTCTCAAGACAAAAGTCTAAGTAGCTTAATGTAATTAAACTAAATATTACTAATATATATAGAGAGAAATTATGCCATTTATCAGATTTTTTTATAATTTTTATCAGAGTTTTTTTTTTCATTATTTTATAAAAATATACAATAAATTTATAAAACTTATTATGTATATAGTAAATTCATAATAAACTTTATATATTATATCAATCTAATAAATTTATAAATTGATTAAAAAATTTTTGAAAAAATTAAAAATATTTTTTTAAAAATCTAATCAATTTATAATTTCTTTATTCTTTCTCGTACTTTTATAACAAATAATTCATATATATATATATATATATGTACACAAATATATATATATATTTGCATGCATGTTAATTATTCTTGATTTCTTAGGTTTCCATTTTCTTTGGTAGTTATGCAAGGATTGTAAATTCGAGAAATTAATTGTATAATGTTAATCCCATCATGCTATGGCTCAATCTTTTTTTTTCTTTTTTTCTTTCCTTTAAATGTTATCAAATTAAAAAAAAAATGTTACTGACCACTTTTTGCTAAGACATTTATTGGAAAATTTTAATTATCTAAATGGGACACCAGTGGCGGACGCAGAAAATATTGAAAGGGGAGCTCAACTTTCACAAAAAAAAAAAAATTACAGACGAATTTGCTATAAAATTAAACATATAATATTACAGTAGTTCAATAATTAATTTGTGTTATTAAATTAACTATGCTTTATAGATGATGATTGCATTCTACGACTTTGCATGTTCTGAAAATGTTGCATAATAGCCTCATTTTTAATATTTAAAAAAATATTTTTCTCTATATAACACACTAAATAGTCGGTCAGAAAATTATCTCCCATCTTATTGTGCAAATCCGTTTTGATAATATTCATTTCTGAAAAAGTTCTATCGACGTTAGCAGTGGCAACAGGTAAGACTAAAACTAGTTTAATAAGCAGATATATTAAAGAAAATATAGTGTCATAACATGTCTCAACCATTTTCTGAGCAAGAGCTCTAATATCATTAAGGTTAGAGAAAACTACATTTCTTTCAACATAAGCAATGTAGGTATTAAGTTGATCTTCAAGTATCATATGATCGGTAATGGAGAAATCATATGGATATAGTTGAGCAAAACGAAATAATTTGGATAGCTGAAAGCTAAAGAATGAGTTTTTTGGAGAAAGACAAGCAATGCATGAAAGCAATTCCATACTTGATTCTGTGAAGCAATTTTTCATTTGTTGAGCAATGAAATCAATAACCTAGAATTTAATGAAAGAAAATTAGGTTGTAGCATAATAAATAGTTAAGTATGATAATAAGAAAAAAAAAGAGTACCTGATAAAATATTTCTACTCGAAAGTGGTGGTAATAAGTAATAGGAATACCAGAATGCTTAGAACACAAATAACCTACATTATCTTCCAAATTAGACATTGTGACACCTTAATTTATACAAAAGTCATTAACAATTTTCAATAATTTATCTCATCCATTCTCCCTGAAACTTTGCAATTCTTATTTAACCGTTGCAATCAAATGAACTGCATTATCAATATTTTTAATCTTTTTTTTGTAAGGCTTGAGATAAATTATTTATCATACCTAAAAGTTTTCTCATTAAAAAAGCAGGTTGTGGTGGAGTTGTGCGTGATTTTAAAGGTCATTGGGTTGGTGGTTTCTATCATAAGTTAGGGATATGCTCGGCTGTTGTAGCGGAATTATCTAGCTTGGTGTATGGCCTTGATTTGGCTTGGAATTTAGGCTATCGAAAGCTTGATGTTGAAACAGATTCTCTGTCCTGCTTTAGATTGATCACTGGTGATGAAGGTGCTAATCTTAAACTTCTTGGGTTAATTAGTCAATGCAAACAGCTGTTGCATAGGCAGTGGGAAGTTAATTTTCAGCATGTTTTCCGTGAGTCCAACCGCGTGGCAGATGCTTTGGCTAACATGGCTGTTGTAGCAGCACAAAGGGAGAAGATCTTCATGCAGGTTCCAAGGGAACTGTATGAGCTTTGCAAGCTTGATGTGCAGGAGCTGGTGCAACCTCGAGTTGTTCCTACCAAGTAATGTGGGTGATCCCCTCTTCAGTATAAAAAAAAAAGCAATGAAAATAAATTCATAATTTCTCATTTTATCAAGCAAGCCCACAACTGCCTCTCAATTTTTTTGATTTAAACCATCCTCATAAATATTCTTAAAAACTTCTTTCACTGGTGACCACATAGAGAGAAGATGCACAATTATTTTATAATGAGAATTTCAAAGCGTGTCACCAGATCGAGCTAGATTTGTTTCTTGATGCATATCTCTTCCGGTTTGACTATTACTACTTTCTACGAGCTGAACTACTTCATCATGATATTTTTGAAGGAGAACATCCCTTCTTTTATATGAAACTCCAATAATATTCGCAATCATCACAACATAATAAAAAAAATTACTCACAAATCTATTGCTCATTGCTGCAGTAATAAACACTAATTGGATCTGATGAGCGAAGCAATGAATGTACCTCACTGAGGGATTTTCATTTAAAATGAGAATCTTCAACCCGTTAAATTCACCTCGCATATTTGAAACTCCATCATAAGCTTGACTTCTAACTTTACTTAATGATAATCCATGTTTCGCTAAAAAATCATCAAGTGTACTTTTCAAAGACAAAGTTGATGTGTCACTAACATGTACCACTTCAACAAATCGTTCAACCACTTGTCCCAACTTGTTAACATATCTCAATACCACATCCATTTGCTCTTTTACTGAATTGTCTCGAGCCTCATCAATTAGTAGAGAGTAGAATTCATCTCCAATATCATCAACAATAACTAATGTTGTCTCTAAAGCACAAGCACTCACAATTTATTTTTGGATGCATGGAGAAGTGAGTTGATTATTTTTAGGAGCATTTGAATTAAGTGCATTCCCAACCTCAATATTTCGTTTACTGTACCAATCAAGAAGTTCTAAAAAATTACCCCGACTAAGTGACTTTTTCGACTCGTCATGACCTCGAAAAGCCAACCTATTTGCTAAAAGAAAACGAATACAGTTAACAATAGCTGTTAAATGCGTCTAGTAAAAAACATCTTGCTCTTGGCTAAAAGAAGATAAGACATATAACACACTTTGTCTTTAATTTTTGAAACCAACATATTGCAACCTAGCATTATTATGTGAACTATTTGGACTACCATCATGGTCATTAAACTTATTTGTGGCCTTTTTTCAATTACAAAATTCAATGTGAGTGAAAATATTATCCCCCTGCTTCGCTCCTCTACTCGAGCTAAAAAGATAACACCATAAACAAAATGATGTATCTTTGAAAATGCTATATTTCGACCACTCAAATTTATAGAACCAATTCTCCTGAAAACTCCTCATAATTTTTTTCAAATTGTCTATGTGGAAAATTATGACCAAATAGTTGGCAAGACCCTTTAACTATATATTGTCTCCTAATATCATCTCTAATCACAACATCAAACTCATCAATGGGCTTACGCAATGCTGGATCACTAACAATATCATCAAAACTAACCTCTTGATGTTCTTGTCTAGCACTAGTTTTCTCCTTACTTCCATGACTACTTACTGTTGGAATATTCGATGATTTACCATATTCAGTCCGTATCCTTTTAGTCTTAATTACGAATTTATCCACATCTGTTTCAATTTATAAATAGTTTATACTTTATATTCAATTCATAATTTTTAGATTATATTTTTTCAATTAATATTCAATTGTAATTTGTAAAGTAGTTTATATTTTTCAATTTATAAGTTATATTCAATTTAATAATTTACTGTCTAATTTTAATTTATAATTTATAATAATTTTAATAATTTATAATCAATTTTAATTTATAAATTGAATTTTATTAACATATTAATTTATAATTTATAATAATTATAATAATTTATAATCAATTTTAATTTATAAATTAAATTTTATTAACATAATTTATATCATACATTTTAATTAATAATTTATAATCAATTTTAATTTATAGATTAAATTTTATTAACATAATTTATATCATACATTTTAATTTATAATTTATAATAATTTTAATAATTTATAATCAATTTTAATTTATAGATTAAATTTTATTAACATAATTTATATCATACATTTTAATTTATAATTTATAATAATTTTAATAATTTATATATAGATTAAATTTTATTTTAATAATTTATATCATACATTTTAATTTATAATTTATAACCTAATTTTAATAATTTATAATCAATTTTAATTTATAGATTGAATTTTATTTCAATAATTTATATCTTACATTTTAATTTTAATAATTTATAACCTAATTTATAAATATATTCAATTTAACTTAATTATAATTTATATTTAATTTATATTTTATAACTCAATTTAATCTTAAAACTTTAATTATAATTTACATTCAATTTACATCTTAAATTAAATTTATATTTTGAATAATATTAACCTAATTTATATTCAATATTTTAATTTATAAATTATAATTAATTTAATAATTTAAAATAAAATAATTTACAATCAATTTAACATAAATTCCAAATTACTAAATAAATTCAACCTAATCACAACAACACATTCAAAAATTTTAAAAAAATTAACTACATTCTATATTAAAATTTTTTTTCCAAAATACATAAACCCTAATCACAAAATAAAACAAAACAAAACAACACAAATTAATTCTAAATTTCAAATAAATCACAAAACTACAAAATATTTTAAATAAATTATTAACTTAATTATTAAACAAAATAAACTTTATTCTATATTTTAAATTAAAATTTCAAAATTTCTAATTAAAATACCAAACAACACAAAAAAAAAATAAATACCTCTTCCAGTGCCGGCAGCTTCAACGGTGGTCGGTCGGAGCGGGGGCAGTTGCCTGTTCCTGTCGTCGCCGTTCACGCTGTTCGTCGGCTCGCCTCTGTCTCTCAGTCTCTCACTCGGTCTCTCTGTCTCTCTCGGCTCTCTGCCTGTTCCTCGTTTGCTCGCTGCAAAATACAGCGAGTTTAATTTTTTTTATTTGCCCCTGGCGACGTTTTAGCCAGGGACAATTATTTTTTAAAAACCTTATGGCTGAAACGACGCCGTTTCAGCCATAAAAATTTTAAAAAATTAAATCGCTTCTGGTTGAAACGACGCCGTTTCAGCCAGAGACAATTTTATAAAAAAAATAACCTTCGTCTTCAACCTCTCTCTCGGTCTCCCTCTCTTCTCTAAAACCAGTGGTGAGCCGGTGCCAGCGATCCCTCTCCTTTCAAATTAATCACCGGCGGCCACACCCCATATATAAACTTATGACCGCTGATAAGAGAGGATCCAGAGTCTCCCTAGACTCCCTGTACGTCCGTCACTGCGGGCCATGTCAACCTGAATTAAGCCTTACTATATTATGTATATAATAATTGGAATTAAATAATTGTCTTTTTTTTTCCATAATTTTTCCTATATATTTCATGCAGTGAAATTAAAACAAAAAATTAAAGTTCTCAATAAAAATCTTAGAATTTTTATTATATATATCATTAATTTTTATAATATCAAATACAATTGAATAAATGTACTAAGCTATAATTAATATTTATAAATTATTATATTAATTATTAAGGCATAAATAGTGGTTGAGATTGCATTGCATATGTATTAATTTTTTTGGTAGTGAAATTAAATATACAATTGCAACTATAGAGAGGTTATAGTGCAAAAATAATCAATGACCTCCACTTAGCTACGTTATAACTAACGCTTTTGTTGAACCATATATATCATCATCAGAAAGTAATCATTTAAGAATTTAATTAAGCAACTGTAATAAAATCTTAATTTTTTTATTGCTAGTAAAATTCTAATTTTTATTATTAAAAAATCTGCGAATTGTGTAACTTATTTTTTAGCAGAAATTTCACGGTTTATATCAAATATAAAAATTTGAGAGTTTGTTCTCTCTCTTTTTTTTTTTTTTATTATCGATGTGCCGATGAATGATTTATAATAAAAATTATTTTAAAAAAACAATCATAATTTTCCTAATTTATTTTATGTATTAGAATCCCTCTAAATTTTTTATCTCTTAATTTCCTAGTTTTATAGAAAAAAAAAAAGAAAGAGATATATTTGTATTTTATAGTGATAATGAAACATATAAAAAAGACAAATTAAACTCTTTTATCATGTATTTATTGTGGAGGTTGTTGATTGTTAACTTCCCTATTAAGTATATAGATGGTTGTATTAAACCTTTAAATGAGGAAAAAGTCCAAGAATAAAAAGACTAGTCAGCAGTAATTTAATGGCTAATTAAGCCAAAAGAAAACTACAAAAAATCCAAAAAGAAAAGCCTAGCTAGACATATACAAGAATCTAGCTCAACTCATCAACCAGTCATTAATTAGTGAATTATTTTATGGGTTTTGTTTTGGAAATTTGTGGAGAATTAACTGCTTAATTTTTTAGGTAAAATAAAATCATGCCAAAAGAACAAAAGAATAAAATGTCAAAGAATAAAATCCCAAATGAATGAAGCAAGCAATCATTTGTCAAAAATTTTCAAAATCTTGTTATAAAAATATATAATAAATTTATAATAATATAATAATAAACTTATAAAAATTATATATTACGTGTATAATAAACTCATAATAAATTATATATATATTATACGGAGTTGGTAAATTTATAAATTAATAAAAATTTTTAGTAAATTTGATAATTATTTATATTAATAAATTTGCCATATTGTAGATTTTTTTTAATAAAATTTTAAAACGTATTTTTTTCCAACACTGCCTAAGAAATATATGGAAACTTACCTCTATTGGCTAGCTAAACAGATATAACAAGATTTGTGTTTATTAATATATAATATGTCTTTGCGGTGTTGTTATTGTTATTATTATTATTATTATTATTATTATTATTATTATATTTTGAATCGTAAATGTTGAACAATTAGTGTGTGCTATAGCTCAATACTGTAAGTGTACAAATCATAACATGTAGTAAAGTGATAGTAAAGATCGTTCCTACAAGAAGTAAATTGACTAACTATAATTTAATTTGACTATTATCTGAAAATAAATAGATTGATTTGATATTTTAAAATTTTATTATTTATTATCTCTGATTTAAAATTTGAAATTAAATCTAAATTCAAAATTAAATCAAACTAAGATAATTATCTGCTAATTCAAACTTCAAATTAAAATTTTAAATTTTAAAATTCAAATGATTAAGATAAACAAGTAGTATTAGGTTTCATTAGAATTTTTTCAAATGGGCTAAAATAACTTTTCAAACTAATTCAAATCTTTCTTGAATCAAAATTACTAATTTCTTAAATTTTAATCTTTTTCTTTCTCAAACAAGAAAATTAATGATTGATGAAATTTATAAGTTCTATTTTCATGAACAATAAACTATAATAATCTATCGAGCTCGAAGGAACTAAGTTGGTCTCTAAATGATTCTTTTATTTCTAAATAGAATTTCTAAAGTTGTTGATTCCTTAATATAAAATCATACCTAACTTTCACTCAACATATAATTTCAATTTAATAAGCAATTAGTGACGAGTCAATCACAAGCATTAAAATCAAAATTAACAAATTTTTAATTCAAAACAAGAATAAATTAATCTATTAAATACCCATTATCCTCAAATATCCACCTAATCTCACTAAGGAGATTGGTTACTCATAATTAAATTAATCATAAAAACCATAGAAATTAAGAATCCAAACATGAAATTCATAATTCTAATATTCAATTCAATGAAATAGCAAAAGTATTAAATAAAATGTAAACCTGAAAATTTAAACCGAATATAATGTTTAAACTAGTCGGATAAAGCTTGCAGAATTGATGGTATCCTCCTCAAAGCATAATCTTCTTCTTCATTTAATTTTCAATGGTGGATTAAGTTAATCAACCATAAATAAAATGAAAAGTGTAAAAGAGTTGCCCTTCAATAGCTTCTATCAGCTCTATCCCACTAAAAAAATATACTCCTCTTTTCAATCTATTTCTGTCAAATTCAAATTTCAATTTCAAATCCAATTTTTATCAGATAAAAATCTTATTTCCCTCTAACTTCTTCATCAAAGTTGTTGCCCTTAAAAATTAGATAATTTTAGGCTTTTGAATCACCTCATTTGAACTTTAAAAGCCTAAGATATGTCTCAATTACTCTTAATGGTTCATATTGAAATTATGCTTCAACATTTCAGTCCTAATTTCGACTTAATAGTTGTAGGCTTAAATGATCTTGGATTTTAATAAACCAGCCCTCTTTGAAAAGCCTTCATGAAGACAACTTTTTCAATCTCGAATTCTATCGCTACCAAAATCTTAATTGAAGTTTTAAAGGTCAAATTTGTCTAAAATTTTCATTTATACAACCCTACAAGAAATTAATTTAAACTAAGCTTTATTCAAAAATAATAAAATTAAAACAGATAAATAAGCTTAAAATAAATTAATTCAACTCAATTTCATACTAAAACTGATAAAAAAATATATTGTCAATATGCACTTATCAGTAAATTATAATTTGAAAGTGACTTCTTGTTAATTTTCCTTAGAAGAGTTTATTCATTTAGTTTAGAACAACACAATATATTAAACTTTCCTATATTAGAAAATGCATATAAATGAAATAACCCTCATTATTTGATTAATTGATAACAATTATTAATTATGATATATATATATATATGAGAAAAAGAATTTATGGTTTAATTTTAAGTGAAAATAATCATTAATCAAACAATAATCTAAAGGCCCTTAGCTATGAGAGTGGTAGACAGTCAGAATTTAACTAATTACACTTTTAAATATTATCATCAAGACATTTAATTTGGAAGCATTAAATATTTTTCCATAAGTTGTGATCATTACAATATATGAATATATCCTATAGTTGACTATTCAACTCTTTAAGACCTTTCCTAACTATAACTTGTATTTTTCTTTTCTTTTTTTTCTTTTCTCTCTTATATATGATCATAAACTATAGAATTATTAGAATAAAGTAATGAGATAATTAAAAGTTAAGGTGAAGTTATATAAATTATTCACATTTATATTAAAACTTAGAAATATATGTGATGGTTTATTAATAATTTTTTTTGAATCAATATAAGATTTTAATAATTTATACGGAATTTGATCCTGATTTTATTATGTATGGACATATATTTACAGTTAAATTTTAATTATGATATTTTTTTAGCAATTATATATTGACCAAGATAGGTTTTTGAAACAAAAGGGAAATATGAAAAGAACTAAACTAAAAATTAATTCTTTTTTTGATTAATATTAGCAATGTGAAAAAGAATTACATCTAGAATTAACAAACATTGCAATTGTATATGAAAACTCACTTTTTTATCTATCATAAAGAGCTACAAAACAAAACAAGAACTATCCCCAAATGCAGGGAAAACTTCAAAATCCTTATTATTTTTGGATTAATAATGGATTCAATTTCAACAACAACAACAACAACAATAATAATAATAATAACAATAATGATAATGCCTTCTTGCAATCTTTTATTTGTTGTTGATTTTAGCATGGAGGTAGGTCTTCTGGAGGAGCTTCTATAGATTGCAAGGTTCCAATTCCATCTTCTACCAAGAAAACCATAGCCAAACCCCAAGAGATATGAACATCCAGGTGACAATGCATTATCCAAGCACCTATTCATGAAAAATAATAATAAGATCATTCCGTTTCAGATTCATTTTTCTTTAAAAAAACATTAAAATAATTCAATGATTTTGAGTTTTTTTTTTTTTTGTTCTGTTAATCAATCTCTAATCGAACTTGCAATCCAATAAAAGATTCTTGTACTTTTTTTTTAGAACAAATATAGGAAAGGAAAAATCGATCCAGCATTTATTACCCATGATTAATTTGAGCTTTTGAAAATAATAAACAAATTTGTTATTCATGTTTAGTCTAAGAATGTCCAGGTAATAAACACAAAATGAGAAAAAAATTTCTCTACTGAATTATTATTAAACTCTGAAAACTCCTCTCCACTTATTCAAATATTACATTATAAAGCTTTAGGGTTACAGAGAATCCTAATTCCAAATAAGAAAAGTTTTCAAAATATAACAGATTGCCAAAATAGAAAAATTACAAGTATAGAAAGATATTATTTAACGAGGCAGACAAAATATCCAAACGGCGTCTCGATCCAAGGGTTCTAAATAAGAAAATAAAAATATGCCTTAAGCTGCAATAAAAATAAAACGCATTTTCGGAGGCCTAAACGATAGAATTTGGCCAAAAACTGACATACCTCACCGCAAGGCAGTAAATTTGACTCGCTGGCCCATTTTTTATTGGGCTAGGCCCTTAGAATGCCCAATTTGCAAAATCAGTTTTTGACAGTAATTACCAAACTGTCACTATAGCAGTTTTCGATTAAACTGCTCCATAAAAGTCAAAGCTCTATGTTCCACGTCAACTTTTCTTTTGTTTTCTTAATCAATCTTAATTAGACTGCAGTTTTGGAAAAGAATCTAATATTTTTTTAGTATAGGTATTAGGTATATGAGGAGGGAATTGATCATGCATTTATTATCCATGAATAAATGCACTTATTACTAAGTTATTTATTTGTAATTGGATCAGTTTTTACCTGGATTATCTGCGACGAATCTGATGACTGACCATCCATTAACAGGAACTGCCACTGTGTTTCTAAGAGGTGGATCAACAAGATTGAATTTAGAAGCATCAGTCTTAGGATTAAAATTTCCAAATCCTTCAGCAATGATATAGAAATCATATCCATGAAGATGAATTGGGTGATTCTCTGGTGTAACAATACTTGTGTCTTGTAACACAACTTTCACTCTTGATCCATGTTTCAACTTATAAACCTTAGTTGCAGGAACTGGTTGCCAAAGTGCTCTGCTCACATTTCCAGTGTAATCAAATTTTACTGGTGGATTAGCAGGAAAATCAGGGGTGAAAACTCCTGGAACTCTTAACTGGTGAGCTTGCAATATAGAAACAGCAGATGGAATTTGAAAAGATACATTGTTCATGCTTGCTGTGAACCTTGTTCCATTAGGCCCTTGACATTGGCTAGACTTGTTAAATTTTGGAGGGCAATTGTTGAGCCCTAAACCAACTGTGAAGAATAAATTTTCATCAATTTCTGTTGGGACTAGAGCTTTATCACAGCTCCGAAAACTGGTACTAAAAGCAGTGACAGTAGCTGTGTTACTGTATGCTGGTAAAGGAGGCATAATTGGCTTGCTAGTTGAACAATTTTTAGCAGCACAAGGAGCTGATTTGTATTCAAGAATTGCTGTTGCTGTTGTGTTGTCAAAAGCTGCATTTTGTGCACTTTGATAGGCTCGAGCAGCCATGTAATATCGCCCTGGTGACTGGTTGCCGGAGATAAGAACATCGGTGGTTTGACTGGGTCCTAGCATTAGGACTGAGGTGGTGAAAGGTTGTGTAAGAGGCATCAGCACCAACCACTGTGAGTTTGTGGTTGGCAACTGTGAAGAAAAGGGGCTGGTTCATTGCTGCATTGATGACCCAGAGAAGATTCATTTCACCGGAATCTATCGGAACGATTACTTTATCTGCAAAAGAAATCAAATCTGATAAGTTATTGAATTTGTATGGAATATTTGATTGTTTGCAAATACAGTTAGCATACTGAAATCAAGTTTGTGTTGGTAGTTATGCGTTGGTGGGACAGTGTATAATGGGCTTTGATTAAAAGAATGATGGCCTTTTGATAGCTTTAGTGGGTGACCCAATTAGAAACTTCTTTTTAATAACAATTCCAATAAAAGGAAATTAGGGAAATTATATTATATGGCACTGTTTTTTTTTCAAATATATTCTACCATTTCTATATATTTTTAATATATTAAATACATAATAAATATATATTTTTGAAAGTGAAGTATTCTATTAATATACTAAAATATAGAAAATATATACATGTGAAACTGGGATATTTTTAAAATTGAAAGTTGAAAAAAAATATTTTAAAAAAAGAAAAATAAAGGGTCTTGAAAATAATTTTATTTTTTGAAGTATTTTTAAAGAAATTTCAAAAAAATTTAGCAAAGGCAAGTGTACATACGACTTAACAATAAGAATGAGTTTTTTGAAAATGCTAAATATATATATAATTATTGGTATTTTTAAAAAGATTTAGATATAATTAAAAAAAACAAAAAGATAGGAACCCACTATTCTAATAATTTTGTTCCTCATTGTGTTGATTTTTTTTTCGTTGAAAACTTTTGTTGCCAATCAATAATGGTTTAGTACTATAAAGTCTCCATAGTTAAAAACATGCATGCTTTTTCTAAAAACCTAATAATGAGAATGTTCCTTCCTACTAATCAAATAAAGTAATATGCACATGATAGTGAAAGAAATTAATTAAAATCATAATTAACACCATCAAGCTTTGTTTTTTTAATGGGCATTACGAGGAAAAAAGTGTGATTAGATGTAACAATCACATTATGGAAAAGAAATAAAAACAAATTAGTAAATAATGTGACTGTTAAAATTCAAATATTGGTTACTCTTATTATTAAATATTAAAAAATGACATACATTTTTTAAAAATATGCAAAATTAAAATTATATTGCATTTTTACTTTAAAATACATAATATTTATATATAAGTGCATAATATTTATATTTTTTTTATTTTGATTGTTTTTTGATTGTCAAGGATTAGAATCATGCTAATATCATATAAGACGATAATAATATTTTTTTACCATTTATAAGTATAAATTAATTAATTAATTAATTAAGGAGAAGGTAGAAGCAAACCTTGACTAGAGCAATTATCAAGATCACCAGGTTGACCATTAATAGTATAAGCATCAGAAACATTTGGTGATCCTTCTGTTCTAATTGACTCTCTTAGAACATCAATTGGATTTGCATTCCATCATTCACCTAATTACATCATCATTATAACAACTAAAAATTTATTAATTATTAATTAAATTAAACATATAATTGCTAATTTTTATAAGTTTAATTTAGAGATAATTAATTATATTTATACCAAGAATTATTGGGGTTTCTCTGTTGGCTTAGTGAATGGGTAAGAAGATCCTTCTTTTGGGTGGATAATTAAAGCATCATAAACAGTAGCTCTAAGCCAAGAGCTATGAGCATGCCACCAAAGTGTCCCTTCTTGTCCTTGAATTGTAAACCTATGCAGGAAATTACATAAAATATTATTTTTTTAAAATTTTATTTTATTGTGCTTTATTTTTCTTTTTCAATTTCACAATTTTACATTTTTGGGTTGACAATTTTTTTTTTGTATTTTCACGACATATACTAAATATAACAAAAATATACTAAACATATATTAAAAATAAATCATATTTTTGTAATTTTTTTTATTTGTATAGTATATTTATATTTTTTTCATTTTTAAATTATTTTTGTAAATTTCTCAAACCTGTATGTGTATTTCCCTCCAGGCCTAATTGAGCATTGTGTCGCAAATTCTGGACCATCTGCCCATCCAGTCCTCATTTGCCTGACTCCATGCCTGTAAAAAAAGAAAAGGGAAAATTACATCATAAGTCTATTGAAGCAAAAGCAACAGATAAGTCTTAGTTTGTTATATATACGTCTTAGTTTATTATATCTATTGTATTTGATATACATGTAGTATTTTATAGTTGTAAACCTTATCATTTGTAACTACTCTCTATAAATATAGCAGTAGGAATATAATAAAAACATTAATTCTTCTACGGTTCATATATACTGTGTGATTTATTTTATGGTATGAGCAAGAAAACTCTCAAGTTTTCGAATAAAGATCTAGTTTTTTTTTTTCCTTTTCTTTCTGCTCATCTATTCTGTTTTAATGGCTTTACCTTCAAACACAATCAATGTTACTCATTCCTTTGGAAAGATGCTAGTCTCTTTTAATACTGCATCGCAATTTCCATTAAAGCTTACGAGAGAGAAGTCTTAGTTTGAATAAAAATATTAATTCTTCTACGGTTCATATATACTGTGTGATTTGTTTTAAAGTCACTTTTTTAATTTTTTTTTTAAATATGTTACTGTTTTTATATATTTTTAATATATCAAAAATATATTAAATATATATCTTTGAAAGTATAATATATTCTTAATATATTATATATATACTAAATGTATAACTATGAAAAAATAATATTTTTGAAATTGAAATTTGAAATGATATTTAAAAAAGAAAAAAGAAAAAGTGGGTATTTTTATAAATAATTTTATTTTTAGATATTTTTGAAGAAATTCAAAAAAAAATGCATAAATGGAAAAGAAGAATTAATAAGATAAGTTTATAAACTTAATTTTCTAACTAATAAAGTTAGTAAAATTATAGATTTTCACAAGAAGATTATAAATTTAAATTATGAAAATAGATTTCTAAATTTAAAATTATAAATTTAAATTATGAAAATAAATTTTTAAATTTAACTTTTCAAAACTTCTTTTCAATATGTGTAAAATTTATATAAATAAACTTCGTTAAAAGTTAGGAAAAAAATAAATATAATAATAATATAATATAATATAATATCACCAATGGATGGTGACATTATATTGAGCTTTGTTGATAACATTGACAATGAGAGTATCTCCATTGTTTATTTCAAGTGTTGGTCCAGGCAACATCCCATTTACAGTGATTACATGTTGGGTTTTGCACAGCCTCTTCACTGACGTTGATTGAATCTGCATATGTATACCAATACTCACTTTGTAAATGCTTAGTGCATAATTTTTAATAAATTGTTCTTGAAATACTTAAAAAATTCAGCATATTTTGGAAAAGAGAGAGAGAGAGAGAGAGAGAGATTTTCTCTTTTCTTTTTTAGCCTTTTTCAAAGTATATATATGTATTTTTATAGCTTAAAAAATAATAAAAAAAAGGCACATAAAATTACAAAGTTATAATATAATGAGTCGCTTAAGGCTCGAGTTCAAATTTTAAATATTTTTTTCTTTCATATATAATTGATAAAAAAAAAGGTATATTAAGACATTGTCTAATAATGTCTAAACAATAAATTTAGTATATTTTTCTAAATGATAAATTCAGAATTGATTATTACTAAAAAAAAAAGAAAAAGAAGAAGTGAAAAGTAAAAAGACTAAGAGACATAAAACAAATTCATGGGAATGTATCTTTCCAGCATTGGCTAAAGAAAATGTAGAAGCCATGAGTAAGAAAAGGCTTAAGAAGAAGAAGGAATTTTGAATGAAAATTGGCAAAATTATGCCTTAAAGCCTCCATATCTATAGAATCTTTCTTCTTCTTCGTTTTTTTTTTCTTTAGTTATGGTTTAGAACATAGATTTTGAATTAGTTTAGAGAGTGAGAGTTGGGTTTTGGCTTTATTTATAGGGGGAAAAAAATGAAAGAAAGAGAACTATTTTGTGAAGGCAACAAAGCCAATTAGTGGTCAAATCAAAAGGGCAAATCTTAGTTTAACTCGTAGAGGAGTTGTTAGATGGTTGCACCCACTAACCTATGAAAAAAAAAAAAGGAATAACTTCTTTCACAAGTTTTTGTTAGATGATGAAATTCAGCAAAACATCATTATAATTTATAATAATGTTTTATTTGACAATAATTTATTCAAAAAAGGGTTCTATAGTTCCTAACAAAGATTGATTTAACTAATTAAAAAATGATTAATTAATTAATTGGTTCCTAACGAAAATTTTGATTAATTAAATATTATTAATTTTCTAACAAAGATTGACATTTGGGCATTTGCCAGTATTTCTTAATATCGTTCACATATATTAGACGAAGTAAAAATGTCAAACTATTATTTTTTTTTATGAGAAGTGTAATAGTTCAACGTAGCAACTTTATTTTATTTTTTTTAATATATACGTATAGAATTCTTTTTTAAAACATTAAGATACTAATTTTGTTAATATGTAACTTTTATAATTGTTAACTTTTTATTATTGAATTAAAAATTCTATTTCATTTGAAGCACAATCTGATCTAACGGTATTCTATCTTAAGTAATAAATTTAAAATCGATTCATTTTTTCTTGTACAAATATTAAAAAAAAATCTATTCCACTTTTTGACATGAATATTCAAAAATTATTTTTTAAATATTAATTTAAAATTTTAGTACATATGTGTGTGTTCTAAACTTTTTAAAAAGTGTGGTTAATTAAGGACTTGAGTTGGTCATCCAAACAAAGTTTCATGAATTAGATTGATTTCCAGTTATGTTTATTTTTCAGTTTTTGCTTTTAAACAAAGGCATTGACAAAGATATATAAGATTAACGAATTCAAATAATTCATTGATTAAAAAAATCAAGAGAATACAACTAATTAATCATCCATAGATTAACAAATTTGGTTTGATTCAATAGCAAAGGCATGCATTTTTATTTTTGAAGGAGAAAAAAATAAATTTTTATTGCATGAACAAGAAAATTTAGATAATCAATCAATTATTAAGTTTATAATATGTGCATACGAAATGTTAGCTATTAAATTAGTTCTTCTTGCTTGACATCATTCTCTTTAATTATTATTATATAATAATTATTTCAATTGAAGTTGTACACATATTGACTTTAATTTCTTGTAAGAAATAAAGATTAGAAAAATAATAATAATCCTAAAAGTGTAATAATCCATTATTAGGCACAAACCACATCTCATATTATATTCATATTTAAAATTTTATTTTCTCTTGATTTTGAAAAAAAATAAAATTATGTGCACTTAATCATTATTTTCCATCCACATGAGGAAACAAATTTAATGGGGCTATAGTCATGCATGTGTACTTATAGTGGCGGAGCCAGGTGGAATTATATGGGATCGCACGACTCCTTGATCAGCCGGCCGAAAGTTAATATACGTAAGTCAGGAAGCACGACCCCTCTCTCCTCTGACCGTCCGTTGCAACATAGCCCTCTTATCGCTGCACCGGTGAAAATTTTGTTCCCCTCTTGCATAATTACTGGTTCCGCCACTGTATATTTATGATTTTTTTTTTTACAAATTCACTTTCATTTAAGGGCATGCCCCCAAAAAATAAAAAGAGTAATAATTATTTAACTTTATAATGCTTATTATTGATTAGCTCTAAAATCTTGGGAACGAATGATTATTTGATATTAAAAATGCACCGACAAATTAAAACTTAATTAGGCTTGCCCATGATTTATCTTAGTAAAAAATGATCATTTGCTTAAAGAACTTGAACACGGTATCATGATTAGTTAATTATATTAATTAATTAATTAAGTTTCCTTAAATAATAAAAAAAATTAGTGTAAAAAGTCCTTATTTAGTAGGCAGTAATTAATTAATTAAATCTTTTGCTTAGAAAGATTAATTTGTTGTGTCCAACCATAAATTACTTAACAATAGATTGGTTAGAGATCATACTTAAAATGAAGTTATTGCTAGGAATTCAATTATGATATGGAAATTAATTAGGTCAAGTATGATAAATTTGTTTTAAATGTGTCAATCTAAAATTATTGTGCTATTTTATTTGTAAACATGCAAATTCACATGAATTTTTAAATATTATATTTTCTTTTTCATAGGATTGAAGATGAATATATTAAATTATATATTTTGATAAAAAAAAAAATAGTGTATTCATTATACTTGCCCCAAGAGATATGGAAGTCCGGATGAAGTCACGGTCCAAGTATATTAAACTTATAATAAGTTGAGTTTTATAACAGATATAAATTGATATAATAAGTCATTTTAAATTAGGCTATCTTTCCTATAATAAACCTTTTATGATTATTATAATTAATTAATTAATTAATATTAGATTTATTACCACATTCATTTTTATTATCTTATATATATATATATTCAAAATTCTTATAATACTAAAATTTCATTATTTTCATTATTTTAATTATGGAAATGAGAATTCGTTATTCTCACTAATGTTATTTAATTGGATAAAATAATTAAATAGAACAATGGAAATTATATTACTTTAGAAAAGAGAATAAATGATTAATTTCTACTATTTTCTTGTTAATCATATTTAATTTCTAACTAGAATAAAAAATTAAAAACACACATTTTTATTTTTAGAATAAATTTAATAAAATAAATTTAATTTTTTATTTTTTCTTAATAAAATTAAATTAAAATGTTAAAATAACATTGTAGAATAATTAGCACGTGTATCTTATGTGTAACAGATTACTTTTAGTTAGTTACAAAGTTGTTTTGCTTGTTCCTTAGTTCAGTAACTTATATATAAGTACAGTAGTGTAAAGCAGAAATATATACAGAAATCTTTCTTAATAACTTTCTTTGTTTGATCATGGTATCAGAGCAAAGATCCTAGAAGTTCCCTATCGTCTTTTCTTCTTGATCAAAATATTGATCTTTGTTTTCTTTTGATTCTGAAAAATCGATATCGATCTACATTTGTCTTTGTGATTTCTAATCTTCTTCTTGATCCTCGACTGCATTTCTTTTCGATCCGAAAAAAAATGGCTTCCGAAACAAGATCTGAGGCACGATCTGAAACGAGATCTGTTACGAAGGAAATTGCAATTGTAAGCAGTAATGATAATCCCAATTTAGCCTTAGTTACCAATCCTTTTAATGGAAATAATTATAGAACTTGGAGCAAATCCATGAGGATTGCTCTTGCTGCGAAACAGAAGCTAGGGTACATAGATGGAAGAATTAAAGAGCTAGAAGGAAGTTCTAGTGAGTATGATACCTGGTATAGCAACAATGCAACGGTTGTTTCATGGATTGATTTTGAACTCCTTAACAAAAGAATCGCACGATGCCTTCCTTTATGTTCAATCTGCCAAGAAATTGTGGGATAAATTGGAGAAGCGTTTCAATGATACCAGTGGGCCACAGGAATACCATATCAGAAGAGAAATTGCTTCATTGACTCAGGGTAATTCTACCTTATCAATGTATCTTACCTAACTTAGTAAATTGTGGGATGAATTAGGAAGTATTGTTCCTGTGCCTCACTGTTCCTGTGGAAAATTGTACATGCGAACTGTCAAATCACATAACCAAGATGAATGAAAATGCAAAGGTTATACAATTTCTTATGGGCTTGAATGATACTTATGACACAGTTAAGAATTAAATTCTTATGATTGAACCACTTCCTGTTGTTGATAAGGTTTACTTATTGGTTCTTAATGCGGAGAAGCAAAGGTTGATTTCTATAAGTATCCTTGAAGGCAATGATATGACCACAGCTTTACTAGCAACTTCACAAAGGAATGTTGGCTTTGCAAAGGCTACTTATAAGAAGAAAAGTATGACACAGTATGAAGATAAGCATTGTTCTTACTGCAGTAGGGCTGGACATGTTAAGGACACATGCTTCAAGCCACATGGGTCTCCTGACTGGTATAAAGATCTTCGAAAGAAGAGAGAAGGTGCTGAAAGTGTCAAAATAAGGGTGAATATGGCTGAATCACTGCTGGATGAAGGTTTACAGTGTAATGATGAGCAGGCACATGATGGAACAGTTGCTTCTATGAAGGAAATTTTACAAGAACTATCTAAACTACTAAAGGGCAAGGCTGCTCCAGAACATAACTTTGTTGGTTTTATCCAAGACTTTGCAGGTATTGTTTGTAATTCAATCACTGACTCGAGTAGATGTTGGATCATTGATTCTGGGGCCAGTAATCATGTTTGTGCCAACAAGGATTTGTTGAAGTGTCTGACTAAAATAAGTTCCAGTCACACAGTTCATTTGCCTACTGGGAGTGTTCTGACAGTAGAAATGACAGGAATAGTGGAACTTAACAAGATTGAGCCTAAAGGGGGTACTCTATGTGCCTCAATTCAATTACAATTTACTGTCAGTTAGCAAGTTAGCTACTAACAGTAACATTGTATGTACTTTTTACTCATCATTTGCTTGTTACAGGACCCCAAGACTGAGAAGGTTATTGCTGTTGGTAAATCAGTTGGAAGCTTATATCTCCTAGATGAATCTTCTTTTACATCTACTACTATAGATCATTACCTAATGTCTTTTTCCACTTCTTGTAGTGTTCTTACTAATATCATTGTGAATACCACAGTAGACTTTAATGTTTGGCATAAAAGGCTAAGACATCCATCATCTGTTGTTCTTGATAAGATGAGTCTCGCTAATAAAGGAGGTGCTTCTTCTTCTAATCCATGTGATGTGTGTGCAAAGGCTAAACAGACTAGATTGTCATTTCCCTTGAGTGACAGTTATAGTAATATCTTGTTTGTTTGAGATTTTACATGTTGAAATTTGTGGCCCTTATAATAAAGAAAGTATTTCAGGTGCTAGATATTTTCTAACAGTTGTTGAAGATAAAAGCAGATCTAATTGGACTTTCTTAATGAATTCTAAAGATCAAGCTTCTATGGTGTTGAAGAGGTTTTTGAAGATGGCTGAGAATCAGTTCAATGCATCTGTCAAGTGCATTAGAACTGATAATGGCAAGGAATTCTTAAGTAGTGCATGGCAGGCACTATTAGGAGATCTTGGTATCCAACATCAGAGGACTTGTGTGTATGCTCCTCAGCAGAATGGTAGAGTGGAGAAGAAGCATAGACACTTAGTGCAGGTTGCAAGAGCTCTTATCTTACAGGCCTCTTTACTAGTGTAATTTTAGGCTAAAGCAATTTTACATGTTACCTATTTGATTAATAGGTTGCCCCCTGTAGTCCTACAATGGAAAAGTACTTATGAGTTGTTATTCAACACTAAACCTGACTTCAGTAAACTTAAGACTTTTGGGTGCTTGTGTTTTTCTACAAATACTAGACCTGCTAGAGACAAATTTGCTCTAAGAGCCTCTAAATGTATCTTTTTGTGTTATATTACAGGGCAGAAAGGTTATAGAGTGTTTGATATGGAAGATATGGAGTTGTTTGTATCTAAAGATGTGGTGTTCCACGAGGAGGTTTTTCCCTATTCTGAAATTTCAATTGTACCTTAGACTACCACAGTACCCATAGTCCCCACTGATACTTTAGATTTTCTTCCAATTTTTACTCATACTGTACCTGCAAAACACAGCTCCTACACAACAAACACAACAAGCAACAATTTCACCACCACCTCTTACTTCTATACCACAACCTTCTATTTCTAATCACAACAATAATTCTATTTCCACCACACAGCCACAACAAACTATAAATATAGACACTCCACAACAACCACTCGCGATTATATCTGTACCCTTGCAATCAGTTTCTATAATTCCACTTGACACATCTACTCATACCTCAACCAGAATCAGCTCCAGACAAAAGAAACATCCATCTTGGATAAAAGACTTCATTACAAATGTTAATTCTACTCACCTTTTATCTTCACCTCATATCCCAAACACATTTCCTTTTTCTATTAATCCCACTCCGTCTGAGGATCATGTTGAATTTCTTGCAAATGTTAATTCTGTGGTTGAGCTAACATCTTTTCATGAGGCTAATTAGTCTACTGAATGGCAGTTGGCCATGGCTGCTGAAATTGATGCTCTTGAACGAAACGATACTTGGTCTTTGACTTCTCTTCCTCCTGGAAAGTTCGCAATTGGTTGTCGTTGGGTCTTCAAACTTAAACTTAAACCTGATGGGTCTGTCAATGGACACAAGGCCAGATTAGTGGCAAAAGGCTATCATCAAGTTGCCGGAGTTGATTACAATGATAGTTTTTCTCTAATTGCCTAAGTAGTGACAGTTGAGTTTTTCTTTCCATTGTTACAGCTTGAGGATGGTCTCTTCATCAAGTAGATGTAAACAATACTTTTTTGCACGGCTACCTTGATGAGGAAGTGTATATGACTCCACCCCCAAGGCTATAAACGAGCTCAACCAGGCCAGGTTTGTCGGCTACATCGTTCCTTGTATGGCCTCAAACAAGCTTCACGCCAGTGGAACAATGAGCTTACAATATTTTTACTTCAGCTGGGTTTTCAACAGTCTGTGAATGACAACTGCTTGTTCGCATACTCAAATGGTGGTATTTTTCTAGTTCTTTTGGTGTATATCGATGACTTGCTCATTACTGGAAACTCAGATGTTGACATACCGTTGTTCAAACAACAATTAGACAAAAAATTTACTATCAAAGATTTGGGGGATGCAAAATATTTTTAGGGCTTCAGCTTTTTCGAACTGCGAATGGGATCTATGTGAATCAAAGTAAGTATGTGCTTGATCTTCTTAAAGATGCTAGATTATTAGGCTCAAAGCCAAAAAAATGTCCCTCTTCCAAAAGGTACTCAACTCTTCTCTACCGATTCTCCTCTGCTCACCGATCCACAATCTTACAGGAGTCTTGTGGGTCGCCTCTTGTTTCTAGGATTTTCTAGACCCGATATTTCTTTTAGCATTCAACAACTTAGTCAGCATGTGCACAACCCACTTGAAGTTTACTTACAGGCTGTACATCATGTGCTTCGGTATTTGAAGAAAGCCCCTTCTCTTGGATTATTTTTTCTAGCAGTCAATACTCTAAAGATTTCAGCCTTCTGTGACTCAGACTAGGCATCTTGTGTTGAGACTCGATGATCCACGACTGGTTTTTGCATCTTCCTTGGTTCTTCGCCAGTTTCGTGGAAGACAAAGAAACAAGGCACGGTGAGTAAAAGTTCAGCCGAGGCAGAGTATCGATCTATGGCAGCTACTGTGTGTGAGTTACAATGGCTTCTCTATCTTCTCAATGATTTCAAAATCCAGCCATCACTTCCAGTTGCTCTTCATTGTGATAATAAAGCAGCCATCCACATAGCCAGTAATCCAGTATTTCATGATCGTACGAAACACTTGGACATCGATTGTCACCTTGTTCGCAGTAAACTCAAAGAAGGCCTTATTTCTGAATAATTATATGCTACAACCATTGTAGCAATAAATGCCTACAACGGATTAATGAAATTCTTACACGTAGATTAAATGATTTATTTTATTGGTCCGTTGTAGGCATTTAATCTACGTGTAAGAATCCCATTGATCCGTTGTAGGCATTTATTGCTACAACGGTTGTAGCATATAATTATTCCTTATTTCTCCAATTCATGTTAGTTCAACCTCTCAGCTTGCAGATATGTTTACTAAGGCTCTTCCTTTTCCTTTGTTTTCTCATTTTCCTTCCTAAGTTTGTGGGGGGGGGGGGGGGGGGGGGGGATGTAGAATAATTAGCATAGTTAGCACGTGTAACTTATGTGTAACAGATTACTTTTAGAGGGTGTTTCCATAAGCTTAAATTTTTTGATTTATAGATTATAAGCTGCTTAAAAATAATTTGATGACATGTTTTTCTAAGTTGTGTAATAAGGGGCTCATAAGCAGTAGACCTGTTTACCTGAGCTGTTAATAAATAGCTTATAAGCAGCAAAAATGATTAAATAACCAAAAAGGATATGTATGCTGTTAATTAAATAATAATATTTATTTTAATAACTGTTTAATATATTACATATATAATTATTAATTGAGATTAATATAATTATTTAAAAAATTAAAAAATCAATTTATTTATTTTAAAATTATTTTAATTAATTTTAAAATTATTTATTGATTATATAAATTTATTTTTGTCTTAAATATGATTAGTACTTTAAAAATTGGGACTAGCAGAGGGTCTCACAATAAAAAGATGGGTTATTTAGGTTAAGGGATAGTTGAGGAATATTAAAATTACATAAAGCTATATGTGTAATTCTTTTGGTCAACTTAAAACTCCTTATAAGGAGTTTTAGAAAAAGCCAAGATTTATGGCTTATTTTAAAACTCTTTATAAGGAGATAAGCCATGATAAATAAGCTTAGGGATATATGTCTTCCCGTAGCTTATGAGCTAAAAACTCCTTATAAAAAGTTTTGACCAGCTTATGAGCTTAGGGAAACACCCGCTTAGTTAGCTACAAAGTTGTTTTACCTGTTCCTTCGTTAGTTCAGTAACTTGTATATAAGTACAGTAGTGTACAACAGAAATATATACAGAATTCGTTCTTCATAACTTTCTTTGTTTGATCAAACATCTAATCAATTTAATATTTTACATCATTTTTTTTAATTATAATATCTCTAAATTCTTAAATAAATAAATTCATTTTTTCTCAATAAAATTAAAAATTAATTTTTTAAAATTTTAAAATAAAATATAATAAATTTATTTTTTATTCTTTTAATTATAACATCTCTAAATTTTTTAAATAAAAAAATAAATAATAATTTCAATTTCAATTTCAAAATAAATCAAATAAAATAAATAAATAATTATTTCAATTTTAATTTTAGTTTCAATTACAAAATTTTAAATGACACCTTACATATATTGTGAATTTTAAATTATAATAGTATTATTTTTTAATTTTTATTATTTATTATTAATATAACTCACTTGCCTACTCGAATTTGATTATTATTATTATTATTATTATTATTATTATTATTATTATTATTATTATTATTATTATTATTATTATTATTATGAAGAAATTATAATTCATTTCTCAATGGCAGCTTCTTTGTTATTTTTCTATTGTCACGCGATGTTGATTTTTTTTTACTAATATTATTTTTCTATTTTAAAGAAGTAGGGTATTGTTTTAAATTATTTAGTTATTGATTATTTTTTACTAATAATGTAAATTGTTGGTCAGTCATTAAGGGTGACTCAATTATAAATTAATTTTTTTTTCAATTCTAAAACTTTAAAAATTATATTAAAAAACAAAAAAATAATTATATTTAAATTTAATTTTAGGCCATTGAAATTATTGATTGGCCTTTTTCAATCACACTGCTCTTAATAGAATATAACGTAGAAAAAATTACATTATATGTCATTTTTATACTTTTTTTTTAAAATATATTACTATTTTGTTATATTTTAATATAGTAAATGTACATTAAATATATACTTTTGAATATGGAGTATATCTTTAATATGTTAGATATTATTAGACATCCATCTCTAAAAAAAATGATATTTTTATAATTAAAAGTTAAAAAGTGATATTTTTTTTAAAAAATTATTTTAAAAATAATTTTATTTTTAGAATATTTTCGAAAAAATCTCCATAATATACATGTTAACTTCAAACTCTTTAATTTCAAATTCTATTGGATTGAAAGTCATAAAAAGGTGACTGGAAATAAGAAAATTACACTTTTGCATTAGCTCATTTCAAAATTTGGCTAGTGTTGAAAAGAATATTTGAGCCGTGCATTAATTAATTTGTTCAAGAAAATTGTATCAAAATTTATAAGTGTTAAAAAATTTCACCTAAATTTGTTCCCTTTTCATATCCTTTTATAGACTAAATATCCAAAACTAATATATACCTTAAAAATCACAAGAATTATTTGTTTTGTATTAATATTAACTATCAGTGTCCTTTCTTCCTACTTATTCAATCAAAAATACCTTTTTTTTTTATTTTCCAAACACAATAGAACATGATTGAGAAAATTCAATTTAATATAAGAAAATTAGATGCTTTGAAAGTTTTTTTTTAATTTTTATTTATTTGATTGCAATTAGATTATCAGTTTATAATTTCATCACAATTTCATTATAGCAAATATATTCAGTATTACTAAACTAAAAATTATTTATTGATCCAATTTTATTTTCTACTTTATATTCTTTATCCATGAAGCATAATAATTTAAAATATGTTCAAAAGAAATTAGACCTTTTTTTAATCTATTTATTGGGATGAAACCTCATTTTTAACTTAATAAGAAAAAAAATCATCTCAAAAAAAGCTAAATAACAATAAAAAGGAATAATACAATAAATCCACTTCTGCAATTGAGAACTTTAATTTGTGATTTTTTTTTTTTGTTGAAGAACAAGTAAAAATTGCCATGTATTTGGTAGCATAGACTTGTCAAATTTCAATATAAACAATGAACTGTTGATTATCTAGAAATATTACTCAAAAAAGAAAAGAAAAGAAAGAAAGTTATCTAGAAAGTAATAAGAACTCTTCTTTTTGCCACCTATATTTATTAAATAAATAGAACATGACTTTTTGCCTTAAAAAATAAAATTTTGAAGTTGAATATTTCCACCTTTATTTTTTTTATATAGTTAGTTTAATAATATTTCATTAACTACTTTTTATAGTTTTTGGGAGAAATTAAAACTCAAGTATACAATAATATAAATGAATCTCTTCAGGCCATTAATTTGTATTAAATGTAATAATTGTAATTTAAGTGATCTCCAACATTCTTAATTTAATTTCTTATTACCTACTAATTATAAGCCATATTGGCAAAGGTATTAAAACTACAAACTCAAATTGCTAGCAATTTAAGCAAGTGAATTAACTTGTTCAACAACCTGAATCAAAGTCCATAACTGATCTTGATACTGCTTTGACATAGCAACACAATGTAGGTTTAGTTTGAAAAAAAGAAAAAAGAAAAGAAAAAAATTAGTTTCAAAAATAGTCTCTCCAAAAAATTAAAACAAAAAAAAAGAATAAAAAAAGACTATTGGTCTCTTTATATAGAAGCACCTAGGAAGAGAGGTAATTAAGTGGGTGTTTGGCAAAATATTTTGTACTCTTAGTTCTTGGTTCTCCCCAACCAAAGGTGCACTCGAGCTAGATTGGATCGAATTTATTCTTAGCCCTTATTCTAGCTTCACACTAAACTAGAGTGGATTCGATCATCCACAAATAATTTGTCCAATCGAATCAATAAATTTTTATATTTTTTAATTATATATATAAAATCAGATTGGATTAATTTAAGGAGAATTTTCTTAAATTCTGAATTCTATCCGAAATATTTTCAAATTTTATATTTTAACCTGTAATTCGGTCTGATTTTTCTTAAATTTGACCAACTCAATCTAGCGCAATAAAGTTTTACTGGATTTGTTTTAGTTTTTCGACCATATGAATAGTTGTTAGCTTTTAAATGGTCAAACACTTATTACTTGTTGAAGTTTTAATTTAGAGTTTTTTTTTTAAATAATTCCTCTTTATTTGAAAAAAAAATAAATCATTTTATTAAAATTAATATTTATTTTTAATAGTCATTAAAATTAGTAGCAGTTAATAATAATTTTACCAAAACGTTTAAAAATTACAAGTTCACATCAAATCAAATGAATCCTAAAACATAAACAAAAAGAATTTAAATAGATGAACAAAGATGAAGCAACAACTAATAATAAATATGTTAGTTCGTTATTGACTTTGACAATCATGAGAATTGACATACATACATACATATATTATATATATAAGAATTTGTTATACGTAAAATACAAAAATATAAAATAAAATAAGAAAAAAATTGACTGCAAAACAGAAGAAAGAGTTATTGTCAAAGATTTTTGGTGTTATGTCTTTATAAACCTTCTTGTCTCCCATTAATTTCCTTTGTTATTATTTCAATATATGTCTTTTCATCATTTGTTTCCCTTCTTGAGTTTTCACTTTCATTTATTTGGGTATTTTTTTTTTCTAGTGGGTAATTAATTATGTAAATATCTAAAATTATTGTGTTAATTACAGATCATTTCAATTTGAACCATTCTTAAAATGAATGATTCAAATTCAACCATTAATTGACTACTATTGATAACTTACATTAGCAAACATAATATATAGAAAAAAATAAAAAATAAAATAAAATAAACAAAGATTAACTTAATTAACATGTAGTGAACCCCAACCACCCTAACCATCTCGCCCAACCTGCGGCACCCATTTCCTTCACCGTCAACACCCTAACATCTTTCCAGCAGAATAATATGTGCCCAAACCCAAACCTTCCTATGGTGGAATAGAATGGAGAAAACGTTTCATTTGTGTTTTCATTGATTACTTACCCTTAGATATCTCCAGTAAAGATATTTTGCCATAATTTAGCAAATATGGGAAAGTTTTTGACGCATTCATCCCTAATAAATTGAAACGAAACTCAGCATACATATGTGATTTTATTCGATATAAAAGTACAAGAGAGGCTATGAATGCGGTACATGAGCTCAATGATACCTTCTTATTTAGGCATAAAGTATTGGTGAAGTTAGCAGATAATATCTCATCATTGCATTCAAATAACTCGGTATATCAATCAAGATATGCGAAGCCTCCTCCCTTTAATTTGCAGTTTAGTAGAAACCAGTTTTTAACTGTTCAAAAGGAGAGAAATACAAATGACATTACAGATTTAAACAGATGTGCCTCCACTTTCACAGCCGATGAACTTGATTGTAAGTGGCCATCAAGTGGTATTATTGGTGAGATCATTTCCTTCGATTGCCTCTCAGGTCTCAATGATTTTTTCACTAACAACGGATACATACCTTGCAAATTGTCGTCTATGGGAGGAAAAACTGTATTCATTCTTTTTGAGTTCGTTAATACAACAATTAGAGTTATAAAGAAAGGCTCAGACTGGTTGTGCGTTAGATTTAGCTTCATTAAGCAATGGGAACCAAAGGATGTGGCCTTTAACAGATGGGTATGGTTGAGATGTGAGTACCTACCATTCATGCTTGGAATGACAGCTTCTTTTCCAAATTGTCATGCAAATGGGGCACTTTTATAACTACTGCTGGAGAAACCAAAAATAGAGAATGATTTGACATTGCCAGATTCTTAATATCCACTCCTTTGAAGAAGCATATTTCAGAGACTCTATCTATCAATATTAACGGGGTCAGTTTTGATATCAAAATCTCAAAAGACTTATGTGCACCTGCAAATTATTCATTCAAGACAATCTCCGGCGCAAATCAATTTGCAAAAACTCACCCACCATCCACCAATTCTGCCTGGAATTCGAAGGGTCTACCTGCATGCCCATCCCCGGATGTTCAAGTAATTGCCTCTGAAAATATGTCAGGTATTAACCATAACTTCTCTGTTCCCAACCCCACTTACGTTGACATTATTCAACTAAAACCATGTAATCCCACTTGTACTAAATCCCATGCTCTCAGCCCATCCGCAAATTCTCCTAACATTGCTGGTTCCATCATTCCTCTTAATAATGCCTTTAATGTACTCGGTACAGTCCAACATACATATTGCCCCTGAAAACCAAAACACCATGTCTGGGCCCACTTATAAAGAATCAGCCCATCACACAATTAAAATCAGACCAGCATTTTCTGGGCCAGCAGCATTGGCCCGCTTCTATAAATCTAAGCCCCTAGATCAATGCGATAAAAAAATATATGCCTGAACCTCCACTTATGGATCATCTTGATGATCATAGGGAAAATACCACTGTAGAGCTCAAGGATATCATGGATAAAGATGCTCGTCGAAGGAAGAAAAAGGGAAAGAAGTCGAAAACTATTACACTTGCTACTGTCAAAAGGAGGAAATCCAAGAAAAGAGCCACTTCGCCTTCAGCTGCAACAAGGTTAAATAACTTTATTACTGATAGTGGGATTGTTAACATGAACAAAGTCCTACTTACCAGCACTACCGAAAAATTAAACGATGCTAAGGACTCGACGGTTGATCCCAATGACTCTTCTTTGGAATCAAGCATTGATGTATTGGAAGTGGAACAAACCTGGAATATCGGAAAGAAATTGGAGGCCTTCAGTGAACAGAATTTAAATGATTTGTAATTAATTGGCAGGGATCATCAGCAAAGAAAATTTTGCCAGGTGCAGAGATATCCAATGAATTTACTATGCTGGAATATCAGAGGGCTTGGTGCTCCGGCCAAAAAAAAAGTTGTTAGGCGTTGGGTCCTTAAAAAAAAGTAGACTTCTTGGGTATAGTTAAAACAAAAATGGACAACCTCAACAATTCAGTAATTAGAGGTATTTGGGGTAATGTGGATGTGAAATGGGATCATGTAAATGTGGTAATTTGGCAGGAGGCTTTCTGATCAGTTGGAACAAAATAAATTTTCAAAGCACAATGATTGAGAAAGGTAGTAACTGGGTAGCAATTAAAGGTCAATGGTTAGTTTCAGGATTCAAATGCACGATAATTATTCTATACAGCCCAAGTAATGAAGCAAAGAGAAATAACCTCGAGACAAAAATTGAGTCTTTGTCAAACACCTTTTTAGAGCCTTGGGTTCACTAAGGTGACTTCAATGAGGTATTGAATAAAGAGGAAAGAAGTATGGGCTCAGGAAATAGATTTACTTAGGGTAACTTGAGATGCTACAGCAGATTAGAAAGGGCATTAGTATACCATCCTTGGCTAACTCAATTCCTTGACCTTAAACTATGGTCTCTGAGTAGAGGCCTATCAGACCATAATCCCCTATTGCTAGAGACGAATAATGTTAAGGAGGCCTATAAGGCTTCCTTGACTGTTGGCTTTCTCATCCAACCTTTAAGGATTGTGTAACTTGAGATGCTCCAGCAGATTAGAAAGGGCATTAGTATACCATCCTTGGCTAACTCAATTCCTTGACCTTAAACTATGGTCTCTGAGTAGAGGCCTATCAGACCATAATCCCCTATTGCTAGAGACGAATAATGTCAAGGAGGCCTATAAGGCTTCCTTGACTGTTGGCTTTCTCATCCAACCTTTGAGGATTGTGTAGTCAACTGGTGGTTTGAGGCCAATTTCAACATTTCAAGTACTAAAAAAACTGTTAAAAAATTAGCTTTCTTGAAGAAGAAAATGAGAGAATGGAACAAATCTATATATGGAAATATTGAGACTAAGATTTCAAACTTGGAAGAAAATATCAATATAGTGGATTCAAAACTGGCTGCTAACCCAAGATATGATCAACTCATCCTTAGAAGGAGGCTATTATGGTTTGAGTTATGGACAAAATGCAAGCAAGAAGAGGTTTTTTGGAGGCAACAATCTAGAGCAAAATGGATCAAAGCAGGGGATCGTAATACCCATTTCTTTCATCTATCAGCCTCTGTCAGGAGGAAAAGTAACGGTATAAATACACTGGTGGTTAATGAAATTTCTTTGACTGAGCCATAGGTAATCAAAGATGCATTAAAGTGTTATTTCCAATCACTCTTCTCAGAAAAGATAACTAGTAGGCCATCACCTTTAGGGCTTTCTTTTAAAAAATTGAGTAACACTTCCTCACCGAGCTTAGAGGCTTCTCTGACAATAAATGAAATCTGGCAAGCAATACAGTTATGTGATGGGAATAAGGCCCCAGGCCCTGATGGATTCAACTTCAACTTCTATAAAAAGTTTTGTTATCTTTTGAAAGAGGACATCATGAGCATAATTAATGATTTCTCCGATACAGGCTTCCTACCCCATGGCATCTGCTCTTCTTTTATTACTTTGATTCTAAAAAGTGAAGGTGCCAGCTCTCTAAAAGATTTTCGTCCTATAAGCCTCATCCATGACATCTATAAAATTATCGCCAAAGCTCTTTCTCTCCATCTTAGATCAGTAATGGAGGAAGTTATTTGGAGAGTCAGACTGCCTTTGTACATGAGAGATACATCTTAAATATTGTCTTGGTGGAAAATGAAGTGATTGATTCATGCAAAAAATCTAATTTCAAAAGAGTTCGTATTAAATTGGATTTTGAGAAGGCATTTGACTTGGTGCCATAGGAATATCTCCTTTAAGTTATGGAAGGTATGAGTATTGGTATAAACTTCTTACGTTGGATTAAGTAATGTGTTACAGAAGCTATCACTGTCATTCTTGTTAATGGCTCTCATACAGACTTCTTTCCGCTATCTAGGGGCCTCAAACAAGGTGACCCTCTCTCCCCCTTTTTATATTCTATGGCTGCTGAAAGTTTAGCTATTATGTTAAAAAGAGCGATTGGCCTGGGACTAATTGAAGGCATCCTTGTCACTAATAATGAATTGAACATACCTTTCCTACAATATGCGGATGATACCATCCTATTCTGCCCTGCAAATTTGAATTGCCTTTTGAAGGTGAAGAGAATACTTAGGTGCTTTGAACTTATCTCTAGGTTAAGAGTTAACTTCCAGAAGAGTATATTGGTTGGTGTGAATATTGAAGATAGCTGGTGTGATTCTGCATCTTAATCACTTGGTTGTGGCATCTCTTCTTTACCAATAAAATATCTTGGCATTCCACTTGGGGCTAACCCAAGAAGAAAATCTACCTGGGAACTAGTACTCTCTAAAATCATATCAAGACTTGCTAGTTTGTAGGCACGTCATTTGTCTTACGCTGAAAGATTAACACTAATTAAATATGTCCTCAACAACCTTCCAATGTACTATCTATCTTTATACAAAATACTGGATGAGGTTGCAAAGGAAATCTCAAGAATGCAGAGAAACTTCTTCTGGAGTGGTAATAATGATAAAAGAAAAATTCATAATATCAGTTGGGAGGTAATTGAAAGAGCTAAATCACTTGAAGGGCTGGGTGTGGGATATATTCTTGATAAAAATAGAGCTTTATTATTTAAATGGTTGTGGCAGTTTTTGGGCAACAACTCCTCTCTATGGGAATTGGTAATACAAAGTAAATATGGTGCTGAAAATTCGTCAAAGTTAGAGTTCAGTAAAAGGATTTCGAATCTCTGGCAGGATATCATATCCTCAGTGAAATCTAATCATTGTTCTCTAGCTATTATAAAAAGGGGAGTTAATTTTTGGCTTGGGGACGGCAACAAGATTAGATTTTGGCTTGACCCTTGGATTAACCAAGCTAGCCTAGCCTCTCTCTTTCCACGCTTATTCTCTTTGTGCCTGGCCAAAGATATTACAATTAAGAACGTTGGAGCTTGAGCAGGAAGCTCATGGAATTGGAACCTACTGTGGCGACACCCTCTTTTCAGTTGAGAGATGGACTTATTACACTCGCTGATGGATTTGATTGGTGGCATTTCACCTAAGTTGGAAGTTGAGGATAAAGTGATTTGGAAATTTAATTGGAATGGTCTCTACTCTGTCAAGTCATTTTGCTATGAATAAAAAATGGCAAAAAATCATGAACCACAAATTGATTGGCCTAAAATTTGGAGAAACCTAGCTCCTCCCAAAATTGAGATCTTTGTGTGGATGCTTCTCCAAGGGAAGGTAAATGTGAGAGATCGTCTAACTAACCTGGGTCTACTGAATTCAAAAAATAATATATGCCCATTTTGCAATTGCTTTGAAGAACAAATTGATCACCTATTCTTGCAATGCAAGATCACTTGGAAGATTTGGTGCCATATACTACGGTGGTGGGGAATGTCTTGGATTACTCCTCCTTCTATCTTTAAGCTTTTCTGTTCTTAGAGCACTTATACCATTGGTAAATTCCAGCAACAGTTTTGAAACTCTCTATTTTTTCATGTGTTTGGACCTGTTGGACGGAGAGGAATAAGATTATCTTTAATATTCAGAGTCTGTTGGCAGGAAAATTATTTGATATAATTTTACTTATAGCAGCCTCTTGGATGCATGTTACAACTCCTTCTTTCCCGTACGATAGTAGCCTATTGTTTGAATCTTCATAATGTATCAAAAATTGGGAAAATTAAGAATTTTCAAGCCGATAACATTTCGGGAACCCCCTTCTGAAAGATTATCTGAAGTGGAACGTAGATGGTTCAGTCTTGGAGAAACCGGGCCTTGCCGGAATTGGTGGAGTGCTAAGAGATAGTTCAAGCAACTTTCTAGCAATCTTTTCTTTCAGTGCATGTTTAATGGATTCCAACGAAGCTGAACTGCTTGCAATTCAAAAAGCAATAGAGTCTTCAACGGTCCATGAATGGATCATAGATAAAAGTATTATAGTTGAATTAGACTCCAAGAATGTAATTAGCTGGATTCAAGGTGATCTAGATGGAAGCCCATGGAAATTTTGGAATGTTCTCTGCAAAATCAGTAATATGGTTAAACTTTTCCTCTTGGTGATCTTTAAACATGTTTTAAGAGAGTCAAACTCAGTGGCAGAATCCTTTGCTAAATAAAGTGTTATGAGAAACATGAACACTGATTTGGTAGCTTGGTTATGAATTGAATTTATTTCATGTCATTTGGGTACTTTGGCTTTAACCTCCTTGGCATGCTTCGGTTTTCCTTTTGACTACTGCGATCTACACCTCACTTCATTGAAGTGGTTAATTGTGTTGGACTACTGCATTTAACCACTCTTGCTTATCATCTCATACCGCAACATCATAAAATTGGTCTTTATTCTCCATCTTAATAAATGAAGTGTCTCAATGTCTGGTTTTATGCTGGTATCTGCGTATTCATCAATACATATGCTATGTGCTAATTGATTTGTTTCCCTATTGAAAAATCTATTGTGCCTAATTATTGCATGTATATATATAAACTTGAACATATGAATCAACATTTCTTGACAGTAGGTTGTTAACCACTTGTTTAGTATAAAAGAAATGCAAACCTTCTTGGGATACATTAAATTTGCAGGTTCCTTCAGGCACAAAGCAGCTCAAATTGGTTGTGTTGCAGAAAGATGATGCAGTTGGTATAATCATGGTTTTCCGTTGTCACTTGATCAACTTTATTTTGCAAATTGACTTTGTAAAGACAATTCTGTTGTATTAATCATGTTTTGGGGTTTTTTCACATGAGTTGCTGAGGTTTTAGTTATGGGTGTATAAGGTAAGCCTATTGGCTTGGGTAGGATGCCTCATCAATTCATGTTTTTCCTCGCTAAAAATCAATAATAATAAATATGCTTATTATATAAAAAAAAACTTAATTAACATGTAAGTTTTTATTTTTTATTTTTACTTTATTAATCAATATTCGAATTGACACATCGAATTTAATTAAAAATTAAAGCATAGAGAACTAATTCATATCAAATTTAATCCAAGTGCGAATCTTAATGCTCGTATCGAACTTTAATTTTTAGAAAAATAAAATCTTAGGTCGGTCCAAAATTTAATTTTTTAATTTTAAAAAATATTTAAATGTACTTTTTTTATGCAATTTCTTTCATTTGGCAAATTAACATCTTACCAACTGAATCAAGGAGTCTTGTGTTCATCAAATTCAACGCTAAGGAAGTTTTTTTTTTCAAATTAAAAAAGAGACAGTTCTTGTAGAAATAATTGAGAAAAATTCATGCTCATAAAAGTTTAGTTTGGAGTAAATATAACTTGCAGAGACCATTTAAAAAGATTTGTATAAAAAAATTCTTAATTTTAGGAAATGAATGAAGCTAATAATCTTTTTTCTCTTTAATTTCTTTTCTTTCTCTATTTATTTATTGAATTACTGCCTTTTGGGGCCTAGTCAATCCCACTCGAATTGGCTACTAATTTTATATTTTAATCTGTAGTCCTATCTAAATTTCCTTAAACTCGGCCAAATTTAAGTAAACCAACCAAATTGTTTGGATTGCTAGACCGAATGAACAATCTTATTCGCAATTGGAGATACATGCAAAGTTTTTTGAACCTTCTTGAGAAGCCAAGATATTATCAGCAAATTGTAATAGGGTTGTGCATCGGCTCCGTTAATTTGGATGGCCTAGTACAACTCGGCTGGGTTCGACAAAATTAAAGATTTATAGGTCAGGCCTCTGTCTCAAAGTAAAATTTTTCGAGTTGATCTAACAAGATTTAAAATTAATTTTTTTTAAAAATTATATACATTAATTTTTATATATAATTATTTATACAATAAAATTGTATAATATTTAAATATGGATAATATTTTTAAATATTTACATCATATTTTTATTATTCAAGAATAATATTTAAAAAAATAATATTTTTTGAGTTCAAGTAACTCAATCCGTTAGTCCGAATAGCGTAGACCATTTAGACTACAAGTCAAGTTTAATGCCTCTTCTATTGGCTCAATGATACTTTGCGCCAGCATGTGAAAAAGAGCTTAATCCAACCCATGTACAATCCTTCCAAAAATATACTCAACATAATCATCTTCATCAAGCATGATCCATATATATGTATATATTTATTCATGTCGAATATGGTGTGATTTAATAATATATATTCTTGTATAAGATACCATGATTTATGTAATTTTTGAGCAGGGTTACTCTTAAAATTTCTTGTAAACTTTTAAGTTTGATTGGTATACAGTTTTTGTGAGTGTAATGCATAAGCATAGTGTTCTTTAGCCTGCTAAAGTTTATCTCAGGTAAATAAAGAAACTGAAGAAAAGTACTTATCGAACAAACAAGAAACCATGTTAATTGATCCACCAACAAAGGGGCCTGACCTGTTCCAGGTTAGCCAGAGGAACATTTAATGAAGTCCGACCTGAATTTGGCAATCCGACTCAAATTCCCTTAAATCCGACCCGACCAATTCAATCCAAACCAGTTTATTCTTATTGAAACAAACGAACCCTAAAATCAAATAACTTTTCCTAACCTAGCAGACGTCTCACCGTCACTTCATCGCCGTTGCCATCCCAGCGTCGCCGCCTCTCACCGTCATCTTCATCCTCAATTCAGTCTCTCGACCATCATCTTCAAGCTCGTCATCATTTTCATCGCAAACCCACCCTGACCAACATCTTCAAGCTAGTTTCTCACCATCACCATCGGCTGCGGGTATTATTATTATTTTTTACTTTATTTTCATATTCATTTGTGTTCTTCATTTTATAAAATCTGTAATTTTCTGATTCCGTGGTTTAGGAATCACACGTTAGATTTGGGGAATTTAACATGTTTTTTGTTGAGTTGAATTAAGAGATGTGGGCAAATGGATTGGTAACTTGAATTTGTTTGGATTTGAGAATTTGTTTCGGACTATGATAAATGCAAATTACAAATTCGACTCATTAGCAGTTCATGATTTTCTCGTGGCAATTTGTAGTAATTTAAACTGTATATATAGTTAAAAAGAGAATTTGGAATCCTCAATTTGGTTTGTTGTTTGATTATCTTTCTCTTTTATTTTCTTGGTAAATAGCCAAACAGAGTAACTGTTCGATTTGTTGTTTGATTATCTTTCCCCCCCTTTTTTGCAATATTTATTTTGTGTCTTTCTTTTGACTTCTTCTCGCAGGTTGATCTGATTGATTTTTGCAATCATGTCTTCTGCCAAAGACGCCGATCCATCTCTTGGTTACCTGACCCGTAAAGACACCGAGGTAAAGCTCCCTCGGCCAACCCGTGTGAAAAATAAAACTCCTGCTCCGATACAAATCACTGCGGAGCAGATTCTACGGGAGGCACGGGAACGTCAGGAATCTGAAATCCGGCCACCCAAACAGAAGATCACTGATTCAACTGAACTTGCTGATTATCGCTTGCGCAAGAGGAAAGAATTTGAAGACCTAATTAGACGAGTTCGATGGAATATCAGTGTTTGGATAAAATATGCACAGTGGGAGGAGTCACAAAAGGATTTCACTCGAGCTCGCTCTGTATGGGAACGGGCGCTCGAGGTCGATTACCGGAACCACACTCTTTGGCTCAAATATGCTGAAGTGGAAATGAAAAACAAGTTTATTAATCATGCACGGAATGTGTGGGACCGTGCTGTTATGCTTTTGCCTCGTGTGGATCAGCTATGGTACAAGTACATTCATATGGAGGAAATGCTTGGCAATGTTGCAGGTGCTAGGCAGATTTTTGAAAGGTGGATGAATTGGACACCTGACCAGCAAGGATGGCTTTCCTATATAAAATTCGAATTTAGGTATAATGAAATTGAACGCGCTAGAGGGATTTTTGAACGCTTTGTTCAATGTCACCCGAAAGTCAGTGCTTGGATTCGATATGCCAAGTTTGAGATGAAGAATGGGGAACTTGCTAGGGCTAGGAATGTGTATGAAAGGGCAATTGAGAAATTGGCTGATGAGGAGGAGGCTGAGAATTTGTTTGTGGCTTTTGCAGAGTTTGAAGAGCGGTGTAAGGAGACAGAGCGTGCACGTTGTATCTATAAGTTTGCTTTGGATCATATACCAAAAGGGAGGGCAGAGGATTTGTATAGGAAATTTGTGGCATTTGAGAAGCAGTATGGGGATAAGGAAGGAATTGAGGATGCAATAGTGGGGAAGAGGAGGTTTCAGTATGAAGATGAAGTGAAGAAGAATCCATTGAATTATGATTCGTGGTTTGATTATATCAGGTTGGAGGAGAGTGTTGGGAATAAGGAGAGGATTCGGGAAGTTTATGAGCGTGCAATTGCAAAGGTGCCACCAGCGAATGAAAAGAAATACTGGCAGAGATACATATACTTGTGGTAAGTTTTCGGGTGGAATATAGATTTTAATATACGTGTTTAGTTAATTAATAAAAGATTTTTTGTTCAAAAGAGATACTGGCAGAGATACATATATTTGTGGTAAGTTTTCAGGTGGAATGTAGATTTTAATATACGGGTTTAGTAAATTAATAAAAGATTGTTTTGTTGAATGTTGATGGTTTCTTTATCCTATGCAATTTAGGATCAATTACGCCCTTTATGAAGAACTTGATGTGGGAGATGTTGAGAGAACTCGGGATGTCTACAGGTATGCCAGTTTTGCTGATTAAAATATATTGCTTTTAGTAGCTGAAGCTGTTGATATGTTGTTAAAGTCATTCCTTTTTTTCCTGAGAAAACAGAAGGTTGTTTAATGTGAGTTGTCCTTGATCAGTGCATTTGCAAAATCTTGTTGACCTTCATTACATTTGGGAATACTACAGTGTGTGTGTGTGTTGACCAATTGATTTAGCCTCTATAGCGTAAGTCAGATAATTCTTATGTCCAACCCCTGTTGCTATTTTCCTATTCACAATAAAAAAAATAGAATTTGCTCTCGTTAAGATTCAGCAAAGCCATGTTGTTTACTTTGTCTGACATAAAATCTTCTTAACGAGTATGAACCCTATTCTCTGAATTGCTACAGAAATTTCTTGTTTTAACTTCTAGTTTCCGTTGTTTCTTGGTTACTTATGGGAGATTAATAGTTGTGTTAATATTTGATAAATTGGATACATCATGTCTCAAGATGCAATTGACTTTAAATCCTTGTAGATAGGTAGTTGTAGATCTGTTGGGGGACCATAACACAGGAGCTTCTCTGGTAGGTGAGGGTACCTCAAATGGTTCACACGCTGGGAATTTATTGTCAATAGTTCTGATATATGCTTTATCTAATGTTTTGCAAATTTACACTCTGTTTGAGAGTTTTAATGTATTAAAAGGAAAGAATATTTTTTAATCTTGAGTTAATTATTTTATATTTGTATGTTTAACAAGGGATATTAGCTATTAAGGGTAAAATAACCTTATTAAAAAATTATTATTAATTATAAGGAATGGCTTATTTTGTTGTCTTAATTTTGAGCTGAAAACCAAGTGAGATTCAGTAGGATAATCAATCCCTTGATATTCTTTTCTTTTTCAAGCTTATTAAACTCCCAAACAAGGTATGGCTTCAATACTAGCGTTTTCCCTTTCCTTTCCTATTCCTCTTCCCAAATCCAACCTTAATTTCTTTATCTTGTATAGTTAGGTGGAATAATGCAAATTAATATCTTTGGTGGTGAGTTATTATTTATTTTTATTATATTTCATCAAGTGGTCAAATATGGACATCTTTCTAGTGGTGTAAGATTAAACATGTAATGGTGTGGTCTCTTGTGTCTCTAGCGGATGAATCCCTCTTGATTTATGTTTCAGTGTTATATCAAAAGTGATCATGAACTTCCCACATCAATTATTGTGAGTGGGCAATTGAAAGGAAGATTTGTGCTGCCAACAATTGTAGCTTGATTTTCTTGGACGGAACTTATAAAGAGAGAATCATTACTGAAAATTGATTATTGGGATTTCGTGCAATGTCTAGGTTACATGTTTCATCATGAGGCAGTAGGTGAGGCTAGGATGGATTTTTGGTCACGTCTGGTAATGAATCAAAATGTTGATTAAAACGTCTGTTGTTTGTTCAGCTTATAATGTGTCTACATGCTTACACATTAGTTTATGTGGAATTTTGTTGATTTCAAGTTCTTTACATTTTGCAATTATCATAATTACAGAGTCAGATGATTTTCATGGTGGCTTAAAGAAATTGTTCTCTTCTAGTTGCTAGATATTGCGTTCAATTTTTTACTTGTGTTGGTTTGATTTCAATATGATTTTATTTAATGGGGCTTTTTTTTTCTCATCACCTTTTCTTGCTTGTGCGCCCAATACTCATGCTTTGGTATGCTTGTATATTTTTGTGTTTAATGATGTAATTCATGGATTCCACAGAGTTTTCTAATTTGCCTTGAATACTTTTAGGGAATGCCTGAATCTAATTCCTCACAAGGAATTTTCATTTGCGAAGATCTGGCTTTTAGCTGCCCAATTTGAAATAAGACAATTGAATCTCTTGGGTGCTCGACAAATTTTAGGCAATGCCATTGGCAAGGCTCCCAAAGATAAGGTAAAGTTTAGGTTGGTGCTAAAATGTTGGTTAATTATGTTGCACTATTTGTTTCTGTTCTCACTATTTGGCTTGACAACAAACAGATTTTTAAGAAATATATCGAGATAGAGCTGCAACTTGGTAACATTGATCGGTGTCGAAAGCTTTATGAGAAATATCTAGAGTGGTCACCAGAAAATTGTTATGCTTGGAGCAAATATGCAGAACTGGAGAGATCTCTATCTGAAACTGAACGTGCCGGATCTATTTTTGAGCTTGCAATAGCTCAACCAGCCTTGGACATGCCAGAGTTGTTGTGGAAGGTAATGGAGGACCATTTGCCAATCTAGACTCTCAAGATTAGGCAAATACAATGAGAACCTTTGTATGCTTTTCATTTTGAATAATTTTTCATTGATATTCCTTTTCATTTGGTTACAGGCATATATTGATTTTGAGATCTCCGAAGGTGAATATGATAGAACACGACAAATTTATGAGAGATTATTGGACCGGACAAAGCATTTGAAGGTTTGGATTAGTTATGCTAAATTTGAGGCATCTGCCATGGACGAGGTTGTTGAGGGTGCAGATTCTTTGGAAGAACAGAGGAAAAAATGCATTCAAAATGCAAGAAGTAAGCTTTCTTCATCTGCTTTGCCTTTGAAGTTGTTTTTAAATATATTATTTGGTCAGTAGAGATCTCACATTTCATTTTTCTTCTCAGGAGTCTTTGAGAAAGCCATTAATTACTTCAGAACATCAGCACCTGAATTGAAGGAGGAACGTGCTATGCTTATGGAAGAATGGTTGAACATGGAGAGTAGTTTTGGCGAGTTAGGTGACGTTGGCTTAGTCCAGCCTAAACTGCCTAAGAAACTCAAAAAGAGGAGGCCTATTGCTTCAGAAGATGGTCTTGCTGGGTATGCCATGGTTCTTTTATGTTTTATTACAGTCAGCTAAAAACTGAACATTTCCATTCCCCTACACAATCCTAGACCAGAAAAAAATTCATGCTTTTGCGACAGTTACGTTGAAGCAATGTTCAATTTTATGAGTTTTCCTATTCTTGATAAGCATTCAGCTAACAAATTATTGCTCGCAGGTTGGAGGAATATATAGATTACATTTTCCCAGAAGAAACTCAGGCGCCAAATCTAAGGATCTTGGAAGCTGCTTATCTGTGGAAGAAGCAAAAGATTTCTGCTGAGGATTAGTGGCGCAGTCTGTCCTCATCTATAATCTATGTTTTGACACTGTTTATATACAATTAGAGATTTTAAGTTGAATTGACAAAACTAGTTTCTTGGCTGCACAATCAAATGTTTCAGGAATTGTTTATAAGAGTCTGTTTGAAGGGGGAAGGAAAAGGGTAGAAGAATGCTGAAGGGTTATGTTTTGAGCTCATTTAATTGTTGAAATGCATTATCAATATTGGATCAGGTAGCCTGAAGTATGTAGTGTTGTAAATAGCATACATTGAAGTTTTGTGTTTTACTTGTCCCATGTATTGAAAGGAAATGAAACGATAGTAAGATTTGCCTTATTATCTTCTTTTAAGTGGATTATAGTAATAGTATAATAATTCCATTTGTAGAAACAAAAAAGAGAAGCAAATTTATTTTATATAGGATAAGTACCAATACGCAATAGGGAGTTGATTATTTTCTATGAGTGAATGGATAGAGATTTTTTAATCATTTAAAAGTACTCTATTTGTAAAAATTTGACTATTTATTTTGGTTTTTTTTAAACTTATGAAATTCATGCATAAAAAATATATTATAATGGTCAATATTAATTATCAATGATTATTTGAGTACATAAGAATAAAACTGAAATTACCATTAAAGAAATGCTTTCAAGAATTTGACTAAATCGTGATTTGAAAAGTTTCAAATGATAATAAAATCATCCAGCTCAATTGGAACTGGAAAAATTTAAATTATTGAATTGATATAACTCAGAACAAAAGTATTCTTGAATAGATTGAAACAAACTTGTATTTACAGATATTTAACACTCAAAATCACTAATAAGAATGAAAGAATTGCTACTTTTAAATCTATTTGCTAATCTCTCAGCCACCAACATTACATTAATCACTAGTTGTTGAGGCAACACCTGCTCCATCATCTCCAGAAGGCCCAGAACTAGCAGCAGTTTCAGGTCTAATCTCTTCTAGTTGCTGCAAAACTTGTTGAACCTCAGGTCGAGCCGAAGGCGAAGGATCAACACAATGCAAAGCAAGTTTCAATGTGTTAAGCAATTCATCACCAATTGTAGATGCATTCTTCATCAACTCCAAGTCGAAAACTTCATTAGTCCATTCTTCTTTGACAATGGAAGCAACCCATTGAGGCAAATCAACACCATTCATTGCTTCCCCAGGAGACTTCCCTGTGAGTAGTTCTAATATGATCACTCCAAGGCTGTATATATCAGTTTTTGTGTTTGCTTTCTTAAGTTTCGAAAGCTCCGGTGCTCGATACCCTAATGCACCTGCAGTTGCAATTACATTAGTATTTGCAGCAGTTGTCATTAGTCTTGATAACCCGTAATCCGAAATCTTCGCCTTTGTATTCTCATCAAGTAACACATTGCTTGATGTAAGATTCCCATGTATTATGTTCTCATGATTGTGAAGATAGAACAAGCCTCTGCTCATGCCTTGTGCTATTCTCATTCTTGTTGGCCAATCAATTGGTGTATCAGGTCCTCTAGCTGCAAAACAAATTGAAGCATATCATAAGATAAAAATGGATTTTAACTAACCATCCAGCATTCGACTACTCGGAGGCTGCAGATAGCTTACCATGAAGGAAAGTTGCAAGACTTCCTTTAGGCATATAGTCAAAGACAAGAAGCTTTTCGCCTTTAGGTCCCATATAATAAGCTCTCAAAGCTAAAAGATTTGGGTGCCTAATTTTACCAAGTGCATTAACTTCATTTTCAAATTCTCTTTGGCCTTTTGTTATCTTTTCTCTTAATCTTTTCACAGAAACTTGATTCCCATCTTCTAATGTGGCCTTATACACTGTTCCGTAAGTGCTCTTTCCCATAATCTCTGCAGTTGCACACAAAAGATCATCAGCTGTAAATGCTAATGTCCCATCAAAATGGACTAGTTTCCCTCCAGCTTCTCTTCCTCCTGCAGCTTCAACTTCACCACCCACTGGCGTTGGGGCTCCTTTCTCGCCTCTTGTTGCCGTAGCTTGAGCAGTCTGAGATTTTGATGCAGATCTTTTTCTTATCAAACAAACAAGCAGAACGCAACATAGTATGATTAGCACAATGAGTAGGGCTCCAGCTGCAATGAGAATTATGTCTTTAGTGCTCAGTTTCCGATGATGCTTTCGTGGCGTTTCTGGTGGTGGAGCTTGAGAAGGTGCTTGAGAAGGACATGGAGCTGCGCCACTAAATCCACATAATTGAATATTGCCCACAAAAGAGCTAGAATTGAACTTTTGAGACAGAGAAGTTGGAACTGAACCAGAAAGGTTATTATAAGAAACATTGAAAGAAACAAGATTTTGAAGATTGGCTAAAGAATCTGGAATTTCTCCACTAAGCTTGTTCTGTGATAAATCAAGCTGTTTGAGTGTGGAAATGTTTCCTATTGTCGCAGGAATTTGACCACTCAATTGGTTCCTCTTCAAGACAAGAACAGAAAGATTATGCAATGAATTACCAAGAAATTCTGGGATTTGACTGTCAAGATTGTTGTTCTCAAGATTTAACAGAACAAGTGAAGACAGATTAAAAACACTAGCAGGCAAGCTTCCATTAATGGCATTGTTAGAAATATCCAATGTTCTTAGCTTAGAAAGCTCACCCCAAGAGTCAGGGATGGAGCCTGAGAGATTATTGTATTTCAGGTCAAGAAATATAAGAGAAGAAGAGCGAGTGAGGCTAACTGGAATTGAACCCATTAAAGAATTATAGCTCAAATTGACCCTCAAAAGCTTGGAAGAATTTGCAAGACTCTCTGGAATTATCCCAGCGAGAAAATTTTTACTAAGGTCAAGAGTTTGAAGCAAAAGGCAAGAACCTAAAGAAGGAGGAATTGAACCTGAAAATCGATTATTGAACAATTGAACACCTCTAAGACTGGGAAGAATTCCAAGAGTTTTTGGGATTGAACCTCCAATTAGATTATCATGGAGGCTAAGCTTTCTAAGTGCTTGAAGTTGGCCAATTTTATCAGTGATTTTGCCTCCTAAACCTTTCCATGGAAGTTGAATTACAATAACTTGACCTTGAGCACATTTAATCCCAGCCCAACCACCAGAACAAGCTCCATAACCACTATCATTCCAGCTTTTCAAGAACCCTTTTGTGTCTACTAACTCAGCTTTGAATGCTTGCAATGCTTGAAAATCAGATTGAGTAACAAATACACCATCCCAATCTTGGCTTGAAACGGGTTGAATAATAATGAAAGAAATGAACAAAAAGAATACTTGAAGAAACAAGAATTTTTCAAATTGATCAATCTTCCATTTCTCCGTCTTCTTGTTGTTGTCTGAAATACACCACAAATTTTCAGGAATTTGAAAAGGGTATTTGTAAATACTATTAAATTCTTTAATTGGGTTTTCCATACCCAACGAAAAGAAGCAAAATTTGCAGAAATAACTAACTAAATCAGGAAGAAAAATAAAAGAAATAAAAAGAAAAAGAACTTTGAGTGTAACAAGTGAATTAGATTTTGTAGTGTAGTTTCTGGGAAACAGCCACGTGAAGAGGAGAAAGAATCTTTATGTTGGGAGACAAATTGTCAGGTTTTTTTATTTTTCCCCAAAAGATAGATATCATTGCAGAGAGAGAGAGAGAGAGAAGAGGCTCTTCTTCTTGCAGAGATAGGCCTAACGGCTAGTTTTTTGTCTTGTTAATGGATTTATATAAATAAATTTCTCTGTTCTCAATAACTTTTTTTTGACCAGTTTATATATATTGCCGTCTTTAATTTCCTGAACCGCGCCTCCCAACGGCTATCTTCTCCTTTATGGATCCAACATATATATATATATATATATATGCATATGAAATAAAAAGACCATTCTATCCTGAGAAAATTTTTTAATTTTTAAAATGATTACTGAGTTTTAGGTTAATCTTCTTTTTTTTTTTCTTACATGACATATTTCATTATAAATTTTATAAAAGTAAAATACTGTTTTTTATTTATTAAAACTAAAATAGGTCTTTCGCTACATAATAAGAGATTGTTTGTTTTCTAATTTTCATTTGTTTCATTCATGTCAAAAAATAGATAACTTCAAATTTAATTTTAGAGTTTTAACATGTAATAATTTTGTGTTAAGAAATAGGAGATTTGAATTTATTGTAATCATTTTTTAAAATAACTGATAAGAAAACTATACACATTATAAAATTATTATAAATTTTTTTAATAAAAATAAAACACATTTTAATAAAAAAAAACATTTATTATTAATACTATTTAAAGGATGTCATAGTGCATGTTAACATATATTCTCTATTGCCTTTTAAGTGTCTATTTTTATTATTTTATCAATATTTTAAAATTATTTATTAGTATTATTTTTTACTAAAATACCATTTTACAAATAATGAAGATGCATTTAATAAACAAGTAAGTAAATTTTAATAAGTAAGACTATGTTTGTAATAAATAAATTTAGATTAAAAATGAATTCTTATGTTTGATATGATATAATTTAAAACAGGTAATTCAATTGAATTTCATATAATTTTGTCTAGAATAAATTTTGAATTAAAAATTTATTTGTCATTTTTTTCAAATATATCATTATTATGATAATATTATATTTAAAGCTTATGCTAAAAAAATGTCAAAATAAATTTCTCTTCTAAATTTATTGTTATAAATTAATAATAATGTATTTCTCAATTAGATAATTATTGTATATGAATATTTTAATTTTTTAATATTAAAAAAATATTTTTTTAATTTATATGAATTTAATTGATTGAAACTATTATAATTTTATTTTTAATAATTTTTGTTCCAAACAATGAATTTTTTAACATAATTTTAGATGAAAATATTTAGATTTAATATTTTTTATTTTTTGAACTATTATTTATATTTATAGGAATATTTTTTGTTTTGATGATTAATTTCATAAAGGATTTATATATATAATGAGTAATTTTTTAAAATTTTAAAATTATTAAAAATAAAAATTCAATAAAATATTAAGATAAAAAATATAATTATTAATGAAGCTAAAATGACAAACATCTAAATTAGATATTTGGCTTTTAAAATTTAAAAATAAAAGACATAATTTTGTTAAAAATTAAATTTAAAATTTTATGAGGAATAATAAATTTTATGGAATTAACATAGTAAATAAAGAAAAAAAAATAGAAGAGTATGGTGAGAGAAAATGATATAGGTCTATTGAGGATAATTTTATAAAGAAAAACTAAGTATTAATTTGTGAAATTCATTTACAAATTCTATCTATTTTAGTAGAATTTGATTTATATTAATTGAATTCTATGAATTTAAATTCACAGTATTGAAATGAATAAAATATTTTATTCTAAACAAATAATTCTTAGAATTGAAATGAATTTTATAAAAATTTATGGAATTCATTTATTTCAAACGGAGTGTAAGGATAATATTGAAATAAAATGAATAATTTTTAAAATGAACACTTATTTAAAAAAAATTAAGTGGACACTTAAAAAATAAAAAGAATACTATAATATATTTAATCGAAACGAATTATTATTTAGATATTATAATTATTTTAATAAATAAACATAAATATTCAATTTCACATTCTTATATCTCAACAAAATTAATGTGATTAAAATTAACAAAAATATTATGATAACAAAAATATTATGATAATTTTATCTAACACTTAAATATTAATTAGTATTAAATATGAACTAGTATTTAAAAAAACAAGTATATATTAACCAAAGTATCAATTTTTTTCGAAAAAGAATTATAATTGTTCTTTATTAAATTAGGGTTAGTGAAAATAAAATAAAGACAAAGGGCATGGCTTTAATTATGAGAAAGCTTTGTATAGTTATTTGTACGAGGATAACAATAACATGTCATGTCTTTGTCACTTTGTAGATGAACCCAAAATTCCTGACAATTACTGGGGTTGAGAAATTTAATCTACACCGTTGGATTCTACTTTTAATATTTTATTTATTTTTATTTTTTAAATAAATAAATAAATTGCATGGATCTTACCTCTAGTATTTAGAAAGAATTTAGTCTATTTATTTAGGTTTTTTATTGAAAAGGGTGTTCTGTTAACTACAAAGAGTTATCATCAGAAAATCGTTTTATCTTGTGTGGGAATTTGTGTGGTCCTTATTAGGAGTGCGTAAAATTTTTCCAACTATAGTAAATTGAATATATTTTTATTAGATTAGGTTGGTTTATATTTTATACAGGGTGAAATTATATTTATATTTTTAAAAATTTTTAGGCTTAGTCTGTCGGTCGAATTAGAATAATTTTTTTTATTTTAATCTGAATTTGTTCGACTCTTATGTATTTATGTATAAATATATATATTTTTTACTTTATCGCTTAATCCGATTAAATTCGATTCCACCCGATAATACTAAAATAAATTTTAATATAAAATTCTAATATTAAAATTAATTTATTTAAAATCGACCAGACGCGATTGAATCTGAAATTAATTCGATTCGGTCAAAATTTAAAAAATTTGGGCGAATTCAATTTTAGATTTTTACTCTTTGGTCCGATTCAATCGAATTGAAAAATCATTTTAATCCGATCGAATCAGACCCGTGCACACCCTCAATCCTTATTTGAAAAAATCGATTTTGAATTTGAAAATTTGCAAAAATAACTTAAAAAATAAAAAATATATAATATTATATGTAGATGTCAAAATTTACAAAAATATGATATTTTTGATATATATTAAATATATTATATATAGAGAGTATATTTTTAGTATATATTGTACAGAAAAATAAAAAAAAAACTATTGTTTTTGTCAAATGAAAAAATAAAAAAATGAAATTTTAAAGAAAAAAATATTTTATTTCTTGTTTTGAATTTCTATCACAATTGGACTCAAATGAATTGGATTTGGAAATGTAGAATTTGGTTCAAACTTGTAGCCCAAATTAACTTATAACCCAAGCAAACTTTTCTTCTTTGCAGAAGATTTGTACGTAGACGTCTATTGGGATTTTGGGAAAAATACTAAAAAAATAAAAAAATTTAAATTTATTATATTTTTAAAATATGTTTAAATTTATAATAATTTATAATTAGTATACTAATTTATCAGGTTTCTATAATTTATTGAGATTTTATTATGAATTTATTATGAGTTTAGATAGTTTATTATAAATTTATTATAAAATGATTAAAGTGCTCCTCATAAAATAAAAAAATTTTATAAAAAAATGGTGAAGGGTATAATTTTCCCAAGTCTCTTCATATTCATTTCCAATTACAATATCTAAATAAATTTTTATAAAATTGAGCTAAACTAAAATATTTATGTATAATATATTTCAAAATATGTGTGCATAGAGATTTTCTGCCTACCAAAGAGAGTTGAAGTTAACAATAGTTTTGTTACTGAGGATTAAGAAAAATAATATCCAATTTTAAATTTTAAAATCTAATTATAATAACTTTTTTTTAATTTAAATAAAATCATCTAATTTTTTGAAAATAGAACACAATTTCAAAACAAAAGAGGGTAGCTAGTAAGAAAGATTATATTGAACATATATAGGTTTATCTTTTGTGAAACTCTAAAGAGAGAGCCAATGCTAGAAATTTAAGAAATAAGGAGAATAAATTAATGCACTAATCTTAAATCAAGCTACAAATAATATTGTATTAGCATAACCAAATTTGAAATTATTATATAAAGATTTATTGAAATAGATAATCACAAGAATCGTAATTTAATTTTGAATTTCAATCTTTAATATAAAATTGTAAAAAAAGATATAATTTCAAATAATAACTAATTGTTTAAATAAATTCTAAAAAGTATCAAAGTTTCCTACCCAATTCCAAAAATGATAGACAAATACATTGTAATTTCACTATTAGTTTAATACTAGCAGCTAGTCATCATCAACTATTTTTTTTTCTCTTATTTTAGAACATTTTTAATTATATTCATTGAATGTACAAATTGGAGAATATTAAATAAGAAGCGCACAAAATCAACTTAATTAATTATATTTAATAATCATATGCATGTGATATATCTATTGCGTGGGCCCTAGGATTAGGATTTGACACGGGCCGAGTTTAGTAGGTTTGAAGGCATTTTTCAATTCGATCAAGTTTAACCTCTTCATCAAAATGTACACCCAAACTCAATTGCACAAATAAAAATTTTCAATTGACTCGCTTATCATTGGTTTTGGTTGATTCAAATTGAATCGATTTGGATTCACTGTCAAA